>CM042320.1:29805363-30481671 GCA_023566125.1 Zingel zingel
GGAAAAAAGCAGTAAATCCGTATTGAGAAGCAACTAGAGAATGTGTGGCTTTTTAAAATTATTTTATTAAATTGATTTAAGTCCTGAGGCAGTGACAGTCAAGCAAGAGAAAATACTTTAAGACTCTAAAAACTGCTGATTAACAGAAAAACAAAAAAAAAAAACGATTTGGCCAGGTAACAACAATCAAAACCAATGCCGTTCAGCCTCTCACCTGAACGACGGTACAGTTCCGAGCTGTTGTTACCATCTTGGCCGCGATGACATGTGACGTCCAGTGTGCCAGCCAGTAGTCGATGGCGACCATGAGGGAGTGTTTGAGCAGCTGTGACAGGAGGAGCAGGATGAGCAGGAGGACCCCGGCGGAGGACAGGTAGGTGCCGCAGGAGCGCCAGGGGATGGTGGCACGCTGACGCATAACCTGCGACAGGTCGTCGTCATTGTCACTCTCCAGGGATTCCTCTGGGAATACAAATTTTACAGAGAATATTATGTCTGGGTTTAACTGTGCTCTCCTCTGCTGTGACTCATGGCTCATATGCTCTCTGACATTTCTGACATTCCTCCTTCTTCCTAGATATTAAATGATCTGTTTTTCTCTCTCTGTACTTTTTCTGACACAGGACTGGAAGAGCAGAGAATAAATAACAGAGAAATAGGCCCAAAGCAGAGGAGAAACCACAGAGAAAGCCTGCTACAGGCTACAGCATATATATTCATGTTCTTCAATACCAAGCAAATGCTCCTTCCCACGAATGGCGTGTTTTTCAGGGGCACAGGAGCAGCCATGACACACTGACTGTGGCTGAGAAGCTAATGTTAACGTCCTCCTGCCTCTTCCCCACCCCTGATATACATATATCACATCACATCATGCAGCAAGCTTTAGACTGACTGAATGGATGAATGAATAAATACATGAATGAATGAATGAATGAATAAGCCTACAGCTACCAACATCGACTGTGCAACCATGCTGGCATTAAGTAGGCTTTGAGAAGCAGTAGGGACAAATGTTTGGTGAAAAAGAAAATGATGGATGATGAGATTCTAACATGGTGGGAGAAGCGGACATGGCTGGGAGTTGCTTGCAGCGTCACAATGCTTCAAACTACTTTTCTTTTTTCAGTCCATGCTTTTCTGGCCACACCTGCTGGATCAAACAGAAGGGCAGCTGGAGCCATTTCACAAGTCCACTCAGGGGTGCCACCAGCACATGGGAGACAACACAGAACACAGATAAAGAGTACAGCTACTGCACCTTAGCACCTCCCACCAAAGGGGCACATTCAACAGCAGAGCCATATACATGTAAATGATCAGATTTGTCTAGCAGGAGGCTGCTAGAGAGAAGGTGGTGTCATATCTGGTTGCTGAGAAAAAGAAGCCAAGACATGAGACACCAGACCTAGAAGAAAGCCTGGCGCATTTAACACCCATGCTATGTTTGTTTTCATATACACAGGGTAGAATAAATAAAGAACAAGGGACGGAAATTATATACAGGGGATTTGTAGTCATCAAATAATTGCAAACATTGCAGCAGGTGTTAACATTCAAAAGAAGCTGATGAACTTAAGCTTAAATGTAATGCTCTTCAGCAAATAGACACAACAGGGGAAGGGAAATGATACTCCGCCTTCATTATTATCAGTAAACACACACACTATATTATATCGGTAAAGGACTGACTGCAGTCATACATCATGTGATCGAGCTGTTGGTTCCTGAGACCCCTCACCTTCCTCATCCTCTTCAGTCCTGGCAGCGTCTCTGGAGTACATGGCCCTCCGCAGGTTTTTCCTCTCCAGATCTGTCATACTCGCCACCTCCGTCTCCTGGAGGAGAGATAAAGATAAACATGTGATTCTCTCCAGAATACTAAAGACTATAATCTGATGAGACATTAAGCAAACATCCAGGTAATCAAATTGTCATTCCCAGCAGCACTGGATTGTCTTCCGACTCTACAAACGAAAAGCAAAGATCCAAAGTCGTTACAGATTCATCAGCACTTTGAATGTCCAGTCATTAACTTCTGGATCCGCCAGGCTCTTAGGGTACTAATTCCTCTAAACCCGACGCCCAAGAGCCACGCAGGCTGAGCCAACGTTTCCATCTCTAAAGCGCAAGGACACACACATATGCAGCCAGATAGCTTATTGAACAGCTTAAACCAACACAAAACTGGTATACTCTTAGCTGTGTAAAATGTGGTATTTTAAAAGGCTATTTTTAGAAAGGCTATTTTTAGAAAGGGTATTTTCACGGTGCTGTGATGCTCAGGTCAGTTCAGTCAACATAAAACCTCAGAGGTTTCTGTGAGCAACTCTCGCAAACACATCTATTTGGTTCTCTCTGATGCTGTGTTGAGTTGTAAGCAGCATAAACCGTTGCAATCAATTTCAGCCATCTTATTTTGGCAAGTAAAATAAATGGTATATATATTCACAAACAACTGTGCAAATGATAACATCATTACATTTTGTCAAATGAAAGAACAACAATAAATCCCCCTCTGCATTAATATTTGTCTCTCCATCTCTCCCGTGTGCAGTGCGTTTTTCAGTTATAATACAATTCAGAAACATGAGTATTTTCTTCAAAAGAGTTGCCTTACATAAATAACATTCCTGATATAATCATAGCGTATACCTCACACATCTCCATGTATATACATATACACATATACATATATATATATATATATATATATATATATATATATATATATATATATATATACATATATATATATATATATATATATATATATATATATATATATATATATATATACATATATATATATATATATATATATATATATATATATACACATATACACACATATATATATATATATATATATATATATACATATATATATATATATATATATATATGTATATACATATACACATATACATATACACATATATATATATATATATATATATATATATATATATATATAGACCTCCAGCTCACAGTGAGGTGTGTGTGTGTGTGTGTGTGTGTGTGTGTGTGTGTGTGTGTGTGTGTGTGTGTGTGTGTGTGTGAGAGAGAGAGCGGTCTGAGACAGCGAGGTGTCTGAGCATGACTGGCCCAGCGACGAGCTAGAGGCCGGGGCTGCGCTTGCTGGCTGTCGCCTCACTTCATGGAGCTTCTCAACTCCGAAAACTTTGAAGCAAATTGTCAATTCGGCATCAATTTTCGCAAGACTGCCTCTAATCGAAATCTAAACAGTTAATGTCTCGCCTAAAACGTTGTCAGAAGTGAATGGTGATGGTGAAAATTGTTAAAAATGTCCCGTTGTTGGTTGTTGCTCTGTCTGCAAGTTCCGAGTTGGCAGTGGGCGTGACTTATAAGTTCGATCAATCAAGTACACCTAGGGAAAAGGGAAAAGCCCCTGCTCTGAAGTAGGAGCTAAAAAAGTACGATACTGCGGCCAGAGGAACTTAAAAATCCCCAAATTTTTCCTGTCGGAACATGACAAAAAAAGTGTTCTACGAACGTTTAGCTCTAAGAACTGCAAAAATCCCTCCGGTCGGAAAGCCCCTATTATGACAATATAGGCATGTGCAGAATAGGTATTAAAGGTAACGTCAGGGCAGGAGAGAAACATAGCATACACAATGACAGAATAATAATAATTAGAATTTTTGAACCACAACGTTAAATGGCATAGGCATTGGCGGTTCTAGTGTTAATTACCGTCTCAAACTCCTGGTCCTGTCTGTGCATCAGGGTTTTCCACTGCTCAAAGAGTTCAGGCTCAGAGTTCTGGATGTCCTTCAGAGTCCCTTCAGTCTGGATAGTGCCATCTTTCATGGCAATGATCTTATAAAAAAACACAACACACAAAAGTAGAGAAGAAGAAATGCAATCTTTAGTAAAGGCTGAAATCAATCAATCTTTATACACTCTGGGATATTTCTAAGATAAAATGTCTGCATCCCAAATGAAACAATGGAATAGTTACATCATGCATAATATAACAGCATCATAAATGGACAATCTTATCAATTACTGTGCATTTTAAAGAGTAAAAGGCTCTGTTAATCTATAGTTTATCTAGTTGGTTAAGATAATAACTGTAAATATCCCTGTTTCTTACACACACACACACACACACACACACACACACACACACACACACACCCAGTCTGCGTGTGGGAGATACTGAAGTTTGTGTGTGACCAACACCACTGTCCTCTTCTCCTCTCTCAGGAGCTTGAGCAGACCGTCCTGCATCAGATGGTCACTCAGATGGATGTCTAAAGCAGAGAATGGGTCATCCTAAAAAGAATACATCAGCAGACGTTAAGTATTTAGCAGGAATATTTAGCAGTCAAAGTTAAAGTTTAGAAATAAACTTGCTTACAGTAGTTGTTATTTATCAAGAACTCAGCTCCTGTGCACTGTGTGGGTGTGGTTTAATTAGATTTGACTGACAGTGGTTTGATTGATGCACAGAAATACAACGTTGATTGATCGTTTCAGTCTTTTTTCAAGCAACAACGCCCAAAATTCCAACTTTCTTTTTTAATGTGAGGATTTTCTGTTTTTCTTTGTCATATATGAAAGTAAATTGAATATCTTACTGCTTTAGACTTTAGTCAGACAAAAGAAGCAAACTGACAACAACACTGTGGGCTCTGAGAATATTTTATTTTAACATTTCATAGACTAAACCATTAATCAAGAAGACTAATCTGCAGATTCAAGGATCGTGAAGTCCTAGTTACAAACATGTATTACAATGTGATTATCAACTCCAACAGCAACTGACATTTTCAAACTGCCCCACAGCTGAGCTTAAGAGTGTGTGTTGCTATGTTTGTCACGTAGGAAGGCATCAGAAATGGAATCACATCTGAGTCTTCAAGTAAAGCTTCAGAAACGTTTCACTGTGAATACCGATAGACTGTCTGCTAACAGGGTTAATTAAAAGGTGCAATGCAACAACTGAAATAATTCTTCTGATCGGAAGATGCGTGAGTGAAGAAGAGGACTCACCAGAAAGACCACGTGGGTCTGTTGGTACAAGGCTCTGGCTACGCTGATACGCTGTTTCTGTCCCCCTGACAGGATGATACCCTGCACCAGAGGGAAGAAAACTTTACTACAACGTTTTACTACAAAGAGGGATGTACAACATGATTACATCCATAAATATGTGTGGCACTTCCCCCTAGAGTAACAAAGGATAGCATGGTTTATTTCCCACATTACTGGTGCATGAAGAAATCCAACATGACATTGCTTTGGCTGAACAAGGTCAGTCCAACTCCCTACGCACAAACATTAAACATTACTGGCTGCACAGTAATGATGACAAATGATTCTGCAATATAGTGAGCCACAGTGGGAGCTATGGCCAGTTCTGAAAAATAAAAAAGACAGAGGAATTCAAAGAAAATCATATATTTTACTGTCATACTGACCCGCTCCCCGATCTCTGTCTGGTCCCCTTGTGGAAGGATGTCGATGTCAGGCTGGAGAGAGCAGGCCTCGATGACAGCGTTGTACCTGGCAGGCACAAACAGAGACAGAATACAGATGAGGACAGAGAGCAGCTGCTAATACCAGCCAGAAGGAAACTATGGGTCTACTCAATATTAACTTATTGGCTAATAATCTAGACAGTAAATTAATTAAAATTATACGTTATTAATGTTAGACATATATCTTTATCTATCTATATAAAACTTAAGCTGCTATGTATGCATAACACAACCCAATAAAAGTCTGAACTGAGCCATGAACACTGAAAATGAAATAAAGAAATGAGTTTCAGCAGCCTATGTGGTCTAACTTGGAAGATTTTGCCCTGAGCGCTGAATCAGACTCGCTTGAACAGACAGAATAAAGAGATGAAAGGCAGAATCAGAGAGCACAGAGACGCACTGGGGACACAGTTCAGGGCTGCATCAGTGTTCAAATTTCAATGAATGGCATGTTATTCATTACGATGTATCGTCATTTTATATCATCCATTTGGAGCTACCCACATGGTCTTGAAAGTACAATAGAAACGACACTGCACAACATGACAGGTTGACAGTTTTATAATTGTTGAAGCTTTGAGAATAATGGGATCTACAAATATGTTGTCACAGGCCACAGAAGCAGAGGCGGCGCCAGGGAGGGGCTAGGGGGTGCTGTAGCTACCCCTAGGATTGCCATAGCACCCCCTTAGCACCCCCAAGAAATTGCTGTGGTTAATTTATAAATAAATAAAAAATCGTTAATGTGTAAATAGTATAATTTATATTTGAAAAATGAATAAATACATTAATAAAACTAAACGATTATTTTTAGGCTAAAAAACACAGGTGATCGTATTCGGCCAAAGGGTGCAGCACACACTGAACTTTTGACCTTACTTCCACAGTAACATATTCATAAAGAAGAAGAAGAAGAGCTCAATATTTGGAGCCGTTAGGATTAGAGAAGTGAGTCTAACGCTAGCAATGGATAGTTCTTTACTCCCTAAACGTCAAGGTGTGGAGACTTTATCAAAATCTGTAAATGAGACTGAGAGATATGGTGAACTTGTCACCAACCGGGACGAAGAAAAGCGGCCGGAGGAAGGTGATCTGACCGCGGCTGTGATTGCTGCTGAGGATGCTTATAATGTCACCCTGCTGTACATGACATTAGACCAGGGGATCGCACAGCCAGGCCACAGTGGGAGAGTCAGCTGATAGGGGTCCATGCAAGAACTTTACTCTTATCTCTGTCTCGTAGAAGAGCGTTACAGTGAACATGTGTTTTACAGAAATGTGAATAAATGGATCCCCGAATCTAAAGTTATACAACACACTGGACATTTATTTTTTGCCCAGAAAACGCGTTCGCCCTCAGTGGCTTATTTAGATATATTAAGTCACTAGAGATATGACTACATTATTTTGACCATACGTGCAAGTGTGAAAACTGTGTGAGGATACATGCGCGTGTGTGTTTATGTGTGTGCTTGGCTATGGGTGGTGTATTTGGCCTGCTGCATTCATCTTCTGAGCCACTGTATGAGAGCTGCAGTAATGATTGTTTGAACCCGGCTTGTTGGCTGGTATTTGAAATATGTTTGGTGGGCTAATCAGAGTTCTATGGTGCTGTTGTATCGGCATCTGCACGTGTGTGTGTGTAACGTTAGTCTATTTGTGTCAAGGGAAACTCAAAATTTCAGAGCACCCTCACTGAAACGTCCAGCAACCCCAAAGCACAAGCAAAAGAACATCTATGGCGCCGCCACTGCACAGAAGTGGTTGATTAATATTAATGAACTGAATGTGCCCTCACCAGTAGGCTAGGTTATAGTCTGAGTTATAGTCTGAATCTAACAATTCGAAATGGTTAATTGATTTATCAATCCACAGTGTTATATAATATAAGAACCAGTCAAATCTCTTGCAGCACACTGCCTGAGCAGTTACTCTGCCAGATGTATGGCTACATGAATGTCTTATAAGCAGGACAAGAAGCCCAAAACCTGCACTGGAACCAAGTTAGTAGAAAAATACTGTGTTAACAAGACTATTGACGCTTTTCCACTGCATAGTATGGCTCGATTCACTCTTTTTCGGTTTTTCATTAGCAAAAGTTCTGGATAGTACTACTTTTGTAGCACTAACCAGAATCAGTCGACGTTCTAAGTGAGCTGAGCCGATGGTGGCATTAAAACACTGCATTTTTTTAAATAGCAATATTGTCACTATCAAAAATGTTGTATGCATTCTAAAAACAGCCTACTGGTGTTTAGCTAATTAGCTCAAAATATAATGTAATATTGAAAGACTGCAGAAAAGCCAAGCTTTTGTACCTTATTGTACATCCACCTAAGCTAAGTTTGAAATAACTGTGAATAACGTGTGCTTTAACCGACTGTTGTGCACATGATGCACACCAAAGCTAATGAGTAACACAGCAGCAAACATGGGTGATAACAACTTCAACGCCTCTTGCTGCAGCCTGAAAGTGAGTTTGCTCCTCTGGATATCACCAGAGAATAAATTGACAGCAGGACAGGACTGGGGGGTGAGAGAGAGAAAGACAGAGGAGACAGCAAGGAGAGGCAATGCAGGTTTGGCAAACTTCTCAACAGCAACAAACCACAGCTGTCCTTCTGATGTATTTAAAAAAAAAAGAGTCCGTTAGACCTAGAAAGAGCCCGGCCACAACCATAAATCGAAGCAACTGACCTTTTTAGGAAGAGCATTTGTTGTGTGGATGAAAACGATGAGTGTGTGTAATTGAGTTTGTGTGTATGTCAGTAAAAGAGAATGTGTGTGTGTATTTTTGATTGTGCTCATGCAGGCTAAAATTACGTTGTTGAGCCAGGAGTGAGTGAAACTGTAGAAGCTGCACAGCCAAAAGACACCTTCTGCCAAGACTGGTCTGGCTCGAGGTGTCTCCGTGTCAAAACAAGTTATTTGGGAAGTCAAGCTCTGGCTTTTTTATACTGGATTGAAACTGTTGACTCAATCAGGCATCGATACATCCAATTTATCACAGTGGCGTCAGGGAGCAGAAAGGTTAATGGCTCTATTTTGGCCTAACAGCTTGGCCTGACAACACATTGATTAATCCGTTATAATAAACAACTCTGAATGTCATTTTAAATGAGAATGTCCTTAGACAGCTAGTTTTTCTGTGATTATGGGTGCCACATTGACAGCATTGAAGCAACATAACGTTCAGTTATTAATGTTATTAGTGGTTACTAATAAGTTTTGTTTAATGTGAAGCACATCCACAAACTAAAAAGATTCAAACAAAAGAGTTTGCATTGTAAACAGAATGTTGGAATGCAACCTTGACCGATGAAATAACTCATACACTAAGTTGCCAGTTTATCCGCTACACCTAGCGAAAACTAATGCAGGCTTATTCATTAGTCGGCCAATAAATCCGTCCTTCATAGAGATTATAATGTCAGTTTTTGTGGAAACATTTTTAAAGGGGAGCTGATTCAACTTTATGGTCATTTTGGAGGCTGTGGTTTGTGGTGCTGTTGGACTGTATAGTAAGAGGTGTTTGTGTGTTTGTGTTGTTTAGTTTATCCACATTAATACCGTATCAATGAGAGTAGACCAAATGGAACCCCTTTGAACCAATTTGACCTGCCGTTTGTCATCTTTTCAAGGAACATTCAAGAATAGGTGTCTGTACAGCGGGCAGCTCTTTCTTCAGCATTGAGGAAAATAACTTAGCTGAAATGTATGTTTTCTACTCTTACTGCAGTCTTTCATTAGCAATTTGCTACTTTTGTTTGTGCATAATACATTAAATGTATTTGTGGTTGTTGTGCCCTGGTGGCCTCGGGGTTTACAGTGCCAACTGCCCCTGTTTGAGTCGGCCAGGGACCTGTGATGTCTGTCGTTTCCCATCTTTGGCCTCCAATTTCTTGTCATCTCTTTACTGTTGACTGTCTAATAAAATCATAAAATCTCTGGTAAGTCACATCTCTTTCCACTACATGCAGTGTGCAGCACACTCCTATCATCCTATCCAACAGCAGCACCCGTGGAGGAGTTCAGCACGGTTTAAACAGACATAACCTCTCACACCACCATTTTTTTGAAACCACTGGTTTGGTGCAGGTATAAGGTCTTACCTCGGTTTGATCATGGGCATCTCAAAGGTAATGTTCTCCACCAGTGTCGCATTCAACAGCCAGGGCTTCTGGGAAGCGTAGGCCACAGCGCCTCTCTTCCTACCAGAGGTTTATACACACATAGAGAAGTGTCAAACAATCAATGTGATCTGTTCTCTCTGTTCTCAAATTTGACTTCTTAATGAAGATTCACACACAGGTTACGGTTAGGAAACGGTTTGACCTCTGGACCACAGGGACTCCTCAACCTTTAATAGCTGGTGATGCATTATAAAAACTCATTAGAGACTTTGGCGTATTTGTGTAGTCAATATGCAGAGGGTCGGAGCTAAGTGTGTGAGCAGAGAGAATATCTGGTTCTCTATTATCTTCAGTGGATTTCTAGATAAAATATGATAATTGCTGTTCTCCTCTGCAGATAATCGTGACGCGTCTCCATGGAGACCGCCTGGCGTGTGGCATGTTGTTGTCTGAGCTCACCTGATTTCTCCGTCACCTGCTGCATCTCTGTCCGTGGGACTACAGAGAAAATATCAAACACACACAAAAAAACATGAAATAAGCCATACTGTCCCCTTTGAGATAAACAGATTATCGGCTCCACTTTCATCCTGTAATGATTAACAGAAAACAAACACACACACACACACACACACACACACACACACACACACACACACACACACACACACACACACACACACGTTTGTTTCACTATCTTTGTGGGGACCCGTCTTTGACATAATGCATTCCCTAGCCCCTTACCCTAACCTTAACCATCACAACTAAATGCCTAACCTTAACCCTTACCCTCACCCTAACCATAACCTAATTCTAACCCTAATCCTACAACCAAGTCTTAACCCTCAAACAGCCCTTTAACCTTGTGGGGTCCAGCATTTTGGGCCCCACAAGGCTGTGCAGACCCCACAAGTATACTGTATTCCCCGTTTTTTGGACCCCACGAATATAGTAAAACAAGCACACACACACACACACACACACACACACACACACACACACACACACACACACACACACACACACACACACACACACACACACACACACACACACACACACACACACACACACACACACCCATATACGCTTCCCGCACTATGGCAATCATTTCACTGCTTAGCAGACCAAACAGCAGGCCAACCATCCACTGCCCTACATGAACACATCTATCATTAGCTGAGATCTTGTCCTTCCTATAAATAACCAATAACCCCCATCCACCCCTCCCCCACACCCCACCTCCTCCCAATTTTTCTTCCTGTAATTTGCTGATATGGAAATCAACCCGTTTGGACTCTGACTCATTCAGTTCTCAGAGGATCTGATTCCTCTGGCTGAGATGAGTACGTCAACACGGGGTCTGTGGCTGACGGGATGTTTGTTGCTGTTCGCTGGTATCCTGTTCATCTAGCGTATGTCTCTCTCTGTAAGCTGCACTATAACTGTAAAGGCAGGGTGTTTAAGGTGAGAAAAGAATGATTTGTGTGTACTTGCTTAAGCACTATAAAGACACTAAACTTGTGCAACTGTATTTCTGGCATCAGAATGTGTTCCAGAATGATCAAATAAACAAAAATACTTTCTGGGGGAAATAAGAAGATTGAATGAAGTTGATTTGAGTTGATTTCTTTCCTCTCCGTTTTTACTGGCTGGTATGTTTTTGAGCAAACCAATTTCATCCTGAGAGGACACAAAGACTCATTAAGATTGACTCTGGGTTGAGGTGACACACACACACACACACACACACACACACACACACACACTACATCCCATCCTTCCTTCCTGACTAGGCAGCAGTGTCACTTATCTTTTTAAGCTTTTACTTTTCTCGCCATCAACAGTCCCAGAGCAAAGAGACAGGGTGAGCTAAAAATACTAAAGTTCCCAGTAAAATGTCCAGTTAGCTGGGGATTTGTTTTCTCAACTGCAATTACTTAGATGATAAATACTCTGGATGACGAATTTGATAACTTTAGTGACGAGCAACACATAGTTAGAAATTATTAAGGGAGTAGGCTTTTCCTTTTATTGTTATGTAGCCCTGAAAGTTTAATGTGGCCAACACCACTATAAAATATGACATATTATGTTATGTTTTAAAGTGTCATGCTTGAGTTTTATTATATCTTGATTGTGTTTCATGCTATTTATTGTTTTGTTTTGTGTACTGGGTATATATTTGGAAGTATGATTTCTATATATTGTTTTATGACAAAATCTAACTAACCCTGAGTGCTATTCTATATACATTCTGAGCTCTGAAATGACTCGGGTGTCAGACAGAAACAGCCAATGATAAGACACCAACTGTCAAATGCTCTGTTGACATACTGTTGGCAAACACTGGCCGACATGGATGCCACCCATTATCCATTGTGTGTGTGTGTGTGTGTGTGTGTGTGTGTGCGCGCGTGCTAAAATTACACCATTTGCATTAGTTAAGTTGTAATTTTAGTTTATTTTAGTATTAGTTAAACCTGTGACAATTATGAAATGTCATCAGAGCTGCCACTCCACTATAGTTCATGTACAACAGCTAAATCAAATGTCTTTCCTCTCATCAGAAATAGTGTACTGCAGTGCATTTGCACTTTGGCTACAAAGGCTACAAATATTTTTGAACGTATTTGATTCATACTAACTTTTGTCCTCAATCTCAGATCTTCATGCAGGTTTAAAATTGTCATTTGAGGCAGATCTAAAAATATATGATAGCATTGGTTGATGTTTGGGTGCTTGGGCTTTTTTTTCCCTCTTTACTCTCTCTGACTTACCTTTCATCTCCCTCAGACTCCAAGTTTGGCAGGCTGCAGAAAATAGAACAAAAAAAATTATATATATATATATATATATATATATATATATATATATATATATATATATATACTGTATATAAGTGGAAGTGTATCAAACTATTCTGCAATTGTTCCTCATCAAAAGTTGTAAAAAATACAGTGAATACTCCCAACCTGGTTATGTAATTTATAACAGCCCTTAAACTCCCATAAATTCTTATTTTTAGAATAATTAAATGTCTCAAAGTGTACACACATATAGTACACTCACACTTGCACATAACAATTCACATTCAGACTCCTAGTTCTAAAATTCATTAAGATCTTATTGGCTGTTTGGAGCTTTGCACATGCTCACTACAAGCTGCGGTGTATTTTTAGGTTTGCCAATTTGACACCTCTCTTGTTCTGAGAAGGTGATTGAGTTAACAGTTCACTGCAGCAGCTGTTAGGAAGTGATCTGGCGACTGACATTTAAGAAGCTCTGACATGCAACAATTGTGTTAAACACCGCTGTGTGTTCTGACTGTGTAAAATAAAATAACATTGAAGTGAACGTTGTAGGTCTAGGCCGGAGGTGTTGAGCGGAATTTAAGACCTATGCAAATATGTTTGCGATGTATTTAAACAAAATACATGTTTTTTTTTTTTTTTTTTAAACAACACAGAAGTGAACAGATGTGACAGGAGAGGCCAATAATCCACATTGGCTCATACAGTGAACCTCATCTACAACATTAATTGATATAACAACTTTTTACAACTTAAAAAAAAATATTTTAAAATGTCACATGTAAAACAAATATCACATATGGGCAATGTGGAAAATGAATACTTTTTAAGAAGCAGAGTTTACAACATAAAAATCAACATTTCAAATATAAAATTGACTTTATTTTAGGGGGATGGCGACTTCCCTTGAGAAAATTACCTCATCAGACCTCATCAGCTAACAACACTTGAAAGACACTGAAGTCTGAATGGACAGCGGATTGTCTTTATCCTGCAGAAATCATAAAAACACGGCAATCATGCCAGAGTTGATGACTTACAGCTTTTATCTCTGAAGCACCGAGGGCTATTTTCCCCTGATGTCTAACAACACCTTTAGGATGAAAGGTCACGTTAGAGGAGAATTCATGAGGGAGTCGTACAGGACAGATTCTAGTCCAATCATCAAAGCCAGGCTAAGGAACTTCCCTCAGTTTCTAACTGTCCTAAATTAACTTAAATGTCCATCATTAAAACTTCAAGTCCCCTAATGATGACAGGGAGTAATGGTGCATGTTGATTGTGATGACCACGTCTGAGGATGCAGCCCTATATGTCAACAACCATTCATTTTAGTCTCTTAAAGAAGGCTTTTTCCAGCTACAAACAATATACTTTACAATGAAGTGCTTGTTTCAGGCTGGGATCAGCTAGTTGATGTGTTGCAGGTAATTACATCAGCAGGTTTAAGGTCACAACCTCGCTATCCAACTGGCTTTGCTGCCCAGTTTTGAGACTCTCGACTGCACACAAGATATCCAACCTGCACGGAGACCATTACATGTTCACTGCATTATTTATAGCCACCGTGGGGTTATGGTTGACACTTAAGCTTGCTACAGAGGAGCTTTAACGACTCGGGATAATTTCTCAACTGTGCAAAGGTGTAAGCCACCCTGGGCACATGTATGTCAACTGATGTATGTTTCAATGTCATGTTGTATGTTTAATGTATCTTATGCTTGCTGCAGCAATTTTTCCCACTCAAGACAAATCATAAATTGACTGGATATTAGATAGAAATAGTTTTTACCAACAGAGAAATACCAGACGCTCCCTCGCTCTGTGCCATATTTGGAGTGGGAGATGGGCAACGAGAGCAAAAGGGAGCAGGTGGGTGAGGAATGGTGGGGTTAGGGGGGGGCCCCACTGATGGAAATGACAGGTTGTGTTTGTAAAATATGGTGTTGGTAAACACGTCATCCCCCCAAAGAAAGACGCCGCCCTCCATGACTTGTAATTTGATCCACTAACTAATTTCATCAGAAACTACTCAAGCAAGCACATATTTCAGTATATAGACACTAAAAGCATAAAGCACAACTTGTTCCTGATGATGTTGTCATACTGCTGTCTTATCATTGTATCAATTGTTATGGCCTTTTCCAGTAATGTTAGATACAGCCCTAAGCTCAGAGAAAAGAAAAGAAGGGACACTACACTGACGAGAAAGCATGTCAGAAAAAACTTTAAACACTCATTACCATTTGAGATTGAAAGTTTATTCTTGATCTTGGGAACCAGTAGTTGACCGAATAGTGGGCCTTGTGCTGACAGTGTTTGTCAGCTGCTGTTTCCATAGGTCAATTTCAATTTCAACATTTTAAGACTACATGGACAAGAAATCCCTAAAGTGTCCAGTAAAAGGAAATCCTGTGAAAACTGGGCAAGTCCACCCGTTGAGGAAGATCATCAACCTAGTACTTGAATGCTAAGAAGGCTTGCCAAGAAAAGTAGTGGGATTGATAATAACGCATAAATAACACCAAATGTTAAATGAGTCTGTTTTTTCAAGTAACTGAAGTAGTTTGTATAAGTTGATTATATAAAGACATGGAGCAGGGTTAGCTCAGGCTGAAGATATAAACACCATCAGCTATTCAGTTACAGCTGACTCTCAGAGCCACCAATCATCGTCACGCGTCAATGAGACCTCATTTTCATAAATGTGACGAGATTGCTCACTCCTCTCATTAGTCATGCACTTCATTCCTGTCAGCGACATGCTGCACTTTTATTGCCTTTTGCTTTATGTGCTATCTCAGTGACTTGTATCTGCTGGTTTGTGCTGAATCTGTCGCATACTCACAGACCTTACCTTATAACTTTACATACATGTGTAGCTCTAAATGTTGCTGACTAAAACACAGCACAACAATAACTACAACAACAACAACAACAACATAGTGAAAACATAAGAACAAACTCATCTTAATGTGTCTGAATGCTTCAGGAGGGCAAAAAATCTAAATGACAGCTGCTTAGTCTCTCCCTGGGACACGTGATAAGTGAGAGGGTTGGGCACCCGGCAGGGTGTACAATCCAATCTAATATCAGAGGCAGTGCCAGATCAGTCCTGGCATTGGGACAGAAGGAGGAACTGTGTGTGACTGAGTGTGTGTGTGTGTGTGTGTGTGTGTGTGTGTGTGTGTGTGTGTGTGTGTGTGTGTGTGTGTGTGTGTGTGTGTGTGTGGCTGCCAGGGACACCGTGATAATCAAGTAGGGGGAACTTTGTTGACAAGTGGAGCCCAATAGCGGCGCTATCCTGGGGAGGTGACGAGCTACTCAGATGCAGGAGATAGGAGCTAATGACTCCCAGAATGCATCGGGTGGGATATGAGTATTCAGTTTCAGCTGAGCTTTTTCAAATGTGCTCTGTTTTTCTCGATCCACTGGGTTTAGTTTTGCTGAAACTTCTAATTGGCCATTCACATTCTGCTGCAAGATAAGGACTTTCTCAGAAAGACTCCAACGTGCTCCCTTTGTGTTGGTCTGCTGTCTTAATTAATCAGTGGATTGCAGTTTTTTAAACTATAACTAAAAACCTATTAGAGGAGAGAAATTATTAAGTGCAACAGTAAACACAAATAATCACTGCCACAGCCACACAATTTACTGAACCATCTGCCAACACAATGAAAAGAAACTGAAATGCAGGAGATTACATTCCTGTGAGTGTCCTTACAAAGTGAAGTACTACAGGGACATTTCATTCATTTAGCGCAGTGGTTTTTAGGGCTGAAACGATTCCTCGAATAACTCGAATAATTCGATTACAAAAAATCCTCGATGCAAAATGACTTGCCCCGAAGCTTCGTTAAATCAATGTTACTAACGTTGTATCGCTGACGGACGGTGTTTCCGCTACTGTCGCACACCAGACGGCTCAGTCTGCTGCTGGCGACACATGCCAGAGGTAAATAGTGAGGGGCTAAGAGAAGAGACAGGCTGGAGGAAACGACAGAAAGGGTCCAAAGGTTGGAATCAGTTCAAACGTAATTAAAACTAAAACTCTGTACAGTGTGCCTACTGCAAAATCAAACTAGCTTACCACAATAATAGCACGACGTCAGTGCTTTAGCATCTCAACAGAAAACATTGAGTCTAACTTAATCATCCATTCCACGAAGAGGACCGACAAAAGTAAATCACAGAGTTGTATGAACGATGAAACTACATCAAACACAACTACCAAAATCAAAGGTGATTGTTACGCATCTCTCTCTCTCTCTCTCTCTCTCTCTCTCTCTCTCTCTCTATTGAGAAACAGCTGATCAACGATCTAATAGCATAAGTGTAACAGAGCTGTGTGACATTATAATCAAATATATAAATGAAAATAGGTTAAGTATAACTAATATTTACATATAGGTCTAGTTTTGGTTGTTTAAAAACGTAAAAAAAAAAAAATTAAAAATTAAAATTAAAAAAAATATCCAATTAATCGATCGATGAAGTGCTAGATTAATCGATTACAAAAAGAATCGATAGCTGCAGCCCTAATGGTTTTGCAGTATCAGTTCTATTTCACTGACTTACAAATCCATTTATGTTATATTGCCATGTCATGGTAAAAGGTCTGATTTTGATGGTAACTGCATTGCCTTGTCAGGACATAGAATGTATTGCTGCAAGAAAATGCATAAATAAAAGCTCCCTGACAGACCAATTACCAGACACGAGTCCGAGTGCCAAACAGACTGAGGGTGAGAAAAAGAATATTGACCAGAGTGCTCTGGGTCTCCATGAATGTAATTCTTTTCAAATTAACCTTTCACCTCTGGATTGGATTTAATTTCAAGAATGAAATGTATAACATACAGTACATGTATTTCCCTGACGGCACATGCATCTTATTGCTTTGTAATTGAATGAACTGTTAGAATTTTCAGAACACACCATGTAGTTGTTAAGATTAGACAAGGAGTCAACTTAGGTAACATAAGGGTCACTTCCAGGTCAGAGGTTAGGGGCCGAGATGTTCTATTGGACCATTTTCCATTTCTAAGCCTGTCCTGTGGACATGCAGAGATGTATGTGTGTCTCCAGAGTTGAGCTAGTCGAAGCAGCTGCATGATAAGGGAATGTTGTTTTCCGGGACCTTCTTCTTTGAATGTCAAACAGGTCACACACACCTTACTTACAAACACACACCCGCAGATAGCCTATTCCCTAGAGAGAGATAGACTCGACTGAGGTATTTGCACAACAACAAAATCTATGTAATGGTGCCATCAATATATTTGTATAACCCAAACTTGACACCTTCAACATGAGATAAATGCTTCATGGAAATACACAGATCTTTTAGAATTGGGATAACACTATACAACACCATATTGTGGTCCAATCCATTGTGTATGCTTAATCCTACAATAAGTCTCCTCGATCCAGATTTCATTAAATGCTTCTGTGTAAGTCATCAAAGTCTCCTAAACTTTTTTCACATATGCAGAGAGAATCCTGCTCCTGAGTTTTTCCATAACAGTATAGATACCGTTATGTTAATGGAGCCAGCACTTCCCTGTTGAAGGAAAACCCTCAAACGCACAGTGTCATTTCATTTAGGAAGAGGAGATACTTAATCACAGTAAATAACAGATACTAGGTCAAAGAATAATCAGCGTCATACTTCAGCACCCATCTAGCAATAATCGCAATTATTTTCACACAGGACTATGTTTTCTTTATTTCATTACTGTAAAGCTACAAAAGTGTACCTCTCTGTCTGTCGGACTGATGAGGCAACAGGAAACTCAATCAATTCAAATGTGATTTAAATGTTTTAACTAAAGTATCCGAGTGGATTGACACAGACAGAAAACAGCGAACTCGTAACTGACCTGTTCCAGGTGACTGTTCCTGACACTCTCTGCATCTCTCCCAGCGCTGCCAGCAGCAGAGACGATTTTCCACAACCCACCTGGCCCACAATCATAGTCAGCTTACCTGAGAGGTTTGAGAGGCAATGCATTAAACAGGTGCATAGGGAAACTGGATCAAGAACTAAATAAAGAGAGGCTGACACACTGCCTGACGCTCACCAAAAGGAATCTTGATGTCCACATTAGAAAGTGTTGGTGGTCCATCAGTCCAGGTGAAATAACCGCTAGTTATCTGAGGAGAGCATAGCACAGTCATATTCAGATGTCTCTTTAACAACTAAACAGTAAACATGTCATCCATCCACAATGCTGTAAAGTGACAGTGAAGCAATAAGAAGTAAACATAACTTCTTTCTTATTCACTTGATCCAGGGGAAGGACGGCACTGGTGTTATTTATTTTTTATGGAGGCGAATCACTGCAGTTTGAAATTTTCCAGAGCTAGACGTAGAGCTAATTTTCTTACATTTTAATGGAATTCCAATCAACAGCATCCCAGATATTAATAACAAATGTCAAGTGTCAAGTGCAAATCAGTGCAATTGTGAAAACTGCAGTGCCCAGAAATTAGACGCATCATTCTAAGTTTTACCAAAATGTGTCATCTTGTGACAATTAATCTGTCCTTCCTGTCTTAGGCCCCAGCCTGCTCTATATTACCAACCTCTCTCTCTCCTCCACGTCTGTACCTGACTATTTATAAAAAAGCTAGTGTTCATCCCCTACTCAAAAAAACCTATTTCGACCCCGCCCAGTTTGAAAACTATAGGCTAATCTCCAAACTACCTTTCTTTTCAAAAGTTCTTGAAAAAACTGTTGCTGACCAACTTTCGCCAAAAACATAGTATGGGTACAGCATTATTAACGGTGTACTCACACTTGGCCCAGTTGCCTTGAACCATGCCTGAGCAAGATTGTCCCCACACCGTCCACCCGGGCACGGTACACACTAGTCAAACGAACCGGACTTTTGGGGTCAAACATGTTTGGGATTTTAAGATACTGTGGCCAAGATTTGTTTGATACATAAAAATAGTCACAGCATATACTGTTTATATTATTTGTTTGAATGATTGCTCCTGCTCTGCCTTTGATAAAATGAAAGCTCAGATGGGCCGATCTGGAAACGTCCCCTTATGATGTCATAAGGGGAAAGGTTACCTGCCCTTTCTCTGCTTTGCCCGCTCAGAGAATTTGGACCGCCCATGAGAAAGAGAGAGACAAACTGGCTTGAAAACAAGCAAAGCATGGCAGTTGGTCAAGGCCACACCCCCACCCTCCACCTTGTCCCCCCTCTCTCCTCCTCAATAGCATTTAAAGCTACAGACACAGAAATGGCACATCCTAAGTAAAGATCATTGTGGAACTGGCTCTAGTGGCTGTAATTCTGCTCCAAGGCTGAATTTCGGGAAAGAGACTTCAGATACAGTATTAGGGGACCACTAAGGCCTATATAAAAGATACTTCAGATACAGTATTAGGGGACCACTAAGGCCTATATAAAAGAGACTTCAGATAGAGTATTAGGGGACCACTAAGGCCTATATAAAAGAGACTTCAGATACAGTATTAGGGGACCACTAAGGCCTATATAAAAGAGACTTCAGATACAGTATTAGGGGACCACTAAGGTCTATACAAAAGAGACTTCAGATACAGTATTAGGGGACCACTAAGGTCTATATAAAAGAGACTTCAGATACAGTATTAGGGGACCACTAAGGTCTATATAAAAGATACTTCAGATACAGTATTAGGGGACCACTGAGGCCTATATACAAGCATCCAAAAAGTAGCATGTCATAGGACCTTTAATAAAACCTGGAGGAATATTGCATCACTCTGTCCTTTTGTCTCTCTCACCTTGATACAGATGTCTTGGTCCACCTCCTGGTAGGGTCTGTTGCCCTCGTGGTCCCCCTGTGAGCTGTAGTTGTTCCAGTCATCCCTCGGAGGGCGCTTCCGGTTCACCACCTTCAGCGGCTGGAGGTGGCAGGACAAAGAGGAGGAGGAGGATGAAGGGAAAGATTTAGAGGGTTTCTAGGGGAGGGTTGTATAACATCAGGCACGAAGGACAAAGGGGTAAATGGTGATATTAATAGGAAGACGATAAGGTGGAGGAAGGGGGTTCGGGGGGCAGACACCGTCACCACTTTTAAGAGTAAACTTAAAACTGTCCTCTTCGATAAAGCTTATAGTTAGGGAGCGAGGAGTTGCAGCGTTCACCTAGACCGGCGGGGGAAGGTTTGAAGCCACAGTCATGACGCACCCCCTCCATATCTCTGCTTCTCTTCATAGAAAGCTTACTATATTTAGGGTATGAGGAGTTGCAGCGTGCGCCTAGACCGGCGGGGGTGGGTGTGTAGCCTCAGTCATGGTGCACCCCCATCCTATCACTGCTTCTCCCCATAGAAAGCTTACGCATACTTAGGGAGTAAGGTGTCCCATTACACCCCGCAATGCCCGCCGTCGACTTGCTATGTCCGGCCAACGCCCTGCCACGCCCTGTTACGCCCTGCTGTGCTCTACGACACCATGAACTATTACAACTACTCTAGTCATTATCTTTATTGTGACTTTTTTATTGCCATTGTTCATCATACCCCCAACCGGCATCGTCAGACACTGCCTACCAAGAACCTGGGTCTGTCCGAGGTTTCTTCCTAAAAAGGAGTTGTTCCTTGCCACTGTCGCACTTACACAATCATGCATGCTCTTGGGGAATCACTGGAATTGTTGGGTCCTTGTAAATTACTGTGGTATCTGAACAGTTCATAACTTTATATACATTTGTACTTAAGATTTTCTTGTAAGGGATTCCTTTGACCCTTACCCTACTTTTACTGAAACATCTGGAAACTGTTAACATGAGCAGAAGAGCCCTCTTAGACAGAAGAGTCCTTATTTGGAGATGAGCCAGAAAAGAAGGTATCATTGGTCAGTTCTGCCCCAATCATGTTAATGCAATGCACAGAATATATACCATATGCACACAAAGAAAAAGCAGAACGACTTATTGGAAGAATTGGGTTGGTTGTTCTCCAAACTCTCTGCAGGAGTTTGTTAACATTGGTACTGAAAATCTTGAATTTGAATAAAACCTTTTATAATCAAGAACAGTGTCGGCGGATTCCTCTTCATACAGCATCACAGCATTAATATTAAAAGTCACCACATTACAGAGTGTGGTCTAGACCTACTCTATCTGTAAAGTGTCCTAAGATAATTCCTGTTATGATTTGACATTATAAATAAAATTGAATTGAAATTGAATTGAAATTGAATTGAAGAAAACAACAGTCACAGTAAAGTGAGACAGCCTGGACGCCGCAGAAGGGAAGATTGTAAGTATCCAACTAGTTTACTGTCTAAATCAAGCCAGCCCAAAAAACATGTGTTTACATGTACTTACCACAGCCTGGTATCTATTTTGGTTGTGATTGCTGGAGCCGGAGGTTACCATTGCTATGGGCTCCTGTTCGTCTCCAATCTCATCGCTTGAGAAAAACTCGCTGAGCTTCTGAACACTGATTAAACAGAAAGAAACAGAGAAACCAAGTCACTTATGAAAATAAAATGAATCAGTATTCAAAACATACTGTTGATGGATCACTAATGGTGTATGTCATTAGTGGAGCAGACACCCACAAGCAACATAGACTTTGAAAGAGCTCACTTTCATTTATGTAAAAATAACAGCATCCCTGTTGTCATATCATTCAGTGAAACAGATGGAATCTATGGAACATGATTCACTAACAATGAGCTTTATCTTTAATGTATCTCTCTGTGTCTCACACACACACACACACACACACACACACACACACACACACACACACCTATCTCTGAGTTAAATCACTTATCTTCTACTTCACTACCTAAATGAATATAAATGCTTCCCTGATAAGCTTTATCTTTAATGTCCCCCCCCCCCCCACACACACACACACACACACACACACCTTTACATCTCTGAGTTAAATCACTTATCTTCTACTTCACTACCTAAATTAATACAAATGTTTCCCTGATACAGGGTATCTGAATTGAATTACTAAATCTGTGCTTAATGTCAGATCTGACACTGGGACTCATTTCCTTCAATTTGTTCATCTATGTATCCATATGTCTCATGGATTAAGACATTCAGTATATAGTAGAGAAGTACAGGTAACATGCCACAGTGAACCCGGTGTGTTAGAGCAAATACATTGCAATAGTGACATCAGTATGATGTATATTATCTGATGATGTTCTTATGTTACAATGTGTATGTATTGACTCTTGAAACACAATGACTTTGCATTTACAATATTAGGCTATTTTCCTCCACAAAGAGACATTTTCTCATGTTGAGGTGTGAAGATGAACTGAATCTACACTGTAAGTTTTTTTGTTCCTGGTGTCTGACAAAGTGTGTCAGATCACACAGTCCCAAAATAGACATATCCGTGGATCACAGGCAGCTTCCACATTCAGGGAAAGAAAAGCCACTCTGGTTAAAATAAGGTGCTTACACCAGCACGGTTGAATTAGCATATCTCCTAAAGGCCCGTATAGAAAACGGCTCTCAATTCTCTCAAATCCCCACCCATTAAACTCCTGCCCTTTCAAGACATAAGGATTGGGATGATGGGATTTAAACTGACATGCTCTCCTTGCCTGTACAGTCTCAAGGAAAAGAGAACACCGTTTTAATATTTTAAGCAGTACATTGATTCATACTGGATTTTGTTAATACTCCGTCGGTAGAGATTATGCTTCAAGAAGGAGTAAATAACCAAGAGTTTGCTACTCACAGAACACCCAAATGTTAAAAAATGTCTTCTAATTTTCCTAATGTCTAATTATACATGGAAAGTGAACACTTGAATTATTTTGCATCATACACTATCTTGCCAACCCTTTTGATGTTTTTCCCTTCAATATTGAAGTTGAAATCACCCCACAGTGCAGTATGTTTCTATTGTGGTTTTTACTAAACACCCAACCTTTAAGTGGGATGTCTACTCTACACTGCAATCCCATTTTTTTCAAGTGCTCCTATTTTTTTGCAAGTAATTGTTTTCTATCTAAAATGTATCAAGACATCTTGAGCAGTAAAGCACTCCTCCCTGCAGATATAAGCACGTGAGTTAAAAAAAAAGGTTGATCATTTATTTCTGCATTGCTCTACATAGATCTGTAAAAATATAAGAAGTGAACCTACATCAACTGCATCACTCAGTATAATAAGCAAAGCAGAATATATATGTGGAGTTGCTGACTTGTGCAGCATCAAACTAATTGTGAAGCTAAATGCTAAAATAATTAGGCACAACGTCTCAATCAGAGACACTTAAAACAACAGAAAATTGAGGCACTTTGTTACATGAACACAGGCTGATCTGATAAAGCAGCTGATCCACCTACTGCAGGAAAAGGTCAAGTGTTTGATCTAATCATGTTGCTTTTCACTAATTTGTTTATTGTCATTCGTGTTTCTGTTGTTGCAGTGTCCTTCCACATGACTATTTTCAGACATTTTCTAACCAATAAACATTAAAAAACAAACTAGTTTTAATCTGGTGCTATAATTATGAAACTGTAGTCTTTGTCATTTAAAAAAGAAGATAAGCTGCATGAAGGTGATGAATCTGATATTGAACTCTACTGTAAAAAAAAAAAATAAAAAAAAAAATATATATATATATTTTAGTTTCTCACCTAACAAGAGCCTTGACGGTGGAGCGCACCACGCTGGAGAGCAGGAAGAGGGGGGTGACCAGGATGTGAAAGAGGGACAGAGAGGCAAAGGCCACAGCTGGGGACAGATCAGCGTCCTCGGAAATGTGAACATGAACCACAAACGTCTGCAGGATGAGAGGGAGGAGAAAATGGCCGAGGTTAGTCTCAACAGCATGGATTTAGATCTTTAACCCTGTTGACTGGCTCATAGTCATTCATGGCCTGTTGAAGGTGAAAACCTCATCAAAGAGAAACTGAAGTCATTCTCTGTACTGGCTGTCAGCACCAAGTTGCTGTAGAACTTGAGTTTTTGTATCAAGAGGTTGAGGAGCACGGTGAAATCAAATCAAGGTTAAATCACTAGTCTACGTCTGTCGTTTACAATCGTCCTTCTCCCTGCTATCTGTCTGATTTTTCCAATGTGTCACCTCTCCAGTCTACAACCATGAAGGACTTCTATAAATACAGACAGTATTTAGTGCTGTGCTGTCAGGGAGTCCTCCACTGTGTCACTGTGAAATGTCACTGGACACTGGCACTGTCTGTCTCCGCTCTGTCCTTCACACAGGGCGAAAGTAAAACGGATGCTCTCTGCTCAGTAGTTATTGTCTCTGTTTATAACTAGACACAACTATAAGCACATTGAGCGAAGTAGTTTGGATCATTTAACGGTAGAGCTAGAATTTAAACTCACCGTCAATACAGCTGCGATGGGAATGGCTGCATTCATGAAAACTGAAAGTAGGAAAAGACACAGACATGAGGATGTGAAGGCATCTTCCAGGACTTTACCCAGTGAAAATAAACAATGTAAAGTCATTTTTTAGTTACTATTTTTGACTTTTTTTTTATTTTTATTGCTACTGTACATTGTTTTTTTCTCAACAACAAAAAAGCAGTAGTTTATTCATGTTAACTCAGATATTTTGGCGGGTCATTTAAATGGAATGATTATTTGGTTATGTACAGTATGGGATGAGAACACTGAAAAAACATTTGGATTCATAAAAATCTTTCGAAACCAATTAAACTAACTAAAAAATACATGGCTTGTGGTGTGCTGTTGGACCAATGGTCTCCAAGTGCATGCTGGGTAATAACATACCGTAAGGACATTTGTTGCTCGTCTTCCCCCTTTGTTGCCTATTTTTTGCTAAAGTCCATCCATCCACAGCTATGCAGTTAATTCAAAATGTCATGAAATACCATGTAAAAAATGAATGGATGTCAGATAAAAACAAGGTTGTAACTGCAGTGACAGTGTTGTTTCAGCTTTACATTAATGGTAGATAGATCTGGGTTTCTATTACGGTCATGAAATCATTCTGTTCCATTACTCTTGTCAAGGAGGAAATCATGATCGCTCAGTCTTCTTAAATTCTGCAGTTATTGATTTTAGATTGGAAACAGTCGATTACAGGACTGGAGCCATGCAGACTGCAGCCAATGTTCAACTGGATGAAGATATTGAGGACAATCTGTAGAAAACAAATAAGTATTGAGTGACCATGTTATGCAGTGATGCCTTAGGTAGAGTAAATGGGAAATGAAAAGTACAATGATCCATGTTAGCTGTGCCTAAAACATTAGTTATCTTTACATCCAGTTATTTTCATACTTATGTGTTGAATTATAAATGTTGACTGGAGAGTGTGGGGTTCAATAAAGTTGGAATTATAATAGAAATACAATAGTCAAGTCAATAGTGATATAGTGTAAAGCCATGTGCCTTCCATTGAATGTTTTTATTCAATAAAATGTTCCATATTATGCTCATTTTTTAGATTCATGCTTGTATTTTGGGTTTCTACTATAATATGTATGCTGGAGCTGCTACCCCCGCGACCCGATACCGGATAAGTGGACGAATATGGATGGATGGAATATAATATGTTTAATGTTTGCTAGTGTTTAATGCTTTCATGTTAAAAAAGACATTTTTCTCAAATGATTGTCATATTATACCTGAATATTCACCCTCTGTCTGAAAGACTCTGTTTTAATTTCTCTTTTCTACATCTGTGATCTTGCCATCTCTCCACTGTCATTTCAGCCAGGGAATCATAGGCGTCGATTTCGGTGGGGACGGTGGGGACGGTGGGGACGGTGGGGACACGTACCTACCAGATTCCGTCATGAGTCATTTTGTACCCACCACTTTTTTTGAAAACCTCAAGCTCAATTTAGTTTAAAAAAAGTCCATAACACATATAATTCTTGAGCGACAGATGCCAAAAAATACACAACAATCTCTATCCCCACAGAGCAGACACACACACACACACACACACACACACACACACAGCCGCTCTGCTGCTGCGCTGGCTGCACGCTTCTCTGTTCACAACACTGCCTGTCGGGACATTCTGCGTGAAAAAAAAGCTTAACGTGGTTTAATGTACCTAAACAACGAACAATCATCACCAAATTTCTCATGGCCATATCTTGTAATGAACACTTAAGCCTGTCAAAAGAACTAAACCGAAATCCAACGATTATAGAAGTTATTTCACATTAGCGTTGTCTTCTTCATTGGCGCCTATGGCGAGGAAAAAGCTTGTACCTAAACAATGATAAATGATTACCAAATTTCTCTCTCATATTGCTCCTCATAACCACTGAAAACTGTAAAAAAAATCGAACCAGAAATGTGGTGATGATTGATCGTTGTTTAGGTACATTAAACCACGTTAAGCTTTCTCACGGTAGGACTTATAAAGCCCATGAGAACCGTGGGGAGTCAACCCACAGCCGCTCCGCTGCCCTGCTGAAAATGTGAAGTAGAAACGCTTAATGTCAGATAACGTCCATAATAATAGGACTTGGGTTCGACTTTGTGGACAGTTTTCAGTGGTTATGAGGAGCAATATGAGAGAGAACTTTGGTGATGTCTGATCGTTGTTTAGGTACCTTAAACCATGTTAAGCTTGTTCCTTACATAGGCTCTAATGAAGCAGAAACGATTAATGTCAGATAACGTCCATAATAATTGGGTTAGATTTTTTTGTCAGTTTTCAGTGGCTATGAGGAGCAATATGAGAGAGACATTTGGTAATCATTGATCATTGTTTACGTACATTAAACCACGTTTTTATTCATTACAGGATAGCGTCTTTCAAAACATGACCTGCGCGAAAGAGAGAAAAAAAGAAAATGCGTCATTGTACCCAGCACTTCTGGAAATGTACATCTGAATGCGTCTCCGTCCCCAGCACATTTCAAACCAAACTGACGCCCATGCAGGGAATGACTGTAACAGCACTGTAGCAGCACTTTATATGATGTTTATATGTTTATATTTATGTGTATATATAGTATACTTGTGACATCACAATGGTACAGAAGTCCTGGCAGCTCGTTTTAAGCCATAGTTTCTGAACACGGTCTGTGTGCATTTCTCTGTGGATTGAATGTTGTGATACTTTCACAGTATTTATATATCACCTGAACCTGCATTATAATCAAAAGACATGGAAACATTTTACAATATGGGACCTTCTATTCCAAATGTGAGAGAGCAAAGTTTAGTGTGTGCAGAGAAAACAAAGGGCCTTACTGGAGATGGATGTGTAAAGAGCAAAGGCCTGCAGGCTGGTAAGCTCTTTGCCCCTGGTCTCCTCCACACTGTCACAGAAGATGTGTTCCCAGGCGTACAGCTTCAGCAGCTTGATGCCCCGCAGCAGCTCATTGGTCTTCTTTAGACGTTCACTGGAGTATTCCTGCAAGTAGAAAAAAGTGAGACTTTGATTAAACATACGTAATCTGACACATTAAGGACATAAACCATAAGAGGCGCAGCCAGAGGTCAACGTGAACTCTACTTCATGGGTTCAACTGCCAACACAAACATCTTAAGGACTGCTCGTTATTTATTTAAGGGTCCACCGGAGGAGTTTTGGGACCTTTAGGCTAAAAAGACTTGACCCTCCCCTCGCCACTAATAATTTTTCTATGACCCTCCAAAATGATTTGAAATAGAGGCATGACCCTCCCCTTATGTGCTAGTTTGCGCTTAGCAAAGATGTACAGATGCCATTGGATTTTTTACAGCCATGACATACACGAGTTAACCTCAGCCTGGTCCATCAGAGGGTCAAGAGAGTGGAACTCAATCCCAAACCACATCAGACAGTTAAACACATATACGTCTTTTACTAAGCAGCTAAAACACTGGATGGTCAATACATATACATGTCAGCATTAACACTATTTATTATTCTGTTAGTTTGAGTTAACATATATGAATTTTACTTATTGTTTCCCCCTAGTTTAATACTGCTTTTATTGCTCTTAATGGCTGTGTCTGTTTTAAATTATATTTTTTTCACTTTATACCGTGTTGTTGTTTTGCCTTGTATATCTTTCTGTTTTTCTGTTGTGTCTTGTTTTATGCTAAGTTATGTGTTGTACTTTGTTTTGTTGTTTTTTGTCTCTGTGACGCTTTATGCTAAGTTTTGTTTTGCTTGTGTTGTTTTTTTGTATTTTAAAAAGCCTTTGTTAACATCGAATATAAATAAATCAAACTCAACCTCTGCATTCTCATCTTACACATCCCACTCCTCTGTTATGGTGTGGTGGCCATTTCAGTAGATTTACTCACTAACATTGTTGTGGAAACACAATAAGCATGGAAACTAAATGCATTATAATACTTCCTGCATTACTGCATTACTTCAAATACTAAGTTACTCCTCTAGTAAACTAGTATTCACATGAAATAAAACAATCAAACATTGAGACCATTCAGCAAAGCACACTGGGTAATAACCAATTCAACACTGGTTGCTATGGACTCATCACTAGGCTTCCTCAGTCATTGTATATTTTAGCATATAGGTAAAGCTGCCGAAGCTGAACATTATATTCCAAAACATATATGTTTATTTTTAAAGCAGATTTTAAATTACATTGTAACAATTTAACAATTCGACCTTATGAAATCCAATCGCGGCACGGCTGTCTTGGAACGCAATAGATAGACGCTTAAATTCAACTAAAATGTAACAGTGAACACTCAGTGTTGGACCTACAGTCTGTTGAGATGTCTCTCCAAACGCAGAAATGAAGCGCAGTCACACCATACGTTAAGACACGTTGAGAAAAAAGATCCGTATTTTGCCGTAATCCAATGACACGGAAGAAAAGTAATCCACAGCGATCAGTAGATCCACAAAAAGGTAAATGACACGGTGTATCCAGCAAGGCCGATACGAGCGTCACATTCACCAGCCAGCTCCAAACAGGAGGCCTCTCCACTTTGCCGTTTAAACAAAGTGGAATAAACGTATAAAAGTCCAAATCTACACAAAACCCGCAATCAATTAGTAAGCTGAAATCACATGTATATACATGGCATTTAGGAAACCTTTATTGCAACGTTGGCACGGCAAGATGTCCAGACTAGTGCAACAGTAACTTTAGTTTTTTGCGTCCTGCTGCTCCCATCGTCAGCCAGGTAATATTTTTTTTACTAAAGCAGTATATGAAATTGGATGAATTACCTACCACCATTTAGTTGTTTTGTGTTATTTAAGATATTTATAAAATATCTGGTCATGCCGGATATAATTCATTATTCCACTAATTTTTTAAACAATGCAATTACCCATTTCAGCCACCAGGGGACAGTGCTCCCTCTGCCCCCCAGCAAACTCATGGGTCAGACCCATCTGGTAGCGAAGGAGGGCCGAGACTAAGAGCTACATGACTCCTAGACTAAAAAATGTTGGGTGACCCTCCCCTCATCAAAGAATAAAAAGACATGACCCTCCCCTTTTTTCCTCCGGTGGTCCATTCCATAAATACCGAACGGTCCTTAAGCCATTAAAGTAAAGTTTTTTTTCCCCTGGTATAAAATCCCGCTCCACAATATCAACAACTAAAGGAAACAGTAGCATTACATTTTATTGGATTGAACTTATTGAATAGCAGCTTTGTATCAGTTAAACGCAACAGAAAGGCTTGAGGCGAGATGAGCATATCTTGCGTAATTTGTCGTTCCTTCTAACAAATATTTGATTCTCCAAAAGGACAATGACTCTTAATTTGAGGTGTCCAGTTAAGTGTGTGTGTGTGTGTGTGTGTGTGTGTGTGTGTGTGTGTGTGTGTGTGTGTGTGTGTGTGTGTGTGTGTGTGTGTGTGTGTGTGTGTATGTATGTATATGTGTGTGTGAGATGATTCAACACCCTCATTACATCCACTTCATTACCTGGTATAAGGTGGGCAAGCCAATATTGACCAACACTGTTTTCAAAGTTCTGTGTGATCTCTTTAAAACAAACGCAGCTCAGAGGTCACACCAATTGAAGACATTTTTCTGTGATGTACTAGAAAAGTAGGTTTCTAAGATTCTTTGATTTCACCATGATTATAACAAAACAAAGAGACTAAAGCGACGCTAGCAGCTGTGTGAGGCTGCAATGCTGATTGCAAAGGAAATCAAAGCAGTGGACAAATTGAGGCTTTGTCCTGATAATGGTGCTAAATGATACATTGAGGGAAAGTTCACAAAGACCTTGAATGTCTGCAGCAAATTGCATGGTATTCCATCCAATAGAACTTTCACTCTGAACAACAAATGTCGACCTCATGGTGGTACTAAAGGAAAAGTCAGGGGATCACCAACATCAGCAGGATTCATCCTCAGGGGCTCATGAATGTCTGTACCAAAATATGTGTCAATTAATCCAGTAGATGTTGAGATATTTTACAGAAAAAGTCAAAACTTTGACCTGCCGGTAGTAGATGAAAAGTCAGGGGATCAGCAAAGTCATAAGGACAAATCCTCTGGTCACCATTCGTTTTTGTACAAAATATTCTATAAATCAATCCAACAGCTTAATGTCTGTACAAAATTGCATGGCAATATGTCCAATAGTTAAGATATTTTAGTATGGCAAAGTGGTGGACTGACCGAACAACTGCCTGCCCGACGAGCAAACACTGCTTTCCATAGCCGCTTGTATGGCTAAAGATAGATAAAAAATAGTCACAAGCAGTACTGCATCTTTGTAAAAGAGCCATTAAAAATACTCACCAGGGTGCTCTTTTGTGTTTGGGACAGCTTGGTGGCCACAAAGTATTGTACAGGAGCTAACACAGCAATGACGGTTGCTCCAATCAAGGCACTGATTCCCAAGAGGTAGTAGAGCAGGATCACTCCCAGAATAATCTGAGAGTGGAAGATACAGAGGAGGAAAGAAAGATATCATTTTAAGAGAGAAAAATGTGGAATACAAGATGTCATTCAGTTACACAACGCTCCCCACTGACCGTATGAAAACCGTATTAGCACTGTGCAGAGCTTTGTGAGAGGCAGTGACCTTGAGCATAATGACATCAGCATACATTGCAAAAATATGGCAGGTGACATACATCTTAAAACCTTCATTTCTGATACCTGCAAAGCAAATGTTGAGAGAATGACAGCAGCCTTTGAAGAGACATCATTATTTAACTGGATGTACAGTGAGGAAAATAAGTATTTGAACACCCTGCTATTTTGCAAGTTCTCCCACTTGGAAATCATGGAGGGGTCTGAAATTGTCATCGTAGGTGCATGTCCACTGTGAGAGACATAATCTAAAAACAAAAATCCAGAAATCACAATGTATGATTTTTTAACTATTTATTTGTATGATACAACTGCAAATAAGTATTTGAACACCTGAGAAAATCAATGTTAATATTTGGTACAGTAGCCTTTGTTTGCAATTACAGAGGTCAAACGTTTCCTGTAGTTTTTCACCAGGTTTGCACACACTGCAGGAGGGAGTTTGGCCCACTCCTCCACACAGATCTTCTCTAGATCAGTCAGGTTTCTGGGCTGTCGCTGAGAAACACGGAGTTTGAGCTCCCTCCAAAGATTCTCTATTGGGTTTAGGTCTGGAGACTGGCTAGGCCACGCCAGAACCTTGATATGCTTCTTACAGAGCCACTCCTTGGTTATCCTGGCTGTGTGCTTCGGGTCATTGTCATGTTGGAAGACCCAGCCTCGACCCATCTTCAATGCTCTAACTGAGGGAAGCAGGTTGTTCCCCAAAATCTCGCAATACATGGCCCTGGTCATCCTCTCCTTAATACAGTGCAGTCGCCCTGTCCCATGTGCAGAAAAACACCCCCAAAGCATGATGCTACCACCCCCATGCTTCACAGTAGGGATGGTGTTCCTGGGATGGTACTCATCATTCTTCTTCCTCCAAACACGGTAGGTGGAATTATGACCAAAAAGTTCTATTTTGGTCTCATCTGACCACATGACTTTCTCCCATGACTCCTCTGGATCATCCAAATGGTCATTGGCAAACTTAAGACGGGCCTTGACATGTGCTGGTTTAAGCAGGGGAACCTCCCGTGCCATGCATGATTTCAAACCATGACGTCTTAATGTATTACCAACAGTAGCCTTGGAAACGGTGGTCCCAGCTCTTTTCAGGTCATTGACCAGCTCCTCCCGTGTAGTCCTGGGCTGATTTCTCACCTTTCTTAGGATCATTGAGACCCCACGAGGTGAGATTGTGCATGGAGCCCCAGTCCGAGGGAGATTGACAGTCATGTTTAGCTTCTTCCATTTTCTAATGATTGCTCCAACGGTGGACCTTTTTTCACCAAGCTGCTTGGCAATTTCCCCGTAGCCCTTTCCAGCCTTGTGGAGGTGTACAATTTTGTCTCTAGTGTCTTTGGACAGCTCTTTGGTCTTGGCCATGTTAGTAGTTGGATTCTTACTGATTGTATGGGGTGGACATGTGTCTTTATGCAGCTAACGACCTCAAACAGGTACATCTAATTTAGGATAATAAATGGAGTGGAGGTGGACATTTTAAAGGCAGACTAACAGGTCTTTGAGGGTCAGAATTCTAGCTGATAGACAGGTGTTGAAATACGTATTTGCAGCTGTATCATACAAATAAATAGTTAAAAAATCATACATTGTGATTTCTGGATTTTTGTTTTTAGATTATGTCTCTCACAGTGGACATGCACCTACGATGACAATTTCAGACCCCTCCATGATTTCCAAGTGGGAGAACCTGCAAAATAGCAGGGTGTTCAAATACTTATTTTCCTCACTGTATATACTGCCATACATGCTTACAAGTGAAAGAACATGAAAAGCTGGACATTTCTACAAGGTTCTGGATTTCAAATACATGACTCTTTACTCGGTCAGTAAATTGAACAATGACGTAATAATGATAAAACTCAAGCTTTTTTTCGTCCACCACCAGAGAATAACTATCTCTCTCTGGGTTTACAACAGCGATGAGTCATGTTTCCACATGCCCTTGACTTCTTCAAACCGTCTTTGGCATCATACTGAACGCATGCTGGATTCAGGAATCACCAGGGCCCGGTTTTTCAAAAGTAATCCACTAGGATTTTGGATAACGGATTGGATCAAATCTTGAAAATGGGTTTTTCAAAAGAAAAAACGGATTACATAATCGGATTAGATCACGTAATCCAATCTTGGTTTTGATCCGGATCAAACCTTTAGTTTGGGTTTTTCAGAACTTTTTTGTAGGATATGGATCACTTTGATCCAAAAAATCTGGATTAAACTGATCCCATCAGAAGGTTGGATTCAGCCTGGATTTCATGCCCAAAATGTAATGAAAACATAAAAAATGTATCAAATAATACTATATTTGGATCATGCAGTATCTTATAAGATATCCTATTTATTCATAAGGTTTTAATTTTATTTGTTCATCCGTCAGGCTACAGTGATTAGGTAGGCTTTAACGTATTCAGCCTTTCAGTATAGGCCTACAGCAAAGTAGAAAGAGTTTGGCCTCATAAAATAATCCCCCAAACAGCTGTCAAAATTGACCAATAACAATACATTTTATTCTGTCACTAATTGATATATATATTCATCACAATCGAAAATATTTTCGTTTTTAGAATATTTATTAGTGATGCATGCAATGATTACAGAATAACCAAAAAAATGCAAAGAATGGCAATCACCAATTTTTGAAATCCAAAACAAATCCAAATCAGAAATAGTGTCTAACTATTGCGTCCCTTGATGCACGTCCTGTTTGCTCGTTCTGGCAGAATGCAGGAGGTTGGTTAGGGTCTCCAAGGGGCTCAGGTGCATCATTGTCAGCACAGAGAGGGACATTGCGCTTAGTAGCGATGTTGTGCAGGACAATACAGGCAAGGGTGATGTTGCATGCTTTCTGTGGTTCCGCTCTCAGGTAGTTAAGGCATGCAAAGCGCCTCTTAAGAACTCCATTTAAACGCTCAATTGCACATCTTGCTCTGCAATGAGCAATGTTGAAGCGTGCCTGCGCCGGTGTATTTGCTGTTAGAAAAGGAGTCATCAGCCATGGTGGGAGTGGGTAGGCACTGTCTCCTAATATTATGCCATCCGGTCGGTTGGTTTGGAGGTCTCTATATAGAGCGCTCTCCCTCAGGATGCGTGCATCATGGACAGACCCAGGCCACTTGACAATGCAGTTGGTGATGATGAGGTCAGCATCACACACAAGTTGGACATTGTTGCTGTGCCTCCCCTTTCTGTTCATAAACTCCCATTCATTCTCACGAGGTGCTTGTATATGCACATGTGTGTAGTCGATTGCTCCAATAGTATTGGGCATATTCCCCAAAAGAAAAAAGCTGCGCTTGGCCTGGGCAATCTGGTTGTCCTTTGGAAAAGAAACAAATTCATTGACCAGGCTGGCCAGTGCGATTGACACATCTCTCACCAAATCACACACAGCTGATTTCACAACTCCCATATAGTCACCAACAACTTGATAGAAAGTCCCACATGCATAAAATCGGAGAGCAATGAGGATCTGGTCTTCCACAGACAGACCGTGACTCCTTTGGGTTCTGTGTTGAAGTTTTGGCCTGAGAAGGGTCACAAGGTACTCTATATCAGCCTTCCCAAAGCGAAACCGGACATACAGCTCCTCAGTGGTGTATTGCTCCAGTGGCTTGGTACGTTCACCACACACCCTTTGACGGTATCCTCTCCTGGCAAAGTGGTGGTGGCGGTGGACAACACCTGCCATGTCACTGTCTCTCTGTGAATCCTCTGAGGAAGGCTGATTCATATGGCTGTGTAGTTGGTGGTTTCAAACACAGCTATAGACCTTTTTCACGGCAGACATGTTGACATGTCATAGTAGGAAAAGCACAGGTGTATTCAAAACCATTAATGATGGCTACATTCCACTTAGGAGAGGCCCTGGTATTGTGCATGCTGACTCACTGAAATAACTTACTGGGACACTTGATGGAATGGAGCCATCGTTAAGGTTATCAATTTCAGCTGTGCTTTTCCTACTATGACAAGTCAACATGTCTGCTGTGAAAAAGGTCCATTACAACTGATTGGTTTTGGCTTGTGTTCAATTGAGGCAATTGGATGCCTATAATTGATGAACAATGTTCACTATAGTAAAGCAACGGAACCATGGACTCAAGAAGCTGTAACTTCACTGCTGCTGAAACCAATGCACTACTAGAGGGTGTTCGGTGCCATTATGGAACAATAGTGGGAAGTTTTAATTTTGCTAAGGATACCAACAAAAAGAAAAAGGATGTTTGGACTTTAATCACAGAAAATGTGAATGCCATAGGGTCTGGCCAGAGGAGGACCACAGACCAAATCAAATTGCGGTGGAAGAATCTTAAGGCCAGGGCAACAAAGGACCATGCTGAAGCCAAAAACCCACAAACAGGCAACAAGCCATTTAAGAGGGGAGATTACACATATGTGGTCCTCGACATCATTGGAGGTGAGAAGTCGCAAGCTCTCCAGGACACACAGAACCAGATGGAGATGGATGTGACATTTCACATTTACACACCCTCTCCTTCATCTGTCACAGTGTCACTGGAAACTAGTGGTGTGCGATACTGCAAAATTTGGTATAGATCTGATACCAAGTAAATACAGGGCCAGTATCGCCGATACCGATACTTTTTAATAATTAAGGTGGATTCATCATCAAATTCCTAAATCTGAATGATTTTTCATGACCTTTAAGTGTTTTTGTGATTTTTTCCTTTGGATTATTAATAAGTTAAAATAGAATTTTCATATGCTTGTATAAATGTGTTGGGTTAACACTGTATCTTACAGCCTTTTTACAAATTATACAGCTTGCCGTCGTTTCATTTTGGGCCTGAAAATATAGTGACACAGCGCTCCTCTTCCTCTCTGCCATTCTTCTGATCCATCTCTGTCGTGTGCGTGTGTGTGTGTGTGTGTGTGTGCTGCCGGGCCTGGCTGGTTGATTGTTTGTTTGCATGGCGCCGCTGAGTTATGTGACGGTACAACATAAAATCACAAGAGTTGTGAGGAGGAGCAGTGACAGGAGCGGCACTTGAAAGCAGCGACACTTAGAGACAGCCAGGTTGCCTCTTTGGTGAAACCGCAGTAGTGCATACTGGAATGAAACTAAAACTAAAGTATCAATCTCATTATACTGGTATTGGTCAATACCAACGTTGGTATCGATATTTGAATCGATCCGCCCACCACTATTGGAAACGAGGTGGGTGGTGGGCGAGAGAAAAGCAGGATGTGATTTGAGTTCCTTGTAACAACTAAAAAAGAAACAATGAGTGCCACTTAGATATGAGTCTTATGTAACCATGGCATTTAGCATGGCTGTGTACAATTGTAGAGCCACTAACCCTTTGCAGTTTCTGTCAGCCTTTCACATGAATCACGCCTGATTTAAGTATGTGTTCTTGTTAAAAAGCGTTACAATACATACAGTTGCATAATGTATTATCACTCCTTCTAATTCGCCAGACTGCTTCAAAACTGCATCCCTTAGCACCTCAAGAACTACTTTAACTACTGACCATTTGGGAGTTTGTCCCTGTGGTCACTTTAATAAGAAATACAGTGGGGCAAAAAAGTATTTAGTCAGCCACCAATTGTGCAAGTTCTCCCACTTAAAAAGATGAGAGAGGCCTGTAATTTTCATCATAGGTACACTTCAACTATGAGAGACAAATGAGAAAAACAAATCCAGAAAATCACATTGTAGAATTTTTAATGAATTTATTGGTAAATTCTTCGGTAAAATAAGTATTTGGTCACCTAGAAACAAGCAAGATTTCTGTCTCTCACAGACCTGTAACTTCTTCTTTAAGAGGCTCCTCTGTCCTCCACTTGTTACCTATATTAATGGCACCTGTTTGAACTTGTTATCAGTATAAAAGACACCTGTCCACAACCTAAAACAGTCACACTCCAAACTCCACTATGGCCAAGACCAAAGAGCTGTCAAAGGACACCAGAAAGAATTGTAGACCTGCACCAGGCTGGGAAGACTGAATCTGCAATAGGTAAGCAGCTTGGTGTGAAGAAATCAACTGTGGGAGCAATTATAAGAAAATGGAAGACATACAAGACCACTGATAATCTCCCTCGATCCGGTGCTCCACGCAAGATCTCACCGCGTGGGGTCAAAATGATCACAAGAACGGTGAGCAACAATCCCAGAACCACACTGGGGGGCCTAGTGAATGACCTGCAGAGAGCTGGGACCAAAGTAACAAAGGCTACCATCAGTAACACACTACGCCGCCAGGGACTCAAATCCTGCAGTGCCAGACGTGTCCCCCTGCTTAAGCCAGTACATGTCGAGGTTTGCTAGAGAGCATTTGGATGATCCAGAAGAGGATTGGGAGAATGTCATATGGTCAGATGAAACCAAAATAGAACTTTTTGGTAAAAACTCAACTTGTCGTGTTTGGAGGAGAAAGAATGCTGAGTTGCATCCAAAGAACACCATACCTACTGTGGAGCATGGGGGTGGAAACATCATGCTTTGGGGCTGTTTTTCTGCAAAGGGACCAGGACGACTGATCTGTGTAAAGGAAAGAATGAATGGGGGCATGTATCGTGGGATTTTGAGTGAAAACCTCCTTCCCTATGTTCCCTGGGTCCTATGTTCCCCGCTCGGGGGTTAGGGTTAGGTTTGTGTTAAAACACAACGCCCAGGATGGGCACTGCAAGGGGCACGGGCACAAGAGGACCACTGGTTAGGTTAGGTTAGGTAACCCTAACCCACCCCTGACCTAATCTTTCCTCGTCTAGGCCTATTTGCATATGTGCGTCAAACAGCCCGTAGGCCTACATAGGCCTATTTGCCATGGAATTTGGCAGCAATGGTGGAAAAAGTAACAGACCGGGGAACAAGGGTCCTATGTTCCCCAGTCTCATACAAAGAGGGGAACATAGGACCCAGGGAACATAGGACCCGGGGAACATAGGACCCGGGGAACATAGGACCCGGGGAACATAGACACGCTCCCGCCAGTTTCCTGAGCATTTTCTACTATGACAAGTAAAAATGTCTGCTGTGAAAAGGGCCTAATACTGAACACACTTTATGCTAAAAGTTTGGATACGATACAGAAATGGTTCCTGGAGAGAGATCATTTTGCATTGCATTGCAATTCCTGTTATGTATTCAGGGAGGTGAAAAAATGGGCTAACGTCAGACCAGTCATTTGACTGAAAAACGTGGATTCAAATGTAACTGGAAGCTGCAACAAAGCCCTAGAAATTGATGGACCTCCAAAAGCACAATGTTGCGTCCCATCAGAGTAGGTGGCAGTTAAAATTGAGCACAATGGATTCATTCACAGTTTGGGGGAGACAGGTAGGTACAGATAGAGAACACTAATGCAGCTCAGACCTCAGAGGAACCAGCAGCAGTATACTGCTACTGAAGGGTGTTAACACAGCCTGCTTCTGACCTGCTGTGGCTGTCTTTTTATTCATGACATTCTAAAATTGTTTGCTGCCTGTTTGACTCAGCATATGGGATAATATTATGCTTGACAAACCTCCAATGACACTTAATGGTAGATAACACAACACAACTGCTGGTTGAAACCTTAGTTAGCCAGACATTCGTCATAAAGATGTTCAGAAGCTGGTGTTAGAGAGTGGTGTGTCTGTATATCTATATACAGTCCATGTTTAACGCCTTTAAACTGGCTTCACAAATGTTGTTGAAAAGGCAAAGGTTACCATGGAGACAGTACCTCAGGCAAACTAAAATGTCAATAGGTGATGATGTCAGTTGACAACATCTGTGTCCCAGGCTGGTTACTGAATCCTGTATGTACAATATTTGGTTACCAAATATTATGGTCCCTGGGATTCATCCTTGTATTTTTTTGTCTCTGTCATCTTTTTGGAATTTCAAATTAGGCCGTCTACACACTGGCTGCGTGTAATAGTACTTTACTGTATTGCTTGCTGCAAAAAACAAATTTCTGCTAAATGAAAAAGTCCATCACCACCAAACCATTGTACGAGTGCTAAAATAGCATATGGCTGATTGTGTTTCCATATCTAAATCGTGTCCATTTTCCTCTCTGAAAAGTCTTGTGGTCAATCTTATTCAAAAGTCATCTCTGCTATCCTAGAAATCTAGACGCACCCTAGCGGCAGCAAATTTATTTTGCAGCCAGGGGGCTCTAGGCACTCTCTGAAAAACCAAACTCTGGCCAATCACATCGTGTATAGAGTCGGTAGGCGGGCTTATGGCTGCTGCTGCTGGGAACAGCGGTCTTCTGGAAGACTTGGAGTTCAGCTTTTCTTTGAGAAAAGAACAAAGAACGGCACTGAAATCATTCTTAAAAAAGGAAGATGTGTTCGGACTTTTGCCGACCGGAAACGGCAAAAGTTTAATCTATCAACTAGCTACTAGCCGCTACCTTCTTCGTTGCTCTGCCTGGTTGTAGTGCTATCCTATTGCGTGCAGAATGAGTTTGAAAGACAACCGTTTATCCCGCCCCTCGGATTGAGCTCCGTCAATGGTGAGTTCCCAGACCCAACATCTTGATGTGGGTCTAGCTTGTCAGGCTACATCTCTGTTGCTCTTTCACCACAGCTATTGTTGTTCTTCTAAATGAACAATATGCAACAGCAGCATATGCAAATGTGGCTAACTATATCTCTATTTCAGGCAACGAAAGGATTAGAAGCCACAGGGTAGAAAGAAACAGCAGATAAGTATGACAAGAAAATATCTTGAATAGAGCGCAAAGAATAAAAAATATATGAATTAACTCACAGACATTGCAGTATATCCAGCAGGTTTCCTGGGACACTGGATTTCCTTGAGAAACTAACTGACCTCCAGTATTTGCTGAAATAGTATTTTTATGATTCACCAGGGTGGTTGGTTTCAACTCTAATTTCTCCGGAGGATTTATTGGTTTATGAATATCAACATTGATTATACAGTACTGTGTGTCATGAATTACACAATTCACTTATAGGACAGCATTTCAGAAAAGTCTGTCTGATTTGTATAACAAACAGTTGTTGAAGAAAGCCGAATCCACCCCCTGCACCTAGAGTTTCAGACCCTGCCTTCTGGTTCAAATACCCACTAGTCAAAACCAACAGATACAAACACTCATTCATACCCTCAGCCATCTCACTGCTAAACTTAAATAGGATAAGGTCATATCAGCTTGACCACAACCACGCATGATAACCATGGCTTTTTATTTGGAATTATTTTACATTTGTTTAAATTTGTTTAGTTTTTTGTTCTTACATGTTTGCTATTCATTGTTGTATTTCTATTGATCTTGTGTGGTCACTGCTGCGAAACCAATTGCCCTTTTGGAGACAAATACAGTTCTACTTGACGTGACTTGAGCATTAAGTGTGAATGTCACAGGCTAGCAATCGACTGCACACATTTGCAGTGAATCTTCCCACAGGGGCTATAACACATGACGCTCCTTTCTCAGCCTTCACATTTCTGTACAATCCTGTATTTCGCTTTATCGTTAAGTGAGCTTTGCCCTGTACTATGAACCTCATGAGAAAAGACAATGCAAGGCATGATATACTATAATAAAGACAACATGCAGCCAGGATCGTATCCAGGATTTTAGCAATACCAACGTCCAATTATTATTGAATTTTTTCACTGATCTAAATATGCGCATTTCAAGACGTTTGAAGAGGAACTATCGTATGCAAGTAGCTTCAAATGCGAGACTTGACACTATACCAAAAAACCACAGCGTTGACCAAAGATCCTATAGTTACAACAAGATAATCCACTTCACCGCCTACTCAGTCACCCACCACCCACAAGCAACGACGGTGATGATGATCAGACAGAGGTACAAGCCGATTTTGGCATTGTTCAAGTTCAATGTAGGAAGTTAAATCACTTTTTTGGGAAAAAAATAATACTGAGTCCAGACCTCGGTTTCCTTAATGTTAGATATGGCCATGAATGCAGCACAATGCAGCACACAACAATCCACATCCAGTGTAAACAAAAATGCAGTGGAACAAATACCTTTGAAAAGTCTAACACAAGGAAAATAGTGCAACAATACACAATAAAAGGAATGAGCCATGCAATAACAGAAAGGCAGCAAAATGGCAAAAATGACGTGCCTACTCAAAAGGTAACTACAAGTCGGGGCTACGCCGCTTAAAGAAATAACACATGGTAGCCGCAAAAACTCAATAGTAGAAAAGCAAGTTTCTTACCTGTACTGGCATGGCCCACAGGTTAGGACAGAGGAAGAAGAACCACATGAGCTGGTTGGTATCTATAGCAACCAGGTTACAGATCTGAGCAACAGTTAACTCGCCCATGGACATATTGGAGGTGCACAGACGCATGATCTTGTTGTAGATTTTTGTCTGGGGAGAGGACAACCACATTTAGATCCATGTGGACAAACAGTAGAACCTCAATAAACTGTTTTTGGCAGTCAAATGTTACATGGAGAAGTTGCTGTACCTGAATGGCCCCGCGCAGATTGATGCCCGTTTCAATGGCCACATAGTAGGAGGCCTGGAGGAAGGTCCTCTGAAGGAGCAGGGCGAAGAAGAGCAGCACAGTCAGCACATATGCATTCTCCAGAAACTCCTTGGAGGAAATGAAATTGATCCCCAGCAACCTTATCTGGAAGCAGGGACACACAGGGAGAGGGGGAGAGAAAGGTATCGACCAGTTTATCATTGTTAGTCAGGTCAGGTCGTCAACCACACAAACTGAACTTTGCAGGATTGGATTCAACTTGGAGAATTTCTGTCAGTGATGAGTATCAACTAAAATTGTTATTGTTCCATCACTTCAAAAGTCGAAGGTAGCTGTAACAATTTAAAATGTATAATTTCCATTTCACAGCAAGCTACAAAATTGTGTGTGAAATTCAATTAAACTGAAGGGAAGTGGAGCCCTAGGAGTCACACAGCTGATATATGGAGTGTGAGATGGAAACCAAATGAGAATGGCTCAGTTACAAGAGACAGATACGGTATCTCCCTCAAAGATTAATTAATTCTGCATCATGTAGAGGTCATTCACTCAGGATTACAAATTATTGATTAGAAACGTGCCTCAACTCCACATCCGCTCATCTTTGAAATTGATCTGGTCTCTTTTTCATCCCAACGCAAAAAACACTTTTCTGACTCGTTCTCTCTATAAGACCCAGAAAGGCTATCCTGCTACAGTCTCATTGATTCAAATTGTCAAGATTTCCCAAACGGGCCTATTTTCTGTCTTCTCTCTAAACTGACATCCTGTCGAGAACATTTACTTTTAGTGCTTGGCAAGGCTTTCAACCATTTTCCAATTAACTTTTGATATTACACCGGTTCATCTGGACGTCAATTTCAAACTAATAGTTTAAGAGTTATTCTTACAGAAGGATGCCTGAGTAGCTGTCTGATATGGCAGTCTGCCCTGTAGAAACCGAGACAACTCCGCCAGCAATACGTCTCATTAATATTTGATGAGGATTAAATTAGTACACCATCGGGGCAGGTGCACCAGGGAGAGAGGGCATCATAAACGTCTCATCAGTGACATTTGAGACATGTGACGTGTCTGTCATGTCTGCTAAAGATGTGTTTGTCTGTGTCTGAATCCTTGCATCAGTTCTCTGTTCATTTCTAACAACATCGACATGTTTTTACAGAAAATGTTAACTTTGACCCCAAACTCCTGTGCCAACCAATGTCGGTTGTGTCTGCATGTTACATGTTTCCTGCCGCAGCACACAAGTGTCTGCCAAAGTTACAACAGTTTTGTTTATTTCAACTGAAAGATTTCTGTCTGTGCGATGTTTGTCACGCTGTCAGCACTATCAAATCTGATCACACAACCAAACACAGTCCTAATGAAGCTCTTAATATATGATAACTAAGGATTGTTTTTTTTTTCCTAAACTTGACTTTTACTGCTGCTCATTCAGTCATGAGAATGTAATGTTATATAAAAAAATACAGAACGTACATTATATACATTAAATACATTATTTGGCCGAAATACAGCAAAAAGATGTTGAAGGAAGAGATGTAAAAAAAAAAAAGTTGCAGCTGAGGAAAATAATACTTAGACAAGCAGGTGAAAACTGATTTGTCTTTGCAAATAAAACATTATAAAGTTTGACTGCCAAATTTTGGAAAACCTTAAACTTAACTGGAGAATGAAACAAAGATGAAACAGGGTTGTTTCAATGTTCTACAAATAAAATCGGACACCATTGAATCCTTTTTGCAGTATGGTTGACCCCTCACCGGCTGCTGAATGGTGCGGTTGTCCTTGCTGATGTTGTGGACGATGCCGGAGATGCAGAGAGGGCCTGCGAAGCCCAGCAGGTCAGCCAGGAAGCGGAATGTGATGCTGAGAATGAGCGGTCTGCCAAATGCTTTCCTCAAGGCCTGCCAGATCATCTTTGGGCCCTGGGGTGCTGTGCCCTGAGGCCTCTGAGGTACCATAAAAAGAAAGGGGACAGAGGTGGAAATATTGAATACATTGAGGAGAAATTAATCACATTCGGATGTTGAATGTAATTTGTTGACTACTACTAAACGGCAGTGACTGAGTAACAATTTGGCTACTTTAAAAGGATTTGTATTCTTAACATATGAATTAAAAATTTTACCACCATCTATCAGTGACATTCACATTGTTCCATTGGTGTAGTGAAGAAGGCTGCTGTTGGAAGACAGGACTACATTGGTTTGTTATTTCTCTGCACCAAAGTTATACACAGCCATTTCTCTGTGGAGCTCAACCGGCAGCACAACAAAAGAAATTGTCTAGGTTAGACAATACAGCCTGCTAACAGAGCAAGAGAAGGTAATTGCTTGAACATAAAAGCTGAATCGACACCATTAAGTCAAGAGATGCTCCACCACTGCAACAGAAGCCTGCAAAAGGAGGTCAAGTTCAGGGCTTCCACCCTCCCTGCTGCTGCATCATGGGATGTAGTGATTAATGGCAAGTTTCAGTGGTGCTCAGTCAGTCACGTTTAACTGCTCTATAAGTAATGATGCTGGAAAACCATGACGGTGATGCAGAGGATGAGGATTGAACTGCAAGTGAAAGGTTGTTTTTTTAATTACTTCAATGACAAAAGAAAATCTTAAGTCTTTAAAAATCACTTGAGAACAGAATAGATTTTTTTCAAGTCAGACTGGAAGAACTACTGACCAAAATATTTTAACTTTACAAACAGCACAACAGCTTTGGTTCTGTGAGTTAGTTTGGTTCTAATAGTCAGTGGAAAACATCTGGACGGTCACAGTGCAGTAAACACTCCCAGAACATTTTCAGTGTGTGTGTGTGTGTGTGTGTGTGTGTGTGTGTGTGTGTGTGTGTGTGTGTGTGTGTGTGTTCTCTGTGAACATGACAAGAACTGTGAGAACCGATGTGACTGTTATATGTCTCCATCTTTCCATTCAAGCTCATGTGTCACTGTGCACGTCAAACACACACAAACAAACACATCCCTTCTTACTACCTTGGGTTCAAACGAGAAGGAATGAGGACATTTCATTCTCACACACGCAAAGTGAAACTAGCTTCCCATGCAGTGCAGTGCTTTCACCCCCGCAGGGGTCGGGATGTCGCCTCGTTCACAGTAGAATGGGAATGACCCGCCGCCTCCAGGCTCGAGCCCCCCCACCCACCCCACACCTCTCCACTGGGATTTCTATATCTCTCTCATTCCTCGCTCCTGCCAGAAGGAAGTGGGATTACGTTCACACCGGACGCACATGCGGCAGTGACGAATCTCTGTGACCTTCCAAACACTGGAAAACAACGACCCTGTACAGGAGGCCCTACAACTCTGACCCCTGGCACGTGCTCCAAAAGTGAGGCAGAGAGGCAAAAAATGGAAGAGAGGAAAGAAGGATAAATAATATGTAATGTGGAAACATCCCCAGTGAATTAATAAAACTGAAAGAACACTTGGGACGAGAGCAGTGTGGAAAAAAACAGAAGGCAATTCTTTATCAAACATCAACTACATTTTGTATGAATTTTGAAGAGCTGTACTGCAAACTAGCCAATGTTTATTTTGCAAAAGAAGAGGGGGAACTGAAAAAGTGTCAATATTTTTAGGAAGAAGCGTTGTTTGACTTTATTTGTGAATGAGTAAATGCATATAAAAACACTCAGTAGAAAATACTTTTTAAGCCTTTTTTAAATGTGTTGCATAGCATCACTTTATCCAAAGTGACTTAGATTTCATTTCATTTCATCAAACCACCAAGTCCTTATTGTTGTATTAAGTAAAAAGTAAGTAAGTCAAGTATTATTTCTATAGCACTTTTTAAAACCTAGGTTACAATGTGCTTTACAAAAGATAAAAAAAAAAGTTAACAGAACAAAAGGCGAGTACAACACAAACATTACAACAGAACAAAATCAGAGCACATTGCTTAGGACAAAAACATTTAGTAAAGATATAGGTCTTCAGCTGAGACCTGAAACACTCAAGAGAGTTTGTTGACCTGAGTCCCAGAGCGAGACTGTTTCACAGCCTGGGACAAACAGTCCCCTCAAGTTTTCAGTCTTGTACGAGGTACAACTAGCAGGCCTCGTTCATGAGGTCTTAGTAAGTAGTATTGCTGCAGAGTCTTGGACTAATTGTAACCGGTTAACGGCGTCTTGGCTAGGGCAGGAATGAAGAGCATTACAATAGTCGATGCGGCAGAACTCAAAGGCATGGATAACCATTTACAACTGCTGGAAGGACAACATTGGACGTACTTTTGCAATATTGTTCAAGTGAAAGTAGCTGGACTAAATAACTGTCTTGACGTGTTTGTCAAATTTCAGCTGGTAGTCAAAAGTGACGCTGAGGTTTTTCTATTTTCTATTAGCGGCCAATGAACTGAAATGTTGGAGGATGTTAGTGGGGACCTGATCTGGGTGAAAACCAGAACTTCAGATTTATTGTGATTTAATTGATTTCTTTTAATTATTGAACAGCATTCATCCACCCACTTGATACAAGCTTAGAGTCGCAGGGGGCTCAAGTATCCCAGCATGCAACAGATGAGAGCCAGGGGTAATCCCAAGAGAGGGAGTCTATCACCATTTGGAGCTGCCAGTTCACTGAATCTGCATGTCTTTTGACTTCAGGAGGAAACCCACAAAGACAAAGGGGCAACATGCAAAGAAACATGCACAGAAAGGGCCGAGCTGGCCAGAAGGTCTGAGTGCTTAAGGCATAAAGTGGAGGAGCAGAACCAGACTACAGTTTTAGAGGTGGAGTTTGTTTTTCCAATTAAAAGAGAACTTGACAAGACTGAGATAGAAAGAATAAGCTTGAACATGTATACATTTTCATTTAAGTGTTTATACTATTGACTAATCATCTCTGTGACATGAATACAGTTTAATGGTCACAGATCAGCCACGGATGAGTCATCATAGGACAAAGACAACATTTTTAATGATCACAGCTATATAAACAAAAATGATGTCAGATTCCCAGATCACTTCATGCCCATGACAGACAGCAATTCAACATTACAAACACAAGATTTATTAAGACAGTTTAACTAACAAATGGACTAAAAATAAAGTGAAGTAGGGCCAAAGGAGTCAAACACACTATCTTGAGCTCTTATTTAAATCATCAATAAGTGCTCATATTATGCTTTTTGGCTTTTTCCCTTTCCTTTGTTGTGTTATACATATTTTTGTGCATGTTATAAGTTTACAAAGTGAAAAAGCCCAAAGTCCACCCCAAAGGGACTTACCATCTCCAACAGAAAACACTGTTCACCAACTGCTCCAAACAGCTCTATTGTAGTCCAGCCTTTACTTCAGAGACAAACACTCGTCACTTTGGAACACGTTATAATGCTCGCCTAGCTGCTAGCGTGGCACGCCCTCATACTCTGCTTCTGACTGGCTAGTAGTCCTTACCTAGCTACTGAGCATGTGCAACTCCCAACAAAGATGGAACAGAAGTGAGATGTCTCACTCTGTAGCTAAAACAGAGAGCTCAACACACAGGGTGAAAAGAGGAGCTGCAGCAATGTGCAGTACAATACAAATATGGTGTTTTTTGAAAATTAAACCACATAAACTTATTCTGGTACAACCTCTAAATACAATTATGAACCTGAAAATGAGCATAATATGAGCACGTTCAATCCTTATTTGCGTCCGAGTGGGAGATCCAAGTTGAGATGAAAATCACCACATTGAGAAAGAGAGAGCGGTTTTCCCCCTATTTCGTAATGTGGTTTGCCTGCGTAGTTTTTACTTAAAATATGACAGGGACCCTTCAAATGCAGACAATTGCTTTGTTATTTGTGTACAACATTTTTTAACAACTCACTATTAAAGGGATGTTTCAGAATTTTGGACATAAGACCTTATTTCCAAGTTAGCCAGTGTGTTATTTATCAGTGGAGACAGTTTTCAACACTTTTCATCCAGTTCTTCCAGTTGCAGAGTTTGCTGGTGCTAGGCTAGCGCAAGTCAACAGTATCTGCTAGCCTGCCATTAAAAACTACTCTTACCCACTCCACAGTACACCCGAGGCAAATAAATTATAACGCCAGACTATCAATGTAAATGTCTGTTGATAGAATAATGTTAGAAACAAAACTACCCTTCCATCTCAATGATCACATTACATTTTGAGGGACTAGTTTTTCAGCAGCGGCGGAATTTTACTTTGTTATTAGTACTGCGCCGAAAAGTAAGCAGAGAAGCGCACTCCAGTCGGGACACCTAGTAGTAGCCTAGTACATTGGTACTGAAGCATTGGATTGGAAACTAAGGACTAGGCAACATGGTGATTCAGTGTGCATTTACAAATTGTAAAAATAAATCAAATATATGGGCACCACAAAGTTTCCACAATTTTCCATTGCGAGATCCAGAACGGAACCAACTGTGGCTTCTTGCTGCTGGCTTGGACATCGAGACACCGGCGGAGACTCTACTCAAGTTAAGAATTTGTAGTGATCATTTTAGACCAGACGACTTTGAAAAACCCCGCAATCTAAAGGACCACAAGTCACTGACAACGAATGCGGTTCCATCCGTCTTTCCAGATGCACTAACAGTTACAGATGAACAGGTAATAACTTTTGGTAGTCTACTCTAACTAATAAAGCTAGCTTTCCTACCTTTAAAAGGATTTCCTACCTTTCCTACCTTTCATAACGTTAGCCTAGCTGCTACTGATAGATTGAGACTGACAACGTTAGTGGAGATAACGTTACAGTTAAATGCATTGTGGAGAGTGACAAAAGTGTAGCTAACAGTGTGACGGTAACGTTATGTGTGTTATAGCCTGACAGGCGGTAAATACACTTGCATGTCTGTCATGTGAACCGGTTTTCTCGGTTGCCTAGGTAATATCACTCCGCTGCTGCTGTAGCCTGTGCTACCAACTACAGGGAAAGTATAACTATTGCAATGCGATGCAAGGGTAGTTTTATTTCTAACATTATTCTATCAACAGACATTTACATCAATAGTCTGGCGTTATAATTTATTTGCCTCTGGTGTACTGTGGAGTGGATATGACTGTTTTTAATGGCAGGCTAGCAGATACTGTTGACTTACGCTAGCCTAGCACCAGCAAACTCTGCAACTGGAGGAACATGCCCAATATTGTTACTCATTTGGTTGATCCCAGCACAAGACTGCAATCCTATGTTTTCCACAAAGAAAAGAAGATTACTAAACCAGGTGCACTAACCTTTTGGTCTTCGAAGGCCTTGCGTAGCTTTATGTAGTTGGTGAGGGCTCGCATGGCGATGGGCAGTTTGCCGATCACCTTGAGGTCGATGGGTCGTCTGTGAGCGGCGGTAATGAAGGTGTTCATCCACCAGTAGGTGGCTTTGGACAACAGGTTGACGAAGGGCTGCAGGAAACGAACACCCAGGTCCTGGAGGTCCTCGGGGGGCTTCACCTCTTTGGGCTCGGCGTAACACATGTAGCGCTGTGAGAAAAGGAAGGACAGAAACACAAGTTTGATTTATGATTATGATTATGAACCGAGGGTGCATGTAAAAACATGCAACCGCTGATTGTAGATGACATTCAATGAACCAGAAACATCAGCTCATCTGCGACAACATCTATGGAGATTATAATTATTATTTTCTCCATACTCATAGGAGAGCTACAACATAATAGATATAAAGGTTGAAAACACTCGTATTAGTCAGATGAATTATTGCTGCCATAAAATGAATGAATTATTTCTACTGTGTATTATTACAGGTTGTCTGATGTTGCTATGGCAATTTAATATTTGCAAAGCTTTACATTAACATTGACATTTCATATATTCTACTTTCACAAACATTAGACTGAACAGAATAGCAATCAATGAATAGATGTGGTGCAGCGGCATTTAGCTTCACAGAATATTATATGAAGCCAGTGAAACAGTCAGCTTGATGGAAACTAGGTCAGTGATTAAGCACAAACACAAATTATATTTATTTAATTATACTGATGGCCTCATAATATTCTGTTTCCATGGATTTGTTTTAAAATGCGTCAAGATGCAAATAACATTCACCAATTGCAAATTCATGTTTTCTAGTGTATTCATTTGTTTAGTTTGATTGAACAATTGGAAGGATTAGCAGTTTTTGATGATGGTAGCCAATCATAACCAAGTCAGAGAGGGTTACTGAAAATCATGTAGGCCTAGGTAATATTTAATTATAACACTGCATTGACAAAGAAAAACATTTGATCATATAAACAACTGAATTCATACGAAAGAGTTCATTTAAAATGTACTGCTAAATTAACTCCAACAAAGGGTTTAGGCAGAGCGTGCTTCAACAGACTGAGTGCAGGGCATGATGGGAGAATCTCTTTCACTGCTGTTCACCCAGGGGAGTCAGATTCAATAACAGATGTGTGCTCAGTGCAAAGCCTTACAGACACAAACACCCTCTAAAATGTCTACGTAGAGGAAAAGGGGGAAACGTGTACACCAGTCTGACATATTCTCCGTCATGGTAAAAAGGGTTAGAAGACCAACAATGTCAAAAACTGTATAATCAACAGACCATGAGGCTAGTTGCTCAAAACCTCTCTTTTTAGTAAACTCTGTGAACACAAACAATGGTGTCAATGCTTTCGTTAAGGTGTAGAGCCCCTGGTCATACTTGGAGCAAAGTCTCCTGTTGTGTTGAGTCTTCTTAGTCTTTTAAAAATAGCTATTTTGAGGCTAGCATAAAAGTGCCCCTAGCACTCCCATTCAAAAGGCCATTTGACTGAAAAACTAAAATACGGTAAATCTTAAAAGTGGCGATTCCGTCCTAAATATGCTTTTAAACGAAAGTTTGACTCCTGTACATTCACAAAAAGACCCTAGGTTGCATTTTGGCGAGAGTTACGCTTTAAGGACATTTTAAATAGCAACAAGAGGGCTTTTAGCGCTGGTAATAGGGAAGAGCTAAAAAAAGATCTAGGTGGACCTGAAACTGAAGATAGGCCAAAGAGAAATACAGGAGGAAGCTGGAGTGGAAACTCTAGCAAGACAGAGAGAGAGGTGTGCAAGGGCATGAGAACCATCACTGGTTTTAGTTCAGCTGACAACGGGATTGAGGGAGGAGTGGAAATGGGAAAATGAACTGAACCTGTTTTTTAACAGGTTTAACACAGCAGCCCCCAACCTGCCGACTTCCAGAGTCAACTCAGAGACCAAACCACTACACCCCCCTCCCCCTCCTATCTGCTCTCCCTCTTTTATTGCCCTCTTTAGAACAGCAACTCCCCCCCCCCCCCTCCACTGGTTACCACGACAATGTGCTTCACGGCTGAAAAGGTGAAAAGACAGCTGGAAGGAATCAATACAGGGAAAGCTGCAGGCTCAGGCCAGTTCTTCTGGGTGACAAACTGACAGCGTTGCAGGTGGATGCCCCCCCTCGTGTCCTGGGTTGTTGACTACTTAACGGGAAGACCTCAGTATGTGCGCCTGCAACACTGTATGTCGGAAAGATTAGTCAGCAACACCTGGGCCCCGCATGGGGACCGTACTCTCCCCCTTCCTCTTCACTGTCTACACCACAGACTTCAGATACCAGTCAGAGTCCTGCCATCTTCAGAAGTTTTCTGATGACTCTGCAGTATTGGGATGTATCTGTGATGGTGAGGAGGCTGAGTACAGGGCTGTGGTGGAGAACTTTGTCACATGGTGTGAGGACAATTATTTGCAGCTCAATGTGACAAAAACAAGGGAGCTGGTAGTGGACTTTAGAAGGAGGAGGGCACCGGTGACCCCTGTCTCCATCAAAGGTGTCGGTGTGGAAATAGTGGAGGACTACAAATAGGCTAAGGAGGAGGCTAAGGTCCTTCAACATCTTTCAGAAGATGCTGAGGATGTTTTATGAGTCTGTGGTGGCTAGTGCTCTCCTGTATGCGGTTGCATGTAGAGAGTAGCAGACACCAACAGACTCAACAAACTAATACAAAAGGCCAGTGATATTGTCGGTGTGGAGTTGGACTCAGTAAAGACAGTGTCAGGGAGGAGGATGCTGTCCAAAGTACACTCCATCCTGGACAACTCTTCCCACCCACTCCACAATACACTGGTCAGTCTGGTCAGGAGCACCTTCAGCGACAGACTCAGACACACACGATGCGCGACAGGAGGTCGTTCCTGCCTGTGGCCATCAAACTATATAGCTCCTCCCTCTGAGTGTCACACGCTTAGAGATAAAACTGGTCTCACAGCATGCATCCCCACATCACATCTCATTATTCTTGGACAAGTATGTCCAATAATTCCTGCAATAGTTATAAGCTACATGAACAAAGGTGTTATTTATTTATTCACTTCTGCTACCTGTGTTCATACTGTACACTGCACTACAATAGAATTTGTACAATCCATTAAAACAATCTTTTTTTTTTTTTTTGGGCATTTTAGGCCTTCATTTATAGGACACCTGAAGACATGAAAAGGGAGAGAGAGAGAGGGGGGGAATGACATGGAGCAAAGGGCCGCAGGTCGGAGTCAGCCAGGCCCCTGAAACAATCTTTTTTTTTTTTTTAGATCAATATTTTATTAATTTTATATTTTTGAACATACAGAACAGACAAACACAATTGAACAAGAACAAAAACCCTGAAACAATATTTTTAACCTAATTTGACTTATAACCTAATCTCTCTTACGTCTACCTAACATTTGTATTTATGTATTATTGTAGATATGTTACTTATTTACTGTATACACTTATTGACTTGCTCTTTTCTTACTCTTATTTTACCTTGAATGTGACTGTGAGCAACTGCAACTAAATAATTTCCCTGAGATGTTGGGTTGCGATGTTGGGCTGTCGGATCACAACTTTGGTCCAGACTGAAATATCTCAACAATTATTGGATGGATTACTATGACATTTTGTACATACATTTATGGTTCCCACAGGATGAAGCCAAATGACTGTACTGAACCCCTGACATTTTTGTTGAGCACCACCATTAAGTTTAGTTTTTTGGTCAAATATCTCATGAACTATTGAATGGATTGCTATACATTTTGTACAGATATTTATGTCTCCTGCATTATGTATTGCGACATTTACCACTATGACACGCACCAACATAACAGCTCAACGTGTGTGAAAAAAAAAAGACAAACACGTATCATCATGGGATCCAACCTATTTAACTCACCCTAGGCAACTTTACTGATCACTCACCTCTGGAACCATTTGGATTTCAGACTAAAAGAAGAAGAGCTGACTGAAGCTAAAAACAGGCAACAATCACAACTTTACACACTCACCCTTCCCAGAATGACATTGATCTCCACAGCTAGTAGGAGTCCATACAGCAGCACCAGCAGTCCAGTGATGCAGTAGCGTAGCTGCCTGGGGCCGATGCCATGCTCGGTGTACTTGGCAAACTTTATAGTCTTCATGATGAAGGCCAGCACCCAGTAGATCAGCAGGGCTGAGGAGGTTTAGCAGGGATCAGAAAGAGACAGCAAATCACTGGATGAGCCAAAAAAACAAATAACCCGACTGCAGACATTAGGGCTGGAGTTTAAATTTAATGTTTGGCAGTTTGACTGAAACTGGATTTGTGCAATATGTAGGTGTACTTTGTCAAAGTCTGAGTTACATTTTATATATATATAGCTATGGCTCAATTGATTTGTTTTACAGAGTAATGTTTTCTGTGTAGGCATAATTTAATTTCTTGTTTTAGTCCTTTTAACTATAAGGTATGATATATTTTATTAATTTAATTTATTATTGTTGAGTGCGTTCCTCTTCTAATTCTTTTTTCTTTAATTTTTTCACCCTCCTCTTCTCCCTTTCCTCATTGCGTCAGATGTCAACAGCAACACTTCAGCGATGTGTCTCTAACAGCTTTCAGGGTCAACACCTTTAATCCAGTTAATAGCAGGTAAGTCAATTGTCTTCACTCCATGATGATGGGATGCAGGAATCCTCCGCTCAGACTCTTATGCAGAGTTTACTTCTTAACAAGAAGAGCATTTATACCGTGAACATAGTGGCAGCGTGCTTGACAGTAGTAGTCTCTTTAGGAGATTAGTTTCTGTTCATGCAATGATGAACCCAGCAGCGCTCCACGACTACCCTTAAGAGACTGACTGTGATATGGAGACTCTAAAGCCCAAGGCAGCTCAGCGACGTGACAGGAGTAAAGATGCAGAAGAAAAACAACCCAAGAGAAGCAACAGCGTAATCATTACGGAAAAGCGATAATTAATATCAACCCAGAGCAGTACAATTGCACTAGATGATATTGCCCTCCTTCATTTTCCAATCCTATCTGACTGTAATGAACCATTCATCTGTAAATGGCTGCACTGACTCAGTTTATAATTATATCATACTGAAGAGTTCATGCAATTTGAATCTCCTATTGTACTAACACTAAAAGAGGTGACAAGGGTAATTTTTTTAAGCAATGTGTTCACAAGACTTAATCAAATGATGATGCCCCAAAAAGCTCTGGCTCTTGTTTGAAACCCTGACTGGGTATTTAAAAAAGACTCAATGGTGTTCAGCAAACCCTTCCTCTGTAAATAAAGAATATTGTACCTAATAGTAGTTTGGGGAAGTTGGAGGTCTCGATGTTATGATAGTAGACAATAGAGGTGATGCCAGCCATGAAGGCCAAAGCTGCAGGCATGTACAGGTGCAGGTGGAGGGATTGGCTGAACCTGCAAATAAACATCAAATAGAGGAGAAGAAAAGATTAGAGTAAACACAAAATGACTAAACCAAGTGTCTAAAGCCTGATCAGCACATCACTGGAGTCAGTGTGAAAAGCCCAGTGAAGTGGCGAGCAGATGGAGAGCTCTTCACTTGCATGCAGTTACCCGCCTCCAGTCTGCAGAAGGCTGATAAACAGTAATCCTGAGTGTTTACTGGACCCTGTTTCGCATGGACTCACTACATTAAACAACTACAGGATGAATATGGCCCATGCAGAGAGAAGAGGATAACAGATGACAAGAAGGTGGGGGATTTAAAGAGACAAAGTGCAGAGATGGATTCTCTGTTCAGCTGTGTCTCCGTGTCACTTCAAACCTGTAATTGGCACGTCAACTCTAACCTCAGTGAGATAAGTGTTATAAACTGCTGCTGAGTTTGAAGGTAGAGGAGGATTAAACATAATAAAAATGCATGCACGACTTTTTAATTGGAGCACATGTTTAATGGATATACTGTATGTTTGTGTGGTTGGAAAGTCCAAAACACTTACATTTGGTTCTGCTAACTCCCCTCAAAATTAGCATTTATGCCAGCCACTGCTTTCAGCAACCATGAAAACAGCAAAAGCTGTGGGCTGCTACCTTGTTCCTGTAGGGTAATTTTGTCGTTCAGTCATAGACTTCACCCCTGTTTTTTACAGTCTATGGGGTTGACTTCATAGCTTCAGCTAGTTTTTTGCAAGAAAAAAATAATTGATTTGTGAGCAATCAACACCACCACGGTTGTACGTCGAATCGACGGCGTACCCCCGCAGACCCCTCTGCATCGATCGCGGCGATGCACGTCGCTCGGCCGTGGCTTGGTAGCGGTGCATTTCCCCTGACTCATTTCTTGGTTCTCCTTCTTCATAAACAACATGAAATCAAGGAGAGGGTTAACTTTTCCTGCTCCAGATTTCCCACCTTGGTCAGAAAACACAGGGGAGACACTTTGTTTCTCTCACTATGTCTCTAGAGTCGGTACTCGCTCCGAAGCTAATCGCCGTCACTCTCTCACTTCTCCCTCGCTCTACCACACACTCCCCACGCACACACCGGCGCACAAGTATAAACATCAAGCCACTTACGTAGGCTACGGCTAAAGCTCTGCGTGGAGCCTCCACAGGACCATAAAACGGCCTTAAGTCTTAGCCAGAGTGTGATAGACAGTAACGTTAGCTAGCTAGCTGTTGAATGCTAACTAAATTATCAGCTTTTTGTCTTGATTAAAATTTTAAAAAGGAATAATAAAACCAGGTGCTCAACTATCACAAACCAGTACAGAAGCAGATATTTATTTAGTAAAGAATATGGTGGGAAACCCGCTGTAGTATTATAACAAAGGCCTTCATCACAAGAACAGCTTCTTGATGTCTCCTGAATTATGCTAGCATTGCTTTTTCTGTTTTTAGTGTTAGCTTTTAGGCTAATGACATTTTGGGTAGATATTTGTACGTAGGCTAAAGTAATTCAAGTGTAAACTAATCGTATATATATATATATATATATATATATATATATATATATATATATATATATATATATATAGTTTGCATATACATATATACATATATATATATATATATATATATATATATATATATATGTATATATGTATATAAATGAGTTGTGGCGCCTGGGTTGCGCAACCCGGTAGAGCTTGCGCCTCATGTACTAAGGCTCAGTCCTTGCCGTAGCGGCTGTGGGTTTGATTCCGACCTGCGACCCTTTGCTGCATGTCATTCCCCCTCTCTCTCCCCTTTCAAATCTATATATATATATATATATATATATATATATATATATATATATATATATATATATATATATATATATATATATATATATATATATATATATTTAAAACAGCAGTGTAAATATTTTCTGCAGGCTATTAGATTATTTATGAGGGACTCATGTAGCTGATTAGTCCTGTTTGAAAGTGGGTTATCTGAAGAGCATGCAGTATTCTCTAGTGAGTCATTATTGAGCAATTGATAAGGATTAAGTTGATGAATACCAAAGTGATAATTGCAGTTAATGGTATTCAACTGCCATCCCAGGTGTAAATAGGCGTCATTAGATTTGCGTGAATCAGCAATAGGCCTACTCAGAGGAACCACTGTCACACAACAATGAAGCAGACTTCCTCCAAATAACACCAAATAAAACTAGTTATTATAAAATGCTATACACAAAACATGTAAGGGTCAGTAAATGAGTAAATAAAAATAATTGGAATAATTATTGTTCAAAACTAAGTCATCAGTGTCCGGAATTCATGACAAAAACATCACTTACACTTGGAGGTTAGATGAGATTGTATATTGTTAGATAGTGTGTCAAACATACCCATCAGAGAAAATGCCCTCTGCAATCTCACAGATGAGGATGAAGAGCAGGACAAAGGTGAGGAGCCAGCGGAGGTTGTGACCAGGAAAGTGAAGCCAGGTGCTGTGGTGGATGTGGACCTTTGAACTCTGGCTGCCCCAGCCTAAATCAGGTGACAGGAAATGTATGATTTTTTTTTTTAAAGCATCACTTTAATTACAGAGCCAATGGCAGTAAAAATAAAAGAGGGACTTATAAAAACATTAGCAGACAGTCAGAAAATGTAAAGATAGTTTAAAATGGCAAAAGTTGTTTTTTTCTTGGCTTCATACAGTGAGCTGTAAATTTGCACTCAATTGACTTAGTGCTTTCTACTCCCAATGTAACCTTTAACATAATGAGCTACTTGACAAAGTGCTCTTTCCGAGTCCAAGATCACTTTCATTACATCGCTTGAATCTGCTTGGCAGGTAAAACCAATGAGAGTGGCCAGATGGCTGCTGGCATAAGACCCTCAAGTCAATTATTTTTCTCTTATTGTGTGTCTACAGCTTCTCTTATCCTTTGTCCCTTCACTTTGCTAGATGTCTGTCTCAACTCAGACTATAATATAATATTGATTCAGTCATCAAAGTGCAATTTATGTCAATAATGCGAGTCACTGCGGTCATTTCTGCTGGTCAAATTATGTTAATGGATGGTTTGCACCTTAGCTGTTGGACAGTTTATCTCTCTGAAAAGTGTTGGCACAGGCTGGTAATCACACACACACACACACACACACACACACACACACACACACACACACACACACACACACTGTGTTCCAATGTTGTGCCTTACATCAGGCAAACTTTTCTCACGTGTAACACAAAATCTATATATTAACGAATTTTGTCAGTTTTTATTCTGAGGTTAGACCTGAAATTATTAGTCAATCGACAGAAAATTAAATCAACAACTATTTTGATAATCAATTAATTGTTTCAGTCATTTTTTAGCAAAAATGCCAAGATTTCACTGGTTCCAACTTCTCACATGTGAAGATTTGATGGTTTTATTTGTCTTTTGTGATATTAAATGAATCGTGTTTGGGTTCTGGAATGCTGGTTGGACTTGAATGTGTCAACTTGTACAGGCTGTATAATTAAATGATTATCCTAATCAAAAACTAATCAACAGATTAAGTGATAATGAAAATAATTGTTAGTTGCAGCTCTCACCGAGGTCCAATAACCCTGCTCTCTGACTGCTGGTGTCTTGTTAAGGTGTTGTGGTGTGTGTGTCTCCACAGCTTCCTCCAACACCTCAATGTGACTATAGCTCATGAGCCAGCACTCTAAAGAGCAACACAAGCTGCAGGGTAGAATGGAGTGCAGAATACAGTATATAAAAGTGGACAAAAAAAACATTCATACCCCTGAGGTTTGTCTTTGGTGACAAAGGTGTTAGTGGAAGCAGTACAGCTCTAGGTGATGGGGCAGAGAGAGAGGAATCATTGCAGCTCCAACTAGCTGCTCTTGGAGGGTTATCCTCTAACAACTCTCACTGCCTTTTAGTGAGTGTTTCATTAGGGGGGTGTTTGTAAGAAAAACACAGCAAAAGTAATGCTAATCAGCTTTTTGTGAAGAGCTACTGGCAGCTACCTGTGTGGTTTGGTCGTGTGTGACAACCAAACTGTTTGTTCAAAACAACAATGGCTACTCCTAAAGAGGTTAGCGTAGATGCCACAGTAGCATTACTTATACCAGAACTGGAAAGTATTTATTAATTAAAGGAGAGCAAAGAATGACACTGAAGGCTTTTCTCAATGAAAAGATGTTTTTGCTCTTTCCGCGACTGTCTTTGGCAAGCGTTTGATAGACAGATGGTTTATTCAATCAACTGCCAAGTATTTTTTTGTCCTTTTTTAAACAGTTTTTAAACAGTAGAGTGGAGAAAAGGTGATACATTTTACTACATTGTACTGTACAATTGTATGTGATGAATAAATAAAGTTTATTCTTTTTCTTCTATAGGCTGCCCTACATGCTAGAACTTTGTGTGCGCTGGGGCTGCGAGGCTGATGGGAAAGTCATTAGTTTAGGTATTTGGTTAAATACCAAAGTATTGGCCAAATTGAAATTTTGCCATGAATGTGGTGCTGAATGAAAAGTTAAGGAAACACCAGAGTTGTTACAATTCATGCTGAGGGGAACATGAAGGTCTGATCCCAAATGTTTATCTCAATACAGTTGTTGAGATATTTCAGCCTGGACCAAAGTGGGGGACAGACCGTCCAACAGATTGACAGATGGACCTCTAGCATGGCTAAAATAAAGTTGTCATCTAAGAACACATAACATAGTGATAGAAACTACACTGAAATTTGAAGTATGGGAAAATATCACATACAAATCACAAATAAACAAAACTTTGGAAATGTGGTAATACATGAAAGCATGTGTGCATCCAGTTCAAAGACAAACAAAATGGAATACATTGGGAGTGTAATGTGTAAATATAATAACCGGTAGATAGACTGTAAGTCCAATTAACAACAGGAATGTAGAGCCACTCTCAAACCAGTTGTGTGAAGTAACAAAATGTTGTCCTACTTGAAAAAAAGGTGCACGTGGTATGCACACAAACTCACGTGAGAGGGCAGAGGGTGAACATGCTTGTGTGGCTGTAGCAGCGATGCAGAGCTACTCTGATACACACCAATGGCAACACTAATGGAATGGCCAGCAGCCGGGAAGGTGAGCAGAATAGTAGAAACTTAAAGCCAGCATGGTGGCATTTGATTGCATATGTTCACTACATTCATCAGTCACATTTGCTTGCAGCTGAAGAAATATGTCCTTACGTCCTACCATAGGCTACTCAAGAGACTCATGTTTCTATCGCTGGCAATGAGACAGCCAACACCTACAAAGAGGGCATTTTAACACAGGGAATGAAATATTGACTGTTCACAGTCAAAGTGTACTGTATAGACACTATAATGAAAGTAAATAATTTACACATTATTATTTATGTGTGTGTGTGTGTGTGTGTGTGTGTGTGTGTGTGTGTGTGTGTGTGAAAGTGTGGTGCGAAAAGGCTGAGGATCTCACCTCCCAGCGACACTCACCGATGAAGAGAATGGGGAAGGTGATGAAGAGGAGGAAAACATGTGGCACCACATTTAGCGCATCCAGAAAACAGCCGTTGTTAAGAACCCCTCCGTCGACGTTGTAGGCCACCGAGTTATTCTCGTTCCCACAGAACGCCAAGGACATGGTGGAGCCGGGACTCTGCAGGGAACCGGCCGGAGGAAGAGCAGGAGGAGGAGGAGCAGAGGACCAGAGACACAGGAGAGACAGAGGGATTTTAAATAGAGGCTCTCAGAGCATGTCTTCTTTTCAAAGGGGACACTGATGGGCGTCTTTAATAGATAAATAGCGACCTCCTTTCTGCTCCCTCTGGAATCAAACTCCCAAATATCAGATCCAATGAAAGAGAGGAGTCAGAGGGAGAGAGGGAAGGAGGGAGATGGGGATAAGAAGCAGTCACAGTCCAGTGCAGCAGCGGCTCTCTCTTCTCTCCGGCAGACTAAGCTGCTTTCCCGGCCATGCTGGTGAGAAACATATGCATGCTGTCCGCCCGCAGTCCTCAGACATCCTCTAAAACCGAAGCTTCTCTTGGCGCTGCACAGCTCCACAGGAATGCATTCAGACACGCATACTCACAAGCACGCACACACAGCTAGAGCAGCATTGACATTCTGCAGTGCCCTGCTATTCTTGTCTCTTTGCAAACGAGAGCTCAAAAACGACCTTGGAAGATGTGAGCAGAGGGGGATGAGCGTGCACTGTCCAGGCGAGCTGGAGGACTGAGCTACAGAGCCACAAGAGGTAGGGAGCAAAGGCAGGATGGAGTAGAAAATGATAAAGAGAGAGAGAGAGAGAGAGAGAGAGAGAGAGAGAGAGAGAGAGAGAGAGAGAGAGAGAAAGAGAGAGAGAGAGAAGGTATAGGTACAGTGGCTGAGTGAGCAAGGCTACATTTAAAGCACGAACGAGTGCTCTAATTTAAATGCCAACACGACGTTTACAGGAATTACATAACAACCCTCCAATCATTTATTACTTTAGTAGGCTACACGTTAAATCTACAGAGCACTAACAGGAAAGTGATTGAATAACTAAGCTGCACCTGAATTCCTAGGACGGATGCATTGTGTGTCTGGTGTTGCTGGGAGAGATCCCGCTGCAGCCAATGGCAGCTGACTTGCTTAGAGGGATCAGCAAAGAGCCACACGGGAGCAGATTTTGATAATCCATGTACCAACAGGGACAAACTCATGGCCTTTTTTCTGTTTCAAATGATTTATGTTTAATGTAATCCACGCCACGGTAACCTTTACATAATAACAACAGGAAGATAATCTTAAATGTAATGGACAGTTTACATGTGTTTACACACACACACACACACACACGCGCACACACACACACACACACACACACACACACACACACACACACACACACACACACACACACACACACACACACATATATGTGCTGAAGGACATTCACATAACATCATGTGTTCAACCATTCTTTAGTTGTTATGGAAATGGGGTCCTGTGCTGGTAATGCCATTAAATAAATTAAAGGTCCCATGACATGCTGCTTTTTGGATGCTTTTAGGCCTCAGTGGACCCCTAATACTGTATCTGAAGTCTCTTTTATATAGGCCTTAGTGGTCCTCTAATACTGTATCTGAAGTCTCTTTTATATAGGCCTTAGTGGTCCCATAATACTGTATCTGAAGTCTCTTTTATATAGGCCTTAGTGGTCCTCTAATACTGTATCTGAAGTCTCTTTTATATAGGCCTTAGTGGTCCCCTAATACTGTATCTGAAGTCTCTTTTATATAGGCCTTAGTGGTCCCCTAATACTGTATCTGAAGTCTCTTTTATATAGGCCTTAGTGGTCTTGACCGACTGCCATGCTTCGCTTGTTTGCAAGCCATGATGTCTCTCTCTCATGGGCAGGCCAAATTCTCTGGACTGGCAAAGCAGAGAAAGGGGAGGTAACCTTTCCCCTTATGACATCATAAAGGGAAGATTCCATCTGAGCTTTCATTTTCTCAAAGGCAGAGCAGGATACCCAGGGCTCGGTTTACACCTATCACAATTTCTAGCCACTGGGGGACCATAGGCAGGCTGGGGGAACTCACATTAATGTTAAAAAAGCTCATACAGTGAAATTTTCATACCATGGGACCTTTAAGGCAATTAAAAAAAAAGTGTGCTCTTGATGGGGAGCACCTTGAAAGAGATTCAGTTTTCCCCAGGTTTCATTAGACATTGTTGTCCATTAAATGTCTCTAAGAGACATACTGCTGTCTCTTGACATACAACAGAATTCTAAGAAGTACGTCTACGTACGTGCACATTGCAGAGCAATAACGTTTTGACAGAATAGCTGCAATGGTGGGCGTCTGAAATGATCTTCATGTTAGGTAAAACAACAATACATGTTAATTAAAATGTCACATTGTTTGTGTGAATACTGCAGAATGTCTTTTCAAGCTGTTTTTGGTGGAGTTTGAACAGAACAGGCTTTTCCCTGCAAGCACATAGCTGTGCCCAAATGTATTATTTAGGCTAATATACAGTGTGTGTTTTTTTTTAAACACCAGTGTCTTAGCTTTAAGGATGTTGTTGTGGGGGAAATAAGCATGTCTGATATACACTGAAGGTCAAAAGGCATTTTGGCAGAAATGAAATGTATGAAAAAGGGACACCAGGTATAGCTACCTGAAAGTTCCAGTTGATCTTTCATTTCAACAACCAAGATAAAGAGTTTATAACAACTGCAGCCATCATATCACTTCCTGTCATTTGTTAATTATCTTCTTACTCAGAAGACCATACGGAAACCATCTGACAGTAAACAGTTGGGCAATACATGGGGTACTGAATAAACTAAGCCAAGGTGAAGGATATTTTCACAAACAAGTGGAATCTGTTTATTATAATGGCAGAGCATAGCACAGACTAACCAGATGACATGTAAGCAAGGGTTTCACTAACTGAGAATTGATTTAATCTTATGAATATATACAGTACATATACTATACTATACTATACTATACTGCCAGCATCAATGCCTCAACTTAAGATACATTTTTTTTACCATGCAGTATGTCTGTATTGTTATCCTTTATATATAGTTCTGTGGTGTACTACATCAGAGATGAGCACTATGCATCACTGGATTGCCTGGGGAGAATTGAAGCTTGAGTGTGTGTGTGTGTGTGTGTGTGTGTGTGTGTGTGTGTGTGTGTGTGTGTGTGTGTGTGTGTGTGTGTGTGTGTGTGTGTGTGTAGAAAGAAAGAGAAGAGCAGCAGCCACCAAGACCCTGAAAGGATAAAGGTTAGTATGGCTGGGGGTTGTGTGTGTGTGTGTGTGTGTGTGTGTGTGTGTGTGTGTGTGTGTGTGTGTGTGTGTGTGTGTGTGTGTGTGTGTGTGTGTGTGTGTGAGAGAGAGAGAGAGATGATTTTGTCTGTGGGAGTAAAGTGAGTAAGTAATGGTCATGCATTGATCTATCTTGTTGGTCTCTTGCACAAATTCAAAGAATGAAAAGGGGGGGGGGGGGGGGGGGGGGGGGAATCCAACTTATCTTTTACAAAAATGCTGTCCATCTCACTGACAATGTGTTACCACAATGTAACAGCCCAGCCGCATAACCAACACATCCAATATTTCACTCTCCCATAAATCGCTCTTATAATGAAAGCATCCCAGTGATGTATGATCCCATAACAGCACACACAGGGATTCCTTAACCAACCATAAACTAAAATAAACATCATTAGATAGGCCTTCATCTGCATCCAACTCAGGTCTGTAAAATGATGTTTGCAAATTAATACAGTGTATATTTATACATTATGTAGCCTATGTGTAATTGAGTGATACTTCATGATGTCAACCATAAAAAAACAACCTTATAATGTTGACCAAGCATTGCATCGATACTAACTCAGTGTGAGAGCCCCAACTACCAGCACTTACCGCTTTATACCGTGAGATCATTGTGTGTCAGCGGCGTTTCCCTGACCTCTTCAAAACGGTCACTGTCAGTTGCGTCGCGTGGATGTTAAAAAAAGAAATGAGGAAAAAATCTCCTAAATTGCAGTCTCTCATGTGTTCAGAGTGCAGCCGGTTTCTTGCTGTCCCGCTCTGTTTTACCATCCAACCGCAGGCGGCGGTTTAAGGTGGAGACCGGGAGCTGTCCACGGTGCTGAACCCGGGTACCGGTGAGGAGGAAGAGGAGGGCAGATCTTCCACCCAAGGCCACTTTTCATGAACCGTCGACCGGCGGGTTTCAGTAGCCGGGGGGCGCAGCAGACAGCGGTCATGTACGTCAGCACGTACCGGTTATGTAACAGCCAAGCTACACACATGTAACGTTACATGATGGAATTCTCGGCTTTTCTAGTTTTTTTTGTTATTTATTTAAGATATTCACTTCTGGACTCTGTTGGTATGCTGCTTTATCCTCACTGTCAGGGTGAAGTTCGTCAACAAATAGGCGAATTCAAAAAGTTATAATAAAAGTATTTAATTATCATAACTGGATGACAAAAGAATGAAGTACAAATATACTTTGCAAAGCAGAGCACAAACGCGACAACTCGACAGTCCACGTTGAAGCTGTCCAGCTCTCGCAAATGTCCTCCTGAATATTGTCCCAAGTCACTGGTTATATTGTTTTCTTCACGGGGCGTCGTCGTCCACTCCTGGGGAGGGTTGTTGCAGACCAAGACGTATGCACATCCCATTGGTCTGTCCAATCTCATTTCTGCTCCCTCCTGGGTGACGTCCATGAGTACACAAATCTACACAGCAACTTAAACAACTCTCGGCATCCTAATCATAAACATACATACCATGTATGCACCATAACCAAACCAAAACCAAAACTGCCGGTTACACATCTTTCCCCTGCTTCCCATATTTTATCATTCTGGCAAACTCCTTCGCACCATCTGCTAGTCTCAGCCACTGAGTCGGACAATCAATGTACACAACATTAACCTTTGAAAGGCCGTCCTTGAAGCCTCCAGTTACTCAGAGCATTATACCTCTCACTTGTGTCTACTCATTAAATGGCTTTAAGCAAAATACATTTAGTTATAGTGTTTAGAATACATTGGATATATCGAGTGCATAGATTTAGATGTTATTTTTCCCACAACTCCGATTATACATCTTACTTATGCCTATGTAATGACATTTGGGTTTTTTGAAAGCAGAAATATAAACACAGTTGGGACTCCCTTATTCAGTAAATAGTTTGATATTCAAGAAGGATCACTATTGCCCCCTGTGGACATTTATTTAAAAAACTGTATGGCTCTCCATGCTTGAAGTAAATCGATGAAATCCATATAACTTAGAAACTAATTTTACATTGTGTCACACATGAACATGGCTTGAAATTGATTAAAAGAAGAAAAAAAATCCTAGGACTGAGTTACCAGAGAGTAAATAAGGCCCTATAAAAGCACACAAATCTACACCTGTTGTTTTTCGGCAACACCAACCTGGTAACATAATGTTGAAAAAAGGAGAGCAGACAATCTGTATGCACAACAGAAACACATGATTGGGCTTTATTAGGCTTTGGAAAGGAAGATTACAGAGCTGCTATTGATTACAGTTTGCATGTTTTAACTTGCCCTTTTTTGTTATGCTGACAGATGAGACACATGTCTGAAGGGAATGATCATGGCTGTGCGGATCTAAATGAGGTCAACCATTTACTGGCTTGACAGAGGTGAGGAAGATTACTGGAGTCAACGGAATATTGACCGGATCATTCTTAAACAAAACAAGATAGTGAGGATGCAGTGAGAATGTGCATTGACTGTATGGTGCCAATATCTCGTTACATGACAAAAGGCTTAATAAGAGCATGATAGTAATTTTTAAGTCAAAAACAAAAGACCATCTTCAGCGTAAAGGTGAATCCGGAAGGAATCATCTACAGTGAAAAGCTTTTTAATCAGTGTGGTTTTCTTGGCAGGCTGTTGATGAGACTAGAAGAATGTTCTGCAGGAGAAGAAAGAAGAGTGAATTAACAACATTTAAGATAAGAATAGCAGTTGCATAAAAAAAAAGCTGTTCAACCTGCTGTGCTTTGTTAACTGGACCGCTAAGAAAGGTTTCATCAGGCACTGCACATCAAACACAGCAGACCAAGACACATGCATGTGAGCTTCAGAAACACAAGATAATCAGGGCTTAAACTGGACCCAAGTTCTCTTGTCTTTTCTTTTTTTTGACTCAGGAATTCTAAACTTTATCATCAACTGAAAAAATAACCCCGATTAAACCCTGGAAATGTATGATGTTTTTACTGGGGCAGAGGAGGAATCCTCCCTACAGGACCAGCCGGTGTCACTTATGGCATGTGTTAAAACATGTAACAGTCCTGGGGAACAACAAGAACAATCAGAACAACTGCTGAAGGCTGGCAGGAGTCCTAGGCTGCTTTTATGAGCGGCCATGACCTGACGACACAGGACAATGCCACAGAGGCCACACATGTGTTTAGATATGGCTTACTGGGTCGGGATTTGGCATATATATGGTGGGACAGGTCACTAATCGCATTAGTACTAAATGTCTTCACTCGAATAGCATGGCAGTTTTCTTGGAAATAGGTAAGCTGTAACTGTAACACATAAATCTGGCAGCTTGACAAAGATGAGGGGAAACAAATACCAAAATACTTGTTTCTTCTGATTGACATGGAGACTGTGACATGTGCTGAGGGGAAAAAATAGGGCCAATAAGATGCCACACCAAACATCCCCACTGAGAGGTAACAGTGAAGAGGAAGTTTGAAGACTAAGTCGATTACCGGGACGAAGTTGAGGTAGGAGGAGAGGGAGGCCTAGTGCTGGTAGCCGTGTCTGTACAGAGCTGCACTGCCTTCAAACCTTTTTCTGTTCACAGTGGGACTGACTGATGCTGACTTGCTGCATACACGAGCAAGCACACACACAGACACACAAGCCACACTGTCACATCCTGTAAACTAATGGACCAGTTTCATTAGATTATTGCCCAAATGAACAAAAAAATGCGCCAGATGTGCATTTTAATTGCAGTATAAACTCATGCGAAAAAATAATTATACATGTTTGGACTAGAACATAAATAATGATCAGGAATGCTTACACTTCATCTTCATATTCTTTCGGAGGGGAAACACTGATCACAACATCAATCCAGTCCTAAAGGTAAAAAACAAAATTTACTTTTATTTTGTCTAAATCAATAGAAAATATCTGACTGACTGAATCTGCAAGTGAGAGTGTGACAACAAGCACATTGTTGTAAGTACAATCAATAAAACACGCTTCTGTTGTAGCTGCTTTATCTGTCCTTTGAAAAACAAAGTATGGCATTTCATTTTCGTCTAATCTGAATCCTACCCCTCCACTATTCCAGGCCCGAGCCAGATAGTTTTGTCCCTCGGTCAATGTGGCATCAACCAGGATCTTCCCATTCACGGCCATAAGTTCATCCCCGGGTACAATGCCACCTACAAACAGACACATCAGAGATGGTTCACTGCCAAACAGATTTGTTCACAAAAGTGACACACAGAGAGTCAGTGCAAACATAAATGTAGTCTGCGTAAAGTGGCGTTCAAACACTTGAATCTCAATAAACCATAAACATGTTTTCCCCCACAGTGATGCAGGGTTGACGTGGGGAAATTTGTCCACAAGGTTGCATCGATCTTAACTGTGAACTAGGGATGGTTGATTTCAAGTCTGTTATTAAGTTTGAAAATTAAAAAAAAAAAAAATGAACTGACCGTGCTTATCTGCGGCGCCACCTTCATACACAGAACATATCACCAACTTTCCCAACGGAGAGTCTGCACCTCCCTCCAGAGCGATATCAAGCTTTCCAGTCTTAAAAACGATCGACAAAAACAACACCATCAGTCATGTTTTAGAATTGATCGTACTTAAAAGGTGATAAGTGAGATTCCTCTCATCAATAATGTTTGGTATCTGAAGTGAAGGCGGAAAATGTAGTCGCTACCTTTTTGATTCTCAGCAGTCTCACATCTCGCCCGTCTATCTGCTCCGAGGAGAACTATTAACGAAGAAAGGATTAAAGAAGGGGAAAGCACAACACAACCCTGCAGTTGCAGAGGAATAAGTAGGCTAAATCTATAAATAGAGGTGCCAACATGAAGAATGGCTTCGTACTCTCTGAATATGTATATGGCAATGCTCCGCAAAAAACATGACTTAAGACACCCTTTGGGAGTTATTAACCATGGATGCTAGGATGGATAACTTGGATGAAGAGAGGACTGCTGCTCTACAATAGTTCAGGAAAGTAACTATATGTTCTCTATGAAATCAAACAGAAAATTATTCACACAGAAGTCATTTTAATTAGCCTAAATAACAAACAAGCAAATATAGCTAACGTCCCTTCTCAACCTAGACAGTCAATGCAGTTATTATGTTAGTGTTGTTTAATTTTTCAACAGTTAGATTTTTCTTAATTGTTGTGGTAAGGCTAGTTCTAAGATATCTTTTGTGTAATATAATTCACAATGGCTGCCATAGGAATAACAAAGTTAATAACCTTAAAAAACATGTGCTGATGTGGTTAATTGAAGCAGACGCACAAGGTTTACATTTGTAGTTAGCAGGAACTAAGACCTGTTAGCTAAATACCACTTTCATTTTAAACTGCCAAATATTGGTTCCATTTTCTGCAATGTTGTAGTGCTAACAAGATCAGGCATACAATACCATGGAGTAGGGATCAAAATCTTCCTCGTATTTCTGAAATTCCTGAAAGAGAATCAACATGCAGTTCATTAAAACTGATCAATATATCACTACGGGGTTAAGCTATATATTTGACACACACACACACACACACACACACACACACACACACACACACACACACACACACACACACACACACACACACACACACACACACACACACACACACACACACACACACACACACACACACACACACATATATATATATAAAACTGGTGAATGTCAGCTGTGTAACAAGTCAGTGAATGAGGTGCTAGTCAGATTTCCTTTGACAACCAGTTCTATGGTAAAGTTTTTACAACCACCCTGAATAAATGGAGACCATGGAGACCCTTAGTTATTAATTCAAAAACCACAGTGGCATTCAAAGCCTCACACTTTAATTCAATAATGACAAGAATAATTAGAAGGAGCGCACACAGAAAATCATTCCTACCAAAGACGACACCCATTTCATTTCAAAGGAAGGAAACGGAAAAAAAGGACATCACATTTGCCCACCTACGTTGACTAAGAGAGCCATTTTTCTCCCTGCAGAAAAAAAACACATTAATCTAACTCTTCATTTCCCTGACATAAAGAATGAACCCATTTGTTACATGTGTTTTTATTTGTTGTGGCTGGAGACAGCAGTTGAAATTGGCCCAAACAATCTAACTGATGTGGTTTTTGGAATAACAGATACAGTAAATCTAATGTGACTGATGTCATCTGTCTCTAACCAAACTGGAGGTACAAGAAAAGGTAAAACAAGCACCTTCCTTTCCTTAAAGCTATAGTGTGTAGTTTCTGTCGCCCCCCATGAGGAATTCTAAGTAATGACAACAATACTGTTGCGTCCACATGATAGAAGCCTTCTGTGATCGCGCACGCGCCCCCACCCCTCCTCCACGCAGTTGCTAGTAGCCAAGGAGGACACGATGGACTCTTCAGCAGAGGTAATTATCTAAACTCAAATTTCTGCGCGGGAAAGTCACTGGTCGCCACAATCTTCTGAACATAGCCATACTGAGAAATACAGAGACAGTTGTGTGGAGCTTTGTAGCAACTTATTCGGCAATGGCTTTAATGTAATAACAGACGTTTATTAATATCAAAAAGTTACGCATCAAAACTTTAAGTAATGCACACTGGACCAACCAACGTAGAGAGACAGATTACAACCAATTGTAGGACACTTCTTGACGAACAAACCATCAGTTGCTAGGATAGATCAAAACCAATAACAGCAGTAAGACTGAGACACCCATTCCCCACCTGTGTGTTCACAGCACTAATTGTGTGCTCTAAATCAATAAAAGGGCACTCGTGCATAAGCTACACAACTGGACCTAAAGGCAGTGAGGCAGCCAAGTGAGAGAGGACAAAATAAAGGAAGGTCACTGAGACTCCAGTCAACCGCAACAAAACCTGATGTGTGAGCATGGAGACAAAAAGTGCAGAAAGAACAGGAGAAACAGCAGCAGAGTAATAATAAATCAATACAGCTGGTGATAGGTATGATTACTTGTTGTTTCCTGTTTGATTTAAAAGACGAGTTGTAAGGCACCATCCGTTTCAGCATCTCCGGAGGCTGAAACAAAAGACCAGGGAGCAGCTTTTAGCGGACAAATCAAAACAACCACAACCCTGGCTTCTATGCTCTCTGGTTGAAGGTTTTAAGTTTACTTCGCCTCTGAACACACCAAGCAACAGTGATGGCTGTGGTTGGGTGCTGTCAGAAGTGTACTCGGCTGCACCTGTACCCAAACCCAACAGTGATGTCTCGGTGTACTGCCACTTCGCGGAGTCCACTGCTACATCACTGCAGCAAGGTGAGATGTTACCCCACTGAGTCAACCATGCTGTACAAGTATAGGTATGAGTTCTGTTCAATTACATTTACATCATAAAGCGTTTTGGTCCAGTTCACAAAGTTGAATAACTAAGATCAGTATTGTGAGTATTGTAAAAGAGAGGACTGGCTATTATATTGTCAACGAATCCCACGAAAAGACCAAAACCAACAATGTATTCTGTCTCTCAAGACTTCTCTTTCCTCGGGCACTAAGCTCCACCTCCATTGGTTCCTAATAAAGATGCAATTCTTAAAAAATAAATTAAGTCACTAATAAATGGTTTCCTTATTAAAAGGGGAACTATGCCGGGGGTTTTTTAGCTTAATTTACCCTAACTGAACAGCTTCGGAGTCATTGGAATGGTTATATGACTTTTTTTTAGTTGAATGGTGGTCGTCTCGCTAGCGTCTGTGAGCAGAAAAACCACCCTTGCAACTTTGGGCCAGCGAGCCGGCCGGCCTCAGCGTCAGGAAGTATCGCGTGATATCAGGTCTCGCCATGTAACAAATTGCTTCACGGGACTGCACACGTACAGGAACCGGCTAGCTACTGTATAAGAACAAGGTAGAGATGGAGTTTTTCACACTATCGTCATGGCTGAGCCTGCAAAAAAGAAGCAGAAAGCTAGGAAAGCATTGTCGGAGGAACAGAGAAAGAGGAAACGGCACACTGACCGAGCGAGGAGTCAGACACGAGTAAACATCGGACCTGCGTTTTCTGAATGTTGAGAACTGAGACAAACGGAAGCCTGCAAATCCCATGCTGATCTGGCGTTCTTGCTGTTGCACTTTAAGTATCTTTGATCAGAAACTTTATCTGCCACAGAGTTTCTTGATGTTGGCAAACGCAAATTGCTTCTCCTCCGACAGTGTTCTAAGGCCATTGTAGGAAAAAAGAATAATGTTATGGACCCGGGAGAGAAGGGTCATATTTTGAGAAAAACCTCAGTGGACATGGCTCTGTGTGTTCGCAGGCTTCTTTGAAAACAAATGCACATGACCAGAGGGAGAAGATGGGAGGGGGGAGAGTCGGCAACGAGTTTTTACGACAGCGTTGCCAAATATCTATTCCGAAGCTGTAGGGGGAGCTCTATAGAGAAACCTGCGAGCAAAAAGAGAGAAAACTGCATAGCGCCCCTTTAAATAAGGCTAAAATATCGTCACAAACAGCTGAGCAGTGTCGTGTTTAGCAAACATTACTCAAACAGGAGTAGCTATTACATTTGTTGGGGACAAGTTTCAGCCATGGCTGTCCCATAGAGGAATAAGCTATGTCAGGCTAGTTAGTAGATCAGTTCAATGTAAGTTTTGGTCTTTTCATGGGATTTGTTGACAATAAGAAAAATATGGACTATTACCAGCCATATCCTTGCTCTTTATGTTCTTTGGCTCATTTCTCTAGGCTGGTGAAACACAGTGAGCTACAGGAATCCTATATTAATACTACAGCATATGGTACACCACAGTCCTTGGGAATACACTGCACAAAACATTCAGCAGCAATTAGCTTTCTAGATGTCAATATTTACAATTCAACTTATGAAATACAACATATAAAACTGTATTTAAAAACATCAATAGCATCGTTGTGTGCAGCAGCAGTGTAGACTACTATGAGGACTGGGGTAAAACATGTCGGGGGGGGGAAAGTGAATGATTTATGGCTTCAGCTCCTACAGTCAAGGTGCCTCTCAGCGAGGCAGCTGCAGAGCTTCTGCTGAACTGATGTAGAAGTGTGTTGTTGTGCTCTCAGATGTGAATGTGTGACTCTATTAATGTGAGGCAGAGGGTTACTGGAAAAAGGTTTTCCCAAAGTAAATGCAGTGTGAAAAAATAAACAATATTATTTGGGCAGTTTTATTTGAGCTTTGTGACAGGAAGAAGAAATGGCTCCCCTGTGTGATCTAATAACCACAGATTGGCTTTCTGCAAAACAGCTGGAGAGTCTGGAAGACTTCCCAGGACTTGAGGAAAAGTGTGATGGCACACTGTGTCAAATGTCTAAATGCTTTATGGCCATATTACGTTGAATCAGCGAGGATTCATGCAGGGAGCAGGTGACTGCAGTGTGGTGTGTGTCATACCAGGGCATCAGAACGGACTGCAGCTCTGAGTGGATCTGGTCGGTGGGTCTGGGACTGCGGCAGCATGACGGGTTTAGACATGACAGGGGCCATCTGATGCCTCTGGTTGGGGGGACTAGGAGCTAGTTGCTATTGGGGAAAGACCATGTTTCCATGCAACAGCTGAGTATAGTTTTAGATTTTAAGAACAGTATTTTTTTTTTACAACAAAAGGATCTTGTTTTGTGTATAAAGCGTGTCAATTTAACTAAAAATGGAAGGGGTGTTTGCAAAACTTCACACCAGATTTTTACAGAAAGACACTCACCAAGGGGGTGCTTGAATTGGAAATACGACTGGCATGGGACGTCTTTCTCATTACCTGAACCACAGTAAAAAAAAATGAATATTTCAGCCCTCTGGTACATTCAGAGCACTGCCGGAATATCAATGCAACACACACTCAGACCGGCTCCCATTTCCTCCACTATCAAAGCATGGCTGAGCTTTCAATGCATAGCCCACTGGAGAAAATGCAAATGTCCAAAAGCACACACATTTTTTTTTAAATCAGCTCCTCTCATCATCAACACCACACACCACGCAACACTCCACTCGGTATACCAATCCACACAGCTACAAGGCAAACATCAATAACAACTAGCTGCATCTCAGAATGTCTTTTCCTCACCTGAACTGACTGTACATTTCGGTCAAGCTAATACAGTGTCTCACTCTCTCTTCATGCAAAAAACATTCCAACACATAAAACAGGACATGCACATAAACCTGAGCATTAAAGAGGATCAAGTCCTGCGGCCTTGAAAAAAACTCTATGAGTGCTCAACATATTTCTTTAAACTGCTGATGCAAATTTCCATAGATGGAAAAAAGAATCCTGGCCATCTATCAGTTCAACAAGGTACTAACATTAAGTAAAAGCCAGTCCAACACATCGCACACTCTAACCTTTGGACTAGAGGGGTAGGACATTTCACTGGTGTTGGACGAGTAAATCCCTCCTCTTGGGAGGTAGCCGCCTGCCTCCCACTCGCTCCTGTGCTCTGGAGGACTTGGAGGGTGTTGGAGGTGATGGTGGTGATGCTGGCGGAACCCGCTGAGGGTTCCTACTCGTTCTTCCGAGCGTTGTGGGTGTGGCGGCGGAGGGGGAGGCGGAGGAGGTGGTGGAGGAGGGGGTGGCGGCGGAGGAGGAGGAGGCCGTGGAGCAGGCTGAGGGGAGGATGGAGGCCACGACGACTGAGACGGAGGAGGATAGTGGGAGGAAGGCGGGCGATGGGGTTGGGGAGGCTGAGGGTGAGGCCTGCGCCCCTTGTTGGCCGAGGTGGACGGGGCAGATGGAGGTTTTGTAGCGCTGGGTCCAGAAGGAGGCCGCCGCTGTGGGGGTGCTCGAGAGGAGGGAGGGGAGTAGTTGGGTATTGTGGGGTTCAGTTTGGGTGAGGGTGGAGGGCGAGGCAAGGGAGGGGGAGGCTGGCTAGTGCTGGGCTGGGTAGGGGCCAATCTCTTCAGAGGGCCCCTCAGGCTCTGATCCACGTCATCCAGCTTAATGTCATCCAGGTCAGTGGTGGCCAGGTGGAGGCCGCCAGGGAAACGCTTCACCTTGGGCTCCAGAGCAGGAGACCGCGGAGGGGAGAGCTTAAAGTCACAATAACATGAAAAATTGACTTGTTTCACCTCATGTGTCCCATGTTGACATATTAAACAATTCAGGCAATCATCAGAATGTAAACTATTGTCCTATTCCATGTTCTTCTTTTATTCTACATGCACATGTTGTCGATTAACGTCAAATGGTCTAGCGCACCTTTTGAGCTAAAACATTATCATGTCTATGTAGAATTTAAAAAAATGGAATCCGATTATAGAATGTTGTGGTTGATTTTTGTCTTTTTGTTGTACTTCACAATTCATACTTTTTAACATTGGAAGTGAAATAACTGTAACTGTCCTTCCCCAATTCTTTTCACTCAGACACCAACTAAACATTGCGGGAAGGAGTTATCTCAGTGCTATAATCATCTACTGTATTAGAGCTCTATTTATCTCTTTGCAACAGTAAAAAGAAATTGGCTGAATAACATAGTATAACTTTATAAAAGAACAACAACATATTGTTGAAGAGCTCTGAGTGCAGAGAGGTTATGACAGAGGAGGTCTCACTCTGTACCTCTGGGGATTCATTCTCCACACATGATATCTGCTCCAACCGAGTCTGACAAAGACGCTCCACCCAGTGTTGCACTTTCTCGGACTCCTCGAGGTCTTCTCTCTCCGTCTCCGAGACCTGGCACATCACAAGACAAACAACAATGGTGGCATTTAGTTAAAACCACGACTTAACACCCTGAAAGTTAACGTTGCCATAAAGTACATCATAAATATTAAATAGTTTCATCCACATTGTAACTTTATTCAGTATTTAAGAAACAAGTCCACTCTACAACTGACTTGGCTAAGCCCGTCTTTTCCTACCTCCTGGACCAGCCGACTGATCTTGAGTTGCTTCTCTCGTTCATACATCTCTTCCTTCTCCTTGGCGAGTTTCAGCTCAAACTCCATCTCCTTCTTGTTCTTTCTCTGCTCCTGCAGTGTGTCCATGTTGGACCCTTTCTTCTTTTTCTTCTTCTTTTCTCCTTTCTGAGGTGTCATCAGTTTGTCAAAATTTAAAAAAGAGCAGGGGAAAGACAAATCTGCCACTCCAAACCACCCAGCATGTTGTGCAGAAATAGGCAGTGACGCAACACTACGTATGACGGATAAAAGCCCAGCAAACAACATGAAGTTTTATAAATATTTCTAAGAACAAAAACTCTGATCTTGAATTATGCAACACCAACTTTGTCAAGATGACATAAGAACCGATTATCATTCCTTTGTCGCCACTCTCACACCACTCTGAACTCAGGCAGCAGACAGTACCTTGCGGAGTGACGGCAGTTTTCCCTCATATCGATACAACCAGCCAAACGCTAAGGATGGAGATGAAGTTTGTTAAACTAGAGCCAAGGTTAAAAGACAGTCTCAGCAAACTCCAAGCAGTGCATCTATTAATCATTACACTAAAGAAGCACAACACAGCACTCAAAGAGAAGAATGAGAGAAACAGATTGAGCCTGCTCCATTCAGGCACTCTGAATAACAACTCCATTTAAAAACCAAAGATGCAAGATGCGTTTTAGTGATGCAGATAAAAAGACAGCTTTTGAACTACTGGATTTTGGGTGTGTGTCATTAACTTTCAGCGGGATCCCGCAAAAAATAATTAAAACCTATTCAGATGATACTGAATATTAACTATCCAATGGTTACATTTTGGTTGTCAAAGGAAATGTAGCACTAGTCTGTGCTCACGCTGGTTAGCACGAACATCCTGCAACAACAGCTGTGACAATGCCAGCTGAGGCTCCGGACTCACTTGTCTGTCCTGTTCTTCCTCCTTGTCTTCCTCTGTGAACGAGCTGGCTTCATCCGCTTAGAGGAAAGGCCGTCAACAACAGCACAGCACACAGAAGTGACAGAAAGAGAAACACAGAGCGTGCAGAAGAGAGGAGGGGAAATTAGGTGAACACCAGGCAAGAGAACCTTCTACAACTCAGGAGAAAAGTAAATGGAGGATTCGTGCATTTCAGGACAAAGACTCGTTCAGGTGTCCTTACGAGAACTCTTGGCCTTGGTGGTTTTTGTCTCAGGTGGGGCGCGTTGTGGGCTCTTAGGACTCTTGGGTCTGTCTTTGGCTCCCCAGTCCTCCTCCCACTCTCTGCTGTGCTCTCTCTCCACAGCCTCAATCCTACAGAGGGGGTGTAAAAACAAGAGAGCGGTGTAAGATATTTTATATATGTCGTAAAAACAATATCGAATTGGCACTTTACGGACATCGATTAAATGCACAAAATGAGGTGTATACTTCTCCATCTCTTTTTTATAGCGCTCCTCTTCCTCTGCAGCTTTCTGAGCGATCTCCATCTTTCTCCTGGTAAATATACGATAAATATACAACATAAAACGCTGTCCCTACAACATGCTATAGCACAGGGCTGTAAATACAGAATATACTGTATGACTTTAATCCAGTTTATGAGTGTCAGCCCTGCAACACATGATATGCAGTCCCATTATTCGTCCCCAGATATTGCTGGCAGCAAAGCGCTAAGAAAACAGAGTGTGATGTACCAAAGAAGCAATAAAGTCCTCAGCTAGATGGGAAATCAATGTAGTCCCGGTTTACTTTCTTTGCACCTGATATATGTAAATGTATGTTTGTTAAGTAATGCCTAGTTGACAGGGACATACTCTTTGCTCACACATTAAGAGTACTCTTTTTTTCTGTTGTGTTGTAGTGTAAGGAGAGCATGGAATGGCCTGAATGCATTTGAGGTATTTAAATTTGGAGTGACAGGAAAGGTTTTGATCTACAAAGGAAAAGGAAAGAACTAGGCTATTGTAAATCCAGACTTTGGCACTGAAAATGTTGGAGGCTGCCACTAAAATGCTCAGAGGGATTTCTGGAAAACATCAAAGTAATTTCAGTCAACACCTTTGCTATTGAGTGATGACAGTCGGTCTCAGATTGACCGCATGTTGGTATTTCCCAAGGTAATTAGACAAACTGAGCCTTCCAGCTGAAAGTGGAAACAAATCTACTGGCCACTGTTAAAGCTACTTAACTTGCAGAGCTTTGGAGAAGCAGAGCATGTCATATCAAAGTGTGCAACAGTGTGCGTGAGAACCATATCCATTGCATTAGTTTGAAATATATGTAATAAGCTATAATTTAAGTTTGTGTGACAATAACTTTTTAAAATGAATGAGATCCAAATTGCACTACTGTGGAGCATACTTCTGACATTTCAAGATAATAGACTCAGAATCAGTCTCTTGTACAACAAAACAACTGTCATTCTTCTGCCACGCAACAACAAACAGGTTGCATTTCGAGAAGAGGAGAGTTTTGTGTTGTTCACTTACTGCTTCTCCTTCTCCTGCTGCTCTTTAATGATTTTGTTGGTCTCCAGTGCCACCCTCTTCTGGTGCATCAGCTCTTGCCTATCCAGCTCCCTGCGGGCCTCCACTGCCAAACGCTCCTCATCTGTCATGAACAGCTCCCTGCCCTGAGAGGGTGATAACAGCCAGAGACGACAATCAGGGAAAGACAACGTGTACTGCTTTTTGGCTCTGGAGACCGGCAGGCAAGCCCGAAACAGTGTCCCGCACCAGGGAAAGAGGAGACGTCTGTTTTTGTCACGTAACATCTTTGAAGCCTCACTTACAACCTAAGAATCATTGACATATATAGTGTGTGAGCAATTTCTATAACTAGTATTTAATTAATATATATATATATATATATATATATATATATATATATATATATATATATATATATATATATATATATATATATATATGCATGCATGCATGCAAGCATGCATGCATGCATGCAGGTACACAAACATAAAATACATACTAGAAATACTGTTGCAGGGTTCCCTGTTTATGGAGATGCAAATAAATAAATGCATTAGACAGGCACCAAGGAACAGTAAATAAGAGGGGATTGCACGTCTCAGTCACACAGCCGCCGTCACTGAGTCCCGAAGCAAACAACCTGCCAAGTGACTGACCGATGATAAATACTGCTTCTGCAGACAGCCGGGCTAAGGCACAGGCTAGGTAATGTGATGTCTCCAAAACAAACGGCACATTCATTTGTGCGTCGCATGAATGCAAAAGGGAGAAGGCAGATGTGTGTTAATCTCTTAACTGTTTTACGTTCTGAGAGAATTACATTTCCTCATAAGCAGATTCAAAGGTAATCATGCAGATTGTATCTGCTTCCCAGGTTTTTCCTTATCTACACTTTATTCTATGATCCCAAACACAATATGCACAACATTCAGCCATTGTACAGTACACACACCATTTTGTTTGGCCATCACCACTATGATTGATTGATTTTTTTATTATACTAGTGCAGTGCCCGTTTGGAACGGGAGATTGCTTGGCCTGTGGTATTGCTGCTTGTAGAACTCATCAAAACCAAATTGTACCCCAAAATGACTTACAGAAGGACCCCAAACCACTTAATATGCAACTCCACTGTATAGCCTACTACTGACTTACAGTGTAGGCTACTTCTACATCAGAGGAAGACGTTGTACTACTGTATTTACCTGACAGAGAACGCTGCAGATTCAGAATGTAATCACAAAATATCAGACAGTGATCAGACATTAGCGTCATGGACTCATGGCAGTGCGCTACCCACCCGGCCCATTATGAGAGCTAATCAGCACATATCTGCGTTCATCAACCACCAGAACCGGACCGTGTGTGTGCGTGTGTGTGCGTGTGTGTGTGAATGTGTGTGTGTGTGTGTGGGCAGAGAGAGAGAGAGAGAGAGAGAGAGAGAGAGATATAGAGAGAGAGAGAGAGAGAGAGAGAGAGAGAGAGAGAGAGAGACGGTGTTGTCTTGTGTCGGATCTTTAACGAAATTAACATTTCAGCAGAGGTGTTCATTTTCACACAGGTTTAGTGGCTTGACGTTAACAGGGAAGTAGGGGATTTGATTCGCAGTTATTTTGGCGACTTAATAAACCCGACCCAGGGTGAGTCTGATGAAAACTGATGTATCTGCCCGGTTCAACTCTGAGATTTTCTCACATTGCACCGCTATGTGAAGGAATCATCTCCAAGATTAGGCTACGTTATGTTCTGTCAGCTCACAGCAATTTAATACAATAGCAGGAAAAGAGTGCCGCACCCTCGCTGTTCTAAAGCGTTCTGCATGTGGCGTCTGCTGATGTGCAGGTTACCTTCCCTCCAAACATGGACACACATACAGATACGTCTCACTTTATAAGATAAATAGCCTGCCTAAGTGGCATCACGCTCTGTCTGTACTTATTGTGTTGTTGTGCCTTGCATATGTGGGATTCTGATACGTTCTTAAATTCGGGAATTGTCTTTGTTTATTCAAAGTCAAAGACAGTCCAAAGCTGTCAGTTTTTCAGAAAAGTGTTCGTTTACATGTACCCGTGTATCAAAGTAGTGAAACTTTGCACATTTTTGTGGGTCTGAGGTGTATGTCACATTTTAGCTGCCAAAGCTCCACTGTTCTCTGTCTCTGGTCCTCAGGGCGAGAGGGGGAGTGGCCAGCGGCTAGAGCGGCAAAAGCCAATGTGTGCTTCTTTTAGCGATTTATATTTAACGATATCTTTTGCATTTCTAACCCAAACAACGTCAAACTTGGCACTGCACTTACTCGTGCCTGTAGCAAGACACCAAAAATCCATCGGACTAACGGTTCAAGAGATATTCGCATAACACACAGACAGACAGACGTTCCTGCAATTTATAGACAGATTTGACTGGTTAGATACCTTTTTTATATCCTAGAAACTTGGGAGTCTCTGGGAATCCCTTTAAATGTAAATACTCTACGTAAATAGAATACAGGTCAGTGAACCTGTTTCACCTATGGCCTGACAGGGTTCTATCGGTGTGTAGTATTAGACTCTTGTGCGCACCAATGACAAAGTAATCCGTCTGTCTGCTTTTCTTTTGTCTTTATCTGTAGTTTGGAAAATATTAGTTCTTGCTTGAATTATGTTGCTATTTAAAATAATGGATAGACATAGGCTCCTTCCTGCAGTGGTTAGGGTATGGTTGGGCACAGAACATGTCCTTTGGACTTGGACTGGGCCTTTTGCTGTTGGGGTGGGAGGACTGGGGTTATGTGTTTTATGTATGGTGAAGTTAGTGTTTTATTTTATTGTTTTTTCTATGTTATAAATTAGTTAGGTTTATTCATGTATGTTATCAGCAGGACAGTGCTATTAAATCATTTTATAGTGTGGCTGAATATAAACCTCAGTAAAATATATAAAATGTAATTCCTCATGTCATTTAATAATTCCATTTGAATTTGTTCCTGGAACATCAAAGGGTGTAAACATCCCATAAAAAGGAATAAAATCTTGTCTTACTTGAAAAAAGAGAAAGCAGCTATTGCACTGCTACAGGAGACACATCTAACGAAGGTTGAACACTCAAAATTAAAGAGAAATTGGGTTGGGCAAGTATTCTCTGCCTCATATAACAGCAAAAGTAGGGGAGCTACTATTTTAATTAATAAGGACCTTCCATTAAAAGTCGAGCATTGTGAATCTGATCCAGATGGTTGTTTTGTGTTTCTATACGGCTTTTTACGGGGAAATGATAAGCATTTTAAATGTTTATGCTGCACCAAATATCCATTGGAATCTATTTACAAAATTAACTTCATTGCTTGTACAATATAGTGCCCCTAATATTATTATTGGTGGTGACTGGAACTGTGTGTTAGATGGGAAATTAGATAAGCATCCTAGCAATTTATCAACCATCCCAACCCGTAGACAAAAAGCTATCCGTCAGATGTTAGACGAACTTGGTTTGATAGATGCTTGGCGGTTGCTGAACCCAGATAATAAAGATTATACATTTGACTCTAATCCCCATAAGTCTTACTCTAGAATTGACTTTTTTCTTGTTCCACAATCCTCTGTACAACAAATTGAAAAATTTAATATTGGATCTATTCATATATCAGACCATGCTCCAGTGTTTTTGGATATGTACATTTCATATAATAATTTAAACGGATACAGCTGGAAATGTAATAGGTCTATATTATCCGACACAGATTTTTGTTCCATGGCTCAAAAAGAATTAAAAATGTTTATCCAGGAGAACAATAATGAATACACAAATCCCTCAAACTTATGCAAAACAACTAAGGCTTATTTAAGGGGCATTATTATATCATATTGCTCAGCAAAAAAGAAAAAAAAGTTGAAAGAACAGAAACGTCTTGAGTTGGAATTACAAAAAGCTGAATCGGAGCATAAACGCAATGGCTGCAATGCGAACTGGCATAAAGTTATAAGAACTAGAACTGCCCTAAACACACTCCTATCTCAGAATGTAGAAAAGGGTCTATTTAAACAAAAATACAAGATATATGAATATGCTAATAGATCAGGGAAGTACTTAGCTAATATTATAAGTAACACAGCTTCAAACAAATCTATTAATACAATTAAGGATAAACATGGAAAGCTGCATTATACAAACATTGAAATTGCTAATGTATTTAATGAATTTTTTTCATCGTTTACATCAAAAACAGTGGACATGGATGATAAAATTTATGATTTTTTTCAGTGTATAAAACTCCCTAAGGTATCTGATGAAGATAGGATTAAGTGTGATATGGCTATATCTTGTATGGAAGTTGAGGAGGTGATAGGCACCTTAGCATCTGGAAAGGCCTGTGGACCAGATGGTCTCCCCCCAGAGATTTATAAAACGTTTAAAGGTACTCTCTCCCCTCTAATTACTAGAATGTTTAAACATTCTTTGTCAATCAAAAAGCTTCCTCAATCATTGCAATTGGCTACAATTAATATGATACTAAACGAAAACAAAGACCCAGAATATCCTGAATCCTATAGACCAATAAGTATTCAAAACACAGACTGTAAAATTTTAGCTAAACTTCTTGCTACTAGGATTAGTTATATTATACCAAAAATTGTGGGACATGACCAGACTGGCTTTGTCCAAAACAGGCAATCATATTCAAACATTAGGAGATTATTAGGTATTTTACAGTATGTTAAAATTCAGAAACTTAATGCATTAGTGGTATCATTAGACGCTGAAAAAGCATTTGATCATATAGAGTGGGATTATTTGTTTAAAACTCTAAAGGAGTATGCTTTCGGAGACGGGTTTATTGAATGGGTTAAATTGCTATATTCTGCACCACAAGCATCGGTTTCTATTATGGGGGTAATGTCTTCTTCTTTCTCTATAAGTAAAGGTACCAAACAAGGATGCCCTTTATCTCCTTTATTATTTGCATTAGCAATGGAACCTTTGGCGGAGAGGATAAGATCTAGTTCTTTAGTTGCCGGTATTCAAACTAAAAAACAAATACACAAGATTTCACTGTATGCAGATGATGTTCTTTTATTTTTGAACAATCACATTTCCTCCGTCTCAGCTATTGTCCAGATAATAAATGAGTTTGGGGTGTTCTCTGGCTATAAAGTCAACTATGGAAAATCATTAGCTTTACCGCTAGGGAACTTGACTTGTTCAGACCTATCGGGTTATATTCCTTTTCAGTTGTCTCCTCATGGGTTTAGATACTTGGGAATTAATGTCTGCTGTAATTTTGATGATATGGTAAAAATGAATTTAGACCCAGTGGTGAATGAAATTAGAAAAAATCTTCAAAGATGGAGGCCTTTGTTAATATCATTACTTGGCAGAGTTGCCATTATTAAGATGAATATCTTACCCAGGCTATTATATCCATTGCAGATGCTACCTAATTATGTTCCAGTTAAGTTTTTTAAATCACTACATAGCTTGATAAGTAAATTTGTATGGAAGGGCATGCGCCCAAGATTTAAATGGGAGAAACTGCAGTTACCAAGGGACAAAGGGGGGTTAGCATCGCCAAATATAATGTATTATCACTGGGCTTCACAAATAAGATAATTTTACTGAATGGTTAAATAATTATGCTAATCCCACATTTCTGGATTTGGAAAATATCGGATGTGAACCGGCTCTGTCAGATATGCCCTTTATAAATAATGCAATCTCACTACAGGGTATGAAAGATCATTTTATTGTTAGAAATACTCTTAAAACATGGAATCAAGTACGTAGACACTTTGGGATTAAAAATCAATTCTCTGTTTTGGCGCCTATTGTTTGCAATCCTGACTTTGAATTATCTTGTTTAGATGTGGGTTTTAAAACATTGAACGATGTTGGTATCTCTCAAATACAAGACCTGATCTCAGATGGGATTATAAAATCTTTCTCTCAACTCAGAACTGAATTTGAACTCCCTCAAACACAATTCTTTCGCTATTTACAGCTTAGGAGTTATATCCACTCTATACCAACATATATGAGCGGCTTGAATACGAATCAAATTGAAAATATACTATTAAAGGCTTCTTCTTTAAAGAAGAAAGTATTGAGTTATATCTACTCTCAAATGTTTGTCAATATCCCTACGATTAATAGTAAAACTTCTTGGGATGAAGATTTGGTTCCCAACTGGATGAGGGGATGTGGAAAAGGATTTTGTTGAATGCAAAGAAAATTACATGTTCTAATAAGTCCTATGAGACTCAATATAAGATTATCCACAGACTGCATGTTACCCCTGCTATTCGATGTAAATATGACCCTATGTGCTCATCATTGTGTGTGAAATGTAAAAATAGCAGTGGCACTTATGGACATCTAATGTGGTCATGTCCAAGAATCTCAAGTTTCTGGCTATCTGTCCAAAACGAGATTAAAAAAATTTTAGGTTTGATATTCCACTAAATCCATACCATTTTGTATTGGGACTGGATACCAATTGTGATCGTAGGTACAGGTACATTCTTAGAGTCGCTTTGTATGCTGCATGCCTCACAATACTACATAAATGGTTAGACGAAGATCCTCCTAATATTACAATGTGGTATGAAAAATGTATGTCCATCTTACCATTGGAGAGATTATCACATGTACTAACAAATACGCTCGATGTTTTTATAAGGGAATGGTCCCCATTAGAATTATACCTGAAAGAAGAATGGCTTAGAGTAATGTGTATAGGGGTAGGAATTTGAAAAATGACTGAAAAAGCACATGAAATATTTAATTTTGCACTGCAACTGCTAGTATTATTTTACTAACTCTTTTCTTTTCTTTATGTGACTGTTTATGTTTATGTATTGTATCACTTGTGTTTTTTTTGTCTCAAATTAAAATAAAAAATAAATAAAAATACTCTACATGTAAGAAAAACACAGCAACATGTTTCACCTTATCTAGGGTTATTTATTTTTAAGGGTTGAATGTCTCATATGCAGATGTAATCATAAACTCAGTGGTGTTTTATGTTGTCTTTGAGTGAATTCAACAATGCTCACAAGAGTTATATGAGGAAATAGAAGAAGAATTATGAGTTGAGCTGCAAAAGAACGACATAGTAAAAATGCTCTATGAGTTGTTGTTTTTTACTAAACGTAATGCATTTAGAGTGTACTTACAGCTCCTGTCAGAACAGTAATAGTCAGACTCCTGCCGCTCTTCAAGACTCTCACAGCCTGAGGAAATATCAAAAAAGAAAACCTTTAAATAATGCCCTGCATTTTTAAGATATATTTAATGAATTAAATTAAGTCTCTTAGAAAGACATGGCCCATGTGAAGAATGTGATGTGTGTATTTAGCAGAGTGTGAAGAAATCACCAAATCCTGGTAAATACTGCAGGCTTTGTTTTCTCCATCAGCCACTTTGGCAAATAACCATCAGCCATTTTTTACTACAAAACCATATTGGCTGGTTAAACACTAATTTGGCTTTGGTTCTGCAGCTCAGTGAGCTGAGCGTTGAAAAAACACTGCCAGTGACATAAGCACAATTAAAACACTGGGGCTTTGGATTTTTTTAAAAATGACAAAATGTACAAAATTGTATGTTTATGTTAAAGCTGCCAATATTGCAAGTGGATAATTAAGTGAAGCAAAATGCACCTCTTTGTGGTCCGTATTAGTAAAATCCACACCGTTCACCTCCACAATCTGGTCTCCAATCTAGATTTCGGGATAAGACATAGATGCAGTTCACAGCAGGCGGATATACGAGTCTCACTGTTTCATAGAGGCGTTCTGGTCATTTGGAGAAATCACCTCAAGTCCAACTTCTGCAGAAAGGGAGCCTGGCTTGACGTTACTGATGTAGATACCAGGTTTCTGGGTTGGACCGCTGGAAATGCTGATGCCCATACCCTTGGTACCCACGAGGCTGAGGAAAACCTTCTTCTCCTTGATTTCTTTGCCTCCAATGGATGCCAAACCCGCAATGCTGCTTTTTTTCTCCTGCAGCAGTACAGAAAGTCCATAAGTTGTCTGTGATGCAACTTTGGAAACTGAAAAGCAATATGTGGAAAAAATTAAATGTGTCTCCTACCCCTGACTCAGACACAAACTGGTCAACAAACTGCCACTTGAGGGGTTCATCTGATGAGCTGGAGAAATGGAGAAGAGAAAAACAAATGAGAACACAGCACGTTAACTCCCCATTTCACCATTTAACCCATCGGCAGATAGAAACTATATTACCATATTATCTTACCTTTTCACTGGGATCATCCCCACATCTGCACAAATGGAAAAAACAAACAAATTAAAAATAAAATGGATGATGCCACAGATGTTAAACAATATTCATTTGAATGCACATCAATCATGCTACCGTTGTTGGAAAATAAGTTTGTGTTAGACGTACGCCTGACTTTGAGGGACACAATCTTCTTCGTCTTGATGAGACTGACGACCTCCTCGTGGATACAGGAGGAGATGGAGTATCCATTGATCCGCACAATCTCATCACCGACCTAAAAATCAACACAGGATGGCATATTATGGATGACACCTATCAATTCATTTGTTTGACTGCTTTAACTTAGATTTAAAAGCCTAACCAGGGGTGGGGGCTGTAAATTAGCCTCAGCTAGACACCCTATAACAGTACATCTGTTACATTGATTATCTGTAGGTAACAATGTGTATCTGGTCCCTGTAAAACAAACATACATTATAAATAATGAAATAAATTTCAATTGAATCGACTCAACCTGTCTTTTAGCAGGTAATAATGCATACTATTGCATACTGCAATATTAATAGTACCAGTAGAAATGCTGCCATGTTTTATACTGACTGTGTCTCTCTGGCTTTTATCCAGACATTAGACAGGAGACTACAATCTACACAGGGTGAAACTGGGCCATCAGTGACAGACTCATTTCATTTAGAAAGGTCATTTAGAAATTATGCTTTATTTCTCTCTTTTTTTCTTTTATGAATATCATATCATAGTTTCCGTTTTGTATATGTATGCCTATGTCAAGCACTCTGAATTGCCTTTGTGTCTGTGCCTTTGTGTCTGAATTGTGCTATACAAATAAATTGCCTTGCCTTGGCTTAAATAGCATGGTGCTTTACCCCACCTAGTGAATTCTGGTATTATGACCTTCACTGCCACCAAGACACAACAACGGGTATCTGTATAATCTTTACGTTAAGAAGTATACTGATTAAGTGGCATGCTATACACAAAATTACCATTTCCTAACATACAGTATGTATGCAAATGTTTACCATGTAACTGAATAAAAATACTGTTGGTATATTTTATCAAAACTAGTACTATCAAGTACTACTTGCAGAGGAACTGCATAAAGTGCACAGATGATGGGAAGAGTAGTAAACTAGTACTACTGCTACGATACATGACAACATAATAATTCTACATATGAATAGCTCTTTATTTGGTACTTTAACTAAAATAGGCATTTTGTGTTTTAAAGGTCCAGTGTGTAACATGTTTAGTTGTTTATTATCAAAATCTGTGTTGCCCGTTCACAAACTTATCCTTTTTCATGAATATTTACCACCCCCATCAATTCCAAGTATTCCTATTGGCTTGAAATTTTACATTTGCATTTGCATGAACTGGGGTAGACGCTCCATATTCATGCACCTTCTTGAAATACGTTAGCCGGTAAGGGACATACAGGATGTACTGCTCCGCCTTTCGCGTTTTCGCTGTCACATGATAAACTCTGGTGCTGATAATGCTGCTAATGGGTATTGTAGCTTTCCGGCCCCGGCAAGTTTGAAGAAGGAAACATGGAGGACCACACGTATTCAAAATCCAAATTTCAGGAACAGGAGTCTTCTTCTTCTTCGCCCAGAAACAGAAAAAGGAGATTGAAAAGAGCAAGAGACCAGCTTTTTGAAGCGTGAAGGCTACCGTAGCTGTAATACGTACTTTGAACTGCGTGGTGCGAGAGAGTTGATTGCGACATATGATCTCAACGCTAGATGGGAGAAATTCCTACACATTGGACCTTTAAGAGTATAAAAAATATGTGGTAACATAAAAGGAAAAGAAAAAAACACCAGAGTTAACACACACATATGCATACCTGAAGGCCGACATTCCCGGCCTGACCGTCTTTGACAATCTGTGATATATAGAGACCACTGCCAAACTCCAGCCCTCCTCGGACACTCAGGCCCAGTCCATCGCGATGTGTCCGATCCAAACGCACCTCCTTGAGCTTTCTGCATAATCAGAAGAGAGAGGAAGATTATAAAACAGGATGTACGAGCTAGGTACAATTTAGAAATGGAGAAGAAGGATGATGATGATGATGATGATGATGATGATGATGATGAATAATTTCATTTCGGTTAACATACATGAAAGAAACAATTATTTCCCACAATTTGCCACCGTAGCTAAACCGAAAAAGGAATAGGCTGAAGCCAAGGCTTATTTTTGCCCATCCTATAATCCCCATAGAATCACCCAGAAATCCATCAAAACTAAATGAAACTAAATACTTGAGTACAATCCTAGTAATTTTACATATTAATCAAATGACTTCATAACACTTGATTATTTTAGTTTAGATTACTTTTTTCGAAACTCAACAGAGACGTACACACTTTCAACTCATCGTTATGTTCGTTCCATAATTTAACCCCCAAAACTGAAACACATCTAAATTACATTAGTCCTCACTTTACCAGTTTCAAAGATAGAGAACTGTCTTGAATTATAATACAAGGATATACAGGATTTTTTATGGGAAAAAGGAGAATACAGAGAGCGTGGGGGGATGTTCAGAGATATTATAGTCTAGTTAAATCATCTATGTAGGGTGTTTTCATTACGCAGGCACATATGGGATACAGACCAGATATACACCAGCACCAGGACTTAAGTCGATGCTGCACTCACCGTGACCTCTTGGGTGTGAGCAGGTCGTACTCCACCTGGTGTTTGAGTGGGATGAGGGGTCGGATGGCATCAAATAAGGGCAAGCGTTTTGGTTCGTTGATGACCAGCTTCAGGTCCCCCACCAACACTGTCAAATCCATCGACCTGAAAGAGAAGAGGGGCATAACTACATTTTTTAAGTGTTGTATGTTTTTTATATGACTTCTACCTTCTGGGAAGATACAATATAATATAAGGTCCAGACAAGTGACTTTCCACAACATATTTTTGTTTGAAAGAAATCTAGTTTGTTAGAAATACTGTATGTACTGCAGTTACAAAACAAGAATAAGGAAATTAAAATGTTTTGGTACTTGCCAATAAATGCCAATATGATGTACTGTATTTCTTATAACAGAACTGAGAATGAATTGAACAGGAAGTGGACCAAAACCTGACGATATAATGAAATCCGAAACAACAACACTGGAGATTATACTTTAATACTTAGCGTAGACCTTGCCGAATTCTTTGCTTGTTTTATTCATTTGTTTATTTCTATCTGATAATAATTGTTCTGTAAATGAATTCTACATTTAAGGGATTTAATGGGTAAAAAGATCTGTCAGGAATTCATTGCTTTCAGTGACAGACTCAAAAAGATCTTTGGACTATTTTAAAGGCCCGATGTATAGTTCAAAGAAAGTCACTCCAGAAATTGTCTAACACTACTTTTAACAGGGGCACATTTAATCTCAAAATGGTGTGCAACGCCATGCTGCGGTTTCCAGGTTATACGATGTGTCTGAAACGGTGTGAAACTGGCTTTGAGGTATGGTTTCTCTTTCTGTTTGTGGGTGTGTCAGAGGTGTTACCCAATGAGCAGTGACGTGTATGTAAAAGCATGGTAATAAGAAGTGTTCTGGCCTGTCGATGGGTGCCAAATCTGGGCCAGATTAGGCGTTGTAGACACGGGCCTATCCCGGCTCAGACACGGCTGTCGGACAAAACGGCGGCCACCACCAAAATGGGTTCTGGCCCGTTGATGGTTGCCAAATCTGGGCCAGATTGGGCGTAATAGACACGGGCCTATCCCGACTGAGACGCGGCGGCCGGATGTAATGGCGGCCATTACCAAAACAGCCACAAGATTATTAAAGTCCTCCTTAAAGAGTACTCCAGGTTTTAGCATTGCACTCCTTTAACATTGTCATACTTATAATGGGTATAGCGGCTTTTTTAAGCATCAATATTGATGCAGCAGAACCAGAGATATTGTTTTTTTAATCTCACACATTCTCCTTCCTGTCAAAACCTGGTGCCTACATTACCCACAATGCAACTTGACGACTGACAGTTTGGTCGGGTATGTTAAAGAGCAGCTTTTATACTACCATACTTTTCGGGTCTTAGTTTTTGATTCAGGACTCCTATAGCGCAGCCTAACATGATTCACCACACAATAGACGTATGTAGATCGTCTGGAAACTCTTCCCATCATCTGTGCACTTTATGCAGCTCCTCTGCAAGCTCGATTTAGGTTCCTCCTCCCCCTTGCCTAATAGTTTACTATTGCCTATTGGCTAACAGCGGCTGTAGCTTCAAGCTGCTGGCCTCAAGCAGAGATGAGGAGTGAGTTAAAGGTCTCGGATGCTCACTTCTTTTTAACTCTAATTTTCAAACTTGTAGCTTTTAGAGACAACCGAGGCTGCCTTAAGTGACATCACTTGAGGCAATTTATCAAACTTCACGCTGGACCTCTGGAGCCACAAAAGGTTTTACAGAAATTTTTTTCTTACATATGCTGTAGTACTCCCCAAGACCTGTAAACAGTCTTTGACGTTTCAAATTGGTGGAGTCCCATTTCCAGTTTAAACAACAGTAAAAGTCCATAACCATAATATTTATGCTGATACTGATGCGGGGAAAAAACAGTCCAATCATCTTTCTTTCACAATTCAAAGGAAGTAGTAAAACAGCAAAGTAAAAGCTACTGTGTAAAATCTGTCCACCTGTCCTCCTCTTTAAATTATTAATAATTGCATTCCATTTCAGCCGTGTTTGGAGGGTGAACATAAAAAGAGCTTTTGTGGATAACTGGCCAGGCATGTCGGAGCACAGTGGAAACTGATCAGAGGCTTAACCGGTAGGGTCATAGAGTTCTGGCTCTGTACAAAGATGAATTGAAACCTAGACCTGTAACGCCCCCGCCCCTCCCCTCCCCCTCTCCCACTAGCCCTCTGCTGTGACCAGGCTGTTATCAGAAACCCCAATGGAGCACAAAGTATAAACTGGAGGTCTGTGTGCATCAGAGATGTGTGTGACAAGATAAAGAGCTTTAAAAAAAAAAAACTACTGTTAAAAGTTGATGAGGAGTTAGTAGAAGTTAAAAATGCGTTTGGGCATCATTTCACCTGCAACTATGCAAATGAGAACAAATGTAGCCTTTTATCTTAGAATATACACGTCTTTTTTATATGCTAAATGTCACATGTTGAAAAGCCTGGGCTTCACTAATATCAGTTTTTCGCAGACACACACACACACACACACACACACACACACACACACACACACACACACACACACACACACACACACACACACACACACACACACACACACACACACACACACACACACACACACACACACCAAAAGCACTGAGCAGTGACAGATGGTACTCACTGGTGATACATGCGGAGGACATCGTACAGGTAATCCTTCTCTGCTTCATTTTCAATCAGCAACTCCACCTGCAAGAAAGAACAAACATCTGGTGCCATGCTTCTTCTCACTGCTGAATCAGGGGAACTGTCAGTCCACAGACACACTGTACCTCTCTCCTGTGGTCCTGTCAACACTGTTTCTCTGTTTAACCACAGGGGGGTAAGCCATCAGTCTGTTTGTGTACGTGTGTATGTATGTATATGTGTATATGTGTGTGTGTGTGTGTGTGTGTGTGTGTGTGTGTGTGTGTGTGTGTGTCATACAAACCTGATGGTGGCTCAGCTGCAGCAGAATGGTTTTAAGGAAACGTTTCGGCCAATCACTGATGTAACACATTTCACTTCATAGGTCTGACTAAATCTGTCCCAAACTACAAGCTGCACGCTTCAAACCCAACCAATCTTTTACCAGAGTGGTAGTTTAAACTAGGCTTTGGGGATGATGAGGCTCCTTGGACTAAAGCAGGTGTAATGTACAGCCCTTCCCTAATCATCAAACCACTGAGAGGGAATAATGGCAGTACAGCTGAGGAGAGGCTGTAGTAGGAACGTCAGCAGTGTCATCTTACATCTCAGACACAAACAGAGGTGAACATTTACACCCAACATTCTCTCTCTCTCTCACACACACACACACACACACACACACACACACACACACACACACACACACACACACACACACACACACACACACACACACACACACACACACACACACCTCATCTAGTGTGTAAGTCTTATAGAGAGCAAAACCTCATGTACACCGCACATTCAGACTCTTCTGTATATATAGAAATTAAAGCATTGGTAGAACGACTCATTATTATAATAATCATAACTGTAGGACTGCCCTACGTGGACCCAGCTGTGACGGTGTGTGTGACATGGTGTTTATGACTGGCATAAAATTCTCTGGCTGAGGGCAGTGAGACACAGTCAGCCACTCCTGAAGCCTGAACTGCATGCAGACTTTGGCACCATAAACCAATAATGTAAGAGATGATTTGTCAGTTGGATACCCATTTTAAAAGAGCACTGTCTAGTTTAAGTTTTCACAGAAAAAGAACCTATAACTTTGTACACAGATTGCAGTACATACAACGAACCCACAGAGAACAAAACACCTGGCACTTTTAAATTGACAAAACAGATCATTATTCTGCAAATTTACAGTAAATCTACACAAACTCTCAACCAAAGAGAGCTACACTGACTTTGATATCCCAAAAAGAAACAAAGCCTGATTGTGCCATGCTGGCCCCTCAGCCTCTAATTAAACCCATAAATTGTTCCATCTCTTCTGCTCAGCTGCTCATCTCTGACAGTCTACATTATCTAATGCTAAGATGCCCTTTGTGAAGAGGCTGCAATATGCGACACTGCCTGCCTGCTTGAAGCACAGATGGCTGTGTGATGATCCTACATGCTCTGGGGCTGAAAACGCCCTTAACATATCATGTTTCCTTCCTCTGTTATTTTTTACTCATAGTTACCTTTTCAGGCTGTTACGTGTTATCATCACGAACCACACAACATAGTATAACGTGTGCTTCATTCATGGAGCCATATACCATGGATTAAAATAACATTTATTTTATCCTGGACCTCAGCTGTATGATGTTTACCTGAGCCAGAACAGGCATGGGACAAATACAGAAAAGATGTCCTTAGAATAAACAGAACTAACAAGAGATCTGACTAATACCATCTAAAATAACATTTGTGGGAACTGTAAAACCAAATGAAAACCTATGACATTAATGTTATACTTGACAAACCAAGAAAACAAATTATTTCAGTTGAATGAAAACTCATTAATCTATTTACAACTCTTAATAGTTTTGTCAATTATTTATCCCAAGGGCTTTAGTGACACTATAGTGATACATTATATTTTGACCGAGAAGCTACTGCCATACAATATAATATATTTGTGTTTGAAAATGATCCTTTTGAAAATACATTTTGAATGATTTTAACTGTTTACTTTTTCGTGAGGCTGTCGGGCAGGCCTATGTTGGCCTAACATCCCACTGAAAGTGACACCTGAGCCAATAAGGTGACAACCAGGTAAGGAAAAACCTTTTTGAGGGCTATTTTTGATAAATGTAATCAATATCCGAACAGGACAATGTTTGTATCTTACCTTGTGCCTAAATTCCCGAGCAACTTTCCGCTCCATCGCCGATAGACAGTAGCCAGCCGACGTGAGATCCCAGTGTCGGTGACAGTTTGACAGGACTGGACCGGGGTCAGTACGTCAAGCTACTCGTAGTAAAATCAGAGCTTCCGGTTACGATTTTCAAAGTAAGACAATAATTAACAAAGATAAACATGGGGTAATGAATACGACCAAAGTGAACATCCACAAAAGCATCGCTTAGCCAGGCTTAGCTTATTCTTAGGTAACTTTCATGTGTGTATACTTCTTTGTTCTCCACACGTCAATTTCAGGCTTTTATTTTGAAGGCACCAACATGGTTTACCTTCTGGTTTTCAGCGAACTGTCGACAGATGGTGCTTTGCCCATCAATCATTTAGTTATTTTGCTAGACGCTTAGTTAGTTTACATTAGGAAATATCTGTATTAAAAATACACATTTTAAACCGACTAAAGTCGCTGGACCAAAGGAGCCAAGTTTCACCCATGGGGTTTTATTCAGAAAAATCTTGTAATGGGACATTATTAATCATGGTTGACTCTTACTTGAAATGCAATACAACTATACTTACCCTAGCTGCCACATAACTGACATTATAAACTATGTGGTTATTGTCTTATTAATTGTTTAATGACACTCTGACAACGCAAACAGAAGCCTAGTCCGCCGCGGGTGGGCAAAAAATACATCAACTGTCTTCGCTACCGTTTCCCACGAAGAAGACGAAGAGGCGTCAACTTCCGGGTTTCAAAAGTTGATAGCATCTAGGCAGTAATAAGAAGCTTGATAGCAACGAACAACATCGCTGTCCTGGCTGAAGAGTTGTGTGTTTTGAAAGACTCTGGGTATGTAAAATCTATTAGTATGCTAGACAAAAACGCCAGACATGTGTATAATATAGCTACCTTTGTTGTTGTATTGTTATGTTCTTACTATATTTTCGCTTAATCTGAAGTTTCGCCATTAGTAACGTGAACGCATCATGAAAGAGACAGACAAACGTTGTAGCATATAGCTAACGTTAACTTAACGGAAATATAAATGCTCATTTTGTTTTTCTCATAGAGGACAACTTCAGTCTGCCCAACTGAGACGAGTTGTTTTTGAGTTGAATATGAAAGCGTTAAATATGTGTGTAACGTTACTCCTAAGAATAACGTTAGTAGACTTTGCTTTCAAACGTCCCGCTCCCCCTGGCGCCCAACCCATGGCAACTCCGATAACGTTACACACTTTGAACACTTCCCTTTATACTTTTACATTTTACAAACTGAACCTGTCCTAACCCTATGGTCCTAACGCCTCTTCATGATTTGTCTTGGACACAACTTTTGCTGTAAAGATTTCAGTATTCAGCTAATACTGATTTCTCATAGGCGCCCTAAACTGACATCTCTGTGTACACAGTATTAACATGTATATTCCATCTCTCACTCAATTTGCAAAGTTTTGTCTGCGTGACCTCTTTTTACAGAATTGGTTGACCTGCAACAACAAATCCTTTTTGCAGTATTGATGACAGGTGGCTGCTTATTTCTTTCAGTTTTGTGTGCTGGGATGGGATCTCCAACAAAAGATGCAACACCACACAGGTAAGATCATAAAGTAAACAAGAGGACAGACATTTGTGTGGTCTCGCTGCAAGAGAAATGTCGTTGTAGTACTAATAAGGGCTCCTGCACACTGTGCACACACACACATATATATATATATATATATATATATATATATATATATATATATAATGTGTGTGTATATGTATGTATCGAAATATGTGCAAACAAATGTAACGCCACGCAACAGAAACGCCATGCTCACGCCACGCAGGCAGTGTGCAGGAGCCCTAAGAATAATCATTAATTTCCATTTACTGATGTTTATAGGATTTGCTGCAGACATGTACTGTACCTGTGTAAAATGTAATTTGCTATCATGTTAAAAGATACCGCAGGCCTTCTAGTTGAGTGTTGGTGAAAGTTTTTTTTTTTTTAATTAAAGAGCCAACAATTGTACCCCTGGTCGAGAACCTGACTCCCCACTTCCACCCATCCATGAGCGGCTGGCGTACCTGCGTCCCTCCAGGGAGCTACTGGAGTTCTACAGGGAGAAGATCGCCCAGTTTGACGGAGAACACGAGGAGCTGCTGCAAATGCTGGAGAAGTACAGAGGCATCACAGAGGGCCAGGTGAGATACAGCTAGGAGTCGTATGTGATTGCTTTGTACGTGACATTGCTTTTCAGGTATGCCGGAGTGTATTCATCTGTTTTAACTTATCTTCTCTCTGTATCTCTGAAAATCAGCATAAACTACAGTGGGAGGTACGGCAGCGTGAGGGAGAGATTGCAGAACTGCAAAGCGCTCTGAGTGACATGCAGGTCTACCTTTTCCAAGAGAGAGAACAATCTCTACGGCTTTATGCAGAAAATGACCGACTTAAGATCAGGTAGGTACACAGTTTAAGAATCTATCAGATTTTTAAACATGTGATAGCAGGAAAAGCACAGGTGTAATTAAAGGAATACTTCACCCGCAAAATGATCATTTGTATATGAAATATTCCTTTAATAACATTCGTTAGGGCTGCTTTAGATGCAGGTGTTCCATATCCATGGCCCTGCTATTCTGCTATTATTTTTGTTTGATCACTGACAGGGTTAACTGGGACACTTAAATGGAATGGAGCAAGCTAGGGCTGCACAATTAATCGCAATTTTATTGAAATCGCAATATGAACTAGTGCAATATCCAAATCACAGAGGGGCGCAATATTTGTTAAAGGCAAAATATGCGTCAAACCATTCTAAAATAAAGTATTATTTTTTATATATATATATATATATATATATATATATATATATATATATATATATATATATATATATATATATATATATATATATAGTGCTGCAGAGACGTCCCGGCCTGCAGACTAAAACAAATCTTTGTTTGGTACAGATCCTCGCAAAAAAATCACACTATAATCATTTTTTTGAGAATAATGATACAAAAATGATCATTCCCTCCAATATTGTGAATCATATCGCAATATCAGTCAAAAATAATCGCAATTAGATATTTTACTAATATCATGCAGCCCTAGAGCCAGCATTAATGTTAGTAGGTATTAAGGTTGCAAAGGGTCGGATAATTTACGAGGGAAGGTAAGCTTGGGAATTTTTTTCAAATCAAAAAGCGTACCTTATTTAACGGTGAACTTATTTTTTTGGGCAAATAAAAAATGATTACTAGGTCTTATAGCATGTTTTAGTTATAAGTATGCCCATTTAATTTAATTGTAACCATGCACTGCTTTCAGCAGCACACTCTTCCATCTGCTAGCATCCCATTAAATAGGATTTCATTCAAATTACAACACTGTATGCACCGTGCATTCTCCCATACTTGCATTCATTTTATATTTTTTATGATATTTCAGTAAACCAGCAGATATTAGCCTAAAGCAAAGTACACAGTTTATAACATGTTAACACCTGCTAGTTTTTGCCAGCTAGCTGTCACCATGTGGGATGTAGTTTGATAGAGCATGCTAATGCTAATTTAGGAGTTTTAAATAAATCTCTAATTTCCATTCATTTTTTTTTAATTGTAAAACATTTATTTTATAAACTAGTTCACTTTAAACCCTACTTTTGCACACAGCCCACATTGTCGGCTCAGATTTTCAACGTACCTTTCCTCATTATTTGACTTGCGAACTAGCTAACTCACCATATTTCACGCTGTACGTATTTGACAAAAAAAATATTGATTTATTTGGCAAATTAATGGATTATGTCTGTTAATGATATATGGTAAATACAGCCTGAGTAGATAACCCTTATATTTCTATTTTATTTACCATACATTCCTGTTAATTCCCATGGAACGTTACCACCTTGGTGTGTGTGTGTGTGTGTGTGTGTGTGTGTGTGTGTGTGTGTGTGTGTGTGTGTGTGTGTGTGTGTGTGTGTGTGTGTGTGTGTGTGTGTGTGTGTGTGTGTGTGTGTGTGTGTGTGTGTGTGTGTGTGTGTGTGTGTGTGTGTGTGTGTGTGTGTGTGTGTGTGTGTGTGTGTGTGTGTGTGTGTGTGTGTGTGTGTGTGTGTGTGTGTGTGTGTGTGTGTGTGTGTGTGTGTGTGTGTGTGTGTGTGTGTGTGTGTGTGTGTGTGTGTGTGTGTGTGTGTGTGTGTGTTAATAGTAATAGGTTACTGGGCTATATGATTGGCTGCCATGGGACATACTCCATATTATTTAAAGCCCTTACACACCCATTCACACTTGCCTGATTAGACCAGGAAGGCATATACAGACTGTTCTTGATTGACAGAGGTCTAATCAGCCAAAGTAAAGGAACGCACCTGTGGGGGTGTGCATAGCCTTTAATATCTATCTTCAGTGTTGATTTACCATTATTTTTTTCGCTCAGACTTGTGTACATAAAACAATTTAACCAAATTCTCTGTTGTACAGAGAGTTGGAGGACAGGAAGAAAATCCATCACCTTCTTGCCCTGGTGGGTCCTGATGCAGGAGAGATCACATATTTCCACCGGGAACCTCCTCACAAGGTACTCATGTTTACTTCACCATAGGCCTATCACAGCATACGCTTGACTTACAGCTGGGCGATATGGATCAAATATCATGATATTTTGAACAAATACCTCTATCGATACCACAACGATATTGTAATGTTGACTGTTGGTGCTTTCACAAAATATTTACACAATGAGATTTTTGATAAATAATCATCAATAATGTGGATATAATGACTAAGTGGGTAAAGGCAAATAATAGAACAGTTACAACAGTCTGGTAAGTTCAGAAAATGACATCACTTTACTGTAATGCAGCCTTTAAAACCAGGAAAAGACAACACTTATGCCATATTGATATAATATCGATATGTTGCCCAGCTCTAGCTTGACTTGCCAAACACAGGTGCAATGCACCATAATAAATGCTACATTGGCTGTAAATGGAACCGAGGCATTGCTAATGTGATTACTTACACCGTTTTTTTTTTTTTTTTTTCTGCAATGAAAAAGTTTGACTAGACATCAAATCATTACCATGTCATTTCCTACATTTTAAAACACATTTTTTGTTCCACAAATAAGCAAACTGACAAGGGAATGCTTATCACTTGTTATTTCTAACAATACAATATGCTGTAAGAGGGCATATAAATTGGGATTTTATGTTTTCTGGCTTGCTGCTTGCTTACCTGACCATATGACACAGTCACATCTATGTTGATTTCAGTACAATTGAAACAAATACTACAAGTTTTTTTCTTTTTTTTGTGGATTAACAAAAAAACGTAGTGTATTACATTGTTTTTATTATACTTTATTACTGCCAATTCAGATTGTGCTAGCAAAAAAAGGCAAAGAAGTTTTGAAGACGGTCATATGTGATGACTACATTTCAGGTCACTGTCACACAGAGGAACACAGAGTCCAGGTTGGAGGAAAATCTCAATCTCAGACCAACAAAGTTCAGACCTGCTGCGACCAGGAAAGGTTTGCAATGAATTAAGTCTTAATTTAATATTATGAAGATTTTGTCTAATAATTTAAGAAAGATGTAAATATGATTATTTGTCAGTTGCCGTGTACTTTACTAACCTGTTACGAATAATAACAGTAGTTGATCTTGTAATGTTTTCTCTTGAGTGTAACTCAAACACAGGAAGCTTAATTGCTCCAGACAGACTTTGCCATTCTGATTTCATGTCTGTTTAAGCCGAGAGTAGCAGGAGAACCAAATCCACAGACGGGGCAAATGGAGAGAACCTGGAACAATACAAGAACGATAACCAGACGTTGTTACTACAGGTAGGTCTAGGTGTCCGCTTGATACCATGTTATATCTGTATTATATTATACTGTATATCATATTATATATTGGTATTCTATTATATGTTATACATATTATAATAATAACTTTTATTTATATAGCGCCTTTCATGAAACCCAAGGACACTTTCCAGAATTCCTGTGGTTTATCTAAAGGAGGTTGTAGGCTGTGGTAAACAGGTGGTGTTTCAGGTAGAGATGCACCGATTGACCGGCCGGTGACCGGAATTGGCCGGTTTTCACGTGCTCGGCCATGACCGGCGACCGGCAGGTCAGTCTGACATATGCCGATTTCATGCTGGTCAATGCTCCGATTAACTGACAACATAAGTTCTACCAGTTACAGTTCTTAAGGACGGACACACACACACACACACACACACACACACACACACACACACACACACACACACACACACACACACACACACACACACACACACAGAGTCTCTTTTTCTCTCAACTTCTCTGCCGTGTGTCACGTGTACCCGCTCGCGATGTGAAGTGCGTGTCCGCGCTATTCTCCCACATGTAGGAACCTGGTGAATTAACCTGCAACATGTCAGCTGTTTGGGAATTCTTCAGTGTGTGCAGAATATAACAAGTTTGCAATATGCAACACCTGCAAGGAAAGAGTAGGGCGTGGAGGGACGACACCAAAAACCAAAATCACATTTCTTTAGTTGGATATTGGATGTGAAAAGAAGGAAATGGTTCTAACATTGCACTTTAGATGTGTGTGAATTTCCCACACCAGGAGTAATTTATATTGGCTGGCCTAACTCAATGGAAATCGGAATCGGCCTAGAAAGTTGTAATCTGTGCATCTCTAGTTTCAGGATCTTTTTAAACATGTCCAGGGATGTAGCATTGCGGATATCTGTAGGGAGGGTGTTCCAGAGGGATGGGGCAGCAACACTGAAGGCTCTGTCTCCGAAGGTACAGAGTCTGCTGTGGGGAATGGAGAGCAGGCCAGCGTATGAGGACCGCAGGTTTCGGGGTGGGGGTGTATGGATGGAGGAGGTCGGAGCGGTACTGTGGGGCCAGGGCATGGAGGGGTTTGTAGGTGAGAAGGAGGATTTTATATGTGATGCGGGACTTAATTTGGAGCCAGTGAAGGTGGATGAGGGTTGGGGGGATGTGCTGCCAGGTCTTGGTGTGGGTGAGGGTCCTGGCGGCAGAGTTGTGGACATACTGGAGCCTGTCTAGGGTTTTGCTGGGGACCCCAGACAGGACTCCATTGCAGTAGTCCAAACGGGAGGTTATGAAAGCATGAATGAGGGTTTCTGCCACGGAGTCAGAGAGTGATTATGTCATGTCTTACACTGTATACTTTTATGTTATATTGTTGTGCTATACTACATACCATATCATATTATGGTATGGTATTCTATACGATATTATTACACTACTGCACCTTATACTGTTTATAGTTTCTTTTATTAATTATTTTCTATTTGAGTTTATGTACCTTATTATTTATTTCTGTTAACTTTCTATACTTAGTTAAAATACAGATAATACAGATGAGTTACTTATATGTATTTATGTTATTTCTGTTGTACTGCTGCAACAACCAAATTTCCCCGCTGGGGAATAATAAAGGTGCATCTTGTTTTATAACAAGGGATTGAAACTCCCCCCCCCCCCCCCCCCCCCTCCTCCCTCTACTGTCTCCATGGTTTTTGGTGTGAGTTTACCAAGCTATTATTATTGTGGCCTAATGTCTCCAGGTGGAGGCTCTGCAGGCTCAGATGGAGGAACAAACCCGTCTGGCTAAAGAACAGGTAGAGTCTCTGCTGGAGGATCGACGGATTAAAACAGAGGAGGCACAGGCACAATGGCAGAGAGATCATGAGCGAATCACAGCTCTGACTGACAAGTGGGTCTTTTTTATTTTTTTTATTCATTCACCACTACTTACAGCTGAGTATTGTGAACAATGCATCGTGACTTATTGTTCTTCTTTCTGCAATTATACTCATCAGCTTTGAACGATAATGAATACATTTACACCTTATCTCAATGTATGACTCGCGCCTCCTCTTACGTTTGACGCCTCAGGCTCGAGCGAACCCAGAACCTTTTGTATGAGAGCACCAGGGATTTCTTACAGCTGAAGTTTGACACACGGGCTCATGAGAAGAGTTGGATGGTGGAGAAGGACCGGCTGCTGAGGGAGCTGGACTCCTGCCACAACCGCCTGAGGAAGACTGGGTCTGCCGGTGCCGAGCTGGGCCGAACGTGGCAGCCCAGCAGCAGCGCGGCCCTGCTCCTCCCCCGGCCTCAGCCAGAGTCACAGAACACACACAAGGAGGAGCTAAAAGTAAAATTTGTTCTATTTTTTATTCTCACAGATAAACATTTAAAAGAGCACACCAACTTATTGGGACTTTAGCTTATTCACCGTATCCCCCAGAGTTAGACAAGTCCAAACATACCCTTCTCATCTCTGTGCGTGTCGTAACTCTGTCTGACGCACCCACTGCTAGCCTAGCTTAGCACAGATCATGGAGGTAACTGGTTCCAACTAGCCTACTGCTCCCAATAAGTGACAAAATAACGCCAACATTTTCCTATTTATATGTTGTGATTTGCATAGTCACAGCGCGTACAAATAACAAAGTCACATGGGACACAGCCGTCTTCTAACCGTATACAAACTGGGAACTCTATTCTCACACACTGCTACTTGGGCGGAGTGATTAGCGTGAAAAGCCACGCTGTTGCTCTCTGCTCCTCACCACGGCGCTTCTCAGGTGCTGCGTGCAAATCACTCCGCCCAAGTAGCAGAAGTAGCAGTGCTTCGCCTTCTGAGAATATAGTTTCCAGTTCGTATACGGTTAGAAGATGGCTGTGTCTCAAACTATTGTAAACATTGATAGGCCTTTTCCTTAAATATCAAAGCTCTTGTTGTTTTGGGGTGTCTGTTTGAGTTTTTACCTTATTTGAATGAATCTATGTCATCAGGCAATGCAAGAGGATCTGAAGCAAGCCCATCGTCTGGCAGAGATGTACAGGGAGCAGTGTATTACACTGGAGACAGAACTGTCCCAAATCAGAGAGGAAGGGGACGTGGGCAGGGAAATATTTAAGGTACAATGGTTGGACCGATGCTCATGTCTGTAAAATCCTCATACACATCTCTAATTGATTGTTCAGATGTTATGGAATCCCCAAGTTCCTTGTTACTGATATTTTGTCTTACCAAATCTCGATGTGTGCAGGAGCGTTCGGACAAAATGGCCAAGCGTCTTCAGCTGATGACTCAGCGTTATGAAGCGCTGGAGAAGAGGAGGGCCATGGAGGTGGAGGGCTTCAAGACAGACCTGAAGCACCTCAGACAGAAGTTCAAAGATGTAGAAAAACAACTCCTCAAGGTAAAAAGGCTTGTCGACTTGTGTCTTAATCAGGTGTAAATTATTTATTTTTTTTAACACAGAAAATATGTGATGTCATAGAAAATGAAAATGTATTTCCTAATCGTTGCCTCCAGCCTTGCATACTGCTGATATAGTTTAGTTTCATTCATCCTGTTAAACTGGTCTACACGTATCCACCGTTTCAGGCTACTCTGAATATTGGGCCCAACCAGGACTTAGCCATTCTGCATGAGGTACGTCAGACCAACGGCAGGACAAAGAAGGTTCAGGGTGAGCTGATGGCGCTGAAGGCTAAGATCTATGGACTGGAAAACGAGTTGAGATTTAGCTGAGGACTGTGGTGTCTACTGTCTGCCTATAGAAGACAATCTATGTGAGGTTCATCTCAGTCGTGTATGTTTGCACTACTTATTTCTGAAACTTGGAGTGAATGTTAGTTCTATTTTTGTACTTTGGATTAATAAAAATGTTTTGCTACAATGATTTTAAATTAATGAGCACAGTTATTTACGAAATGACTACTAGCCATAGGCTAGCCATAGGCTTCTTCACAGCCGACATCTGGAAATGTCATAGCAGGAAAAGCACAGGTGTTACTATTAGTAACATTAACAATGGCTCTGTTCTATTCAAGTGTCTCACTAAGCCGTGACAGTGTGCACAGTACCAGGCAGGACCCCTTCAACAAGCAGCTACATGCTTAATTCAGCCATCACTAATTAGGATGTCTAGTAAATACTTATTACTGCTCCAGTTACTTCGCTTTATGGTATTAACTACAAGTAATTACTTGTGTTACCTATACATGTATTACTTCATCAATCAATCAAAGCAGATTAAATGAAGTTGGGTAAATTGGGGTTGCCCTTCTGGGCACTGGCAGCAGTAGCTCGGTCCGTAAGGACTTGGCTTGGGAGTCAGTTCGAGTCCAGTTAAAGTCCCTGTACGGACAAAGTATGGATTGTGGACTGGTAGCTGGAGAGGTGCCAGTTCACCTTCTGGGCACTGCTGAGGTGCCCTTGAGCAAGGCACTGATCTCCTAACTGCTCGGGGTGCCTTAAATGGGCAGCCCCCTCACTCTGACATCTCTTTTATTAGTGCATGTGTGCATGCATTTCGGTCCAGTGCATACTATGTAATATATGTTGACAGTGTACAAATGTAATTCATGTAATAAAAGCATCTCTTTTTCTAGTATGTTCACAAATGTAGAAACTTTTTTTTATACCATTTTAGAGTTTATCAAATACATATTGTACTATAAGAGTAAACTAATCTTAGAAATGGAGATACAAATATCTTATTTTGTTAATTAATAAAAGCACAATCCCGAATTATATCACATTAATAAAAAATAAATTTCACATTGCTTTCTTTTTATTAATATTACTACATTACTTTACACTCAACACTGTATGATGACATCTTACAAAAAGTCTAAATTGTGGTTTTAATGTTGAAGACTTTGCAGTCAAGTATCAATTGTAGAGCGAGTGAGTCACTTTCATTTCTACATAAACTCCAATCACAAACAAGCTTTACATGTACAGTGTTTCCGTTGTATAACCGGCTCTGCGCATGCTCATTCATTGTCTTTAGCGGTTGCTGTTTTGTGGACTGAATGGCAGCTAAGTTACTGGCAGCATGAGATAGTGCAGAGTTTACTATTGACTCTCACTGAGAATACCATGACCCATTTCTTCAGTCGTAAGTAGACAGTTACCGTTAGCTCAGCTAAAGCTAGCTCAACTCTTGTTTATCCGCCTGCTTTTACACACAAGTACCCGGAGAAATGCAGAGAATAAGGTCTTTGAAAACCGGTTGGCAGCTGCTGAAATCAAGCTGTGAGGGAGCAGCAAAACAAGTAAACGTCTCGCCTTCGACCTCACGAAATTATAGCCATGTAAGTGTGTGCTTCTTTGTAAACTATTTAAACTAAGAAAACGGCATGCAGGTTTCGTCTTTTAACATGTTAAAAGACAAAAAGTGCTATAGCTGGTTGTACTTATTTGTTTACAATTTCAAAGAAAAAAATATGTAACGCAAGGAATTAATTGAACACCACGTTAAAGCTAACGTTAATCACAGCGCACACAAACACGGATTATTACTATGGTGTTTGGCACACCACACATTTACAACCTCAGTTATTACTGTCTCATTTATCCAGTTCACTCATCAATGAGTTATCTACAACAATAAAACTGCGTGTGTGTGTGTGAGTTACATACTCTGGAAGCAAGTTGCATACTCTGGGAGCAAAGTCCCACGCAGTTCCCTGTACCTGTATTGACGAGATTATGACGAGTGCTCAGCCTATAGACCTTTTTTCACAGCAGACATGTTGACTTGTCATAGTAGGAAGAGCACAGCTGAAATTGATAACCTTAACGATGGCTCAATTCCATCAAGTGTCCCAGTAAGTTATTTCAGTGAGTCAGCATGCCTCTCCTAAGTGGAATGCAGCCATCATTAGTGGTTTTAAACACACCTGTGCTTTTCCTACAATGATATGTCAACATGTCTGCCGTGAAAAAGGTCTATAGTGTCACAGCAAGTTAATGAACAACTCCCCCGTTTATATACTGCACATGCCGCCGCTCTCAGCTTCCTCGTCAGGGCTCCAGCTCTTTCGGGCTCCTCTTTGACATTGATGGGGTGCTGGTGCGGGGCAGGACCCCGATCCCTGCAGCCAAGCAGTGCTTCAGGAACCTGGTGGACAGCAATGGGAAGTACAAGGTGCCTGTGGTGTTTGTCACCAATGCTGGGAACTGCATGAGGCAGGCCAAAGCTGAGCATCTGTCACATCTGCTCGAGGTGGAGGTAAACTGAACACTTAACATTATTAAAGCATTGTTAAGTGTCTTCCTGTCATGTATGTTTTTATTTTCTCTTGACATCAATCTTTATTCTCAGGTTTCTCCAGACCAGGTGATGCTGTCCCACAGTCCTTTGCGAATGTTTACCCAGTTCCACAAAATGCGTGTGCTGGTGTCGGGACAGGGTCCTGTGGAGGAGGTCGCTCACAAGTATCCTGTTTTAAATCAGGGGCTGTGCGTTTCTGCAGCCCCTCTGGATGTGGAACTTAAAAGTGTGCATGTTCTGTTTATTCAGTGCGTTTTTGTTCATGTTCCACTTTGTTATCAGTATTTAATCCTGCTTTAAATTTATTTGCCGTTCGAGATTGGTGGGCGTTTTTTTTCTCCTTTTTGTCATGTGTGGTTTGTCATTAATTTAAGTCAATGTGTGGATATTTAAAGCCTTGGATTTTGTTCTTACTTTCTTTTCTGAATAAAATCTCAGAATAACCCAGTGGTTAATACCTTCCTAATGTATTAAGAAATATAAAAATTATGTATATGAAAGTTATACCTTAGGAAACAAATTATAGAATGAAAAATCCCCAATGTGATTCTTTTGTTAGACAGAAGTATTTACTTCATATGTGTTTTGCTGTAACTTTTGCTCACCTGTGATTAACTTTAACCCACCGAACTTCAGCCTGGGCTTTCAGGATGTTGTTACTGTAGACATGCTCAGGGAAGCATATCCTCTTCTGGATGTCGTAGATCACAACAGAAGGCCCAAAGACAGTGTAAGTCTAATACACACAGTGTGTATAAATATTGAAGCCAGTTTATGTTCAGTAACGGATGGATGAGTCATAACCAATTGTGTATAATGCCTCACAGATTCCCCCCACCAAAGGCTTATGGCCAATAGACGGTATGTTTCCTCACACAGTCAACATTGTATCAATAAGTGTAATGCAATTTATAAAGCACACGGGTATGGCTGTCTTTTATGTTATTTCTGTCTTTGCCTGTTTGTCCCTACAGCTGTCATCTTATTTGGTGAACCAATCAGATGGGAGACCAACCTCCAGCTTATCCTTGATGTGCTCCTGACAAATGGGAACCCAGACAACGCCTGGAGTTCAATGCGGTACCCTCACATCCCAGTCCTGGCCTGTAACATGGACCTGCTGTGGATGGCCGAGGCGAAGAATCCCAGGTAGTGTGTGTGTGTGTGTGTGTGTGTGTGTGTGTGTGTGTGTGTGTGTGTGTGTGTGTGTGTGTGTGTGTGTGTGTGTGTGTGTGTGTGTGTGTGTGAGTGCGTGCGTTAAAAGAATACACTCATTACAACGTATATCACACTCAGCAACATTATCAAATGTTTTGTATGTCACTTCACTACCGTGTTATTATACTGAATGTCCCTGTCTCATAGGTTTGGTCACGGTATGTTTCTGGTGAGCTTAGAGAGCCTGTACAAGAAGGTCACTGGCTACGAGCTGAACTATGAGGCTCTGATCGGTAAACCTAGCGTGGTGACTTATAACTACGCTGAGCTGCTGATTAGACAGCAGGCTGAGAGACTTGGCTGGACCACACCTGTGAAGAGGCTGTATGCTATAGGGTGAGTGACTCAGTCGTCTCTTGACTTTAGACCCACCTTTGTCACTCAAGAATTATCCTTTTGTTGAACACAAAAAACTTTGATTTGAAGTAAAAGCCCCTTTTAATGTGTTGTCACTTCATCTCTTTTTATAGTGATAACCCCATGGCCGACATATACGGCGCCAACCTCTACAACCACTACCTTCAGGCTTCTCAGCACACCAAGGCCCAGATGCAGGCCAAGAGTCGCGGAGGAGCTGTAGATCCCTTGGCAGAAGCTGCTGACGCACCAAAGATGACATCAGCCGAACTAGGCGGAGCGTCAGCTGAGTATGGGGCAGAGGAGGACCTCCCCGAGGGCTGCAGCTCCATCCTGGTGTGCACAGGAGTGTACAGCAGAGACCAGCAGGAGCTGCCCTCGGACCCGGCGCACACCGTCACGGAGCAGCACATCTTCCACGGTCACAGGGACTTCCGCTTTGACCCCAGCCTCACGCAGCCGTCCTTCGTGGTGGAGGATGTGAAAGAGGCGGTGGAGCTGGTGTTTCAGCAGGAAGGCTGGCCTCTAGAGTAGGATGGTAAGTGGCTCTCAAACTCTGGCTTCATCTCCCAGCCGTCCATTAAACAGCTCTTAACGTCCCTGAACTGGTAGTAGCAGAAGCTCTATATAAATATATATATTTATTTTTTAACCCATGCCTCTGATGTAGCGGTTTCAGGGGCTTGTTCTTAGAGATTTTTAATTAAGTGCCATAGAATCAGCTGCAAAAAAACCCCAATATGCAGTTTTAACACTAATTATAAATAGGATTGGGCATCGAGAAACGATTCCTACTTGGAAACGTTTCAAAAATTACGATTCCAGTAGAATCGTTTCTTTATTGGAATCGTTTAGAGCAGGGGTGTCAAACTCAGTGTCACTAAGGACCACACTGGAAAATGAGAATCACATCAAGGGCCGGGTTTATTGACATGCTTTTATTTAATCCAAAAAGTTAAATATCTTTGACTGTATTATTGCATGTCTCGTATAGTCTTCTCACTCACAGTTTGGTCCACATGAAGTCCTAAAAAGGTCAGCAAAAATGTTCGTAGCCATCATAGAAGAAAGCGCCTAAAAACTTTGAAAAAGTAACAACAACGAAGAAAAAGTGACAAAAACTAGGTGGGCCAAAATTTATTGTAAACCAAAATTGATATACGGGCCGGATCAAAATCTGAGGGGCCGGATTTGGCCCGCGAGACACGTGTGGTTTACAGGATTTGGTTTCAAATCTGATCATCGCTTCCCAATTTATCATGCACAAGTTTTGGTTTCTGAAGCGGCCAGGCTCTTGTTGCGTTGCAGCCTTGGAGCTCAGTAAGCAGCGCTCTACTCTGGCTTTATTTTACATTGAAAAAGCCCTGTAAAACTGCAAACCACCACTGAATCAAAATAAAACTTTCCTCTTTTTTTGTGAAAATAGGCATGTGACCCGTTTCAACTCCACCCCTCAAAGAATCAGAATCGAGAATCGATAAGAACCAGAATCGAAAGGAAGAATCGGAATTGGAATCTGAATTGTTAAAATCCAAACGATGCCCAACCCTGATTATAGGGAGCCAAGTTTATTAAGTGGGACGCGTGTCCTTTCTTGCCTTTCTACGACACAATCTATATCTGCTTTCTCTTTTTTAACGCACATGGATTGTTGTTGTGAAGTCTAGGTGTTGAGTTACATGCAATTTTATTACACTCAGACTTTTATTGAGTATCTGTAAATTCATGGATGAGAGACATTGTTCAAACATAGTTATTTTAACACCTTAAACTGAATAATGCAGAAAGAGCTATATAGAAACCCATGTGCTGGCTCATCTGTGACATGACATATTGTCCAGATAAAGATGGATTTTATTCTTTGCACAACCGGCTACATAACTGGGTCATCTTGCCTTTCCAAAATATGCACCCCCCCACCAGGTCCTAACTAGACCGTGTCTGCTGTTTGTTTTTTTACTGCTGTCATATTTCAGATTGGTTTTTTTTTTGTTTTGTTTTTTAAATAGGGTGAATGCATAACCACTAATGTTGATGAGATTATGTTGCCAGGTTTTATTAGTACCTCATCAGTTTTGATTTTAGCCTCAATTATGAGTACGGTCATTTTATTTAAGTATTATTTTGTTGGAAAAGTACCACTGTTTCATCACAAATTTGAAAAAAAGTGCAATTCTTTTGTCAAATGGTTAAAGTACTAAAAAACATGTATGGATGGTTAATTTAAACATCTGTAATAGAAGACTTTTGTGGGAGAAAACACGTACCCAACAGTTGCAGCACCACTGAACATGTCACAAGGTGCTGGTTTGTTATATTTGTAACTGACAGGTGTAATAAAGTATGATTTGCAAGTGACTTAAATTGTAGGTTAAAACTGTGGAACTCCGGTAATGTACAGCACTAAAAAAGTCATACTGAATGAAAGGAAAAAGGATGAAAGACACAAAAAAGTTGCTTGTCAAGTGAGAACATTATTCTGTATACTGTAGTACGATCTTAGTACAGAGTCCTCCAGCATTGGTGTGGTTGGTAATTCTGGAGTCACATTCAGCTAAGGGTTATGCTCAGAAGAATAATACAACATAAGCAACCACCATTTAAAACCTGTGTTACTGATTCTACAAACTTTATAAATATCAAAAGTCAAAATATGTACAAAACTTTCACACACACACACACACAACACCTATACTGTATGTAGTTTATCCTAAACTGTGGACACTATTTTTGGACACGAGTCTAAAGCCTGCTCAGCACCCACACTTTTTCTCTGAAGCCACGGTGCCATAAACCGGGTGGGTGCTGTTACTCAACATTAACTGAGGCGATTCTTGGGAAATCTCGTCGATGGTGGTCATGCCGTTGCGTGCCAGCAGCTCCCGAGCCATGAGGATGAAGGCCGCCTCCACGTTCTGGGCCTCCTTGGCCGATGTTTCCAGAGCAGCCAGCACGCCATTGTTTTCTGCCAGAGTGCACGCGTCCTCGAACAACACCTGTCGCTGAGTTTGGAGGTCTGACTTATTACCTGCACGGATAAACGGAGCAGGAAGTGCAAAATATATTATTGTCTATAAACTGACAAATACAATTGTTAAATATTATTATATTTACCACAATTTAACAGATCCCAGTGTGACCGTATTGATATTCGTATAATTTTTTTTCAACCACCAGTACAACGTCTAGGAATATTTTTGGGGGTTTACTGACCAACATTAAAAAAAAAAAACTTCTTTTCACTTTAATTACCAATGAGGATCAGCACCACGCTGGCAGCTCCAAACTGCTCCACCTCCCTGATCCAGTGGGGAACCGATTCAAATGTGGTGCGGCGTGTGATGTCATAGGCCACCATGGCACCGTGGGCGCTGCGGTAGTAGCTCTGAGTTATGGTGCGGAAACGCTCCTGACCTGCCGTGTCCCACACCTGCATCTGCAATAACAAAACACAAATGACTTAACCCTTGTGTTGTCTCTCCGTCAACCTTGAAAAACACTTTTTTTTTTTTCTAGACATTTTTGATGCCTTTTTTCAGTTTGTTTTTGCTTTTTCCAACATTTTAAATTGTTAAATTTTTCTTCTACACATTTTCAGCGCTTATTTCTACATCCCATATTTTCTGATATAAAACAAAAATTGAAAACGGGTCAATGTGACCCGAAGTCAACACAAGGAGAAATCTGGCGCAAAATGAACCTAGGGGTTCATAACACACGTGTACCGAGTCGACCGTTCTCTGGGATATGTCTTCATGCTCATCGAATGTGACCAGTTTTAGCCCAAACCGCTAATTAGCTTATAACGCTAGTCGTCGGGGCACGGCTAAAGTGAAAAGAAATCGCTATTTCTATACCACTAACCAGGCTCAAAATAGCACCACACTTCCATGGTAGCATAATGAGGGTCCCTACATGTAAACTGAAGCACTGAGGACTTTGTAAGTGTACACACAGTTTATTATAAAGATAGTTTAGAAAGACAGTACCGTTCACGTATACAGGCGGGCACCATCTTGGGAAAACAGTCATGACCAGACGAACGACGTGCTTGAGCTATGTTACTGGTTACTGGTTGCACGGCGTTCGGCGTTATTTTTTTAAATGACCTCTTTCATGTTGTTCTACTGGAACATAGGGTCAGTTTCAGCAAATATGACAGAAAGTTAGTTTTATAAGGCTTACCTACTGCACCTTTTTAAATGGTTACAAAATGTGTGTTGGGTATCTTCACAACATACTTTATAAGTTATTCAGACATGCTGTGAACTCTGAAAGTGATCAGTCCTTTTTCAAACATGATTGCGCACACAACTCCAAACTAATTAGCATACAAAGACATCCATGCAGTTAACAAATTAACACACCCAGAAAGCTAACACGGATTATTTAAAGAAAGAAGTCAGCCACTCCTCTTTCTCTAGAGGAAAAACTTCAACAAGCAAAGGGAGTATTTACTTTAAGGGTAAGTACACAGCTACATCTCACATATCCATGTTTTTGTTCAGATATTTAAAAAAAATGAACCCTAATGTATGTATTGCATTAGAAGCTGTGATATAGGAATGTGTCTTATACAAAGTAAACTTCTAAATAAATAAAAAAAAGACACTGACTAAAGTGCTGAGTGCATGTCACCTACCTTCACCTTTTTGCCATCAATGTCCAGGGTGCGAACCGTAAAGTCGACCCCGATGGTGTTTTGCTGCTTCTCGATGAATATGCCAGACTTGAAGCTCTGGACCACACAAGTCTTCCCCACATTGGAGTCCCCAACCAGGATGATTTTGAAAAGAAAGTCGAAAGAGTCCTCGATCTCCGGCCCTGCAGACTGCATGGTGAAGGGAGGAATGTACAGTATACACACAAAAACGGAGGCCAAAACACTTGATCCAAAACCTCTGTGCCTCAATGCAACAGAACTTGTTCCTTCCAAGTTGTGTCAATAGAAACTAAAACTATTTACAGAAACAGTCACATCCTTTTTACAGGTTTAACAGCTGTAGTATAACAGTTCATGTGGCTCCAGCCAACTATGTGTGATCCGTAGGTAAAGTTGTCCCAGTCACAGATTAAAAAATGAATAATCTCACTTGTAAATGCAGTTTTTTTTTCCCAACAGCCTGCTTAACTCAAGTCTTATTTAACCTTATTCCCAAACTCTACTCAGCAAACAACAAAATTAACTTGATTATCCCATAGCAGAGGATGCAAATTCCCTTTTTCCTTGAAGTAAAAGTCAGCATCCAAAGTTGTTTCTTCATCCTATGCTCGTTTCCATGTCTACGCTACCAGACCCATTCTTGAAGCCTTAAACACAAGTTTAGTCTTCATTGCTGCCCTTTAGACTGTCACTCTTTCTGCCCTCTACACCTCTCCCTCCCATTCTACATTATAGACACGCCTCGTACCTGACCTGGTAGGTGTGATTTCCAACTGCCAGCCCACCTGCACCACTGCATCTTGGGATATGGGTTTTCTATTCAGGCTCTGTAATAGGTCAGAATTCCTAGAATAGGCAGAAATAAAAACTCAATGACCTGAAACATTGGTCATTATCAAAAGTACTGGCTCAGGCATAAATATTGTAGATGTGATCGGGTTAGATAGATTTAGACATATTGAGCTCTATGCGGTTTTGATAAGTAACTGGTTATGACTTACTGTTTTAGTTAGGACAGTTGAGTTACAAGTACACAGATAGCCAAAGAGCTGGAGGCTGACTTTGAACAGAACTGTATATCTTTATGGGTTTCTTAAGAAACTCAGTGTGCAAATACCCCTGAGCAAACAGCTTAAACCGCTCCTGCAATTTACCTTCTCCTGACAGAATGTAAACACTTGACATTTGTCTTAAAAGCTGTCCTTTGGACCCGTGTTTTTTTGTACTTTTAAAAATGCCCAACAATGTGAGCCCCCTCGCTGACTACTGTCAAATAACACATTCCACAGCACTCAACAACAGAAAGAGGTTACAGTAAGCGTAGCGTAAGCACAAACAATACACATTGAAATGTAGTTCAAGACAGGATAATCTAACATCAATTGTATTTGAAAATGATTTACCTCAGGCTGCATACATTGATATCACAGTGAGATGTTAACACAGAATGAGCATACTGCTCTGAATCTGAATCAGTCTCTCTCTCCACCCCCTCATTTGTTCTGTCGTCATCTCAGCCCACAGAAGAACAAGGCACAGCTGGACACAGAACAATGTGTGAGTGTGAGGGGCACTTGACCAAGCTGGGTCTATCTTTGGCTGTGACCACCAGCCACCTTCTGTTGTGTGGTTGATGCCTTATTAAATGCAATATAATGTGGTTTTGTCGACCATTTACTGATGGCACAAATAAGACACGGACAACAGTGAAAAATAACTTTGATAATGCCTCTTTTATCTAATAAGCAAATTTACAGGATAAAACAAAATAAACTCAAGGCTTTTAAATGTCTATAACCAAGTATAAACATCTTTGTAAAATCATGTAAAAATCCCAAACATTCAGACATCCTTACGTACAAACTAATTTGAGCTACTATTATAGCATTATTGCAAAAATCGCTCTAGTGTACTACATATAACAAACCCAAATGTAGATAGTAGCTAAGCTTCATTACCGCACATTAGAGAACAGAAATCCTTCTGTGGCTTGGCAGAGTGTCAGTTAAGGAGCTGTGGTGGAGTGGACGAGCGGTGATGAAATCATGTATGAGCCGTAACTAAGCTACCGTATCAGTCATAGATGTCGGTCTGCTTTGTCATCTCTTCTGCAGCAACTGCGCTGCCCTCGCAGAGTTTCTCAGTCTTAAAGCAGTGCTGGGGCTTTGTTGACATTTCCGTTGTTGGTTTGTTGAAATTTTCGTTGTTTTCTTGCCCGGTGTCTTATTCAGTGATGTTTCTGGAGGAGGGACGTGAATAGGCTTCCAGGGGATTGGATTGCAGAAGCTGGGTGATGGGTAGGATTTGTCATAGGGACCTGGAAGAAATCAAAGCGATATGATACTGGTGCACAAAACAAATTATCAGCTAGGCAATTTAAACTAACGAGCTACCTCACATTTGATGAAGTTTGAAACCAACATAAAAACTGTTATATGGCTACTATTATAGATCTGGTATCAGTCAGTCCAAAATCGATAAAGCCTGGTTAACAATTCCAATATGCAGTCCTTCCAGAAAAAGGAAGTTTTTTTGTGATTGTTGTGGGCAAAAATCCTTGATTATGCGGCACGTTTTCTTAAAAAATGCGATGGAATGTGCGGGATATTTATGCAATTTTATGCGATGAAATTGCAGGAACTTGCAAAAACTGCGGTGTCATCATGGCTTCATTGCGGGGTGTGCAGCTTTTCGATGATGTTCACGTCGCATCATTACGCCACTTCATAACGTTCCCATGGCAACAGGGGAAAATGGCTGCTCTTGTGTGAAGTAAACACAACATTTTTCAACTTTTTGCTAAGATATATGTGACTTTTTTGCAACGAAAATGCGCAAGCCCCGCATATTTTGCGCGGAAATCGGCAATTTATGCGGCGAAAGTGAGGCGTATTTGAAAAAATGCGGCCCCTGCATAAATATGCAGACTTTGGCTGATTATGCGTTGAATTATGCGATCGCATAATCACATTTTTCTGGAGGGACTGAATATGAGTGAATGATCTTACTTGTTGGGTAGAAAGGTGATTTTGGACTCGCTCTGCTTTTTTCATTGGCTTTTGCCAGCCACTCTTTAAACTTCTCCTCTGCCCTCTTGTGGCGCTCTTTCTCCTGCTCCTCCTTCAGGACAGCTTTCTCCTGTCAAGAAAAAAAACAAACGTCTATCAGAATCTGTCCGTTTCTGCTCGTCATTAATAAGATAACATTTCACTTAAACATATTGTCATTAAAAGCAGAATAACTTGTAAAAAAGAAAAGATCCACACTACTTTTTCCTTCTTTTCCATTTCAATTTTTTCTTGGTTCTTCTTTTGCAGCCAGTCTTTATACTTTTGTTGAGCTTTCTGTTCAATCTCAGTCTGTTTCTCCCGCTGTCTCTGTATCTCCTCCTCCTCTTTGCTCAGTTTTACAAGTTGCTCGTTCTTCTCCTTTGATTGCAAGAAGAAAAACAAATAAGACATGTCAGCATTGGATAGTGCAGCATTACTGTGTAATTAAACAAAAGTCTGACAAATAACAGCCAGCCAATCTGCTATGGTGCTCTGTGTGGGTTTTACTTGGTTTAAAGAAGTAGTCGTCTACCTGTTCTCTTTTAATCCTGAGCCATTCTTGGATCTTTTCTTCCATGACAATCTTTTTCTGTTCCCGCTCCCTTTCTTGTCGTTCTTTTTTTTCCTTCCGTAACCGTTCCTAATTTAAGGGGTATAAAATGTTTTTTTCAGACCAGATACAATAAGAAAGTATGTTTGGGTTAGAATTATTTGGAAATAAGAGGGGGGGGGGGGGGGGGGGGGGGGGGGGACTATGAACTTAGACTTATAGAAAAATGCAAAAAGGGATGTTAGGAAAGTAACCACTGCTTTAGTTATGCAGTGATATAAATTATGATTAAGTGTGGCTTGCCTCCTCTGCTTGTTTTTCCCATTTGAAACGGTCTTCCTTGGCTTTGTTCACCAGCCACATTTCCCATGCACTGAGAGTAGGCGAGCCCGCAGGCTCCCTAGCTGCATACAACATCTGCACTGACTGTGTTCTTGGTAGCTCACATCTATAACAAAAAACAGATGTACAATTATACATATTCTACTGTATGCTTATATTTTGTCTGAATGAACCACGTGTCTGTGGTCACGATTCAGCAGCACCTGACTGGTGAAACGCTGAGGCTGGAGGTGTCTCTCTGCCTGGGTGAAGTCTGCTGAGCTGGGCTGGGCTCCAGGTCTTCATCACTGTCAAAACTGTCATGATAGATGGGAGAAAGCAACGAGAACGTGTCTTCGTCGTCGGATAGGATTCCGTCGTCCAAGCCCTTGGATGTGTGCAAGTCCTTTTCCTGGCTTGTTTTGACAGGGGTCGAGCTAAAGCCCTGGGACGCAGAGGCAGGACAGTTGGGCATCCTTCCTCCAGACATTGCTAGCGGATGTCTGCTTCGAAATACACAAGAATGTTTCCCATCGGTTATGTGTGAGTTTTGTCTGTTAACTAATGTCAAACAAACCTATGCAGCTTTTCATTGACACACGATACACACAACTAACTAGCTGGTGCTCATGTCAAAAGCTCGTTTTAGCGGTCAGTAAAATGGGGCTAACGTTAGCAATCAAATGGAACTTAAAAGCTATCGTTGGTTAGCTAGCTAGCTAGCTAGCTATCGTTAGCTAACTTAGCTTGAATATTATCTAGCTAGCTATGTGCAACGAACGCATGCTAAGTATTATGCTAGCTAACTCTACAGTGTAGCTATGCGTGCACGGTCTCTTGCTATCTCAAAAAGAAATGTGAAGATTTCGTAGCCTACCTTTGTGCGTAAACGGGAAGAAAAGTCTCGCTGTTGTGCTCGTTTCTGTTTTACCAACGCTGGAACTGATTTGCAAACTACTTTTTGTTTTCCTATGATACACCACGCCCCCACGCTCAACTGAACGACGCTTATGTAACCCTGGTGACGCTTGACGCTTACGTGCATCTTGTTTGTCTCTTCAACATGTAGCTAGGCTAATTTATTTTTCTATTATCACATTATCAGTTAAGTTATAACTGAGTGTTTTTGAAGCATGTGTGTATTAGAATACCTTTATAGATGTAACATATTTGTTCTAAATACATTAAAATGACAATGTAAAAAAAGGGGATAATATAAAGGGGCCAAGTGCATTTTTATATTGTAACTATTATCCCACAATTCCACACCTAGGTTATTATACTGTAAAGACCATACTCTTGCAATATAACTCATTTCTGTATTTACTCTGACAGTATTTTTGATTTGGATTGTATTTGGTAGGCCTACTTTGATATTATGTTTTGTAACAGTAGTACTATCTGAATGACTTGGCGCCTGATTGGTGATGCAGCCGCACTTTTATTGTTGGAGACAATTACAATAAAGCTCTCTTGAATATTGAATCTCTTATTTTCAACTTGGTTACAATGTTACCTCCAATTAGGACTGGTTTTATTTAATTTCTACTGAAATGCAGGCTACACTTTTTAAATGTTTATAAATAATATCAGAACAGTCTTGTTTTAATTAATAAGCAAGGCCACTAATTCCTCTTTTTATACTAGCTTGTAAGATGCTAAATAAAATGTAGCCCCTTCATGAAAGAAAGGAAGAAGGGAATTTAGAAGATAATCCAGCTTTACTTACTAAGTGATTGCAGGTGTTAAAAAATACCTATGTAGATTCTTTAAACTGATTTATTTGATCTTATTTCATGATAGATATCTTGGTCACGCCAAACATTTTTAAGAAACAAATGAGTAATTTTGTCATGAGGTTTTGTGAAAAGGTACTCTCGTATTTCAACGTTATATGTTCAGTGGCCTGTGCTTTGTGGTTGTGTTTCAGACAGTGGTCTACTCCCTACTGTAACAACAGTATTGTTAATCTAGCAGCTCTGATCCCGTTGAAGTCAACCTGCCCATGCACTCTGTCTCACTCCCACTTAACATAACCAGTCTAATTACCAGAAGGCGGTCCTACACAAGCTCGTAAAATGAAGCACTGCTTTCACAAAGACATGTGGCATTTTGTGAATGTTTGTAATAACCTGCTACACTAAATTAATTTGTTGTCTTGTTTTATGTCTATTAATACTAAAGCCCACTACTTATGCAACATTGTGTGTCTTTGAGTTGTTCATTATCAATGTATCTATGACTTTGTTATTTAGTTTCAGATAAACAGGTTTAAAGTTGGTGGAAGAAGTACTCAGATTGTTTACTTAAGTAAAAATAGCAATACCACAGTATAGAAATAAGTAAAAGCCCGCTTGCATTCAAATCTTAAGTAAAGTACAGAAGTATTAGCATCAAATAGACTTGCAGAAGGGCCTGTTTCAGAATAATATACTATATCATGTTCATAATTATTGATGCATTTATGTGTAAGCATCAGTTTGATATTGCAGGTGGTAAAGGTGGGGCTTATTTGAACTACTTTACATTCTGCCCGTTAGCTTAATGTATAGGCAACATCATAATTTATTTGTTGATTATAATTTGTTTTAATATCTGAATCTGCAAAGTAACTAGTAACTACATTTTCAAATAAAAAAGTGGAGTAAAAAATTACAATATTTGTAGCAGAAAGTAGCAGAAAATGGCAAAACTCAAGTACCTCTGCTCTGAAAAAAAACATCTTTTCGGTAATAGGCCTAATTATAGAAATATTTCTCTACATTTCTCTACATTGCTCCCATCCATCACTCCCTACTGAGTACAATTTTGTATAATGTGTCAGATCCCTATGAGGCGTCCATAGTTCTGAGTAAGATCATCACACAGAATGCAGGTAGGTGTGTCTGATACTACGTGTCTTCAGTGTCACACGAGGGTGAGGGATTCCAGCTCTGGCCTGGTCGTTTTGCCCGAAGGGCAGGAGAGCTCATTCAGAGCTCTGCCTCGTCCATTACTGACTTATATCCAGCCAACCGAGCAGCCAGCTCCCTGGCCAGGTGATATGGTAGCAGGAGACCTTCAGAGACTGCCACAGAGCAGAGGCAGACTGCGTCGACCCTCCCAGGCCCCTCGTCCAGACCATGGACACGCACCGAGGAAGTCCCGCAAGAAGCTCCAAGTTATCATCTGTGTTCTGCTTGTGGAGCTGTGTGAGAGATTCACTTTCTTTGGGATTGTATGCAACATGATTCTCTTCTGCACTGTGAAGCTGGGCTATGATAACTACCTGGCTGCGACAGTCAACTTGTGCTTTATAGGAGCCAGCACCCTGACCCCTGTTCTGGTTGGGTGGTTTGCAGAGACCTGCTTAGGAAGGACCAAGGTGCTCTACTTGTGTGCTTTCCTTCATTTCTTTGGTAAGACACAATTAAAGGTTTATACACATTTTTTGATGTGATGAAATCTGTGATAAGACTATGTCACTTTTTTTTTTCTTTTTTTTTTTAAATGGTCTTGGACAGTATATTTATGTTATGATATAAGATTCATTGTAATGTAGGGTCAAATTTGCCAGTTTAAAAGACCGGATATTTTGGTGCCCAGATTGCTCCAGATAGCTCAGTTGGTGGAGCAGGCGCCCATGTATAGAGGTTTACCCCTCTACACAGCGGTCCCAGGTTTGGCTCAAAAATAAAGGCCAAAAATGCCCAAAAAATGATCTTTAAAATAAAAAAAGACCATATATTTATCTGAATATGTGATATGAACATCTTAACCATTAGTGTGAGGTAATTTTAAGAGCGTTAGTAATTCTATTAAGATGCTAAGTCATGGCTCTGCTTCTGGGAAGTCACACTCTTGTTTGAAATCTAGCTGCAACTACGTGACCTTCCCCTGTCATCATGCTTTCTATAGGCACAGCCATGCTGCCCGTGGTGGCATTCCCGTTTGAAGATTTCTACATTGATACTCATCACATGACACACCTGCTGGAACCTCGGGAGCAGCAGATCTTGTTCTACATCGGCCTTCTGGCTGCTGCACTGGGCATCGGCGGCATCCGGGCCATCCTCTGTCCCATGGGAGCCTATAGTCTGCAGTGCTACAATCAGCACCAGCTCCTGTCCTTCTTCAACTGGTGGGTGGGGTTTCCATCTGAAAACACTCATTCACTTGGTTAGACTACAAATGATGCATTGATATTGTTACTATGATCCGTTTAATCTTCATTAAGGAAGATTTCATAATGACTAATTATTCTCTTCCTGGTTAAATAAAGGTAAAATAAAAATAAAAAATTAACCTTACAGTTCAGTTATACTGCATGGAGACAAAATAAACTTGGTTGAGTATAGAGAACACAATAATTTTAATGTCCCACAAGTGTAGAGAGTAAATTTGACATTAATTTGACAAATTAAAATGAACTACTGTAATGATGGTGCTAGATGAGGATCACAAAAGTTATTATAATTCAACCTCAGGGAATTTCATGAGAATCCATTCAATAGTTGTCAAACATGTTGACTAAAAACCAAAAATGTCAACCTCATGGTGACGCTAGAGGTAAAGTCAGACGATCACCAAAGTCAGTGGGACTCATCTTCTGGGGACCATGAATGCCTGTACAACGTTTCATGGCAATTCATACAATAGTTGTTGAGATATTTTAGTTTGGACTTAAGAGGTGGACAGATCGTCCAACAAAATTGCAGTGTGACAAAAAAATGATGTATCTACTTATGAGTAGATGGAAATAATTCCTCCATCTACTCATAAGTTATTCAGTGACATTTGTGATCAATATGCACATAAAGGAATTGAGTGGGATATTTGTCTTATTTATGTTTAGGTTCTACTGGTTGGTCAACCTCAATTCCACTGTGGTGTTTCTGGGTATTGCTTACATCCAGCAGTCTGTGGCCAAAAATCTGGGCTTCCTTATCCCCTTTACCTCTGTGCTGCTGGCTCTACTCGCCATACATATGATGCGGAACAAACTCACCTTTAAACCCAAGAAAGGTACCACACTATAAAATTGTTCAGTTATTATAGTATTCAGACACACTGCATACAGTATTTAAAGGTCCTATGACATGCTGCTTTTGGATGCTTTTATATAGTCCTCAGTGGTCCCCTAATACTGTATCTAAAGTCTCTTTTATATAGACCTTAGTGGTCCCCTAATACTGTATCTGAAGTCTCTTTTATATAGGCCTTAGTGGTCCCCTAATACTGTATCTGAAGTCTCTTTTATATAGGCCTTAGTGGTCCCCTAATACTGTATCTGAAGTCTCTTTTATATAGACCTTAGTGGTCCCCTAATACTGTATCTGAAGTCTCTTTTATATAGGCCTTAGTGGTCCCCTAATACTGTATCTGAAGTCTCTTTTATATAGGCCTTAGTGGTCCCCTAATACTGTATCTGAAGTCTCTTTTATATAGGCCTTAGTGGTCCCCTAATACTGTATCTGAAGTCTCTTTTATATAGACCTTAGTGGTCCCCTAATGGAGGGTGACCAACTGCCGTATTTTAATTGTTTGCAGGCCATGATGTCTCTCTCTTTCTCGTGGGCGGAACAAATTCTCTGGGCGGGCAAAGCAGAGAAAGGGGAGGTAACCTTTCCCCTTATGACATCATAAAGGGAAGATTCCAGATCGGCCCATCTGAGCTTTAATTTTCTCAAAGGCAGAGCAGGATACCCAGGGCTCGGTTTACACCTATCACCATTTCTAGCCACTGGGGGACCATAGGCAGGCTGGGGGAACTCACATTAATGTTAAAAAACCTCATGAAGTGAAATTGTCATGCCATGGGACCTTTCAGTAAATATACTGTATATGCACATTAACTTGAATCATACTTCATTCTGTTCTTTTGTGTGTCTGGCGTACTGCAGGTGGCTCATTATTAACCACACTGGGAGTTTTCATGAACTCTCTCAAGATGTGCTGCCTCCACTATCGTCACCTGAGTGGAGATGTGGGATCTTGGCTGGACCGGGCCAAGGAGAACAATGGCGGTCGATACAGTGAAACACACGTAGAAAATGTTAAAGTCCTGGCCAAGCTCTTCCCTCTTTATGGCCTTCAGCTGCTTTACAGAGCCTGCATCACACAGGCAGGTCACTGGAAAGATAAAGGAACTGTTATAAAGCATGAAAAGGGATCATGCTCATGTTTTATCATATGCAGGGAGGGAGACTAAGAATATGTTTTCCTACAGATACCCTCAGGATACTACATACAGACAATGAACTCAAACCTTCACCTGAACAACCTCCTGTTGCCCATCGGCGCCATGAATGTGATCAGTATCCTACCTCTGCTGCTCTTAGCCCCGCTGATCGAGTGTGTGACGACTTGCTACCTCTCCATGGAAAAAACTCCTCTGGCACCTGCAAAAGTCATCAGTGAGTATTTCTGTGTGCACACATGCACATCCCCACTAATGCACACATGATTCTAATGTCACTCTCACTCTTCTGCCTCATCCCTCTTCCCCCCCGTAATTATTCTGCAGCCCCCTCTCTTATCACCCCCCCCTGTCCATCCTCCCCTTCCAGCTCTGGGCCATGCGTGTGCCACCCTGTCGGTCCTGGTGGCAGGTTTGTCTGAGCTGCAGAGGAAGGCATACCCTCTGGTGGAGCAGACCCTGTCTGGAAAAGTTCTGCATGTGTCATCCATGCTGTGTTTCCAGCTGGCTCCTCAGTACATCCTACTTGGTCTCGCAGAGGCTCTCGTCACTCCTGCATGTGAGTGACAGATTTAGGGCCCATGGTGCTTCTTGCCCAAAACGACTTTTGATTTGTCTTGGTTGGTTTGATTAGCCCAAACCAACTGCAACTGACACAAACATTCAAGGTGGTTGAAAGATGATCAAACACTTCTGCTGTCACTCCCTCTGTGGCAGGTTCCCTCATATCTTTCCAGCTGACCCCGAGCCACATCAGAGGCATCTCCCTGCACTTTCTCACTCTGTCCTATGGAGGGGGCTGCTTTCTGGGAGCCTTCATCATTCAGCTGGTGTACTTTCTCTCTGGAGGTAAAATGAGTACAAATACTGTATTGCATGTTTTCTTCCAATAACAAATGACAGTTAACCTGACTCCGCCAGATGGATTACTTCGCATTTGCTCAGCATATCCATCTGGGAACTTTCCGTTGGAGAACTTTTGGGAAGGGGCGAAAATACTGGTTAGCTGATTGAATAAACAATCTGTCTATCACCACCTATGTTGGTGATAGACGGGAGAAGAGCAAAAACATATTTTCCTCAGAGAAAAGCCTCCAGTGCCATTTTTTGCTCTTCTTTCAATAAAGAAATACTTTCTAATTCGGATAAAACTTGCGCGATAGCTACGCTCATCTCATCTGTGGAAGCCGCCACATTGTTTAGACTGAACAGTCACTTCTCGTTGCGTCACACCTAAACCCGCCTCAAAAACCAACGCTGATTGGTCGGTCGTTTGGCGAACGGCTCCAAATTTTCTCTTTCTCAAGATGCCAGACTGATCTGTGAGTGGAAAACTGGAGCTCGCGAGATCAGGACCCAATGATTTTTAGCCCAAGATGTCACTGATGCGGATATGACCACACTGATACTTGGATACTTGTTTGCAGGTAACTTCTACCCAAACACACTGCATGATGGGAATCTGGAGAGATTCTTCTTCCTCCTGGCCACACTGATGGCTGTAAATACCCTCGTGTTTTGGAGTGTATCTTACAGGTACAGTATTATCTGTAACTACCTTGACATACATTATTAATTTAGCATAATGAACACTATCATTCTCATTCTCACTGATGTTGTCCAGGTACATAGACCTGAGTGTGCAGGGTAAAGCACTGACCGCCAGCCCTCTGACTGAGAAGCTGCTGTATTACAAGGCCTGTCTGCGCTTCTACGACACTGTGGATCGCTCCTACACAAACGCCTCCATTGAATCCATTTTGTGACTTAATTATTATCTCTACTGTTGGTGGCGCTGGCGCTGCATGTTACTACTTTATGTAAAAAGTCTGTGACTTGGGAAATTGTGGGCTGAACTGTATAAATGAAGTTCATGGAATATTTCTTCATTGCTTTTACGATAAATGTAATAATAAAATGTGTGCATATAATCAAACAAATGTCCCGTACTGTAACCATGGAGCGCTACTTGACTTTTGTGAGCATAGCCTCAATATGAGTGAAATTTTTGAGATACATTTGCTAATCAAACGTAAAACATAAAATGTAAATAATAGCACATTAAATGAAATAAATTACATAATTAGCAAAGCATGGTCCTTTATTTGAGTATATGAAGCTAAAGAAAATACTCTCTGTTTGTTTGACAATTTAAAAAAAATAATCCTAAATGGCTTTTTTCCCCATTGTGGTCCTCAACATACAACAAGCAACACAATAAAAATATGAAACCCGGACACGAGACAAAAAGCCAACATGTTCCAAGCTCTTTTCACAATATAAATCAGGATACACATAACTGAGAAACCATCTTTTCAAGGCCACTTTGAAGATGTGCTCCTAATTTACAGTAGTATTATGTAGTATAGTATAAATCTTGAATGGAGATTATTCCATCATACAGAATGAAGAACAAAATCAAGAAATATGGTTTAAAGTCTTAAAATGAAACAATGTAAATTTGTTGAACAACATTAGGTAAAATAGGTAGGCTACATCTTATATGAAAGAGAACAACAATTGAACATGGTCTTTTGATGTTTTTTTTTTAGCAACATTTAAGAGAAAAAAACCAAAATATAATAGGAGAAAATTCCATTTTCCACTCTTTCATTCATAATCAAGATTATATATATATATATATATTGTTGTGGAAGTTTCCTTTGCAGCAGGGGGGGAGATGTTGATTTCAAAGTTTAGTAAAATGAAACAAATAAGACAGAACTGAGACTAAAACCAAGTTGGGTTTTTGTATTTTATTAAAAGATATATTTTGCAAAATAGGAGGAATACAGTTTCACAAGAAGCACGTAGCTCAGTGTGTAAAGGATTCGTCAAATGAGTAGAAGGAAAGAGTGAGCTTAAATGCACATTGGGAAAAGGGGAGTGACATTTGAGCACATTCTTTCAAACAATAAAGATAGTAACCTACTGGACCTATATCTTTCTTTCTGAGAGACAGATAAGATATAGGTCCAGTACTGGCATTTATCAAAGGAACACAGGCATGCGTCATAATTCACTTCATCTAATCCTCTGTTCCTTTCTGCCCCAGCTGGGGTCACGTTCCCCGTACATCTAAACAGACAAGAGGGGAACGGAAGGGGAGAGGAGGATATTACAGTTTGTGGCCTTGTGGGTTATCCGTTCACACAAAGCGCATACACCTTCTTCTGAGACTCTCAGTCTCTGAAGCATAAACAACCCCCAATCCACATGCAGGAATGCACATGAACTGTCATTTATATTTGTGTATGAAAATACAATGTGCTGAATAAAAACATAAGGATTATAAAGAATAAAGGCTTAAATGTGATTTTGCCATTACAGTCCACCCTTTTGATTACAAACTAATCACAACACATAGATTACATTTAAGTGTATAAGAAAAATATTGCTTAAAATGTTTTTTTGTGAGGGGACAAAATAAACCCTCTAGTAAAAAGCAAGCACTTATATGAGACAAAACAATCAAAACAAAAAGAAAACACAAAAGTATCACTTTGTACTAGAAATGGTGTCCAGCTCGTGATCATCCCTAGCATATGTGGGAATGTGAAAACATGAAGATTCGGTCTTAAATCTTAAATCTGTGTCATCTCCAGGAACCGTGTGACCCCAATTTAGTAGCATTTGTATGCCGGACATCCTAATGCCTGTTGAAACCATAAAAGTAGATGTAGTGTTAACCATTACAGTGATATTTGCTCTGTGGTACTGATTGTACCCCGAACGCCATTTACTTCTCAACATGGAAAGTAGTGAATTACACGTCGTTTCCCCCCATGTTCTTCACTAGTGTTCCTAGTGCGCTTGTGTGTATCAGTGTAGTCAGGAGAAGAAATGTTATCAAGTTACACATTATCATACTTTTCTAAGACCACGAATGCAGTAACCATAAATGCTATTAAAAAAAAATCATAAATGCAGTAATGAAGAATAAACACACTACAAATGTGGACACCCCTCAAATCTTCTGAGAGGGTACCCATTTCAGTTTATTTTATTTTTTATTTTTTTGTCCAGCTGCTCCATGTGTGTGTATGTGTTTCAAAGCACTCTGCTCCTGTGTCTCAGAGGAATGTCAGATGCTCCTCGGTAAACAAAAGAATGTGCTGTGAGCGTCAGAGGAATGTCTGTGAGACACTCTGAGTGTCAGCTCTGGAGGATGAGTCTCAGAATGACTGTGTATGTCACTGCTGTCTTTTGCAAAAAGAAGTTGTTAGCAGTACGGTACCAGTTTGGTTGATCAGGTTTCTTTTCTCTTTGATGTTCTCATCAAAGAAAACTCTTATTTTTCTGCTGCTATAGGGTGGCACAGAAAACGCCGTTCTGTCAGGCCTGCCCTATTTTTCCCTCGTAGGTGACTAAGCAGCGGTCTGCTCGTCACTTGTTGCAGGTTCTGAAAAAATACCTGCTCCTTGTCCTGGATCTGGAACCTTTCTGCAATGGGCCACGTGAATCCACGTAGCTCTCTCGGACACCTTTATCGCTGTGTGCGTGGTCAGGAGGATCTGGTACGGTCCTTGCCAGCGTTTCGACTGCCAGTTCTTCCTCCTGAAGTCCTTCACCCCCACAAAGTCCCCGGGTTGGAGTTTGTGCAGGGGACCCTCAGCCAATTGAGGTAGCGCTGCAGAAACCTGGACTCTGATGGCAGAAAGGGCGGAAGAGAGTTGCGTGCAGTAACTTAACATGTCATGCTCACATAGAGCCGTTGTGGGCAGGGGAGCCTTTGGTGGTTCTATCCCTACCTGTGGTGGGCGGCCAAATAGAATCTCATAAGGGCTAAGATTTGGCCGAGCCCTTTTTCGCATTCTCATGTACATAAGCACAATTGGAAGTGCTTTTGTCCATGGGAGATTCGTCTCTGCACAGCATTTAGCTAACTTTGTTTTTATTGTACTATTTTCTCGCTCGATGGCGCCCCCTGATTGCGGTCTGTAAGCGCAGTGCCGTCTGAGGTCAATGCCAATATACAGGCTTATCTGTGTAATGGCAGTGTTTACAAAATGAGCCCCATTGTTGCTCGACAGGCGGTTTGGTAAACCCCATCTGGGAATGATTTCTGTCATTAGGGCTTTTGCCACCACTGAAGCTGTTTGTTTTGAGGCAGGAAACACTTCAATCCATTTGGAAAACATGTCCACCATGGTCAAGGCATACTTTTTACCTTCAGATGGCGATAGCTCTACGAAGTCCATCATCACATGCTCAAATGGTCTCTCAGGTGGTGCGTGTCCTGCCTGTTGTGTAACTGTTATTGGTCTGCCTATGTTGTTTTGTGTACATATGATACAAGCTTTACAAAAATTTTCTGCAAATGTTGTGAAACCTCTTGTGTACCATGTTTGTGTTATCAATGCCATCATACTCCCTTTTGACACGTGGTCTAACTCATGTGTCAACTTAGCAAAATGGGAGAAGAAGGTGCACCCTGCAACTTTCCACTGCTGTCTTTCCTGCGGTGTAGCGTGTGTTTGCATAGCAACTACAGAGTCTGGGAGTGAAAAATGTTCAAGGTCTTGCGTATCTGAGACCAAAGTGTCCACATGAGATAAGGGCTGGCGTGCAGCTGTTTTAGCGGCTGCATCTGCCCGATCGTTACCCCTAGAGACAGGGTCTGCAGCTCCAGTGTGTGCAGTGCATTTGCATATAGCTATTTGTGATGGAAGCAGGATAGCAGTCAAAAGGTCATTGATCAAGTGATGATGCAAAATAGGCTTACCATCCGATTTCAGGAAATTTCTGTTTCCATAGTGCACCAAAATCATGTACAACCCCGAAAGCGTACCTTGAATCCGTATAGATGGTAACGGATGAGCCCTCAGCCAACTTACATGCTTCAGTGAGGGCAATGAGCTCAGCAGCCTGTGCAGAGAGATGTTTTGGGAGAGATTTAGCAATTAGTGTGGCTGTATCTGAAACCACAGCAAATCCTACCTGTCCCTGGCCTGTTTCCGGGCAGCGAGATGCTGACCCGTCCACGTACAGAATAGCATCTGGGTTCTGTAATGGAATGTCAAAAAGGTCAGGACGAGGAGTACACGTGTGCTGTAATTCAGCCAAACAGTCATGTGGCTCACCTTCCCCTGGTGTGGGCATGAGAGAAGCAGGGTTAAGGGTAGTACAACACTTAACAGTTACGTTTGGCATGTCCAGAAGACAGGTGTGATATCTTAGATAACGTGCCGCAGACAAATGGGAAGATTTTTGCTCGAGTAGAATCAGAGAGACAGCATGTGGGACTAGCAGTGTGAGAGGGGCGTAGCCCACAATGTCCCTGGAGGCAGCCAAAGCTTTTTCAGCAGCTGCTACAGCTCTGAGACAAAGCGGAAGACCCGCAGCAACAGGGTCTAATTTCGCGGAGAAATAGGCTACCGGTCGGAGTCTGTCCCCATGCGGCTGCAGAAGGACAGACGTCATGCATCCTAAGCGTTCATCCACTGTCTGAGTGAAAGGAAGGTTAGGGTTAGGCAAACCTAAGGTTGGGGGACTCTGAAAGGCCTTTTTGAGGTTTACAAAAGCCTGATCAGCCACCACATTCCATGTCATGCGGTCATGCGCAGTCAGATTTTTACCGTGAATCAGATCGGCTAGTGGCTGTACTAGCTGAGCGTAGTTTGGGATGAAAACACGACAATAAGAACACATGCCCAAAAATGACATAATTTGTTTCTTAGTCACAGGTTTAGGGAGGGAAACTATTGCCTCAATGCGAGATGGAGACAAGGTTTTCCCTGCTTTAGAGATGTCATGGCCCAAAAAATGAACATCTTCTTTTACAAATTGTAATTTCGACAGGCTTGCTTTGTGGCCTTCGGCTGCAAGATGTTTTAACAATGCAATAGTGTCATGTTCGCACTGTTCCTTTGTGGGACTCCCCACCAGACAGTCATCTACGTATTGTAAAAGACCGGACCCAGGTGAAAGGGTCAAACTTGCAAGGCTCTCTCTCAGAGCCTCATTGTAGATTGTGGGAGATTCAGTGTACCCCTGGCAAAGGCGTGTGAATGTGTAGGGCTTACCATCGAAGAGAAAAGTAAACCAGAATTGACTTTCTTTGTCCACTGGAACACTGAAAAAAGCGTTAGACAAATCGACAACAGAGAAAAACTTAGCATCCCCAGGAATCCCCTGTAGAATTGCGTACGGATTGGGAACGTTCGGTACACGCGCATGGACCGCTGCATTTACTGCTTTTAGGTCCTGAACAAATCGCCACTCGACGGGACGACCCTTGTCTCTGATTTTCTTTACAGGAAATATGGGTGTGCACACGGGAGAATCTGGACACGGAATAATTACCCCAGCAGCCAATAAGGAGTTAAAAACAGGTCTGATTCCGTCGATTGCTTCCTGTTTTAGTGGGTACTGATGTTTTTGGGGCCTGAAGTCCGAACGCGGTGTGATGACCACAGGCTGGCAGTTTTTAATCAAACCCACATCATATTTCTGTGCTGCCCAGAGGTGGCTCAGTACCTGAGAAAGCAGAGGAGAAATGTCAGTGGGCAAAATATCACTTGTGCTCTGTAGGTAAGTGTGTGTTGCAGACACAGGATTACTCAACTGGTAAACGCTGCGCGTGCAAGACACCTGAAATGATAAAAGTCTCCTGCAGCACCCCGTCGAGGGAGAGAAGGAGACTCCGATATCCACGGTGTCAGTCCAGTCAGTCAGTTTGTCACAGTCCAGTACAAAAAGTCCCAAGTCTCTCCATTGATCTGTTGGAGATTTACACAAAGAAATATGAGCATGTGAGTGAGGGACGCGGAAAAACTTTCTCTGTTCTTCCGTCAAGTTCACTGATATTGCACATTTGTTATCATGCCAATACAGATAAGTACACTCAAGCTCATCATTTAGGTCATCAAAAAATGTATCAGTGTATTCCTCATCTAGGTCTGGTGCAGCAAAAGAAGTACAGTGTAAATCTGATGCCTGCATTACCTCAGCAGTGGTGGGCACGAAGCCTCGTGCTTCTGTCAGTAATTCTTCAGCCTGACAGAGGGAAACCCACCATTGAAAAATGTACAAAGATGTGTGTGTGGGTTCTGACATAAAAATGTCAGACATGTTGTCTTTACTAAGACGTATGACTTTGAGACCGGTTGAAGTTGGAACTACACCTATTCCAAACTCACACATGAGGTCTCTTCCTAAAAGGTTTACAGGGCACACACGAGAAAGCAGGAATGAGCATTTTGCCTTTCTCTCTGGTGTGGGGTCAGTAGGGTCAGTGTGCACACAACTCATGGGTGTAGTATATTTTTCTGGGATCACTGTGCCGCTAGCACCTTTAGAAAAAACTTGTCTGCCCGAAAGTTTTTGACCTGGGAACAAATTTTGTATCAAAACTGAATTAGTTGCCCCGCTGTCCACTAGAAATTCAACTGGTTTCCCTTGTACATTCAACACTGTAGTGGGCATTTTCTTATAAGTATTGGATGAGTACATAGAATAAGTCAGAGTGCTGTCCCTAATTTGTTTTTGTTCAAGATGTTGTGTAGCATCTAATACAACCTGTCTGTTGTGTGGGGAAAGTAGATGTGGCGTGCGAGGAATGCGTTTCTTCATTGCGAGCATGTGTGTGTGTGTCTGCATTACCTCCCTCAAGCATTGTGAACACGGATCTCATCCCTTCTGCACCACCACCACCACTCCCCTCCCCCGCATCACGTCAATCTGCGTGTTGGCTGTTGCTGCCCTGGGTCTGCTGTTGTCCGTTCTGTCCGTTCCATGTGGGGTTAGGACAGTTCTTTCTCCAGTGTCCTTTCTGGTGACAGTTGAAACATGTCTCTCGATCCCCAGAGGGAATACGGCCACGGCCACGTCCACGCCCTTTGCCTTTTCCTCTGCCGTTTTCCCGGCCTCTCGGTTTTCTGCTTGCCAGGTCTGCCACAGTGTTCATGAGTGTCAGCTGAGCCTCATCATTCTTTTCACGCCTTTGTTTCTTTTCTTGCTTAGCTGAGAGTGCCAGGACTTTCTCCGCATGTTCTGCGTATCTGACGATGTCAGTCAGTCGTGCATCTTCCACACCAATGCACGATCTGATTACCTCGTCCCTGATGTCTGGCAGGAGTCCCCTCATGAATGCGTCTTTTAGATTTGATTCCCACGACCCGATAACAACTCCCAAGTCATCTGGCCGTGGGATTCCGCTGTGTTGTTGGAAGACTTCATTCATGCGGAAGTAGAATACATCTGTGGGCTCACGTGGCATCTGTCGGGTGTTGTTTATACGAGTCATGTCAGTATGGTCTGGAAAAGTCTTTTCGAGGCCGAGTACCAGCGTCACCATCGCATATTTGTAGGGTACGTTGGTGGGGTCGTTTAAGTCAAAGTGTACCAAGACGGGATCAGTGTCCTGGTCGGCCGGAAAGTACTGTTTGATTCTAGCATATTCCACTGGGCCCAGATTGTGGAGCAAGATTCGTCTTACTTCATGCACAGTGGGTGTGAAAGTCTCAAGAAACCTAAAAAGGCATACGCCGAAGCGTTTGCCAGAGTCTTTGCATGGAGGCAGGTGCTCGGTGGATCTTTTGAGGTCAGATTCTGTCCAAGGTCGGTATATGAGACCCACTCCGGTTGCTGTCGGGACCTGGAGCATTGGACAGGAGAGCTCCACTTTTTCTTCCTCCGTCTTTTCTGGTGGTGGAGGAGCTGTCGCTGGTACCACAGCGGCAGCACTTGTGGATGGCTGTTCAGCACTGCTGTGGCCTGAAAGTTGCATGGCTCTGGCTGTGGGCCTAGGTCGTACTGAAGCTTCTGCGGGTGGGGCTGTAGCTCCGTCGGGCGGTGGGGGGTATGGGGGTGGTGGCAGCACATCCAGGATCAGATCAGCATCACTTAAGCTCGGATAGAGAGAAGGAGAAAAATCAATAAGAGGCTTCCTTGCCTGTACTTCATCAGTGCTATTCATTTTCAACAATGAAATATGTTTCTGTATTTGTTTACTTTCCCTGGTTTCTGCTTCTTTCATCCATAAGTTAAAACACTCCTTATTTTTTTCAACTTGTTCTAATTCACTCGTCTTAATTTTGTCTTTCTTTCTCAGTTTTTTCTCTTTTTCCTTCTAATTCCTGTCTCAACAGTTTGAGTTTGTAAGTGCTAAAAGACCCATTTTCAGGAAAACCGTAAGTGTTGGACCAATACGGCAGACACTCCAGGCTTTTGGAGCCGTATTTTCGCACCATGGCATCCACCACGGTTCCCGTAGGGATGTGTGACCCGGATCGCCCCGATCCGTTACCCATTTTACTGGGAAGAAGTACTTCTATCCTACTTACAATCGTCACTGTAAGGCCAGGTTTCTATCTTATTTCGGAAAAACCCAAGCACAAAAAAACCTAACAGTTTCTGAAAAACTGTTTATTAGATTTACTTCAAAACCTAATTAGATTTGTCCCCCGAAAATCTATAAAGCAAAGTCACACCCGTGGGTGGATCAGTTTTATGGTGCAAAAACACTGCTGGAGTTTTCACAATTATGTATCTAAACAACCTTAAAAACAAAACCTATACAAACAACCCCAATGTGTATCCTGTCTCAGTGTCCAACGTCAGTATTTGTTTCTGTATTTTTACTACAGCCAATTCAAATTACTCAAATTTAATTTAGATTAGAGTGTGATCTTACCCTGCTGCGTGGAATTGCTTCCGTCGGTTCTTTTTGAAGATCAGTGTGGAGTGAGAGGAGTCCTCCGCGGTTTCTGACCCTCTCTCTCTGAATGCTTTTTGGGCGAGGTAGAGGCGAAGATCGTTTGATCTCGGATTGCAGGTCCTCAGTCACACACGGAGCCACTCTCATCTGTCTCTCCACTCTGATCCCATCCTCGTCGCCATTCTGTTGTGGAAGTTTCCTTTGCAGTAAAATGAAACAAATAAGACAGAACTGAGACTAAAACCAAGTTGGGTTTTTGTATTTTATTAAAAGATATATTTTGCAAAATAGGAGGAATACAGTTTCACAAGAAGCACGTAGCTCGGTGTGTAAAGGATTCGTCAAATGAGTAGAAGGAAAGAGTGAGCTTAAATGCACATTGGGAAAAGGGGAGTGACATTTGAGCACATTCTTTCAAACAATAAAGATAGTTACCTACTGGACCTATATCTTTCTTTCTGTCGCCAGATAAGATATAGGTCCAGTACTGGCATTTATCAAAGGAACACAGGCATGCGTCATAATTCACTTCATCTAATCCTCTGTTCCTTTCTGCCCCAGCTGGGGTCACGTTCCCGTACATCTAAACAGACAAGAGGGGAACGGAAGGGGAGAGGAGGATATTACAGTTTGTGGCCTTGTGGGTTATCCGTTCACACAAAGCGCATACACCTTCTTCTGAGACTCTCAGTCTCTGAAGCATAAACAACCCCCAATCCACATGCAGGAATGCAAATTAACTGTCGTTTAGATTGGTGTATGAAAATGCAATGTGCTGAATAAAAACATAAGGATTATAAAGAATAAAGGCTTAAATGTGATTTTGCCATTACAATATATTCATGTTTTCTTCCATCCCTGAATCATAAATGGCAGGAAGTCCTTTTTTTTATTAATTGAGACTGGCCTATATGTTGCATATTTTTAGTGCTGAACCTGAATCAACAGAAAACCCAGGATAGAGAGGTTCACTAAAGGTGGTCTGGATTTGGTGCAGCTGTGTCAAACTGTCAGAGTCAGAAACACTGTAGAATCCCAGCGTTCCTGCATCGTAATCAAGGTGTATGCCCACTCTGCGGGAGAGAACCGGAGGAATCTGGCCTTTGTGAAGATTATTGTGCCAAAACGTGCAGCCGGAGGAAGAGCAGGTTAATTTCCAGGAGAGATCATTGTGCCCAAAACAGCAATCTTTCCCGGAACCCTTTCTTTCAATGCCTTTGTACGACATAGCCAAATCGACAATGCCACCGTCCCACTCCACCTCCCAGTAGTGGCTGCACTGAAGGCCCTGTTTGCACAGAGCCTGGTGATAGAAGGTAAATCTGTCGCGGTGATCAGGATGAGCCTGGTCCCTGTCACCCCATGATATCACTCGGTTTCTGTCAGACAAGCACAGACATGCAGCTACAGTGTTGGGGTCCACCTCCACCTCCACTGTAGAGTCTGCAGGAATACATGAAACACTTGTTTGGCTGGGGAAGCTTTCATGTATGTTTGTGCTTTATGCAAAGTGAATTTACATCATGCTTAGTAACTTTAGAAGAAAAGTCTGGAGTGCTCGGAAGTTCAAAACAAATCATAAAAGGTGCTCTTTGGAAAGGGAACACAAAACTTCAAAAGACAAAAAAGGTCCAAGGCACTCTTCTTGTGAAAAAATTAAAAAGCCTAGAATACCTGAAGAAGGCCGCTTTGTGCCGATCAGCGTGGGTTGCTGCCCAGTTCTATTTTTATTGTAAGATTTTGATATTAAAGTGCCCATATTATGCTCATTTTCAGGTTCATAATTGTATTTAGAGGTTGTACCAGAATAGGTTGACATGGTTTAATTTTCAAAAAACACCGTCTTTTTGTTCTTTTCTTTTCACCCTGTGTGTTGAGCTCTCCGTTTTAGCTACAGAGTGAGACATCTCACTTCTGTTCCATCTTTGTTGGGGGTCGCACATGCTCAGTAGCTAGGTAAGGACTACTAGCTAGAAGCTAGCGCTGCTAGTGGTTAGCCACCTCATTCTGAATGGCAAAACACTGCTACAACACACACGTGTTCACCCTAATCTACAAAAGTAATTGTAAAGAACTACTTACATGTTCCTCGTCTGCAGGTATTCAACGCAAAGTTGGAAGTGTGCCCTCGTTTAGAAGAAGTCTCCCGGCTAATCCTGCCTTGTACTGACCAAAGTTGGAGAAACAGCTAGCTGGTGTGGTATTAGCTAAAGTGGTTAGCACACACCAAATGTTTCGGCCGATGACGTAGAAAGCCCTGCAGATTTTGAACAGCTCACCCAGAGACTGAAGGCAGGATACATTCAGAAACCCCTATCTCACTCTAAACAGCATGGGTGTTTTTTTCATAATATGGGCATTTTAAATAACCATTTAAAAAATATGTAATCACAAGAAGAGTGCCTTGGACCTTTTGTCTCTTCTGAAGTTTTGTGTTCCCTTACCAAAGAGCACCTTTATGATTTGTTTTGAACTTCCGAGCACTTCAGACTTTTCTTCTTAACAATATGCTTACTATTATATTTGGTCAAAAGGTATGTCCTTGATGTTATTTCCTCAAACAGCCTTGGCTTGTTTGACACTGTGATGAAAAGAAATCAACACTGATCATTCTGTCTACATTAAGAGGAAATATACAGACTAGACTAATGATGAGGTTTAGAGATCCAAACTGGTCACACTTACACAGATCTTCAGAATGACGTAATAATTCTCTCTTTTCTTTGTTGCACATGTTTTTCAGTTTATCGGTCTGTGCAGTGACAAACTCTGTCAGCATGTCAGGTCCTGCATGCAAGTCTGTGAACACAGGGAGGTCACCCAGGGCCTGGCATCCCTGCACATGGCGTCAAATATACATTGTTTGATTTAAACATTTTTAAATGTAGCAGCAAAAATGTGATACAAAATGGCGTATACTTCCAAAGACATGTCATCACCTGCAGGAACTGAATGGGGTCCTCTATTAGTGAAAGCTGGTCAAGTTTATCCTCTCTCCTCCTCAGCTCCAACACTTGACGCTGCAGCTGCCCGAGGCGACTGTGGGTCCAGTCCACTCCAGCTTTCTCTGCTTCTCCAACTTTCTCTCTCATCTCAGAGCGCTTCCTCTCCACAAAGCGGACGAATAACGGGATGCTTTCCGCGCTGAGTCGCTCAATATCATCACACGCCTTCCATGCAGCATCCTTGGAGAAAACATGCAAAACATTTGTCCTATTGCGACTGATGACATTTTGAGTTACAGTCTATTTATGATAGTGCTGGGCTACTTTACACTTCCTTCAGTTATTCTGCTACATATGATAAGTAACTGGATTTTTTCAGAGCTTTACTTTTTCCATTTTCTCGCATTGCCAGACCTTCCTTCACATGTGGATGCGCTGACAGTGTTATTGTCATTACTTAGAATTCCTCATGGGGGCGGCAGGTACTACGTACTATAGCTTTAACAAAAGACATTAGAGTTGTATCAATCCTGTTATCTAACTCTTGGTGAGAATGTGTGTGCTCTAAGAGGTCACAAGCCAAAAAGGTTGGGAATCACTGGTCAAGATTACTCCACCCACCCATTTACATTCTTCCTGCTGCTGTCTGTATGCAGCCTGCATGCACCAAGCCTGGTTTTCTTCATTTCATTTCCAGCATTATTTTCAGTGTATCAGAGGCTCAATATTTTCAGCATTGTGTTACACTCTGCTGTCAAACACCGTATACCCACAGAGAGACTGGAAATTCCCAAAACATCTGATGCCTAACAATCTACAAACCCACATCCATTTCCTCTTTTCTATGACATCTTTGTTGTCAGTAAACTAGGCACTTTTATTATGTTGTATCAACTTGATGAATAATAGAAAAAAGTACTTGTGTTTGTACTCACTCTTATAGAGCCTGCAGCCCCCCTCAGCTCTGTCATTTTCCTCTCTGAATCCAGCACTCTGTCTACAATTTCTTGTTTGGTCCCCTCCAGTCGTCTCTGTTGAAACACAAATCCATGTGACATTAAAATGGACGGGCCACAAATGGACTTCAGCATGGGGCTGGATTACTTACCTGCATTTTACATTTTTCTGCTGCTACTGCCACCACCGTGTCATGGCCTTTGTGCTCATCCATCACACACATCATGCATATGAACAGCTGATCAGTGCGGCAGTAAATCTCTAGAAGTTTGTCATGACGGCCACAGATGCTTTCTTTGATCCTTGCAGAAGCTTGAATCAGATGGTGTTTTTTCAACGGTGGTACCTCGAGGTGAGGCTTCAGATGAGTCTCACAGTAAGAGGCCAAACACACGAGGCAGAACATGGAAGCTTTTCTTTTTCTCCCTGTGCAAAAGTCACATTCCACATCACCAGGTGCAGCATAGGTGTCCGCAGCGTTTGAACTGTGACTCTTGTTTTCCTCCAACAGGGCAGCCAGAAGTGTATTCCTCTTCAGAACAGGCCTCTGGGAGAACGTCTGCCTGCACTGAGGACAGCTGTAACTCCTTCCACTGTTATTATTTACATCCCAGAAGGAATTGATGCATTTTATACAGTAACTGTGTCCACAGGCCGTCGTCACAGGACCCTCCAGTAACTGTAAACAGATGGAGCAGTCGAACAATTCCTCACTCGAAGCCATTTTCTGCCTTCAGACTGACTTTCGTTTTCTCTGAAGGAGTGGCTTGTTGGCAAGCTTGTTCTTATTGGCACAGATCATGTGCTGACTAGCTGGTCTGTGTCAGTGTAGAACAAAATACCCCACTGTTAGAGTCAAACAAGTGGAGGTTTTAAACTCTACTTGACTCAAAGTACTCAACTTCTGTTGAGATTATACTGTACAAACTCATTATTTTTCAACTTAAAGCTGCTCTAATCAATATTTTCATATTAACAATGGGTTAAATGAATAGGCTACATGTAGGCCTACTGCAATGAGGTCGCTCACAGTGATGAACCCACAGAAAATTCTAAAATGATGTATTACAGCAGTGCCCCTCAGCGCCACAGAGCATTTTAACGTATTTCAACTGATTTTGTTGGTTCAACAGCAACTTTACCATTTTTGGTTCACTTTCACCGCTCTCATGAACTTAATTTTCCAGCATCGAAGCTTGTGAACACAGATATTATCTTATGAGTGATGGAGACCCAAATAGTGCTTAAAAGTAAGTGAATATTGGACATAGCCTATATATTAATCAGGTGGCCAGAAACATGACTAAATTAATGCTAAATTCTGCTGGGTGTGTAAATAGGCAACTGCTAACATATTATTATTATTATTATTATTATTATTATTATTATTATTATTATTATTATATATAAACACATTGACGGTGTAAACGTTGTGTTTACAGCTGCCCCAAAATGGCCTAGAAAAAAAATACATTATTGCAGGTTTAACTTTATAAGCACATTTTGTTTCATGTGAGCACATTACTTGATTATAAGAATGCATTTACAAAACTTATTTAATCCCCAGTGTGTAGGATTTTTAAAAATTCTTTCTATACCACAATGAGTTGGTAGCAGCAACAGAGAAAATGTGGTAGAGAGCACAGCACGCTGATGCAACCTGTCTATCCAACAGATCTGGGGACACTTGAGATGAATGTGCTGAAACACAGACTACAGTAAATTGTTTCTCTCTTCATTTGTCTCTATTTTTATTCTTTTTTTGGAAACAAAATAATTACAAAAAGTATACAATCACATAAAAAATTCAGTATATGCTTTAAATCTCTATAACTTCTGAATGAATTTGTTTGTAGAGCAACTATGTGCTTCACAAATGGCCTGTACAAATGTGACCATCATCATTTATTTGAATTGACAAAACATATTGTAGCCCCTTTTAACTAAACGCCATTGGTATACAATTATAAAGTAAGCAAACTAGTATCCACAACTTATCTTGACATGCTTAATGTACCTCTATTTTTTTAATTGAAGCCATGTGTGTATTGTTATTTTTAAGAAAAAGAAAGAAAAAAAACCTTAGTACACACATAGCTAGGCTAGATTAGTTATGAACATTTGTATATATAAATATTCTACTTACACAAACAATACATTGCTGAGTTTACAGTTAAAGGAATCCATTACAGGACAAAGAACATGGAACAAACACAAAAAACCTCACACCTGTGCCAAATATCACCTTCAGCCTTTTCCTTGCAAAAACATCTTAAAGAATACGATCAAATAATGAGCAATGATCAACAGACAACACAAGGTCTCTTTAGCGCTGGTGTTTAACACACACACAAGACAGTGCACAGAGAATAGACATACTTTAATACTGATACTTTACTTGAGCAACCTTGACAGTGGGTGCCCTTTACTTAGATGACATTATCCTAGCTGAGGCCCCTCTGCAGACCATGAACCCAGGGTACAGAGGCTGGGAGAATGTGGTGTGAACTCTGTGAAGGAGCATCATTTGACCAGAATCAGACACGCTGTAGAAGGACAGGCTCCCTGCCTTATGGTTCAGATACACTCCTACAGTAGAGGAGCAGTGGGTGGATACTTTGGTTTTGATTCCACTATGCCAAAAGGTGCAACCAACATTTGAAAGGGAAATGCACCAGGATTGATCTGTGTATCCAAAGCCACATTCATCCAGCCCTGCCCCTTTATAGCACACAGCGACCTCCACCCTGGGCCCTCGCCACTCAACCTCCCAGTAGCAAACTCCACATACACCTTCAGTGCACAACACTTGATCATATTTGGTAAATCTCTCTGGGTGATATGGATACCTCTGGGCTTTTTTAATCCAGGTCACTCTGCTGTTTCCCTCGGAGAGCAAAAGGTTTTCAAATGCTGTGTTGGGATCCAAACTTAAGCGGCAGGAATCTGAAATGTAAAAGTTATTATAATTCAGTGTGACATACATTGAAAGGAAAGCACAGGGTAGCTAATCAAAAATATGAATGACTCACAAAGGGAGAACTCCTGTCTTGTCTCAGGATCAGGATGAGCTTGAACTAAAAACAGAAAATGTGACAAAAGAGCATTTTGGTAAACTGGCTATTTATACAATATCACATAATTTCAGTAAATAAACAAATGATTCTAATGACGTTATTTTCTTACACGTCTGAGATATTTCTGCAATATCTCTGGCCATGTTTTCCATTTTGTCTCTCAAAATAGAAATAGCCTTTGTCACAAAGTCAAAAGGCGTGTGTAGAAGGCTGTCAAAATCAGACCACTTGTCAGGTTCTGGACAGTCAAAAATGGACTGGTAGCTCTAGAAATGTAAAAAGAAAAACACAATATGAAGTAAAGTGCTGCTCGCTCAATAATCTACGTTTGACTGTGTGTGTACCTGCAGGAAATGAATGTGATCCTCAGTGAGAGACAGCTGCTTGAGTTCATCCTCTCCCTTTCTCAGCTCAGAGATGTCCTTCTCCAGCCGATCCATGAGTGCCTCAGCTCGGCTCACCGCAGCAGTCTCCTGAACTCTGATCAGCTCTCTCACAGTACAACGCCTTTTATCTGCCATCTGGACTATTTCAGTATAAGCCTTCTCATTTTGATCAAGAGCTGCATCTCCAGAACACTGACGGTAGAGATAAAAAATACAAATGTCAGTATGTCAGTTACTTTAAAGGTAAGGGATACAGGTAGGGCTGGCCGATATGGAGAAAATCAGATATCATGATATTCTTGACCAAATACCTCGATAACGATATTGCGGCGATATTCTAGGGTTGACACTTGGTGCTTTAACAAAATATCTTCACACTTAGATTTTAGATAAATAATCATCAGTAATGTGGACATAATGTCTAAGCGGGTAAAGGCAAATAATAGAACAGTTACAACAGTCTGGTAAGTTCAGAAAAGTACATCACTTTACTGTAATGTAGCCTTTAAAACCAGGAAAAGACAACACTTATGCCATATTACAATATCCAAAATCTAAGACGCTATCTAGTCTCATATCACGATATCGATATAATATCTAGGATCCTAGATTTATTTATTTTATTTTTTTTTAACCTTTATTTATTCAGGGAAGGTTCACTGAGAGGCAGCCTCTCTTTTGCAGGAACGCCCTGATCACATTCACACAGTTACACATTCATACCTGGAAACTGCCCAGTACAACCACAGTCTGATCTGCTGGCCACTGAGCAGCTCCACTGGAGCGGTTGGGGTTATTTAATGCATTTAAGTCAGCCGAGAAAAAGTAAAAAACAAGTCACCTGCAGTGCTTTCATTTTCTGTCTCAGCTGCCGCAGCTGCTTCTCTTTCTCCTGTATTCCCTGTTGGTATCTTTGTTTTTTCTTTCCAAATATTTTCTGAAAATAAAATCATATTGTGTTTGTGCAAAACAAAATTGTCTTACAATATTGTTTTGATTTTCGCAGCAATACGACTTTGACAATTGCAAAAAAGAATGATTCTTACTTGTTTCTCTTTCCTCTCTGCTGCAGCCGAGACAGTGTCATGACCTTTGTGCTCATCCATCACACAAAGCAGACAAATGCACTGGTCATCACTGCGGCAATAGACTTCAAGCAGCTTGTCATGCTTAGAGCACATCTTTTCTTGTATGCAGGTAGAGACTTCCACTAGCTTGTGCTTTTTGAAAGCAGCAGACACATAGTGGGGCTGCAGATGAGTAGCACAGAAAGAAGCCAGACACACCAGGCAAGACTTGACAGCTTTCAGCTTCTTTGCAGTGCAGACATCACACTCCACATCCACTGGGTCGACTTCATCCTTCACAAGAGGAGTGGGTTGTTGTTGTTTTTCTTGTTGTTCTTCTTCTTCTGGGGACTTTTTCCCTGCCAAATCTGCCAACACTGTGTTCTTGTTCAACACAGGTCTGGTGGTGTATGTGTGTCTACACTGGGGACAGCTGTAAACACCACGGCGATTCTCCTGGTCCCAGTAGCCATTTACACACTCCATGCAGTAGCTGTGGCCACAGTGAAGAGTCACGGGTATTTTCAGTATATCGAGGCATATCGAGCAGGATAAAGAATCTGGCTCTTTGCTCGCTGCCATCTTCAGCACTCGCTAAGTTTCGTTTTCTGTGAAATCAAGTGGCTGTTATATGGGAGTGTATTAACCCTGTAAAGCCCAGAATAGGCCTCCTAATCACACATGCAACTACATTCACACAATTGTCTGTCTAGCCGATGATACTAACTAATTATCATTCTAAAGGATAGCAGGACTTAAAAAAGCCTTAAATGCAGTCTTTATAAAAAAAAAAATGTTTTCCTTTTACACTTTTAGGCTACAAGTGACGTAATGTCGCTAAATGACGGTTGATCTCTGTAGAAAACCCCCCAAAACCCAAGGTATATTAGCCACACATACATCTGACAGAACTGCGAACAGATCAAACTCCAACAATGAAAACACGCTATGTGTGTATTTATTTTTATTTACAACATTTAAAAAAAAATAATGATGCTACATTTAATATTTAATATATATTTTATATTCATATAATTTTGTAAATGTATAAGAACAAACTATGAAGTGCAAAGCAAAATAAAACAAGTCGACAATATAAAATAAACCTAAAAAAATAAGGCTGGTAACGTTAGAGCATTAGTGTGGTAAACTAGAAATGAATTAATAAAATACAAGTAAATGCGTCTAAACGCAGTTGGCTGGTAGTGACGGAGTATTTGTGTACAGACGCTGTCAGCAAATCCAGCTGTGCCACCGTCATCAGAAACGGACGTCGCTTTACGTGACGTCGCATTTCTCTGAAAACACACTCGTTTCCTCTCTCTTCGCATGCTTTTCTGCGTGAAAAGTTCTCAAGGACAGTTTCCATAAATGGCCGCCGTGCGTGCAGCAAAGCAAGCTTTGAGGAAAGAAATGAAGCGACGGGTTGCGGCGTTGAGTGACGAGGAGAAACAACGACAGTCTCTCGTGCTCTCCCGCCAGCTGTTCAGACACCCCAAGTACGTGTCCTGTGAGAGGGTCGCAGTGTTTCTCAGCATGGGCGACGAGGTGCGCACTGAGGAAATCATCAAAGACCTGTTTAAATGTGGTAAAAGCTGCTTCATTCCCAGATATGAGAGCAGCAGCAGCCATATGGACATGTTGAAGCTCAACAGTCTGCAGGACATGGAGACGCTGCCTCTGACGTCATGGAACATCCGGCAGCCTGCTGGAGATGACGACAGCAGAGAGGAAGCACTTTCTGCAGGAGGTCTGGACCTGATCTTGATGCCAGGCCTGGGTTTTGACGAGTCGGGGAAGCGTCTGGGACGAGGGAAGGGCTTCTATGACGCCTACTTGGAGCGCTGCGTCAGACACCCCAAAGGAAAGCCCTACACCATCGCCTTGGCCTTCAAGGAGCAGCTGTGTCAGGACATCCCTGTCGACGACAATGACGTGCTCATAGATGAAGTCCTGTATGAGAAGGAGGAGTAGCTAATCAGTCGCCAGCGGTGGTCCATGATCTCAGTTTGGGGTTCTATATCTAGGCTATGTGCCAAAGTGAGCCAACGTTCTAACCTGGCCTTTCAATGATAACACTAATAATAGACTCCGACTGCAGCCATTTTTACTTCTCATAGCAGGACTAGCCCAGGGGGACTAATGAGACTAACGGCGGCCCATTGGTGTTATTGGTTCCATCTGTGGTATTCCTATTACTTGTCTTAATATCATCTGTCATGGCATTATACAGGTTAAGCTACTAATTCAGTGGCTGTATTGATATATGTGTTGAAGGTGCAGAAACCTGGTTTTGAGCCGTATGTGGTGCTGATGTTGCCATAAGGAGCTACTAAGTTGTGCTAATCACTAACTACTTAAAATGAAGAAGTACTTTACAACATTAATGGACAATCAAATGAAAAGAAGTGCAAATAAAGCTGTATTGGGAAATGCAAAAAAAGAAAAGCGTGAGCATAGTTCCAAATTGCATATTGGAGGTGCAACGATGAATCGATTAGTTGTCAACTATTAAATTAATCGGCAACTATTTTGATAATCGATTAATCGTTTGAGTTTGAGTCATTTTTATTAAAAAAAATAAGATTTCTCTGATTCCAGCTTGTTAAATGTGAATATCTTCTAGTTTCTTCTCTCCTCTGGGACAGTAATCTGAAGATATTTGAGTTTTGGACAAAACAAGACATTTGAGGACGTCATCTTAGGCTTTGGGAAACACTGATCCACATTTTTCACCATGTTTTGACATTTTTATAGATCAAACAACTAATCGATTAATCGAGAAAATAATCGACAGATTAATCGACTATGAAAATAATCGTTAGTTGCAGCCCTATTGCATATGTACTGAAGCAGCCATTAGAAAGTATGTACTGTTGCATGCAGTATGCATACAATTGGGACATACTACTTTTTCATTACATTGCGATTGAACTTTAAACATCCTGGTATTTTTTACATGGTGCATTTGACATATTATGTATTGGAACATGCTAAAACATTTTCTGGCATACTAAACAGTATGGTTGTATGGGTATTGGAACACAGGGATAATTTCCTTCTTCTCTCCCATGCTTCGTTGGTGTGACGGACTAAGACGCAAGCGGGGGAAACGTGGATGCAATTTAGAGACGTCCACAAAAAACGATAAGTGAGAATGAGGTCATGGGTGGGATTTCGTCTTTCTTCTGGCAGGTTACAAAACCAGCCACATCACGTTGGCCTTCACCTGCTACCTCCTGGCCATTCACCCCGAATGTCAAATGCAAAGTACAGGAAGAGGTGGATGATTTGTTGTGTGTTGCATTAGACATTAAACCTACTGTTTGATGCAATCTCATTTTCTACAGCTACTTAAAACATAAGATTTTAGTTTAGGATTTACCTCTCATCTCATGGTGAGACAAATTCAGTGCAAGCACTTTGTTTCATTTTTGTTTATAACCGTATACTCATCAGAATCAGCTTTGCTCTCTCAAAGTACAACATTCACTTAACATATAAAGAATAAAAACAGAAAGGACAGTAAGAAAAAAATATATATATATATATATATATATATATATATATATATATATATATATATATATATATATATATATATAATACATATATGTATATAACAATACAATAGAATTTACAAAAAAATAGACAATACCAATTGAAGAGAGGGAAGAAATAGTGCAATATCAGTATAGTCTGAGATTTAAGATTTAAATATGAATATAGTGCAAGGCAGTTCAGTGCAATGGTAATATATTAATAACAATATTGTAATTGTAAGATTGAAATAGACATGAGGTAGATGGGCAGAACAGTTTTGATTGACTTTGTTCAGTGTGAGGGTGGGGGCTATTTCTGAGCGTTCAGCAGAATGACTGCTTGGGGAAAGAAACTGTCTTTGTGTCGGCTGGTTTTGGCGAACAGTGCCCTGTATCGCCTACCAGAGGCAATTCATGGTGAATTTATCATTTTTATCATTTTGCTGAGCGTGGTTCAGTGGACTGCTGTGGTGCTAGGGTGCCCTGGGGATGATTGGCTGGTTTAGGTCCACTCTCAGATGCCCTGTAATGCCAAAGAATCAGGACAAGTCATTCATTTTTTCGTACACTTCACTTCCTCCTTTGAGTTAACAGACATCATGATGTTCCACCAGACTCAATAAACTCAGAATCATCTTTAATGGCCAAGTAAGGGTTAACACATACAATTGTTATATTAATACATCAGGTTGCCTAAATATCTGTGGTAGGTGGATATGACCAGTATACAGTATTTGACTGATTTTTACATGTTTAAGTTATGTGTTTAACACATAACAGCCTGTGGAAAGAAGATCTCTTAATAAAGAACTTTAATCTGTATTGTCCCAGATTTATAAAAAAGAGTTGGCTGTTCTAACCAGTTTGTGTCACATGTGCTACTGTTGAAGTCTTAGTAAGGGCTTACTTACTACGTTGACTAAATCCCAGGTGACCCTCGGAGGTTGAACTTCTTTGTCGTCAAGGAAACTGCTGGATGTACAGCAGGAAAAAGGACAACAAAGGGAGTAAGATAAACCATTGAGCTCTTAAATAAGTGATAGGACTTGCAGAATGCTATTGTAAATGCGAATTACCACAATAAGCAAGGCCCAGGGTGGTTAGGCTGTAGTGGTGCTGGGCCTGTGAGAGAGGAACATTCCTTGTTACACACACACACACACACACACACACACACACACACACACACACACACACACACACACACTTTTACTAAACTCTCAAACTCAATTATTGTCATCATATCAAATGTATTAATTGTTTTCTTTTTTTCTTATTCTTTCTATTGATTCTTAATTATTATGGCCAACACACACACACACACACACACACACACACACACACACACACACACACACACACACACACACACACACACACACACACACACACACACCACATGGTGCAACAACAATCACCTGAAGCTCTATATCAGCAAGACCAAATAGTTGGTGATGAACTACTAGAGAAACAGGAAGCCCTCTGTCCCAGTTATCATCCAGGGAGAGGAAGTGGAGAAGGTATAGGCCTGCCTTTTGGTCCAAATCAATAACAAAGGTAAAGGTACCTTATTGGTACTTTATTGTCACATACACATACACATACACGTAGCACAATTAATTCTCTGCATTTAACCCATCCCTCAGTGGGCAGCCATTTACAGCACCCGGGGACCAACTCCAGATCTGAGACTGGAGAACCTAATATATATTTTTTTGATGGTGGGGGAAACCACACAAATGTGGGGAGAACGTATAAACTCCACACAGAAAGACCCAAAACTACCTGGACTCGAACCCAGAGCCTTCTTGCTGTGAAGTCCCAGTGCTAACCATTGGGCCACCATGCTGCCTTAACATGGCTGGATTCACAGCACTGACGCCCTTCAGAATGAGACAGAGCAGATTATTCTTCCTGAGGAAACTCAGATCTTTCAGTGTAGGCTACAACAGGCTCCTGCAGAGTCTTTTACCGGTTTGTAAAGTACAAGTGCGCCGCTCTTTGTTGTGGTGTGCTGGGCTGGTGGCATCAAGGCTGCGGAGGCCAGAAGACTTTACAAGCTGGCAGGGAAGGCCAACTCAGTGGGCAGGCTGGAACAGGACAGCATGGAGTTGGTGACTTATTATATTAGGGTATGACCCCTTGTATATCTTTTATCCCACACTATATTATACTACGTCAATATATTATACTGTTTTATTGCATTATATGTTTGCCTATATTTCTATTAGATTTCCATATTAATACAGACAAACACTAGGAGCATTACTACTATATTTAAGCTGTTGACCTGCTGCTATTAATCTTATTTTTCGTCATGGGTTGTGTGTCATATTTAAACATTTTAAGGGACTAAACCATAACCTATGTAGACTAAACGAGGAGGCAAGGAACCAACAGAGGAAACAAGGACATTTTTTCCTCTTTGTGAACACTTTTCATGCGAGATTTGAGCGGAACGCGAGATTTCCTTGGTATCCAGGGAAACGACGGCAGCTGAGCCTGAGCGTCTTTGCAGTGAGGAAGAGGCGTTGTGTTTTTCCTCCTGGTGATGTGTGTTTAGGGAGCATTTTCCACGATGGATCTGTCGGAGACGATCAGAAAACGTTTAGAGGACTTTTCCCGGAATGTGTTATTTGACCAGAGTCGGACTCAGCCTTTCACAAAAGAGAATGACACGTTTTTGCCACACGGTAAACTCAAAGAGTGCAGATAACATTATGGACGAATTAGCATAATGTTAGCGTAGTTAGCTAACGTTTACTAGAGTCAAGAACAGGTTGGATTGAGATATGTTGGTCTCTAACGTAGTTTTACAGCAGCTGTTGTTGCTGAAATTGTTTATCCCTTCCATTGTGTGTTCTGTTGTTTTCTTTTCAGACAAGCGGGTTCTGTCTAGTCTCCACCTCCAGATGTCTCTGTACTTTAACATGTGGTTCTTCCCCTTGTGGTGGATCAGTGAAACTGTAATGCTGCACCTCAAGGTAAGTCAAGCAGAGAGAGAGTGAGATATATGAGGTGAGGAAGCATGGCTAATGTGAAATACTATACTGGTATCATTATTTCTAGACTAGAATGCCTTTTATTGTCACTATACACATGTACAATGAGATTAAAAGCAACTCCTTTTCTAGTGCCAACATGTACATAAAATAAAGACATATAACATGAAATAAAATTAGTGCAAAAAAAAAAAGGGGGGGGGTAAGGTGCACAGTTCTTAGACGCTATATATATATATATATATATATATATATATATATATATATATATATATATATATATATATATATATATATATATATATAAAAAATGGTTTATATACAGTGTGAGTAATAGATATTGGACAATGAGAGTAATGATATTGCCCAGTATACAGATATTGCACAGTAATGGAATTGCACAGTTGTATCAATAGTATTAAATATTGCACGGTAAGGTTGGGTTGGGGGGTTAAACTGTGAAGTCAGTTCAAAGTGGTTATGGCTTTTGGAAAAAATATGTTCTTTGGTCTGTTAGTCCTTGTTCTGATGCACCTGTAGCGCCTCCCTGAGGGCAACAGGTCAAACAGATCAAAGCCAGGGTGGGAGCTGCCCTTGGTGATGTTTGTTTACTATACTTAATAAATTATCAGACAGCGTAAAAACTTGAACATTAGGATCCCCGTCATTAAAATTACAAAAAGTGTACAGAGAGGAAATAATTAAATAGAGATTTGACCCTCAATATACATTTCCCATTGTTAGACTAAGGTTACATGACCATTGTTGCTGATCCTAAGTTAAAACTCAGTTCAAAGTAAAATTTCACTGTGCTGAGATGTACGGGAATCGCCACTTCTGTTTTAACAACATCAAGTCATTTCATCTTTTAAATTATGTAAGACTTTGTGAGTAACCTAAACACAAAACTTAAGCAGCAAAGAGAACAAATGATCCTGAAAAGCTGATACATGATGTGATAAATGTTGGTCAGGTATTTTCTTTTTTTTTTTACAGGTATTCATTTTAATTGTCAGGATTAGTCAGGACTATTTCACTAAATCACGTTAATTTAATTTCAGTTAATTTGCCTGCATTGTTGTAATTGTTATTTCTTCCAGTATCATGTCTTGCCAGACTACTACAAGTTCATCCTCGTCACTGTTCTCATCCTGATGACTCTGATTGAGGCCATTAGACTCTTTCTGGGATATGCTGGGAACCTGCAAGAAAAGGTGGTGAATCTCTCACACAAACATAAATTACACAGTTGAAGTAGAATAGGTTAACACAGCAACAACACCACACACAAAACAAGTCCAGGGCAGAGATTGTAACTCATGTATGTGTTTGTGGAAGGTCCCAGAGTTGGCTGGATTTTGGCTGCTGAGCATCCTGCTGCAGTTTCCACTCATCCTGTTTCTGCTCTTTAACGAAGCCATTCTCATACAACCCCTGGAGAGAGGTGTTCACATAGTCCTCGCCACATTCATACTCACACAGGTACGATAACATTCCTTTTAAAAACTGATTGTTGTAATTCTACCATTTATAATATCCATACACATTACCTAAATATATGTTACGTTGTGCATGTTTTCTAGATTTCATCATTTGGTGATTGTCGTTGATTGGATTTTAATGTTTTTTTTTTTTAATTGATGTTTTCATTCCTGAATGATCCAGGCCCTCTCTGGTTTTGTGGCGCTCCGGAACATGGTCCGACACACAGAGAGCCAGTTTCATCTCCGGCAGTTTGACTGAATTCTGAATCTCTGACGTCCCTGCCACACCTTGAAACATCCATACACTTCCCAGACAATATGTAATACTATGTATCACATATTGTCCGTGAGATATTTCCTTCCCCTGATTGAGAACTAAAGAGAAAAAATGTTTGAACATATTTATTTTTATATTTTATCCACATTATATTCAATGGGTTTGTATTCTTGTTTTTGTAGCGTTGCCATAAATACAATGTATATAACAGAGCCTGTGTATCATTTATTAGATAGCTATTGTGACGTATTATAGATGTGTCGATGTCATCAGTAAAACTCATTCTTACCAATATCAACACTGCAGAAGATAGATAAGCATTGTTGTTACCTTTTATGTAAAAACAAAAAATCCAACAGTTGAAGAGTTTGTATAAATTTTATCAAAATGGAAGAAATAAAAAAAACTGCCATTTGAATGTAATTTTTTAGGTTTCCAGAGGGTTCCACTTCTCTAATAAACAGTGATATCTGTCGTTTAACACAAGGTTTCCCAACCAGGGGTACGTGTACCCCAGGGAGAACTTCTGTTGTTGCCAGGGGGTACGTGGAAAGATTGTAGAGATCTACTGCTGTAATTTCAACATTTGCAAATTATGATTTGATAAAAAAAAGAATATATCCAGATATTAACATTAAGTCAACTGTAACACCACATGTTGCAATTGGGTAAGAGAAAACTAGTTAGCAAGCGAGCACAGAAGTTTAAACAGATAGCTAAAAGTAATGGCTGAACAGTTCAAATGATTTCTTATAAGTAATGTACTGGATACATGTTTGATTTAGTTAGCTAAAAGAAACGTTAGTGGATAAATTGTTGAAATATTCAGCAAGTAGTAGTAGCCTAGTAGGCTAGTAGTAGTAATCCTGACCAAACCAACCTTAATATTGACAGTTCCATTTTATGAAAACTTGTTTTGTATAAGGAATAGTGTTATACATTTGGAACGTACACTGCGAATCGATGAAGGGGTACGTGAGTTCATCTGACAGGGCTGTGGGGGTACCTCGGACCAAAAAGGTTGGGAAGCACTGGTTTAACACAGCTGTTGAAGTTCGAGCACACGTCATAGTCTTCTTGATCCATCAGAGCAGGTTCCCATCACTGGCCCGAAAATAGAGAGAACAATATCTATCAAGCTGTAATTTCCAGATTATAAATATTATGCCCTACAGTGGGGCAGACTGTGATGATCTTGTGACCATTGCCGCACTTAGTTGGCTTTCTCTTCCAGAGTAATAGTGCCTGATGTCCTTAGCCTGAAGCCTACCGAGGGTGCCACTCTTAGGACGTGGACGTTTCATCTTCATGAGGCCAGAAGGCTTTGACAAAGGGGATAATACACCCAGGTGGCTTTTGTCCTCCAACATTTCATTGCCTAGTCTGAAGAAAATTGAAAAAAGACAGGGAGCACAGAAAACATTTGAAAGAACATCAAAATCAGGGAAAATGTATAATACTTATAATTAAAAAAAAAAAAAAAGAAATAATCATTGCACAAAGATCAGGGCCTATTTTTCCCATCTTTGAACTGCAACAGCCACCTGAGCATTTAACAAAGATAAGTGTACGAGATAAGATAAGACAGACAAAGAGAGAGGGCTCAAGACAGTTCAAAGCAGAGGTGCAACAATGAACCGATTAGTTGTCAACTATTCAATTATTTTGATAATCGGTTTATCAGTTTGAGTCATTTTTTTATTAAAAAAAATAAGATTTTTCTGATTCCAGTTTTAAGTGTGAATATGTTCTAGTTTCTTCTCTCCTCTGCGACAGTAATCTGAATATTTTCTAGTTTCTTCTCTCCTCTGCGACAGTAATCTGAATATCTTCTAGTTTCTTCTCTCCTCTGTGACAGTAATCTGAATATCTTCTAGTTTCTTCTCTCCTCTGTGACAGTAAACTGAATATCTTTGAGTTGTGGACAAAACAAGACATTTGAGGACATCATCTTAGGCTTTGGGAAACACTGATCCAAATTTTTCACCATGTTTTGACATTTTTATAGATCAAACAACTAATCGATTAATCGTTAGTTGCAGCCCTAGTTCAAAGCAAACTTACCCGTTTCTTCTCAGGTCTGTTCCCTTCAGAACAGGCACAAATAAATTGCCGCTTGGTTCAGGTTCTCTCCGGGGAATGTCCGGGGTGAGATCTCTCTGGTTCTGCTCTCCAAGTGTTATACATTTCAACAGGGACAAACCCACTGAATAAAGGACAAAATCAGATAATAAAGCCGAAGAGGTGAGTTTAGCTGGCAGTGATGCAACTCTATATAATAATTACAGTTTCATATATCAGTATATGTGTGCATATGAAACCTCCTGAGGAGTCTTCTTCCTGTTCCTCATGTAGTGGTTTGGTCATGTCTACGTGTGCCGGGGAGGAATCCTCAGGCACAAAGTCACGTTCTGAGGCCAGTAAAGAGTTTCTGAATATGTGCCTGGCGTCGACCTCGTCAGTGGTGAAACTTGACAGCAAGCGCTTTCTTGGAAACATATCTGGGATCATCTTGACGTACATGGATGAGGGAGACCTAACAAAGAAGAGACATAACACTTGAATGGACATGAATCGGAACGTACCTCAACATGCAGTTATCTACGGTCTATTGACAAGGATACAAATGTCTCTGTGAGGCTTACCTGTGGAGCGCTTTAAGGGAAGGTGGCAGCCCTAAAAGATGGAGACAAGTTTCACTACTAAAGAGCTACACAAACTTTAAATTAATTCAGTTCTATCTTAAACTGCTGTACATGCAGACAAACCTCTGTAGACTTTGTAGGAGACGAAGGATTGTTGGGGGCAGCTCTGCTGTTGCTGGCTGGAATGTTGGATGGGATTTGGAGAAGGTGGAAGGAGAGCACTCAGGTGCAGCAGCTGAGAGGAGCACCTCCACTGTCCTGTATACATCCCCAGGTCATCTGTCAACATAAGCCAGGAAAATGATACGTTATGAGTGTATTAAAATCTGCCTTATATTTGGAAGTCAAAAGGCAATTACAGCACTACATTGATGATAGTGGTGAATTAAACAGTGAGGATGTGAAAATAAATGTTACCTGTGTATGTGCTGAGATGTGGACATGCTTTTACCCTGTGATACGGGTATGCACCTTTCATGTTTCCGTCCTAAAACACAGAAAATAGCCCAAAATCCAAGTAAAAATTACAGATTGAAGTGGGTATTTGAGTGAGTGCCTTGCGAAAGTATTCGGCCCCCTTGAACTTTTCGACCTTTTGCCACATTTCAGGCTTAAAAAAAAAAAAAGATATAAAACTGTAATTTTTTGTGAAGACTCAACAACACGTGGGACACAATCACGAAGTGGAATGAAATTTATTGGATATTTAAAAATGTTTTAACAGATAAAAAACTGAAAAATTGGGCGTGCAAAATTATTCAGCCCCCTTAAGTTAATACTTTGTAGCGCCACCTTTTGCTGCGATTACAGCTGTAAGTCGCTTGGGGTATGTCTCTATCAGTTTTGCACATCGAGAGACTGACATTTTTTCCCATTCCTTCTGGCAAAACAGCTGGAGCTCAGTGAGGTTGGATGGAGAGCGTTTGTGAACAGCAGTTTTCAGTTCTTTCCACAGATTCTCGATTGGATTCAGGTCTGGACTTTGACTTGGCCATTCTAATACCTGTATATGTTTATTTGTGAACCATTCCATTGTAGATTTTGCTTTATGTTTTGGATCATTGTGTTGTTGGAAGACAAATCTCCGTCCCAGTCTCAGGTCTTTTGCAGACTCCATCAGGTTTTCTTCCAGAATGGTCCTGTATTTGGCTCCATCCATCTTCCCATCAATTTTAACCATCTTCCCTGTCCCTGCTGAAGAAAAGCAGGCCCAAACCATGATGCTGCCACCACAATGTTTGACAGTGGGGATGGTGTGTTCAGGGTGATGAGCTGTGTTGCTTTTACGCCAAACATAACGTTTTGCATTGTTGCCAAAAAGTTCGATTTTGGTTTCATCTGACCAGAGCACCTTCTTCCACATGTTTGGTGTGTCTCCCAGGTGGCTTGTGGCAAACTTTAAACAACACTTTTTATGGATATCTTTAAGAAATGGCTTTCTTCTTGCCACTCTTCCATAAAGGCCAGATTTGTGCAGTATACGACTGATTGTTGTTCTATGGACAGAGTCTCCCACGTCAGCTGTAGATCTCTGCAGTTCATCCAGAGTGATCATGGGCCTCTTGGCTGCATCTCTGATCAGTCTTCTCCTTGTATGAGCTGAAAGTTTAGAGGGACGGCCGGGTCTTTGTAGGTCTTCATAGATTTGCAATGGTCTGATACTCCTTCCATTTCAATATTATCGCTTGCACAGTGCTCCTTTAAAGCTTGGGAAATCTTTTTGTATCCAAATCCGGCTTTAAAATTCTCCACAACAGTATCTCGGACCTGCCTGGTGTGTTCCTTGTTCTTCATGATGCTCTCTGCTCTTTAAACGGACCTTTGAGACTATCACAGAGCAGGTGCATTTATACGGAGACTTGATTACACAGAGGTGGATTCTATTTTTCATCATTAGTCATTTAGGTCAACATTGGATCATTCAGAGATCCTCACTGAACTTCTGGAGAGTTTGCTGCACTGAAAGTAAAGGGGCTGAATAATTTTGCACGCCCAATTTTTCAGTTTTTTATCTGTTAAAAAAGTTTGAAATATCCAATAAATTTTGTTCCACTTTATGATTGTGTCCCACTTGTTGTTGATTCTTCACAAAAAATTACAGTTTTATATCTTTATGTTTGAAGCCTGAAATGTGGCAAAAGGTCGAAAAGTTCAAGGGGGCCGAATACTTTCGCAAGGCACTGTATGATGTCATTGGCCAATAATGTGTACTGATGATCTAACAGGTGGTGAGGACAAGGTGATTTTGTGAGAGAAATTAAGATCATCTCTACCTTGACCGGCTCGCAGCCCTGCCACAGAGTCACCTGAGTGACCTCCCCAGGGTGAGTGGAGGGAGGCGGGATCTCGGCTTTTCTTATCAGACCTTTTGCCTTCACAAAGATCGAAATATTGAAAGGAACAGGTCAGAAAATCTTCTCACTTCCCTGGCTCCTGTCTCCCAAACATATCCACACTCTCTCAACGTCATACCTGCCATTTCGTCCTGTGTCTTCCAACAGTTCTTTCTTGGATGATCTCTTTAACTGTGTCCTCATGGGGCAGGTTGGATTCCTGCAAAGACCTTTCGCTAATCAGTCTTGTTAAAAATCAGTAACTAGACAAGGGTGTGCACATGATAGATTGTTATGTGTGTGTAATTCATTTATATGTTGTGTATGCTGTGCACAAGGGATGTCAGTGGAATGGTTGGAGGGAACTGTGAATTATAGGGTGTTTGGGGAGAAGGTGTCAATGTTTACTGTATGTATATTTGTGAGGCCCTGTACAGACTGTGAAAAACAAATTTCCCCAGTGGACAATAAAGACTATCTATAGATCCATATACAAGAGTCATGCAAGCATTGCTCCGGTGTGCACTAATTAGTGGTTAATGTAGTCTCTTACAATATTTTTTACGCTGCTTTGCAGGACCTTTGGCTGTGTGTTATTCTTCACGCTCTCTGGTCGCAGCGTGTCCCTCTCTTTACAACTCCTCAAGCGTTTCTTTTTCTTCTTCACTGTTTGCTGTGGAGAAGAGCAGGAGCCTGAGGTAAACTGATACAAGAGAAGACCCGTTTCAAAACGGCTTTTCACAAAGTGATCCAGATTTGATATTAACCCTTACGAGGAAAATAAAGCAGTCGTGATAATAACAGAGTAGATTTAGGTCAGTGTACCTCTGGGTGGGCAGTTTGTGGCTGGTTCAGTAAATGAACTGGGAGTCCATCAGAATCAGAACTATTTGAACCACTGGTGCTGTGAAAGCAAACAAGAAACATTCACACTCACGCTGAATGAGAGCACATTTAAATATCTCATATTGCCCCAGTCTGTATTTAAGATAATAAATAACTATATCACCTGGTTTCCAGGTCAGACACAGAGAAATTACAGTCAGTGCCCAAATCTTTGCCCAGCCTCTCTCTGACCTCCTTTGTCAACAACGCTGCCAGCTCTGTCAGACAGTAAGTGGTCTGAAATAAAATTCAAATAACATAAAACAGCTACACACACACACATTTCTATATAAATTATAGACATACTGCTTTATCACTCACCTTTGTCGGATCTGGGTCACAGTAGTCCAGCAGGGTGTCACAAAAGTAAAAGCCGAGGGACTTCAGGTCTCGAGTAGTAAAATGTGTTCCTCTCCTGTCGCCTAACATTCAAACACATGATAGATCCTCATATAACACACACACACACACACACACACACACACACACACACACACACACACACACACACACACACACACACACACACACACACACACACACACACACACACACACACACACACACACACACACACACACACACACACACACACACACACACACACACACGTTGGAAAGTATAAACTCACCCAGAGTGGAGCCTCCAAAGGTGGCCTCCATAGTGTAGCTGTTTTTGATGCCTAGTCTCCACATGGCAATTCGTCCCGTTCCCTCTTTGCCCTTCTGCACCCGAAACTTACAACTCTTAAAGGAGAACTAACGAAGAGAGTGACGTAGATGATTGAGTTGAAATGTTGAGTATGCACAAATGAATACGAAGAAAGAAACACTGCCTCTGAAACATGGTCAATATTTGTGTAACAGATGGGTGACTGTCGAATAAGCGTGCTGTCATGATGTAAATAGAAGCCCTATGTTACTCAGACTAAATATAGGTTTGAAAGCATTTTTTCAAAAGCAGTGACTTCACCTTATCACTGGCATTCTTGCTCATCATTAGTGGAAAGATTCTCTCGTGCAGCTTCAGCGAAGCATCGCCTCGGTTGTTACAACCGTACATGAACACGTTGTTTTTACGGTTGTGGCCATGAAAGTCACAGTAAAGAACTACATCCGTCTCAGCCATCAGCCTGGGGAAAAATATATCATAATAGGGCCAGTTTATGGCATCATTACAATCTTTCTGGCATCCAGCCATTTTCTAACCCGTTTAGACTACTATACCATCAGATCTGGTTAAAAGAAATGTGCCTTTTTGTACAGATAAAGTCCAACTAAGTCCACAGCTGGACTGCTTTCTCCCATAAAGTTAGTGAGCAAATGCAGACTAAATAACCCATCTGTGTTCAATGCATAAAGACTTGCAATGTGTTTTCATGTCTCTGTTTGTTTATTTTGTTCTCACATCGTCACCTCAATCCCAATCCGTCAGAGACTACAGTCCTACTAACAACTCAAACTTGTTGCTCACTAACACAAAAGTGAAAGAACTGATCATTTTCTGTTCTATGTATGCTTCAAATTAATGAATAAAATAGCCTTTGTAACATCGAACCTGTATTGTTAGCAATTTACTGGAAAAACAGACACATTACCGTATACACACATTTAGAAATACATTTAGAAACGAAAAAAAAAACAAAACACAATTTTGCTGAATTTCTACTAAATTGCAAAAGGCCATTAAATACAAATTCTTTAATATGCAGTGTGTTTAATGGGTTTGTCGATGCACGTGTACTGTTATACCTTTCCACCATGTTTCGGGTGTGCCACACACAGGGGAAGGAATCCCTGAGCAATGTCTTGTAATATCTGTTGAGGTCCCTGCCTGCCAGAGAGCAGCGGTAATTACCCACTACCACACCATCTGGGTTCAGCATTGGCACCACCTGCAGCGACACAAATCCGAGAAAACAAAAAACAAAGTCCAGGACAAAAACAGTGTTCAATAGTAGTATATGGCATTACAACAGAATATAAACCTCAACACTACCTCACTAAAGTAATCATGATAATACTGTCAGACAGATGGGAGGCTATGAGCTTGAGATCCCTCACCTTAAAAACAAAAGTGTCTCTGAGTAGCTGAGCATCTTCCGAGTCCCCGAGCAGGAAGTCTAGGAACCCCTCCATCATCCAGGATCCGTTGGTTTCTCCAGGGTGCACTCGGGCCGTCACCACCACAGCCTTTTTTTTCCTGCCCTGCACTCTGCTGCCCCCCCGGGACGTTATTGTCACCACATACACCGCATTCCCAGCGAGGCTGTGGCACAGCACCCGCAGTGTGCAGTATGATGCAACTGCTGGGTTGGAAGAAATGCGCCTAAGGTAGCGCTGCAGGTGGGAATAGGTGTAGGGGTAGCAATGGGCCAGGTAGCAGGTGTCTGAGTCATAAGGGAACTGGAGAGTCCAGGTGAGGGAGTACAGGGCGATTGTGTCGCTGTTGTTGTCCTTTGTATTCTAAACAGAGACAGAGATAATGGTTGTTAAGAGAGATCCTGCTTCTATAACTGCAATTTGGTAAAGAACTACAGAAGTTTCTACATCCTTTAAATTTACTTAATACAGATCTCATACTTCATTTTACCACCTACAATTTCCCAAAGCACACCATATACGTTTTAGACTTTTTTCAGTTCATGGCACTTGAGTGCCAACATCAACCTGCAATGTTAACTTCTGAATGCTGACTTCACTCAATTTGTGAAATGTCTAGATGAAAGGTGGCTGCCAAAGTAAAATTGTATTCCAGTTTATATGAAGCAGGGGCAGTTTTTCCTTCGCTGTTTCTCTCTTCCAATTTAATTTGAAGTTTAAGTCTTCTTTCATTGTCTGTTCATTTACTACACATCACTGTGGACAGGTTGTAGAATATAGTATTTGTTATTATTATTTTGATTAAGGGAATTATTTGGACAATATCAATTATTTTATCATTCATTTTTGGACAGCAACACTGCTTTATTACTAGTGAAGGCCATTTGATTTCAGCTACAGTCAATGTTGTCCTTTTGTTCCCTTGCTTATGGCAAGATGGACTCACTCACGGGGCTTCCTTTATCTGCACTACCATGCAGTGAAAGCCTTTTTCATAGGACATAAAGAAGATTCAATTAGATGATTACCTATTTAAAACACGTTTAAAATGTCTGCAAATTCTGTTTTATTCTATACTCGCATAAACTGAAAATGACAACTGCTGGGGAAAAGTTTTTTGAAAATGGGCTAGAAAATTACAGTTTACTATCAAAAGCCAGTCGAGACACCATTTTCATCTTATGTCAGAAAGTTCAACTACCTGATTGTTGTTACGGTAGTATGTGATATTGGAGCCAGTGCGTTGCCATCCAATCCCTTTGTTGTTAGCAGCCCTCTCAGAGTAGAGGAGTGGTCTCATACCCTGTGAATACAGGCTGCTGCTCTTCATCAAGTTGATGATGGTGAAACGGTAGGTCACTCCAGCCTTCATGTTCCTGACCCTGAAGTAAAACCACTGTGTGTGCTTTCTGGTGTACATGTCTGTGCGCAGGGTGAGCTCATAGTCATAGACACCGCTGAACAGAAGAAAATGGAGCCACAGTAAGAACTAACAGGAATGGAAATATACAGTAATGGATGAAAAGCTGCAACAACTAATCAGTAGATTAGGCTGCAGAGACTTACACTTGCACAGCCTTCTGAAGGTTCCCACTCTCAAAGCGTGACTCAAACTCAAGGGTGAAGTCTGTCCGACCGTCATAAGAAGTGGCGCTCTTAAAGGGCCCCTTGCTTCCTCCGACCCGGGAGCAGGTGAAATAGGGACGCTTAGTGGCTTTAAAGAGTGAGAACAACATGAAGGTGTGTGAGTGAATATCAACAGCTAAAATATGTTGAAACGTTCAATAAACATGCACTGGCATTGTTTTTCAGAGAGCAGTGGCAGGGTATATCATATTTATCTAGAAACTGATTAATAATAATAACTTTTATTTATATAGCGGCTTTTATGAAACCCAAGGACACTTTACAAATTACAGTGGCTATACTAAGGGAGGTTGTAGGTGTTTTTTTTTTTTTTTTTTTTTTTTAAATATGCAGGGATGTAGCATTTTGAATATCTGCAGGGAGGGTGTTCCAGAAGGATGGGGCTGTAACACTAAAAATAATATCTAGGATAACACAGCTGAGGGAAGACACTAAACAATGGCCAACCACAATTCCCATTATTGTATATTAAACAGTAAGCAAGACTTGTACATATTTATACAGCACTTATATCGTAATTAAATAAAATCTACATCTTGAAGCACTAATGAGTTAGGTTGGGTCCTCACTAGTATACAAATGTTTGCAGTAAGATGCCCTCAAATTCAAACAGGGAAACATGTAGCGTGAAGTAACTCAAAGTATTAGGTTCCTTGTGTTCAGAAGAATCTGTTGACAACACTGGGATGGCATAATACACTGCATAGCCATACATGTAACCTGGTGGTACAACAACAAAAAAGGCCTTAGGTGTCGTAAGTTACCATGGTCAATGCAGTACACCACTTTCTCCCTCTCCTCTCCTGCTGGCATGGGTGTCCTCTCATGTCCTGTGTGCTGGTAGAAAGACTCTGGCTCTGGGGGGTCCCACTCTACAACACACACTCTCTTGGTGTCATTACTTGTCGACAGTAACAGCAAAAGGGCTCTGTTTAATTCCTTTAAATTTTGTTACTTCTTTACTTAAGACTGGAAATGTTTTGCCAGAAGCATCTGCTCAACATTTCCACTCATTGCCTACTCTTCGGCTGATTAACACCACTGATAAGCCTTTGTGCAAATCAGTAATATACCTAGTAACATAATGGTTTCAATACAATTTAACATTACCTATGTGATGGATGATGTCGCTGTTGACCTCACATTCTATGGGCCAACGAGGGCGGAAGATAGATGGAAAGTTAACCAGGTCCAGCGGTGCCCTGAGACTCAAAGTAGGTCGGCCACCATCAAAGTCAATGAGCAGCTGTCTGGTCCGCAGAGTCTGACTAAGGTTTATAGATACTGAGTGGAGACATGAATCACACCTTCAATGAGTGTTTTTTTTTTATGCTCACTGGTGCACTATGGATATCCATTTTTAATCAGGTCTGCTGCTCCCTTACCTCACCTAGAACACACAAGCTTGTTCATTTAAGAAGGGATTATGCTGCACCTGCTTGTTTTAATTATCTCAATCACAAAAGGGCTTCTTTAATATATAATGATCTGGAAAACCTGTACAGTAGGAATTCACACTCCACATCAAACATGAGACAGTAGTTGAACAGCAACAGGTCGATACCACATCTTTGTGGTAAAGTTACCAATTTCAAATGCACATTTTAGGCAACAGTTAAGCTAAATGCACACAGTACATATGTGAAAACAGCTTACACTGCCTCCTCCCTGCTAATTCCTCCTCATCTTCCTCTGTGTTAGATTCATTGGTGTCCGATTTGTCCAATTGGTGGGTATTCCACCAATTCCTGATAGCAGAGACAGCCATGGTTGGCGTTTTCTCTTCCTGGTTGGAAAATGTAAGTAATCAATATATACTTATTACCAATCTGATGCCCCGTGTATCAACTATTGCAAAAATGAATTATGTTATCATCATGAACCAATATCTGATATTTGAAGCCAATTCCATTTTCTCACAGAATATCAGCTATAGCACATGTGGATCGTATAGTAATGCTAGTTATAGAACAGATTAGTTTTTTTTTCTTATCTTACAAAACATTTATAGGATGGATAGATATATAATTTGAAATGTATTGGAAGTAACATACTCGTAATGATCAAACAAACCAATGTTGGACTGAGACATTTTTAGGATATTGTCCAATTAAGGTTATGATGATGACATTTAACTGTAACTGGTATTCAAAAATATAACCTTGATATACTGAGTGAATACGCAAGAAAGACAAAAAAAACATGTTGGAGAAAACTCACGTGAGGTGTTGAGTGGAATTTCTCACAGGCACATTCGGCTGCCTTTCTGCTCAAAGTAAAACGCCAGAGAAAGTCTTCCTTTTGCCATTCAGTGCACCGTTATAAAGTAGCTAAACTTATCACGTTACAGTTTACCAGTAATGTTAGCTCGAACACAACAGCTCATAAGGCAGTAACGTTACAGTGTCCGTCTTCAGCTCAGGACAGGTGTCCCGGTATTTCTGCATAAACTCAGCAGGTTAAATCCACATTTTGAGACCACTCGGTCGCCATTACCACGTTCGCGAATCACTTACGACGACGTTACTTGCCTTTTCCTGTTTTGCTAACATTTTCTTTAGCTTCTTCTAGCTAGCTAACGTTACTGCTATCGCGCCGCTCTCAACTTGTACAACGATATTGTTTTTAAAATATGTATCAATGCCTGACAGCCACTTACATTTCAATTACACAACGTTAACTTTTTTCATTAACATAACAGCAAAAAGCAAACTTAGCGGCTATTACGCGTGGAAGTAGTACCCTCACGAAGTGATGTTGCCAAGCAACCCAGCGTCTCCAACAACACCGCGGTTGCCATGGAGATGCCTTGCCATTGATCAGTTCACTAGTGAAAATGTGGGAATGGCGTTACAGATTAAGCATGATAAAACTGCAGTACAACAGTGTTATTCTATGTATGTAATTAATTTATCATTAGGATTACTTGCCATTGTACTATTACTACTACACATGCTTTGAAAGAAAAGGTTTAAAAAATAAATGCATACCATGTAAAAGACAAAGCAAAAGACAAAACTGGTGCATTTGGAAAAACAGTTTAATAACTTTTTACAAAATGTACAAGATCAGTGACATTCCTTCCCCTTCCAAAACATGGCTTATCTCATTATACATTATATGTACACAGTTGTAAAAATGTTGAATAAAATAGACAATCCCTCCAAACAAACTGTGGTGGTCATCTACAGGGGTCTATAAAAAATGGTGGTGAAGTATTTCTGATGAACTCAAGAATTTTGGCACATTTACAATAGTGGCAAAACAAAAAAATAAAAAATAAAAAAAAGGACAATCAAACCCCTCTGCTGAATGGCCTGCCATGTAGGGGCCTCTAATTGTCCATAGATCATTAAACAGAAATTAAGCTGGGGTAGGATGACCTTATAGTTATAGTTGGAGTGTATTTTAAAAAAAAAAAAAAAAGGAAAAGATGACTGAGTTAACGTGACTGATGTTACGTGCTATTCGCCATTTTCCGTTTCTTCAGTCGTTCCCGCCAGTTATCAGGAAGTGCCTCAAAGTTGGCATTCTTTGAAGCTTTCCCTCTGTAGAATTAAGAACAGTGAAGGGTTACCCAGATGGAAAAATATCAGAAGAAACAGAGAGAACTTAATGAAACAGTGTAGCTACATCCTTATATCTTCATCATAACTAAATTAAAAACTTTAGTCGATTCAAACGTACGTCATGAGCTGCTGTTGCTTCCAGTCCTCGATAAACTTTTTGTTAAGCAGATCTCTGTCCTCGTCACTGGAGCTGCTCTTCTCTTCTTCATCCAACTCCTTCTGGATGCTCTGCCACTTCATCACCAGAGAAGGCATTTTGATCTTGCTCTTCTTAGACTATTGTCATAGGAAGAGAAAAAATATATATACACTTCAGGTTTACTTTTGTATTTGATATTTAAGCATTGGATTAGAAAGACAGCTTGACTGTGTAGACTTTACACAAAGAGAAAAAAAAACAAGTACGAAAAATCAATCCAGAAGGTTTACGATGGAAGAAATACGATTAATGTATTATTGGTATTAAAACTAGTGCTGTCAAACGATTAAAATATTTAATCGCGATTAAAATATTTAATCGCATTAATGTCAGTTAACTCGCAATTAATCTCACATTTTTATCTATTCCAAATGTCCTTTGATTTCTTTTTGTCCCATTATTTTTTTTCTCATTTTAATGCTCTTATCAAAGTGGATCGGCTTGCTTTGTGCACATGTTTTTTTTATTGAAAACAACATTGGCATACTGTAGTGTTCAATTTCACACCAACATTCTCACTTGGAGCAAATAATCTCTCACACAATGTAACGTGCATCAGCTGTGTGGTATTTCAGACTGGACGTGCTGCGATGATAGCTCAGTTCACGACGACAAAACACACAGATCACTTTGGTCTTGTCAATGGAACCATTTGGCAACTTTTTAAAAGTAAACTTTCCATTCAGAATCTTATTAGCATCCATTTTGGCGTCTGGCGCTCGCCATCCACTCAAAAACGTGACGTTAGCCTACTACTCTTTGGCCGGCTCGCAAGCCCGGCGTGCCTGTTGTTTTGTTTCCGTTCTAGCTAGAGCCGGTGTGGTGTTGTAGTTTTTCTAACATTACTAGTTGTTGCAACAGCATGTGAAAAAAACGACAAAGTTTGCTAGGCCAAAAAGAACGTTAATCTTGCGATCAAAAAAATTGACGCCGTTAAAATGGGTTTGCGTTAACACCGTTAATAACGTGTTTAACTGACAGCACTAATTAAAACACTTTTTTTTTTTTCTTCTAACTTATCTACTGCCCTCCTTTGACACTTCATGTAATAGGTTAACTGCAATGCTAACCTTATCCTTTTTGGCTTTCTTGGTCTTGTCTGTGGGCAGAGCTTTGGCTCCAGGAGGTTCAACGGGCGGCTGGGATGGTGGCAGTGGTGGTTGAGGAGGTGGGACCGGGATAGGGGGGGCAGGGGGTTCACAAGGGACCAAAAGAGCAGGGACAGCCGGCATGCCCCAGTAGGCAGTCGCTGACATTAGAGGAGCTGCAGACAAAGAGAAACCTTATTGAGTAAACACTTGATAATTTTGCAATTACATGTTTGAAATGCAATCCCTTAAACCTAAATTGAGTAATTTTTTGAGTTGATTCTTAGCAAAAAACCCTTTGTTCTTTCGCAAATGTGCTCATTCATGTGTAATTACTTCCACCAACTAATCAAAGTCTTCTCGTAAGCGTAGAATCTGACATTCAGAATCATTCAGAATACATACGAGCGAGTCGCTCGAATGACGGCCGCCATGTTGCGCCTCCATCTTTAAAATACATTAGCCAAAGAGGGACATACCTCCGCCTTTAGCGCTTTTAAACTCAGTGGCACCGTGACGAATGCCAGGGGGAGATTGCTCGCCAGGGAAGCGAAAGAGAATTAAAACGACAACGCGACAGGCAAAGCAACAAGACCAATTGGAGTGGCTAGAACAGCTGCGTGTAAACGATGGAGAGAGAGAATTTCAGGTTCGGCCACCGTAGGAGTTGAAATGCGCTTGGAATGGGAAGGGCTAGAAAGAAATATTCAGTTGGTTGTCATACACAATTTCACCACTAGATGGGAGAAATTCTTACACAATGTAGCTTTAACTTAAGCACCGTCTTAGTGAGGTGTTACACTGGTGTGCCTTTACTCAGTATGAACATAAATCCTGTATCGTTACTATTTTTATACCTCCACTTCCTTGCGAATGTTCAGTGTTTGGACACCATGATTGGGCTCTAGACATGCAATAATCTTGTTTACACGTGCATTTTTGCTACCTTATTAATATACAGTATAATGTAACTGCAGATGTTGTGTAGTGATATCTGTTTACCTGCACTGATAGCAGGCTGGGTGTAGATAATGGGACTGCTGCCAATAGTAATGGCTTTATTCAACTGACTGGCTTTACGTTTCTGACCCTTCCCCAATGGGCCCAATGACTCCACGATCTGTGAGTGACAAGAAATATAACAGAAGTTAAAAGCTGATCCTCCTCCTTTATTCAGAATTTACACATCTTGCATTATCCAGTATACTGATCAAAGAAAAATAAAAAATGGATTACTCCCATACCTTCATGCTAGCAGTGCCTGGAGGTAAAGGAGGCCTCCCACTGCCGTCTTCCTCCGTTCCAGGGGCTGGAGGCTCCCCATCATTATCATCGTCCATCTCCATCTCCACCTCCATGATCTCCTCATCGCTGTCAGGAGGGGGAGGAGGTGGAGGTGGTGAGCCTGGGGGGAGAGGTGGAGGCGGGGGGTTGTTGGAAGGCGGGGGTGGGCTTTCAGGAAGAGGAGGTTGAGATGGGGAACAGAGAGACGATGGAGGTGGTGGTGGTGGGGCAACCATGGTAAAAGTAGACGATCCTGTGTTTTTTTTTTTTAATAAAATGGTGATAACATGGGGAGATTAGGGGGGTTGGCATTATGTCACATAGTATGCACTTAATACAGCACAACAATATTGACTGAATGTAATGGATGCTAGATCGCATCCGATACTCTAATACTTTAACAGGCAGGTCTAAGGAGCAGCGACCGTAGTAATAGACTGACCTGTGACCCCACCAGCAGTTGCAGACGATGTTTTGGCATCCCCTGGACTGGAAATCTGTGTCTGGGCACCGTGGCTGCCTTTCGGGCCCTCCTCCTTGTCCTCCTCTTTTGGGAAATCCCACTGGGAGGCACTGGTCCGGTCGTTCACATAGAAATACCGCCTGTGCTCTCTAAAGAGTGGGACAACAGAGATAGAAGACAAGAGTCTCAACGACTGGCCTAGCAACTGGCTGAGTGGCATAATACCCTGGGATAGTGGGGCAAGGGAGTGGACATAATGGCCACAGTAGGGGGCAGGAGTGTTGGTATGGACAGCGACTTTAGCCGTCCAACAGAAGGGCCCAATTAGAGTGTGGTTATGGATGTGGATAGGGAACCCACCTTGCTCTCAAAAACAAAGAAAGCAAAACAAATCATCTCTAGGTCCTGAAAGTAGCATTCAGCAGCTCACACCATGGTTGTCACATTTGTTCCGACAACCATTCCCTCCCAGACACAGGAAGACGCCAGGGAGGAAGCACCATCATAATCATCAACAACCATAGGTCAGAAAATAACAGGCACAGTCAACTCATTTTACATCAGAAAAAAGAAAATAAAAAAAAATAAAAACAGGAAGACATATGAAATAGAGTAGGTCTGACCTGCTGGATTCCCGTCATTGCTCCATCTTCACCTTTTATTTGATGCGTGACACTCCTCGCTTCCAGGGCATCACTCTGTCTGCATTGCATTCTGGGGGTTGTAGTCCTGTAAAGTGCAAAGCTCTCCCACGCAACCAACCTTTCTACCATACACCCCCCCCCCTACCAAATTTTCCACTGACTGGACCCATAATCAGTCTACAAATGCCCTTTACAACAAAGAGCTTAAGAGTCTGGGTTATGGGGACAGGGAGTTTTCTCTGTGACAGGACGCAGGCTGGCCCAGAGTGGATGCTCCCTTATCAGTTTGTGCAAGGCAGAGTGCCAGGATTGCATCACAGAAACCTGAAGAGTCTGTTTCTGGTAAGTATTTTGATCCTCTCAGACTGGTTAAGCTTCTCCCCAAGTCATGTAACAAAGTCTGCAACCTCGGCACTGAGAAGGGTGTAGTCACATGGTAAAATTTTTGGGGGACGAGGGAGTTTAGAGATGTGAAAGGTAAGGAGCGCGTACCTGTCCCAGTGGCAGGACCAGCCTTTAGGGGTGGCGTTAAGTTCGTAATATTTTATGTGTTCGGCAGCTTCCTGAAGCCTGCGGCGAAGATAGACCCCATTCAGAGCGCCCTCCCTCCAGTCAGCAATCCGAGTCTTGGGAGGGGGGGGGGGGGAGAAGAGAAGAAACATGAGACAAGAGTGAGATAAAAGCCCAGAAAGTAGAGGTAAAAAGGGATAAAGAGACATAAAGACAGAAGAGCCACAAGATAGATGAGTATCACGAAAGAGTAATTACAGTAAGTTTCCACAATGACACCTTTTGATGGATTATTATGGGAATTTTAAATATTAAGTACTACCACGTCCGTGTGAAAAATGATATGAAACAAAATTAAGCGTTAAATATTTTAGAAGTCGCACTGAAATATCTACAACTGGAGCCTATGATAAACTGTACCGTTATGCTCTCACCTCAGTTTGTAGCAGAAGAAACTGAAAGTTTGAGATTGCCTTTTTGTTTATCCCCAAGAACTCCATCTTGTTGGTTAAGGTGTTGGCCAGTTGTCCAATCTGAAACTACATTTTTTTTTTTTTTTCAGCATTAACAAAACATGTATCAAAAGAGATTGTCACAAAAACGATGGTCTGTAAACGGTAACGCTGTTGTTACCTTGAGCTCAGGCGTTTCCACTTTGAGCTCAGGTGTTTCCACCTCTTCTTTTACCGGAGGTTTTGTAACCGTTTTCTCCTCAGAACTGTCCGTTTCCTTGTCTTCTCCTTCCGCAACACTCTCTAGGACTTTAGAAAGTGCTACAAGACACAAAAGAGGCATTTAAGTATGCAGTAGTAAAGTAAGTGGGATATTTCTGCATTTCTCACCCCTCCCATCATGCATGCCATCCTCCAATTGCACATATGTAATTATTTAGACTCACTCGTCTCTGTGTGGTCCTGTAGGTCTGAGCCTCTGCTGTTCGAGTCGGGGCTGGGAGCAGAGGGGAAGGCGGTCTTCCATCGGCTTTTCTTTAGTGTAGGGCCATGAGAACCAGAGGCTTCTTGGCTCGTCTCAGAACAAGGACTGGAACCTGCGGCACTCCCATCACCCTCCTCCAGCGCCCGGAGCTCAGCCTAGGAGCCAGACAACAGGATAGAACTGGGTTACACAGACAATATACATTTTGAAATACCACTGCTGTACATTTATATATAAAAAAAAAAAAAAAAAAAAAAAAAAAAGTAATTCCTGCTCATGTCAAAGCTGTAAAAACATATTTAAAAACCCACCTTTTTCCTCTCCAGAGCCAGTTCCAGCTCCATTGTGTCTTCCTCTGTCTCCTCCTCAGCATCTGAGTTGTCTCCCGACTGCTTCTTAGCGCCAATATCTTTCTGGACCGTGGGGACTGGGTCAGGGTCCGGCAGAGGGATAGAGGGGGATCCTGCAGGGCGAACCCCTTCTCCATCAGAATCCAAACTGTTCTCAGTCTCGTCCAAGCCTTTAAGCAGTCTTTTTCTCCATTTTTCTTCAGCTTCTTTCACTTCCGAAGGAATCAGAGGACCAAGCAAAGATGCAGCCACTCCACAGCGCTCCTCCTCTTCACTTGTGAGACCTACAACACTCTCAATCACCTCCTTTTAGACAACACATGAGGGTGATCTATTAAAACTCAGAATAACAGTCCTTAAAACACCACAGAATCAAGATATTTTACATTTGTGTTGGACTTCAATGAAACTTGCCTTCACTTTGGTCTCTTTAGCTGACTGTAGGGCTGCAGCAGATGCAGCATTTTCCTTGGTGTTATAAGGTGCATGCCCTGTGCCATTGACATTAGAGCTACAAAGAAAGAAGAAAAAAAATGATTCATACACAGCTGAATTTCTGTACTAGAGACAAAAATACCAAATGCTGTCAGTTGCTCTGTCAGTTGCTCCTACCTTTTGGCATTCTCCTCCAGGCTTTGCACCTGATCAGCTAGATAATGCGGCAGCTCCCAGGACACCTCGTTGGTTACAGTGTTCCAGTAGTAGTAGCAGCCAGAGTTCTCATCCCACACCTCCTGCCAGTCTCCCATCTCTACACCCACTGCAAAAAAATATATACATATATATATATACACATTAGAGGCTTTGAGACAAATAGCCTTTTGGTGATATAATGCACACAATTTATCTGTTTCCACAAACAAACAACCGCTACTCAATTTAGGCTGAATCCCGAATGACTCCATCAATGTGTAGCAAATTGGAAAGTGGAAACAAAATATCAACAAAACGTTGCTAAGGGACGCTGAAGTTTCCGGCTTTCTTCTCGACAGGTAAGTCAATGTTACGGTCTAAATTACAAGGGTAATTACGTATACATGCTCACACTAATGATTCAATGCAGTTTGTTTGAAATAACGAACCTCATCACCCGAAAGAAAACTCGATGACTAGCTTCTTGGTACACGGCTACCATAGTTGCAACACACATTTAAAAAAGCGAGGCGCTAGAGAGCACTATTCGTTTGAATGCAAAATACAATGTCACCGCTAGATGGGAGAAATTCCTACACAATGTACCTTTAATACACAGGCAAAAAAAATAAAAAATAATCTGCTTGAATAGGTTATAAAGAGTATAATTAACATGAAATTGCTCTGTTAAAGTATTATATCACAGGTACTTGAAAAAGAGTCCATTGTCAATCAGAAGGACATCAGAACATAAAAAACGTTATCTTAAATACAGCACAAACAGATACCTCCAGCAAGCGAGTACTCCGTATTGTACTCAAACGATGTGTGTTGTTGGTTCTGTTCTTCATTGGCGGCTGGCTGCTGAGTATTAACCTCAGGTCTGGGTGGGGTGCCAGTTGGGACCGAAGGATGAGATGCTGCATCCTCTGAACTTGGCTGAGTGGTGATTGCATCAATTTCCTGTGGTGGGAAAAATGGCAACAGGATTTATATTTTTTGACAAAACTTGTGTTTTCAGCCCTTAGAATGAACCACACTTAACTTAGCACTAGTCTTTACTTTTACACCACCGCAAAATTGATTCTAAAATCAGAAAACCCAAAACCTGCAGTTTACCTGGTAATTATTTGCCACCAACCCATAATTATCCACAATGAATAAGGCCCATAGATCGAATCACAAACTATCCTTTCACTTCACAGCTACATACTGCACCTCTGAACAGGTCTGAGCCTGATACAAGTTAATTCCAGTTGGTTCATTATGCATCTAAATTACATATTTTACATCAAGAAAACTCTGTTAACACATTGTGTTTTTGACGTTGTGAACCGTACATACATACATGTTATGCAGTAGCCTACAGTCCTAACTGTACCACCAGGTATACTAATTAGCTTGAAGTTATACATCCTAAAAGAAAACACTCAATATAAAATTGGTTCAGTAGCAAAAACGGAGGATTAAGATAAGAAGAAAATAATACTCACAGCCATGAAATTGGCCAATGTGCTGTCAATGTCAGCTGACTTTGTCGTTGTATGCTGAGAGTCTCCAGCATCTTCTTCATCACTATCATCATAGGCTCCAAGCAAGGACAAACCCTCTAAAAAGGTAGAGATAAAACAACTTTGTTCAATCAACTGGTTTTCCAATGCCTGAGAACCAAAAACAGCAGCACACATATACACAGTTACTCTACCTGTTGCTTTTGCTGCAGGAGTCTTCATGTTTGTGAGCCTTTCTCTCATGAATCTGAGTCCATCGCCCTCCTGTTCATCTGCAAAACAATGCCAGCCAAGAGGTTAGCCTTGAGCTTCAACGGTTGCTACAGCAAGTTAGATAGAGGCTAACGTTGTTCGCACACATAGATACTCACTCCCCTAGCTAGATAAAGCAAGTAAAATGTAACGGTATTTGTGTTAGTTGGGTACATTTCTTTAGAGTTTACTGGCCCAGTCATTTGTCATAAGCCTATTTTGGCATGCTCACATAACTACTAGCTTGCTAGCTTAGCACGCTAGGCGATAGCTTCTGGTCGATCCAATTAAAAATATCACGGTGTTGTGTCATGAGCCTAGCACATAACGTTAGCTATAATTTGGCTTGGCTAATTCTTGGTAATGGTGTATTTTTGAAACGAGAAACTCAGCAGCTAAATTTCGTTAAGTAAATCGATTTTTATGAGGTAGGCCCATTCTATACACCTCGAGAATTTAGCACTCAACTAGCCTGTCGCTATCAAGCCACTGAGAAATAAAAAATACCATCGGATCCCGAGGGTGCTTCTTCCCTCTCTCCGGCATTCCCACTGCGGAGCCCGGGAGGTGAAAGCTGTAGGATCGTTCTCCGACCGACCAGTCCTCCTGTGAGGCGACTTTTCTTACCCATCGTTGTCTCTCAGTCTAGTGGCCTGCTCCCTTCCTTGGCGTCGTTGTTGCAGCTCTGCTCTGCTGCTGCTGCTTGGTAGGTAATGGATGCTAGATCGCATCCGATACATGTGTCGACGTCAATATGAGCATACTGCGCATGCGTCAATGCGTAGGCTTCAACACCATTCAGACGTTACTGCCGTTTCTATTTAATATACACTCTTGGCCATAGACATATATTATGTCTATGCTCTTGGGTGCTAATATTGTTAATAATTTCTATCACGACACATTCATTTTCAGTCTTCGGCTGACATGAAGCCCAAGTGTGTTGACGCCTGCGCGGTATGAGCGTATTGACGTTAACCATGGACGGGTGCGATCTAGCATCTACCCTGCTGCTTCGAGCCGCTTCGAAGAGGGCACAAAAGAAGGTATCAACTTCCGGTTCATATGGTCATGTTTTGAAAGTAACCAGAAACGGTTTCAGTAATTATATACAGTCTATGGATGTAACCTAGCAGCAATGTTTGAATGCGACACCCTCCGAGCAAGTCAGGTAGATAACCGCCCGACCTTTAGAAGCCAAGACTATTTTCATTTTATCGAGTAACGTTAGCTAGCTACTTTGTGGACCAAACTAGCAGCAACTAACGTTAGCTTCACAAGCTAGAACTCGGGCCTTAGCTAAGTGAATGTGTAACGTTAGTTGAACAGACTAGCTAGTCATGGGAGGGTGAAGATAAGCAATTATACGGTTTCGGAGGGGAGCCGCCCATTGATGTATGAACATAAATACCCACCACAGAGGCAGCAGTCGAAAGGGCTCGAAGGAGGAACAACTGCCCAAACTAGTGCCAGAAGGAGGTCCGGATCAGACATGATGGGGGCTACAATGGGACCGGTTTTACACTGGCTCCAAAATGTGGCAGCTGTTACTCTCCTCAAAGCCCGGCGGACTTTATTTCAGGCTGCCATCCTGTTTTGTGTCCTGGTTCTGCTACTTTGGGTGTCCATCTTTCTCTATGGAAGCTTCTATTACTCATACATGCCCAGTGTGAGCTTCTCCACCCCTGTGCACTTCTACTACACCTCTGATTGTGATTCCTCAGAGTCAGCACTTTGTTCATTTCCCACGGCCAACATCTCTTTCATGAAGAATGAGAGGGACCTTGTGATGGCTTACGGTCAGCCTTATCGAGTGTCTTTGGAGTTAGAGATGCCAGAGTCTCCAGTGAATGAACACTTGGGTATGTTTATGGTCAAGATGACTTGTTACACCAAGGGTGGAAAGACAGTCTCATCAGTGGGCCGATCTACCATGCTGCATTACCGCTCCAACCTTCTGCAGAGCCTGAGTACTTTACTGTTCTCTCCTCTCTTTCTGACCGGGATGGCTGAGCAGAAGCAACTCATAGAAGTTGAGCTCTTCTCAGACTACAAGACAAATGCTTATCAACCCTCTATCGGTGCAGTCATTGAGATCCAGTCCAAACGAGTGCAGATCTACTCATCTCAACTCCGAATCCATGCTTTCTTCACTGGCATAAGATACGTTCTGTACAACTTCCCCCTGACATCTGCAGTGATCGGCGTAGCCACCAACTTTGCCTTCCTCTGTGTCATTGTGCTGTTCAGCTACCTGCAGTTCATATGGGGTGGGATCTGGCCTCCAGATCAAGTAAGAGTCAGGGTTATGATGGGAGACAACACCCGTATCCAGCAGAGGAGAGAGGAGGCTCGGAAGCGCATGGAGAAGGAAAACTCGCAGAAGGATCTGAGTGCTCCTCAAGTGATAGGATCTGTGAATGATGCATCTGATTTCCAGGAAGATGACATAGTAGCAGGGCCGTCGCCAAAGAAGCCCTCGGAAATTCTGGATGCATCTGGGGCTGATGTGCCAGACACAAAGGAGGAAGGGTCTCATGACTCCTCTCATGAGGAGAAAGACGGCTCAGGCGTGTTGGATGGCTGCCAGCTGCCTCACCAGGGTGAGACCTTACTCCGACAGAGACCTGGGCCGTGGATGAGCCTGTGAACCACGCAACTGCACACAGCTAAAGCACCGCTAGTAGAATATAATGTGGCAGAAATTATTTTGAGCCTAGCAAACCCCCTGTTTGAGTCAGCCTACTACAGATGCATGCTAATATTATACCTGTGTTGTTTCAGCTAACAAACTGCTGCTTATTGTCTTGTGTTAAAAACAATTTACCTCGTTGTAGCTTTGACCTCTTCTCATGTCTTTCTGCTTATTGCCTACAGTCTTGTTTTGCTATCTTAGTTTTGATGATTCCCATAGCAGGTGGCACTCAATTTCAGCTCTGGCTTGTCCAACTGTATTGCCTAGGGGAATTTAACATTACCATACGTTTTACCACTGTTAAGGAAAAACTCAGGAGCAGCACAACTCTTTCACATACGTAAAGAAGGTTCGGGAGACCATGATGAATTACACAGAAGCACTCAATTGAGGAGACAATTAGGCAGGCAGTACTGTGTAAACACGATGTGTTACTGTGCAGTGCCGTCCCTGTCCTCCTGAAGGTGTATTTATACTCATGCTGGAGACGTTAACGTTTAGCTGAACCTTGAACAAAGTAATTGCAGGCACCGTTAACACAGATACATAATCGACTTCCAAAAGGAGACAGCCCCGAGACAAAACATGCCCTTATCACGTAGCTGCCAATGTAGACTCCTTGAATCTGTAGATAGCCAAACAGTTATATATGAAGAGGTTTGATTGTTAGAGACTGGCCGAATGTTCTCGACCTATGAATGGCCTGATGTTGTCATGTAAGCTTTCCCTTAGTCTCATCATACCACAATATGATGTTTCTGGAAATTCCACCACAAACGCACCCTTTTTAAAAGTAAGTTGAACCGTCCCATTTTTTTACTGCTTCGATGCCTGTAAGGTGGCTTTTTTTTTTTTTTTTTTAGCTGGATGCACAAATCCTGACCATAGGCCTTTTTCACAGCAGACATTTTGACTTGTCATAGTAGGAAAAGCACAGGTGTTACCAATAACATCAGCGATGGCTCTGTTCTATTCAAGTGTCCCAGTGAGAGTGACAGGGAGCCAGCATGCACAATACCAGGAAGCTGAAATAAAAGCAGCTAAATGGAATTCAGCTGTCATTAATTTCATTATTTACACTTGTGCTTTTCCTACTGCGAAAAGTCAATTTGTCTGCTGTGGAAAAAGGCCTGTCCTCCCATGATAATACGAGTAAACATCGACTCTCTTGATAACCAGTTCAAACATCAGTAGACATGATTCTGTTTTTGAATGTAGCTGCCACATACTTGAAATTCAAATTTCAAGGTGTTGTTTTGGATTTCCTAGAATGTTTAACATCCTTTTAGAGGATATGCACAAACATGCCTCGTGATTCTTTTTTTTAACAGAGGCTCTCTCATAGCAATTAGATTTGGAAAATGTGCCCAAAAGAGTGTCTTTGTTTTTAATAACTTCACATGCAATGGGTGCAGCCCGAGGGACATAAGGAATATGTTGCATTTATTCATTTTCATATTGCAAATAGTGAACGTTCTGTCCCAGTTTAATGGGTGTTTTTACAGCCGTGGCATATTTAGTTAAGACTTCAATGCTTTTACAAAGTTGGTGTTCATTCCATCAATATCATCATTCCTTTACTCAGTATCTGTTACAGTGCAGTTCAAACACTGCAATTTAATGTAGAAAATATTTCATTGATTGTGTTTTCTTAACAACAAAATGTCTATTAGGGAACATGTCGTTTCAACATGTTTGTATTTAATAATAAGAAGCCGTATTAAAAGGATAACTGAAGGTACTGTTTTGAAATACTGGTTGTTGAATATAGCTTAGCCTTTATGTATTAAACCTATGCTTTAGGAGAGCTTGTGATTTCAACAAGGCTTATGGAAGAGTTTGTGAAAGTTGTGTGGATGTAGGATTCTGTACCAAAGATATTGTTAATGTGCTCTACTCCCCTAAAGTTATATGAGTTGGTGTTATTTATGTGTTGAACTAATTAAATAAACATGAATTGGTGCACTTCTCTCTTTTTTTATTGTCTCTTGTATGCGTTTGGGTGACATCCCTCTCGAACTATATGGCTATGCTAACTATTCAAATATTTTTTTGTCTCATAATTCTGATGCTTTAAGGTAAGGTTAGCAGAAGATTTTCATTGCGTTCTACAATTATTTAGTTTGTCATTTTACTACATGGTAAAGGTTAATTTGCTAATGTCAATATGTGCAAATTTATATTTAAAAAATAAAGCAGATTTTTTATTCCCATCATTTTTGATATTGATTAATATAGGTTATGAGTGAAATCAGAAAACATTTAAAAAACAAACGATTGGACCCTATACAATATGATATGATGTCCATTATAACACCTGATTATGGAATTAAAACTAAGACATCAAAGGGATTTCATTAGTCATTAGTGTTTTACATACTAAAATGTGTTGCTTTGGTATCATTGTTATATTATTCATAAATAATCCATAAAAAAAAATCATTGGGTTAAAAACAAGATTTTTTATGGACAAATCTTGAAAATGAGAAAAGTATTATGAGAATCAATCAAGGGTGATATGAAATATATTATAAGAACAGGGCCAATACAGTTTTTGCATTTACAGTGCCCTTACAGACAGCTCATTGCATCACCAAGAGTGGATTGCATGTACAGTAGTGTAAAATGCACAGTTAGTGGAGTCTTTGGCTTTAGGTGTGCTAGGGGGCAGTATAACATAATCTAGTTTATTGTTGACATACGCTGTACAGCATTGGAATGATGAAACAGAATGGTGTCTTTATGTGTTCATAGAACCTCTAGAATTACATAAACACACAATAAACTAATTGTTTTAAATAGGAGGCTGAATTGAAGCTAATACAGTAGTTATGTGTGTTCATGCTGTTTGAAATAATCACATTTCCAATAAAAGGCCCATGGTAATCTCTTTTGTTAAAAGGATTTGAAGTGCCTAAAATGATACATTGTGGAATGACATTTAATCTTGTTTACTGAACATTTTCCTGGTACTCTGAGGAATTGGAAAGCTGCATTTACGATCTGTTTCAAATCGTGAACCTTATGACGATGATATTAAAGCCCATTAGCAGCCTTTATTCAAACCACAGCCCCAATCTATCAGATTAATTATGCATTGGTCTGGATAAGGAGTGCACTAATTGATTTAAATCATCCATCTCTTGTATTAAAATCCTCACTGTATTTAGCCTCAGCAGGTATAGATATTATCTCACATTCTGCTCGAACAAAAATGTCCATAATGAATCCTTTCTTTTTCTCAGTCCCTGCCATACTGACCAACTGCACAGTCAGTTTAATAGAAAAGTGTCCTGCAAACACATCTATAATAGCTATCAAGTAGAAATACATGCTTGCCAGTACTGTTTAGATCCCACAGATATCCTACAACCTGTGCAATTCTGTAAATTTCCCAAGATATACTGTACGTCTTGTACAATAAGTTAAAATAGTTCAAAAGTTTTGAATAAGAAAATTAGATGATGGGGAAAATGAATAGCAATTTACAATGTCACTGTTGTATCAACTAATCATTTGAAGGCACATACAGTTTTACTACTTCAAAAAAGACATTAACATTTCATACAATGTAAGTAACCAGACATGTCAAAATTTTTTATTTTAAGATTCAAATTTCCCCTTTTACACTTGTACAACAACTTGGCTTTACCATATATGGACAAAATGCCATCAGCCTGATGTACAACACACCACTCGGTGTTAAGTGTTCCACTTGAACGTCATCCTGTACTGCCAGGCCTCGCCACGGCTGAGGGTCACTTTGTTCCTTGAACCTAAATGTTGTGCTCCTCCTCGGGGTGTACTTCCGTGACCTCTGCTGTAGTCTCACTCGCTACTTTTGACCCGTCATCTTCCTGCTCATCGTCTGAGCTGTCTGCCCAGCGCCCAACTCTTCTGACTCCCTCGCCCACTGCAGGGGCATTAACGCAGGGGTTGTGATCATAGATGACAAGTTTCAACCCCTGCATGTGAGCCAGGTTTGGGAAGTAGCGTATTTTGTTCCGATCCACATCAATGACAGCTAAAAGGTGCATTTCCAGCAACACTAGTGGGAATGCTGCCAGCTGGTTCCCAGCAAGCCAGATACTTCTTAGCTCTTCCAGCCCTCCAAGCTCTTTTGGTAAACTCTGTATCTGATTATAACCAAGGTGCAGGGTCTTGAGATTAGAGAGCTCACAAACCACCTTGGGGAAAACGGTGAAGCAATTAGTCTCCAGCCACAGAGTACTAAGTTCCTTGAGCTCTCTCAGTTCTCTGGGGAGGCTGTAAAGCCTGTTGTTACCCAGGTAAAGGATGCTTAGCTGGGGCAATCTACAAACAACATCAGGGAGCTCTTCAAAGCAGTTGAAGTCAAGGGCCAGGAGCTGCAGCTTCTTCAGGTCCTGCAGTTCAGCAGGTAAGCTGCTGAGGTTGTTGTCGCTCAGGTAGAGTTTCACCAGCTCATTGAAAACACAGGCAGCAACAGGCAGCCGGCGCAGCTGCCGGCTGCTCAGGTCCAGGGTCCGATCAGGTGGCATCTCTTTTAGGTCCCCTACTAGGAAACGTTGACAGCGCTCGGAGGGAATGAAGGCAATAACGCCTCGCATGGCGTTACCCATCTTGCCCAGTCTCTGATTCACCACTGCTCCACGACATCAATTTAGTGCCAGACAAGGGTTGCACTGATATAGGCTGTAAGTACATTTCATGGCATCCCATTAATGCTCCTCACCACCGCTCTGGAGTTATTGATCTTGAGAAAAACAACGAAAAGTTTGCGACAAAGTAAATGCATCTTTGTAATACTGCATCTGCATTATGAAGCTGTAATCCTGTGTCATAATTACATGATTATGATGCTGAATGACACCCTTTCATCTGATAAAAGCCATGAAAACGACAATGAAAATAAGCATCACGAGTTGTCAACAGAAAACATAATAAGGGTAAAGACGATCATAATTAGAATTGAACAACACCTACTTCTCAGTGTTTTCCTGATGATGTCCATGACTCTCAGCATCTCCTACAGTCAGCCATTTGTTTATCCAACTTAATGGGCTGAAAACATATTGTATTCCCTGGGCAGATATTCCCCAGTGCAGTCCTCTCACTGTCTCTCAGTGGCTCTGAGCTTTGCCCTGACTTTAATGGTGATTGCAACCACTAGCTATTCTCTCCTCCCCATTTGTGCCTAATGACTTTCCCCCCTTCTTCTCTGAGATGACAGAGGTGGGAGAGAGAGAGACAGGGAGGGGCAGGGTTGTAAAGCCTAAGAAGTGCTTTGTGATAGAGCAACGGTCATTTACATCTCGTTTTAATCGGCCCAGACGCAGTTCTGGGACTGTGCCACTGAGCCAGTCAAGTGGGCCTGTGCTGTGGAATAATCTCAAGAATTTGTCAGTGTGCGCAGGGAGACCAAACAGGAAGTTTAAATAATGTGTTTTGCTCTGACTTAGATTGTAGTAAATCATTGGGTGTTTTTGCATGGAAGGGAAATAAAACCTTAGAGGTGTACTGAGGTGTAGTGCAGGGTGCATGACTCTTAGATCTGTGTTTTGTCAGCACCACATTTGACCTGCTTGAACATCAACTGGGAGGTCATTGTAGAGTCCAGACTTTAGTGCAATAACCACTCTAAAAAAACAAAGGCTGGTGCTCATGTTTTAGTTTCCCATGTAGGCATCTATTTTTTAGAGGAGAAAATCATTTTCTATTTTTCTATCTTGGGGAAAGTCTTACCCTATTTGGCCAATGCTATCTTGCATACCTTCATTATGGCTGTTTTCCAACTAGATAAAACTGAGAAGGAATTTAATTTTCCTTATCAGTAGGGACAATGGTTGCACATTGTCTGTTTTCACTCACTGACACTTGTCATTCTCCTTATCCACTCACTGTCTGGGGGCCTCAAACAGGCAACAGGACAATCCAGACCGAGTACACAGAAAGAACCATGTTACTGCCATACCCTGTTCGTGGCAGGCATTTAGCAGAAAAAAAACACAGGTGTAATTAATTGTCCTATTAGGTGATTACTGGAGCACAATGTAATGACGCCATCATTTATGTCATCTTTGACCTGCTTTTCCTGTCATGACAAGCTAAAATGTCTGCTGAAAAAAAAGTTCTTTAAAGCCTTCAAGTTCAATCATGATAGCTATAGTTAGCCTACCTTCATAGTTGATTCTAAAATTCAACCAGAAAGCTAACAGGCAGAGACGCTATGGTCACTTCTATCCAAATGTGGTAATTGTAGGACATGTATATCAGTAACAATTTGAGTATCCAGCAAGCAGGCCCAAATAAACCTGCCAGGGGGGCCATCGGGGAAACATGTCCTGCTGGGCTTATTTTACACAAACCAGTTGATACAGTGAACTGGGAGCTTTAGGGGACCCACAGCAGCTGCCCAATTTGCCTGGTTGGTAATACCCAGAGAAAACTGCAAAAACATGACTCTGATGCGAATGTAACAGTATTGAGGAACTATAAGTTAAAGACATCAGCATTAGCTGGATATTCTGACATTATTATTAAAATAGGCTTCCTCTGTAGTAACTACACCTACTTTTCTATGAACTACACACCTTTTTATAATGCAAGACCACTTATGGTCACAGGAGGGAGGTAGAGGCATGACAGTGGTGTCCCTATTCATAGTCAGTAAAAAATGTACATATTTTTTCTATGGTTATTGTTTTTTGCTCTGTTACTAACCCCCCTGTGGAACTGAGGACTCTCTGACATGTTGAGTTTTGTGTACGGAAGTGGTCAGCAGGTTGTAAGGTCAGAGGGTAAAGGCTATCCCTCTTTCGATTGAGAATATACACAGCCATCTTGGATCTAAGGTAGAGAAGGGAAATTGATGCGGTGAGGATATTTTACTTATTTACTCGTCATATTAAATCGGCTCGGTTCACATTTAAGCCTTCGGCATGAGCGATGTATGTCGCTGTTTTCCTCCGTTTCGATACGGAGCGAGTCTTTAGCTGCTGCAGATTGTCGCTGCTGCTACTGTTGCAAACGGAGCGTAAACCGTGCCGAGAAAACAGACAGCTGACTGTGGATATATGGAGGCAGAGAGGGCCCAAATTACTGCCTTATAGTGACTGCTGCTTGGTAGCTAAGTCGGGGTGTTTTAGAGTTAAAAGGTATCGTTATGTCGTGGTACTTAGCTCTTTGTTAAGGCAGCCCACTTGCGAACTGACGTTAAGCTAAGTTAGCTAAGCTAACCCAACCCAGATTGATTACAAGCTCCTTGCCTGGTAACATTGGCTAACACTACACTACACTAGTGTTGGCTAACTAGCACGTTAGCATTGCTGCTGTTAATTTTCTCAGCAGGGCCAAATTAGGTAACTATTCAGCATTTCAGACAAATTAAAACCCCATAGTAGTTTAACAGGGAGGACATTGACGGTCAGCTGGTTAATGTAATAATGTTATGGATAAGATAAATTGTTTATTTTGTTATAAAAGTTCAACATGTTCTTCCCTTGTGAATGTACATCATTACAAACTAGACACAAAACTGTTCAAAACTTTATTTTAACAACCGCAAGATGCCAAATATGTCACAGTGATTTACAATGAAATGAGTTGATGCATCTCTAATTTTCCATTTGATTTGAATGTGGAAACAGAAAACTCTGTGTCCTATGTATTAAAAAGTTGATTAAATAGTAGGTGAGTGTCAGTCAAGGTCTGGAAGAGCCAGATGCAGAATAAATACTATGCAATGCTGTCAATTGTTGTAAATAAAAAGGTTCAAACATGGAACAATTTAAGGTAGATTTACAGAGATATTTTCAACGTTAGGTTTTGAAAAGCAATCGGTGTATTTAGATTAGAAATGTGAACTTCACTGAAATTCTTTTGTCCAGTTCTTTACTTCTTGCACATCTTTAACAACAACTCTGCTCTCTCTCTTCAGGTGACAAAAGGCATGTTTGGTGCTAGAAAGAAATTTGTAGAGTTCGTCGAGGTAGTCGATAACGACTTCACCGATGAAAGCATGTATTACAGCCAGCCGTCGATGTTCCCACATCGGTCGGACAAAGATGTGAGTTTTGCCAACATATCTGCACACTTCTGTCATGTCTTTGAGTTAACATCAGAGGAGACATTTTCTTGTTATCTTACTCTTTCCAGTCCTCAAATGTTTTCCTTCAGATGCTGTCCTCTCCCTCGCCGTCGTCGTCGGGTCAGCTGTCGCAACTTGGTGCAAGTTTGTACGGTCCACAAAGTAAGTCTTTTTTGTTTTGTTTTCTACAATCACTCGCATATCAGTTTCCTCATATGTAGCATATTTGGAGTGAAGAGAAATCTTTCGTTCAAAAAATTGTGAGCATGAGTGCAATAAACATAGCAGGTATTTATTGGGGACTCTTGCTAATAAAACCAGAAACCTACTGAAAGTTTGAATGTCAACATGACATTTTGCGGATTAATCTTCTCTGGGTTGTCTGATAGCATTTGTTTTTCTCTCTGTTTTCCTTCTGTGTCTTTCTGCAGGTGCACTCGGCTTCTCGGTAAGGGGCATGGGGAACAGTACGCCTCAGTTAAATAGAAATCTAACGCAAGGCACGCAGCTACCAAGTCATATCACCCCCACAACGGGTGTCCCCACGATGTCCCTCCATACCCCTCCATCACCAAGCAGGTGTGTATGAAGCTGTTCATTTTTTTTTGTGAGTTTGCGGACTCAGTTTTGATACATACTTGTGTGTGGTTTATAACAGTAAATAATACCAGGTAATAGAAATGACAGTTGACATGACATGAGCAAAAATTGAAATCCACAAAATCGGACCTGATGTTGTTTTAACAGGGGGACGTTGCCGATGAACACAAGGAACATGCTGAACCACACTCAGGTCGGTCAAGGTATTGGGATGAGCGGCAGGACCAATAGTATGGGCAGCTCGGGGCTGGGCAGCCCCAACCGCAGCTCGCCCAGTATCATCTGTATGCCCAAACAGCAGCCAGCACGCCAGCCCTTCACCATAAACAGGTAGACGGACCCTGCACAACTCACGGTCCTTGTAGAGATCTGCTGTCCTTTTGTGTCCTCTACAGTTCCTAATTTAGGGGGTGTTGTTGTTTTTTAAATTTGAAGGACAGTTAATGTTTGGAAGCTGGACTTATCTTTTGTTTTGGTTTTCTTTTCTTTCTTTTTTTTTATCTTTGCAGCATGTCAGGGTTTGGTATGAACCGCAATCAGGCGTTTGGGATGAACAACTCATTATCAAGCACGATCTTCAATGGCACAGGTTAGTGTGTTTTAACCCAGGTGGGTAAACCAGGGGATCATTAGTTTGGGGTTTTATTCAGACACACAGAATGTATCTGTGTTTTATATTGAATATACAAAATTAAATTTTACAAAAGAAACACAGTGAAAATGACATTCTATAAATACACCTAGCTGCATAATAGTTAAGAGCTGTTGACGTGATGAGACGACTGTGTCCACTGTAAAATGCAGTGATCGGTGTCTTCTTGAAGCAGGAAGCACAGCTACTTTTAGATGCGGGCAGCACAAGGTTAGAGAGAAAATCACTTTAAACTGATTTGGCTCCTTTTGAAAAAATCTGCGTATTTTTTTGGTGCACATTGGTGAAAGTGAAATTCATTTCTGGAAAAACGGTAAAGGCGACACCATTGTATCAATTCATGTTTGACTGCTGAAACAGACGGTGAGTACCGACTACAAGTTAGCTGTTGTGTTTGGTCAGCAGTTGGTACTTAGGGGAGGGCTATTTTTTTCATACATTTACAGGGTAGTCCAATCACACTATCAAGTTACTACACAGATAAATTGAGTTGAAGGTGACTTTATATATTACAAGTTCCTAACCTTCCTATTACTGCAGATGGGAGTGAAAATGTAACGGGACTGGATCTGTCAGACTTCCCTGCGTTAGCAGACAGGAGTCGGAGAGAAGGGACGGGAAACCCAACACCGGTGCTCAACCCACTGGCTGGACGGGCTCCTTATGGTAGGCCATTAGGCCGGAGAAAGTGTCTTTATTTTTACACACATTAAGTTATAGGAAGTAGGTTCCCCTAGGAGAGGAAATAGATATTAGTTTCTTGATTGGGTTCCTAATACTAGCCAAGGCTTTGTTTTAATGCAGTCCACAGAAACCAGAATAGCTTGTGATACCCTTTTGTTGTGATTTATTGCTCATTACACTTTGGGGAATTATAATCTCTACTTCACTGTGTTCATCATCATCATCATCAAGTTGGCATGGTGACGAAGCCATCAACAGAACAGACACAGGATTTCTCCATCCATAACGAGGACTTTCCTGCTCTGCCTGGCCCAAACTATAAGGACCCCACGTTGAACAACGATGACAGCAAAACTGTAAGTGTGAGCCACTGATCACTCTACAACACAATCTGACAGGCTGTGTGTGTGTGTGTGTGTGTGTGTGTGTGTGTGTGTGTGTGTGTGTGTGTGTGTGTGTGTGTGTGTGTGTGTGTGTGTGTGTGTGTGTGTGTGTGTGTGTGTGTGTGTGTGTGTGTGTGTGTGTGTGTGTGTGTGTGTGTGTTTCAAGATAATTATTTATTATGCATTTACATGTTTTATTTTTCTGTGTTTGAAGCTGGTTTTCTCTGTTTCTAGAACTTGAACTCCACAAGCAAGAGCACATCCAATGCAGATGGGCCGAAGTTCCCCGGTGACAAGACGACCTCAGCACAGAACAACAACCAGAAGAAAGGGATCCAGGTGTTGCCCGATGGTGAGACTTCTCAGCCAATCGTATCGCTCCAATTCCACTGAGACATCCCTTCTTAATCGCACAACTTGGGTGAGGCAGTTGGGCTCTCTACCCTGCATTTGGGGTTAGATAATTATTGGATAGGCTGCAGTGAGGAAACCAAAAAAAGAATATGTTCAGTATGATACAGACCATCATCATCTTTCCATTAGTCTGTCTGTGACCATCATTTGTTAAACAAAATTATTGGCTTGGTTTGCTCTCCAATGCGTGCACAAAGTGTGGGTTAGAAATATGGAGGTAATGTATTGACGGTAAGTATTAACTGTAGTTCACAGCCCAGTTTCAGCGGTCTGTTGAACTCTGAATTATCCTGCTGCTGCAGGTCGGGTGACAAACATTCCCTCAGGAATGGTGACAGACCAGTTCGGCATGATTGGCCTGCTGACGTTTATCCGGGCAGCAGAGACTGATCCGGGGATGGTCCATCTGGCGCTAGGAAGTGACCTCACGACACTGGGACTCAACTTAAACTCACCAGAGTAAGACAGCTGTTCTACCCTAAATACAGTAACTTTTAGGGTTTCATTAGCCAGTAGGTACAGTATATGTCCAACAAAGGAAATGGGATAAATAAGTCAATAGTCCAGTAATGAAACTCAGTCGCCCATTTAAATGCTACATGGCCTATTGTATAATACATGTTGCAAGCACAGATGGTTACAATGTCATTTATCTAGCTTTCCTTTTGACCAAAAACGTCTCCGTTAAACTCTGCCTTTGGTCTGTACCCGGACTACATAACCCTTTTTACTGGTATGCCATTTTTAACACCATTTTGGGATAGATTTGGCTCTTTTGCTGGCATAAATTCTCTGTGCAAGACTCATTGTACCATGTTTGCCTCCAGAAGGGTAACAAACATATGACATATTAACTTGAGACATATTTAGCAGCATAATCCAAATATTTTGAAGCCAAACAACCATACTGATATATTTGTTTCAAACAGATTCTGCCCCCAATATTGTAATAATCAGTAGAGCACAAAGACAAATTCTGTGGAACCTACTCAAGATGCCAAACTGTTATGGGCAGTTATGTTTCACACAACAATACGCGACAACTATTAGCCAGAAAAACTGAAATTTCAGTAGCAAACTTGATAAATAATATTTTCACCTCATGCCGCCGTAGCCCTACTAGCTTCATGAGGTCCCTGATTTGAGTTGATGATTGTAAAAGCATTCAAATATACAGCGAGTTTAATCGCCTTGCTCAGAATTCCCAGCACACGAGGACAAAAACACTCCACTAGTGACGTTTCCCTCCTGTTGACTGCTTCTTCAACATTCTTGGCATTGGTTTGAATAGTTCTTGTTTTGTTAGTTTGTACTGTAACTGTCTGTTAAATCTGAAAATGTGTCTAGCAGGTGTTGTGTTTTGTTGTCCATTGTGGCGAGAACTTACGGCAACTTTCTTTCCCGACAGAAACTTGTACCCCAAGTTCGCCTCTCCGTGGGCCTCGTCACCTTGTCGACCTCAAGACATCGGTAAGACATGAATGTGAATTACGTGGGGGAGGATGATTAGCTTTCAAGATTTGGCAGAGTCAGTCTGAAGGCATTTTTATGACGACAGACAGGTTGTCAGGGACCCGTAGCTAGCTGCACGCTTCCCTGGCTGGGCAGTAGGATCAGACGTGTTGATAGAACTGGCTATATGATCTACTGAAATCTACAGTTTTAAAGCATAAGCATGCATGTCGCAATCTGCTGCTGCTTTATTTGAAGGTTGATATACTGTAGACCAAAGGGGAGATCATTTTTTTTCTCCTTATAAAGGCGCTGACACACCAGCCCGATTATCGGCCGTCTGACAGTCTGGCGAGGTCGGTGACTCAAGTCTGTTCGGTGTGTTCTGTGACGTCGTCAGTCGGAGGAGCCGTCGGCGTTCTTTGACAGCGTGCTCTGTGTTTACTAGGTCTAGACAGATGTTCCGTCATTTCCGGTTTTAATTTTTTGGGCGACAATACAGATTAGCGCCGCCTGCTGTTATGAAGACGTATTACGTCTTGCACAGAATGTACGCTCAAGTCGGCGTCGCTTCGGTGCGTTTCGAGGCACTTTTGTGACCTCGGGGAGCAGACTGCCTTTTCTGCCGACGGTCGGCCGTTGGGTTGGTGTGTCTGAGCCTTTACAGTATCAGTATGATTTGATAGTACAAAACAGCTGGCAGTTATTCACACATATGGCCATTTGGGTATTGCATCATGATTTTAATGGTGTAAAAAAAAAAAAAAAAAAAAAGCATGTCACGTCTCTCCATTGGCATGACGGGGAATATAGAAAAGTCTTCTTGTAATAGGTTTGGACATGTTTTAGTCACTCCTACGTTTTCTTGCCTTTTCAGACTTCCACGTTCCGTCTGAATACTTAACAAATATCCACATACGGGACAAGGTAATTATGGGCTTCACAGCAGTGCCACAATAAGTGGTTGCAGTCTTCAGGTAGTACATGTGCTTACAAAACTAATCCTCCTTATTCTTTGCTGTCCTGCATCCAGTTGGCTGCAATTAAACTGGCACGATACGGCGAAGACCTGTTGTTCTACCTTTACTACATGAATGGTGGTGACCTGCTACAGCTTCTGGCAGCGGTAGAGCTGTGAGTACTTTCATCCTTTGAATGGTGATTGCTGCAAAAATGTTATCTAGCATTACTCATAAATCCCCACTGTAAATAATTCAAGTTTGATAATGATCTGGACATTGTTCAGATCTTTTTAAATCAATTTAAAGTATGTGGCAGGCTGTCAGTAGCTCTTTCCCTTCTTTAAGCTTTGATTTGATTCACGTGGTTTTTAAGGTTCTTGGCAGGGGGGGAAAAAATTTAGGTAAATCGCTGGGTTTCTTCCCCTTTTCTCTTATTCCTTGTTCATAACTTGACTCTCCAGCTTCAACCGGGACTGGAGGTATCACAAAGAGGAGCGGGTTTGGATAACAAGGGCGCCTGGCATGGAGCCTACGCTGAAGACCAACGCCTACGAGAGGGGAACCTACTACTTTTTTGATTGTCTTAACTGGAGAAAAGTAGCTAAGGTAAGAATTTCTCTCTCTGCTGCCTCTCTGCACTTTCACTACCTGGCTAAATGGCATCAAGTTTGACTGACTTTTGTCGTGGATTAGCGCTTTTCCTATCATTTTTAAAATTGTGTCTGCATCTCTAAGGAATTTCATCTGGAGTATGACAAGCTGGAAGAGAGGCCTCACGTGCCAACAACGTTCAACTACAACCCAGCCCAGCAGGCCTTCTAAGGCCCGACCAGTCCAAAGGGCCGCACCGGTTCCTGCACACAACCCGGTTGTCCAGGAGGGGCGCTGTGATTCCCACAGCTTGGTTTTTATTCCGCGAGGATTTGGCTATCTGACTGGTTGTCGCCACCATCAAAACTGCCCTGCCTTTCCAAAATTACATGCTGCCCAAAACACCAACACTTGTTCTGTTTTTATTCTTTATGTTCCTGTTTTTTTTTTTTTTTTTTCCGTCTTGTTTTGAGCAGGGTCTGTGTTATGTTTACGTCTCTGAATCTGAAGCCTGTTTTCTTTTAGAAAGGAGGACTGACCTTGTGGCACAGGACAAGTGACAGAACAAGGTTTACGCCTCGCCAAGAGTTAAGAACGGAAAAAAACGGAAAGTTAACATCCTCAGACGCAAGTGGAAGGGTGAAAGAAATGCAATGTTTATTGTTGCACTATATTTAGTAATAAAAGAACACAAAATTTGTTTGTGATTTTTTTTTTTTTTTTATGTGAACACTCCGTGATAATTTTTCTCTTTTCCATTTTTTTGTTATAATTTCGGGGGGTTCATACAACTTTTCCACATGCATCCCTTTTCATCTCACCTTTTTTTTCCTTCTATTTACATTGATTCCAACATCTGTATTTGCACCACCTATTTGTTTCTCCCTCTGTCCGTCTCTGTGAGTTCTGTGCCAGTTGAACATGGACACAAATCTGGGAGACTACTTTGGTTTCCACGAATGTGGACAAATCCTCGCAGAGGGTAAACGGCAACACACCGTTGCTCCAGAGCAAACAAAACACTTTCCAGTCTTTGTTACAATTTTGTAAGAAATGTGTACATTTTTGGTTTCTTTGCATCACATATATTAGTGTATGTATGTACGAATGTATATATGATTGCTATATATATATATATATGTATGTATATACATATATTACATCTATTTTGGAAGAAATTTTGCCCTGCCTTGTACCTCGTTTTTATGAGGTGAGCATGGATGCAATATGTGGACGCAACAGGACATTTCTGGATCTGCTGGACAGGCAGTCACATGGCACTGCGGGCACTTACATCAAAATGATACGAAATTAAAATTTCATTTTAAGGAAAGGCCTGATTCTCAGCCAAATAAAACAAGAAAAAATAAACCTGGAGATCATCCCAAGTTCTGAATCCAAAAGGAGGGGAGTCTTTCAATTCAAGCTGTTTGAACAGCAGTAAATGGCAGCATTTCATAGGAAAAGGAAAAAAAAATGACAAATTGAGGAGAGAGAAAAAAATCCAGACCAAACTTGTATTTTCTGAAGTAAAAGCTTCTTTTCTTTGTATTAAAGCAGAAAAGGCTTTCCTGAACCACTGTGTGTGTGTGTTTATTGCTTTTATAAACTCAGGGACCCCTTAAGTTAAAACTCCATTTCCTGAAGTCAGTTTTAATCTACAAATTTGCATGCAAACGTGTACAATTAAGTTTCTATAGTACACAGGTTTAATGGATACACCGAGAAACATCCAGCACAAACATTACTTGAGCATGTTATTTGTGCTTTAAACCTTTTGCAGTAGCTTAACTGAATTTAAAGGCTTCCATTACAAACTTATAATTGAGACATGACATTCTGTTGTGCACGTTTTATTAGTCTTCAAAGACTTTACAGAACTTCCTCTTCAGCAAGTCAATTCATGGAATGTAATTTAGACCAAATTATGGCCTCATATTCACATTGATCGATATAAAATTGGGAAATAAAAATGTAATGATACATCTCCAGTGCTGCAGAGAAATAATTAAAAGTCTTGCACTAGGCTACATCCAGAATCTCGTGTTTAGATGCATTATTTCTAAATGAATTAGGTTATGGAACCAGGCATCCACAGTTTAGAAAGGCACATTCATACAATGTATCAAGATGGACAAACAAAAACTAGCAGTAGACAATAATGGCGCACACACACACACACACACACGAGAACATTATACATTGAAAACATTCTCAAGAGTCCTCGTTACTGTGCTATAACCTACATAGGGATTATGAACAAAGCTGCCATTAAAGGCCATGAACAACCACAATTAGTACATTGGAAACAGAGCAAAGTAAGGAAATGAAAACAGAAATTCAAATCAGTCATTGAATTTGTCTCCGATTAGCAGAGGACACGCATACAGCTGGTGCTTCTACTATAGAAAAATGATCCAGTCCATTCAGACTGGATGTATAAGTATCAAAAGGCAGTGTGGCAGAGGAAAGCATTCACTTTTACCTTACATTTGTTACACCACCTGACTTTTTCAAATTGCAGTCGCTTGCATAAATGCTACAAATTCAAACTGAATTCATTTAGATGTTGCAAACACTTCAAAGCTGAGGGGATGTTACTTTGATGTTTCTGTAGAACGGAAACAACAAAAAGACACTTCTTGCAGTAGCACTTAAGCACACTTTTTTTTTTTCCGCTGTAATGGAGACGACTGCTTTGTCACAGGACGTAAAGAGAAACAATATCCTTCAATTGTCTGTCGTTTCATCCAGTTTACGGTCGTTTCTCCCTGAACTACACACACACACACATCCTGCCGAACATCCTCCTCTGGCCAGGCACACACTCCCCTCATTTGTCAGAACTCAAGTTGTGAACACTGATCTGGAGGGTCACTTTGAGGCAGGTTCAGTGGGGGTTGTACCTCCTGCTTTGGAAGCTTCTTCTGGTGAGAAAAAAAAAAAAAAAAAAAAAAAAAAAAATGGCAAGTAAGTTTTTTCTGAGATCTAAAAGAAGGATGAAGACACACTGACCTCACCCTTCATTAATTGGGGTACTATCTTTCTATGAAAAAAAAATCATCTTCAAAAAGCCTGTATAACAGGATGGTTTTGCATAATTAAAAGACTCCATTAATCATTACGACACCACCTAACCTTTCTTCTCCTGAGTCTCCTCGGCTGCAGTCTTGTCTGCTCTGAAGAAGATCCGGGCGCTGCTTAATGAGAAGTGGAGCAACTCAAACTCCTGAAGTGAAAAGGAAGACAAAGAGGTCAGAGTGAACAACTACTTCACATGAGACGAGAGGCAAAAGATACTGTGTGAGGAGAAAGGAACAGCTGCACCGCAGTGTTCTAAAAACAACAGGAAGCTAGTTATTGTAGTATGGCCTTCTGATTTGGTCCACAGTCAGCAGCCAGAGCAGCAGCAGTGTCTGTGACACACACCTCATTGAGGCAATTAAGGTCCTTTAAAACCAATGTGTTTATATTCAGTTTGACCTACACGTACCGAGGATATCATTATCTCTTACATCCATTGTGACTAAACATCCATAAATCCACCTTAAAAAAATAAATAAAAATCAATCAATCAATCAACTATAAATCGAGGAACCTCTGTGCGTGTGCATCTCCCGCATGCGCAGTAGAGTGCAGATCGGGCTGCATTTTTCTGTCTGAGCCCGGCCCGCGTCCGACGGAGCAGTAACCGAACCCGACCCGGGCCCGACAGGCATCAAGATATTTACGTCTGAGCCCGACACAGTTCAAATCTCATTTTGTACATGTAGCCTAATATGCACACGTTTCGTTGTCACAGCTACATAAACAGATTTCCGCAACACAGGAAGACTGATGTTAGGATAATATTTTAATCACAAAAACAAACCTTTACATCAAGTGAAACAGGCCCATTGGCTACCTACATAATAAGCTGTTTTACATTTAAAATGTTCAATGCCTTATTGCGCTGATGTGACCGAGCCCGACCCGAACATCATTTCTAAATATCTGTCCGAACCCAGCCCGGCGGGTATCCATCCTCTAATGCGCAGTACAGCAATGGGGACGAGGAGCTGCTACATCCCTACATGGCGGCTCATTGATTGCAGTTCACCGGCTCTGCTACCAACGGAGAGCCCAAGCATGTCTTCTCAGTGGGCTACCGGTGTGGTGCCAAAAAGTGATGCCGTCTATCCTACAGTACACACATGATAAACGAACGCCCAAGACTCTTAGGCTCTCCACCGCGTTGTTTTGTTGCCGGCAGTTGCGCACATTTCTTCGGCTGCTCTGCACTCTGTAGCGGCTTCCCCAGCAGGATGAGCCGGGCTCCCTGCCCCCCCCGCCACATCGCTACCTGGATGTGTGCCGGCTAGACGGAAAAAAAAGGAGACACGCCGAATCCCTAGACAAGTCGTAACTGAGCCAGATTCAACCGCGCTTATAGTTAGATAAAGTTGTGAAAGAAAATACTGGGAACCGATTCAGGCGTTCCGAACAGGCACACACACTCCAAACGGGCACTGCACTAGTTTAAATAAAAGTTCCTTAAAATGTCAGAACATGCCTGAGAATCATCATGTTTTTAAGTTTTCTAGAGTAGCAAAGTCATCTAGTGACAGTCTGTACATCCATGGATACATTGCAAACAGGAACTGCCAATAGCTAATTCAGCATACGTTTAATGCTGCTAAAACGTCAAACATTTAGGCTAAAAAGAAAAAAAACATCAGACTCCATGGCAACATTATACTTCCTGTCAACATCCCCCCGCTAGAGGGGGTTGTTGTGTGTGTGCGCATCTTTGACATGCCAGCAGGCACTGTACCTGAAGGTAGACATCCAGCCTCTTCTGAGTGAGGTTCATAGTTTGCAACAACTTTTCATCCTGGCTGGCAGACTGGACGCTCTGCTCCTTCACCACAGCATTCATCTCTTTCTTGTACTTATCTCTGACGGCCTGGAACCAGTGCAGAGAGTCAAACTCCAGATACTGGTCGAGCAGCTTCAGAATGTACGCCACGCCTGCAAGAGCGAGGGAAACAGCGGTATTAGAGAGGAAGAAGACAGCGAGTCAACAGCCACAAAGCAGAACAAGTGTGGAGCATGAAGTTGATGTTGTGTAGTGCACACACTCATTGCCGGAGCCCACTCACCCATAGCAAAGCCATCGTCTGTGAAAGCAGCTCCAGTTTTGTTCTTCTTGTTGAGTTTCTCTTTGCAGCTGATGGAGTGCTCCACAAAATTCACCGTCTATGGGAGAGAATTTTTATTTTTTATTTTTTTTAAATCGATTAAAAACAGAGAGGAGGTAAAGAAAAACAAATAGGCAGAGAAAAGAGTGTGACAGGTAGTAGCGCAGACACAACAGAAAGGTCTCGACACTGACCAGTGGGGGTACAATCATGTAGAAGTTCCTCAGGTGCATATTCTTGGCACTGCGAAACTCTGGTGCAAACACCGCCACCAGCATCTTGAAGTACTCTGTCCCCTCTGCAGAGTTGCTGGTTAGATCTCCCAACACTGAATCTAGGACACTGGGAAGGACACACAACATTGAAGAAGAACTGTGCAAACAACGGGTGAGGTTTCCTTTACATTTTCTCTAGCTGTGGTGCCCTCTGCAGGTGTAAAAATGGAACGACACTGAAAATATCTCAAGTATCTTGTGTGCTTGACAGAAATATTAAACCCAAACACCTACTGGAGCTGACAATAACCATAGTCCACAAAGGGACACATCCACCAAAACAAAACTAAAGAAAAACATATTTAAGTTATAATTTGAAGACCTATAAGTGCAGGGTTTTTTCAAACGCCCTACCTAGCAGCTTTCCGAGTGTCCTCCGACAGTCCCTCCTCCTTCACCAGCTCCTCAAAGTTGACTATATCCTCCAGGTCGGGGACAAACCTGGAGATGACACAGACACAAAAACATACTAGTGAGATGTAACAGAAAACACTAGAAACATAAGTTAACCCAATATTTACATAAAATAACATGAATGTATCCAGTTAATCAATCAGGCATTTCAGAGACTTTAAGGCAGTTTCAGCCCAAGACTTTTTCATTCCAGTAAGTGCAGTAGATGCTATTAGAAAATGACAAAAGATGTTCAAATTTAGCTGTACAAATGGAAAGATTCCACCAAATGTCAGAAATTTTTCTTGTTTATTGTGTTGACTGATATATTCTGTACATGAATACATTAGGGCTGGGCAGTATGGAGAAAATCAAATACGATATTTTTGACCAAATACCTCGATACCGCAACGATATTGTAATGTTGACTATTGGTGCTTTCACAAAATATTTACACAATGACATTTTTGATAAATAATCATCAATAATGTGGATATAATGACTAAGTGGGTAAAGGCAAATAATAGAACAGTTACAACAGTCTGGTAAGTTCAGAAAATGACATCACTTTACTGTAATGCAGCCTTTAAAACCAGGAAAAGACAACACTTATGCCATATTACGATATACAAAATCTAATACGATATCCAGTCTCATATCATGATATTGATATAATATCGATATATTGTCCACCTCTAGTATACATAGGCGTAGGTATACATCCCCCCCCCCCCCCACAAAAAAAATGAATGAAATGAAAGGAACGGAGGGTTATTTTACTCAACTACTTTTATTAGGACGAGTCCTCGGGGGGGGGGGAAGGACTGGAGTAAACAGGGCAAAAGCCGCAAATTAACAAAAGAATAAGATAAACAAACCGGTGGATTTCTAGTCTGTCAACTACGACGGCGGTTTTAGGGCAACTGTAAAACAGACTTCTTATCTGAGATAAAGAATTAAGTCAAATTATTCAAGATTCAGCCCAAGACAATCCTATCAGACATTCATATTAGCACAAAATGTACACAACGCCTTTTTACCTGATAGCACTGCTGCAACAGTGGAGGCCTCCAGAACGGATCATACGCACATAGCCCATGGCGTTACCTTGAAGAAAATGGGGTTAAATTGGTGTTGGTTTACATTTGCCAGCAGATTATATGCCAAAAACAGATCGACATGTACGTATGTGTTTGTTTTTTACCAATCTGGCTGATGAGCTGTCTGAACTGGTCCAGGTAGCTCTGTCCATCAGGAGTAATGCCCAACTTCCTGATGCCACGGTTAAACTTCTCCGCTCGCTCAAATGGATACTACAACAAAAACACGGACAACTACAGCTGAACAGGAGCTGGTGGCAGAGAGCCAAGTTATTGGGCCTAGTGATATGATAACACAGTATTTGCAAAACAGAAACTTCAGGAGGATTAGACAGCTAACTGGTTCCAGGAACAGAAAATCTAAAAGAGTCCCTGGATTTACTGAAAGTCTGCGTCTGTTAATAAGAAAAAACTTAACATACTCATTTGGCAGGTTCATTCAATCGCTACTGGATTTAAGTTTCCAGCTCTCACCAGTTGGGGATCAACAACCATCTGACCAAACTAAAGCCTAACACTTTCCACCCCTGCAATATTCAACATCTTGTGCTTCAGTTGTGTAACTGGTGTGGTAAAATGAATGAATTTGGACTGAGCCTTCCCTTACCTTCTGATCAGTCTGGTCCTTCGTTTCTCTGAAGAAGCGGATGTCCTTGATGAGTCTGGACTTGATGTGTTCGTCGTACATAAACTGACTGAAGATGTAAAACTTCTTCTGCAGGAACTGGTAGGTGAAATTCACCTGATGAAAGAAGAGAAAAGATGGGCAACAGGGAAGCCAAAAGCCCTTGATACACCCATATCTGAGAAAAAAAAAAGGTACAAATGGAGACAGACTAAACACACACACCACTGCCTTCCGTGTATACTCACCGTGGTGTTCATAATGCCTGTGCCGTGGGTCCGGATAGAGTTGGCGATGTGACGGATGTTGATGGTGTTCAAGTGCTTGTTGTTACTGGCCTTTTCTATGAAGATCTGTTGGAAAGCAACAACTGTAGTCAAGTCTGAGTCAAGAGAGAGAAGGGGAATATGGAGGCTGCATGTCTTACCTGGTTGTTGAGGTTATAAAGGTAGCGCGAGACAAAAACGTGAATGTTCCTCATGATCTCCAGAACATCCAAACCCTGATGAGAACAAACAGCATCCAGTTATAAATCTACCATTTATCACCTATACTTCTTTAACTGACATGATGTATAGGGTGTTAGCACACAGACCTGCTCCAGGGTCTGGCTGGGCAGGTGTGCCTCCGTCATGGTAAGTCCATAGCGCTGCGTGGCGAGGTTTCTCATCTCACTGTAGGTGGCCCAGTCATGCAGAGCGACAGTGGTTAGGTTGTAGAACGTTTTATCCAGGTAGTGGGTCACATAGGCTGCAAGGACATAAAAAAAAAAAATATAACATTGTCAGTTACACCCTCAACACCATCTTACAGTTTCCCAAGCAGGTGTCAGCATAACACAGCACCAGTGAGACATCACACAGATAAGCAGATTCATTCGTATTTGCACTGAAGGAAATACTTAAACAAACATAGTTGCAACTGAAATAGTGACAACACTCAGAGGGCATCTCAGCCTGAGGTGTTTAATCCTCTTACAAAAAAAAACAAAACACATTTTAGTCTGCATTATTTTTACATCAATTTACATCAATATAAATGATAGAAACAAATCATGGGCTGCATGCTTTTTCATTCAAATACGTAATAGCAGTAGATGCTATTAGAAAATGACAAAGATGTTCAAAATTAGCTGTACAAATTGTAAGATTCCACCAAATGTCTTAAAAAACAATTAAAAAAAAAACAACAACTTCTGATCAGCCATCAGAAGTGTTTTTCAAAAGAAGAAAAATAAAAAAGGCACTAATTGGACCCCCAGGACCCTCACTTAATGTGTCCCCCCCCAAAAAAAATGTTCATCACCTTTAATATGGATGAAGCGGTTGAAAAATCGGATGGGTTTGAGGGAGAAGAAGTGGGCAAGGTCCTTAATGCCAACTTTGAAAGGGTTCCTGTCGTCCAGCTTCAGATGGGTGTGAACAGAGAGACGCAGGTCCTTCTCAATCTCCTTACACAGCTTGTCCAGCAGGTGCTACAAGAGTTAAAAGCCAGAACAAAATGAGATCAAGGTTCACAAACGTACCCCAGAAACAGCGACGTGTGACTGCAACGCTGGTAATTTGTTTGATTTACACACAATTATTTAAATCAAACCTCCCGACTCTTGTGCACCAATCTGTATATTTCCTCTTTCTGCCTCTCACTTTATCCTCCAACATCCTTATTTTACCTGGCTACTTTATTTCATCTGTTCTCACCTCGTTAAACACGTCCATGATCTCCTTGTCGTAGCTCTCCAGTAGCTGGTCACAGGATTCCATGTGTTTGGCGTGCAACATGGACGGCACGCTGTCCCGCAGCGCACTAAACATGTACTGCTCCAGCCAATCGCAGACATCATCCAGGAAGCCAATCAAACACAAGCAGGAAGAGAAACATTGAAAAGCAAACCATAAACAAAGAGACAATAGTTTATATAAATTAGAAGATCCAGTCTTGCATGTGTCGGGTAAAGCACTAAATCACAACTTCAAAAGTCCATACAACAACGTAGGTTTCCTCTTAAATTGATTAAAAACAATCCTTTGTGATCCTTGCGGACAGGGTAACAAGTTTTGCCCACGTAACATCTCAAAGAAAGATCATGCGTGCGATCAGTCTTACGTGTATTCGTGCTGCGTCCATGGCGTGGTCGTATACATCATCTAGGTAGATAGGAAACACAGCTCGGTGCCAGTAAAGGAAACTACAGTTGCACTGCAGCTTGACCCTGAGGAATAAAAAAGAAAACAGTCCTTAAGTATGCCTACTTAAGACTCTTCAAGTAGGTCAAAGAAAACTTCAAATTGCCTACATGAAAGGATTTGTGCTAAGAACGTACAACGTATAGAAGCAATGACTTACATTTACTCTCGTTACTCTGAGTCGTTTGATTTTGTACTTTTATAAAATTGGTAATTTTACTTTTAATTAAAGTACTTTTTCATTTGATCATACTTTGCTAAATTTGAAGTCACATACTTTACAGAGTAGAAACAGAAGTCACATTAAGTTGTGAGAAAGGAACAGAAGAAAGGAGATAAATCAGCAGGTGTGTGTTTAAAAAAAAATAATCAATCAATCAATCTTATTTGTCACATAAAATGGTACAAGGTACAATTCCAGTAAAATGTTAACCTATCATGGGACACTACAATCAGCTGAAGAGATACATGTAAGTTTATATTAACCGGCCGAAGGGCAGCCGTCTATCCTATTTAAGCAAATGTGTAAACAACTATTATAAAATGTCTTTAAAGATGTCTTTTAACAGTACTTTGAGACTTTAGCACAATATTATAGTACTCTTTCCGCCTTTGGTTTCAACAGATACTCGATAACAGACGCCTGCCAAAGGGATGAATGTGTATTTGAGATGTCAGCATCTTAATGATTTGGTTTATATGAAGTGTTTGTTTCAGCCTGTTCTCAAAACTACTGTGCAAGATATTTGCCTATGAGACATCACAGCACAACAACTGGCTGTCTATTCCACAAGATGTTGAAATCGGTTTGTCACTCTGGCTCCACACCAAGCAACAGCATCTAAAAACGTTTGGAAGTTTTCTCCACTGCCTGGCGGGTTAATCACTTGGGAGCAAAAACAGATTGTGTCATGCACAGACTAAAACATTTTGTTCAACTTAAATAAATCAAAACCAAATCCCACCTCTCACTCAGTTCACTTATGAGATCCAGCTTCTTCAACACAAGCTGCAGTGGAAGCAGCTCCTCATCTTTAAACGTTTTCTACAAGACAGCAAGAGATGTCAATGTCAAGCTTAGATTCAAATGAAAGAAACAGAAGTGTTTGTATCCCATCAACCACCGACTTGTGCAAACGTACCAGCTGCGTGCCGACACACAGTGCCAGAGACACCACCAGGCGTCGCTCCTTTGTGCTGGGTCCACTCAGAGCATTTTCTGCCAGCACCAAAGACGACAGCACATCCAGCCGCTGCTCGCTGTACTTTTTTTCAGAGATCACCCTTTTCTTAAGGGAATACCAACGAGATAAAGTTAGACCTCTAATTACAACAAAATATAACCATTTCACTTATGTCACAACTCCTCTGCTACTCCACAAACTGTGCACGTCGGTATTTACCTTGGCGATGCCGATGGCGTTGAGGGCCTGTGACTGCAGCTGCTGAGTGATGTGAGAAACCGAGTCTGCTACGACCATGGACCGCCTGTGAAATGTGTGCTCCACAGCCTGAGAGGACAGAAACATCATGCGTCTTGACCTTACCAGTTTTACTCAAACAGACAATGGTGAAAAGCATGCAAACACTCTTAAAAAAAAAAAAAAAAAAAAAAAAAAAAAAAAGTACACACACCTTGAGCAATTCAACCAATCGACACAGAGCTTTGACAGATGTCTTGGTCATGGGCCGCTGCATCGACATGTACATGTTCATGGTGGTTTTGATAATGGTGATGATGCTGTATGCATACAAGATGCCCTGTGAGGGACAGGAAACACAAAGTAACTGTTAGTTAAGAGGTTATATTTTCAACTTGTATGTAAAAGCTCACCACATTTTACATCTTGTGTGGTCAGTTTATGAAATGGATCTTATAGACCGTTTGTTTAGAGAAACACAACATAGGTATTTGGCCGTTTTTGAGGATAATTAATGCATCTTAGGTGTATTTAAGGCTGTATTTGAAGAAGAACTGGAAAAAAGGGGAATGCCATGTCCTACTCTGTAGTCCTGCTGAGCCTTGTTAGTGGATAATACTGTCAGTCCATACCTGTACAAAGACATTACACCTGCTGTTCAGGTCTTCTGCTAACTTGTCGCTTTTATGCTCCTTGGACAAAATGGACTCCATCTTCATCATCCAGGAAGTTACAAACACGTAGTAGGACTGAACATCCCTGAAGATAAGAGACAATAGAAACAATCAGTTGCTATCAATTTAAATTTAACTAAATAAATGTTTTTGTCCACACTGACTTTGTGAGTGCCTGAGCTCTTTGCTGCAGGTAGGTGTCCCTCTGCGCTCTGATGGCCTGTAGACTCTTCTTATCCATCAGTTTAGCTGCGGCTGGGACCTTAGCGAGGAGGAAAGTGTCAGGAAACCAGATGATGTTTGCAGTCAGAGTGACAGCTGGAACCTAGCGGAAGGGGCAGACACAAATACACGTGAGCGAGAGGTTTCCATTACACGAGATGGAGGAAAAATAAACATGAGGGAGGGCTCTCGCAGATAGAGAAAAGAGGCAGGCCAAGAACGCTGAACTACCTTTTTACAGACGTCGAGCAGTGCCTTGTAGAACTTTTTGTCAACACACCTAAAGATGTGAAAGTGAAGCACATAGAGACCACAGACGCCAGCATATTTATCTCTCTGGTCAATCTCTGAAGGTTCGCCTGAAAACAAGACGCAACACACTTCAATTCACTTGAAGTTGCAGGAAAGTGAGGTGAAACCAGTTTATCCTGACAAGAGAAACTGACCAATTTTGGATTCAACATTGGTGAATATGGTGCGAATGTTGAAGGCAAACTCCTCTGCAAAAGCGCTGTTTTTGGCAACAGCTACTCCTTCCCCAGGATCATCGAATCTCTGCTCCACACAGGCCTGTCACACAGTCGTAAACATCATGAGGCTAATGCTGCTCAGAGGACATGAACAGAATGCGTTGACTCAACTGTTCATTGTTAAAAAGGACCTACGCTTACAGTTGAGAAATTGATCCCTGTTTGCATACAAGCACAAAAATAAAAAGCAAAACACCTCAACCTCAGAAAATGAATAAGGGTCTGAAAGAAATTAGGTCACCTGCAGTATCATGCCATCCAGCATCTGTCCCTCAAGCTTGAGCAGAAGCTTCTCAAATGGTTTCAGCTTCTCTTCAGGAATGGAAAATTTCCCCGGGTTATGGTGCACAGATTTCAACAACCTACAACAGGAGGATTTAATTACAGAAGAGTAATAGCCCAGAAGCATTATATATTAAAGCAAGTATGTTGAAATTAATCATAAACTTTTAAACATAACCAAAGCTTTTCCTTTGTCTCATTGGTTGCAGTGTCTGTGTGTGTGTTAACCTTTTATACATCTTCCAGTGATCTTTTAGTGTGCCATGATTTTCCATTATCTCATCGAGTGTGAGCAGAACTACTAACAACTCCCCCAGATGTTCGTACACTATCTGCAGAGGGAACACATAACAGACGTGGTAAGAAATATTTAGATAGATGAGATAGAGAAAAGAGATTGAAGACATGAATACACCTAACCAAATCTTAAAACCCACCTGGAAATGGACACCTGATGACTCAATGATTTTTGTTGCACCCCTAAGATTTGAGAGGAGAAATGCTTTTACACGTTCTTTTTGCATTGTAACAGAGCCAAACACGCAATAAGTACTTAAACTGAAATGCAGGCTGTAAGTTGTTGTTTTGTCTGCATGTAAAGTGCACAAAGGCTCTTTTGACAACGTGGGTATCTGAGCCAATCCAACAAGAACAGGACATTCACTGTGCAACTTGCTTCAGTTGATGGATCTTACTTGTTGCTGTTGTAGAGGGCAGCCAGCTGATGAACAATGTTGACCACCACTTCATAACATCTTGACACAAAACAGGACAGTTCCTACCAAAAGACAAAGAGAGAAACTATCAATGTAGTCTGGATTTCAAACTACAGTACATTAAGACAGAAAGTATCCATTGCCTACCTGAAGGAATGAGATAAATCTGCCCATTTGAATCTGGGATTCTCCTTCAACAACATTAGTGTCAGACACTGTAACACAAATGCACATATACGTCTTATTTTTTTAAATCAAGAAGCACTGTGTACCACGGAGGACAAACAAAGTAAATAGTAATAGCAGATTACCTCCTTCTCCATAGTACAATAAGCCATTGTAAAACTTTGTTTCTGCCTGCAAGGGCACATAAATTCAGGACACAGAATCAGTATTTCGTAGAACACCACAAACCAAGGATATTAACATCTGTTTAGAGAGATGTTGCTTAAAAGGTTTAGACCTTTAGTAATGCTGTGGAGCTAGTTTTCCCTGTTTTGCTCATCTTGTGATGCGATACACAGTCCTGCCAATTGTGTCACACTGATCTACAGGTGGTGGTAACACATCATGATATGCAGCAATGCGCCAGCAAAGGCAGGGACGGAGACTACAAGCTAGTAAGCATGGATGTAAACAATGCTGGATTTAAAATACTTTTTTAGAAATCGGCTTTTCAAGTGTTTTAAAAAAGGAAGGGAATGCATTCATCACATTTCGTAGACCTCAAGGATACACACAGTATCCTATCCTTCAAACAGGGCAGATATGACAAAAAACACAAACCAAGCTAACCTAATAATAGCACAAAATGCACCGTTTTGACTGTGCTTACCTCATACTTGAGCTTCTTCACTTCGCTGCAGAGTGCAGCATAAACTGTGATGACTTTGTTCAGAACCTGCACACAAGACAAAATAATAGTCATTATCAACAAAAAAAAAGGAAAAACTTGGATACGATTGTGGATACGAGACTTAAAAATTACAGATTCTGTTTGTCTTTATTTACCTTGTTGTCTGTTTTAATTAACTCCAATAATGATGACTGCTCATATGGGATAAGCTGAAAGAGAGTAGAAGGTATTGTGAAGGAAGTTGCACAAGTTTAGACTGTGTAAAAACAAGGGCAGTCTTTTCAAGTTTCTTGTACAGTCACTAGTGTTTTACCTTCAGGGCAATGGGGTCCAGAGTGAAGTCCCACACATCTCCGATGGAGTCATCCAGAGCCTCCTCGATTCCCCTCAGCTGGGAGGTGTAGTCCTCCAGAAATTTGCTGTAGTTCTTCAGTTGAACCTCTGTGTGTATTTCTGTAGGGTACAGTGTTGTAATGTAACAAAGTACAAATACTCCACTACTGTACTTAAGTAGAATTTTCACGTATCTGTACTTTACTTCGTTATTTATAATTTCCAGAAACTTTTACTCCACTACATTTCCTAAATAAAATGTATACTTTTACTCCACTACATTTCCCCTAAGCATCTTAGTTACTCGTTACTACAAAATATAATCAGAAGAAATTTATTACACTGAAAAAAAGGAAGTTTCGAATCATTGCTCCTAAATTGCCAAGATAATGTACGCTCCATTGCAGTTGGTGACGTGATGCCCGTTTGTGGCCAAGTGGCAAAAAAATAAATAAACATAGGCCAAAACTGAAGAGGAGGAGGAAGCATAATGACTGATAGTGTCATGGAAGCACCTGGTACAGGCTCTGCCGCCATGGTAACAGACATGACCACCCCGACGACAGTGGTGATGAAGATAACTTTACACAACTTTGGCCATAAAGTTCATAAAGTTTTTTTAACTTTTACTTTTACTTCTAATACTTAAGTACATTTAATATCAGAAAATTGCTATGGATACTTAAGTACTGTAAATATCAGATACTTTAAGACTTTTACTCAAGTAATATTCTAAAGGAGAGACTTTAACTTCTACCAAAGTCATTTTCTGGGAAGATACTTGTACTTTTACTCAAGTAATGCTTTTGAGTACTTTATACAAGACTGGTAGGGTGAAGGGTTTGATAAAAGTTCAGCACTTCAGCAGGGCTTATTTCTATTTGGGGGCACTGAATACCTGCCACACATAAAACAACAACACTTTAACTTACAATTTCGTAACTTAACGTTACCATTGTTCATTTTGTTTACTTTAATGGACTAAAGTTTGCGTTACAGTCCGCCATTCATGCTGTTTTACTACTGGCTACTGTCAAAATTACTCAAGCGTCGTTAGGCTGTCAAACTGACCAGCTGTAGCTAATGGCGGTGATTAATGTTAGCTAACTTAGCTAGCTAGATGTCACTTAATATTAACCCTTAACATTACAACTGGCCTGGATATGCTGGACGTTCAATTGAAGCAACGTTCAAAAAGTGAAACCATTTTAAAGGTATCCATTTGTTTGCAAGAGTAAGATTTGTTCCGTGCCAGAAACTAGACGGTGCCTAGTGGTAAAGCATCTAGCTAACATTGTAAGCTAGCACTGGAAGCTAACGTTAATGTATTACACTTTAGCACAGCACGTCGCTATGTTTCACTACAGGTCAGGACTGGACGCTGTACTCACTTTGTGAACCGTCGTCAAAACGGTCAAACTCCCAGTCAGGTGCGATGGTTTCTACCGCCATACTGTCCGCATCGGTGACCCAAAACACTGCTGCAGTAGGTTAAAGGCTACACGGTCCCATGATGAGTCTCGTGATTTTGTGAATGGTCGATAGTGCTCATGGGAAAGAGAGTCCAGAATCGATGTAAATGGATGAATAATGGATGTATTATAATATGCATATTAAATATATTATAATGATAGATAGATAGATAGATAGATAGATAGATAGATAGATAGATATATTTTTATTGTTAGTGTTTCGATCTTTCTTTATTATTCATACCAACCAGCATAGGCCTTTAAATCCTTTGGTATATGCCAGCATTGCCCTGCCCTTAAAAAATTCCATGTAACTGTCAAATTTTATGGTTATGTAAATAGCACTATGTCTAAGTGTCTTACACTATGTGTGTGTGTGTGTGTGTGTGTGTGTGTGTGTGTGTGTGTGTGTGTGTGTGTGTGTGTGTGTGTGTGTGTGTGTGTGTGTGTGTGTGTGTGTGTGTGAGAGAGAGAGAGAGAGGGGAGAGTTAGGGTAATGTCAAACTGAAGACGACAGAGGCCAAAAGGAAGAATTACGGTTAGCAGTGGAGTGTGAGAATAGATGCTGCTTCTTTTCCTATGGTTATTTCCCATTAAGGGTAAGGGACTTTTATATTCTACTATTCTACTCTTAACTATATAGGCTACCAAATGTTGATCAGACTTTCAAATTGAAATACATACAAATACACATTTTGACACATTGTTTGTAGCAGTATCTGTGTTAGCAGAGATGCTGGAGAGACCGAGACACTAGGCCTACAATGCACGCGGCGCTGTCACAAATAGACCTAGCACGTATTTTTAGTACAGCAGAGCGGAGAGTCGCTTCTTCTTCTGGAAGGCGCTGCGTCGCAACTGGTGGAATCACAAGCATTGTCTTGAGTGGCCGTGATTGCTCAGATCACTCGATCTCTCTGGGGGATAGAACAACCTATCTGCTGGTGTATGTGTTTGACAACAAGGTATGTGGGGCCTTTAGTCTTTGGACCTTCAGGTGGTCCCGAAACACAGCATTCCCTTATCATGCAGCTGCTTGGACTCCCTCAACTCTGGAGACACACGTAAATTTACTTGAGCACATGACTGGCTTACTGAGTATGGCCAAATAACTCAACCTATGACCTGGTCGTGACCTTTATGTTACCTAAGTTTTCCTTTGTCTCATCACGTGTGTGTGTGTGTGTGTGTGTGTGTGTGTGTGTGTGTGTGTGTGTGTGTGTGTGTGTGTGTGTGTGTGTGTGTGTGTGTGTGTGTGTGTGTGTGTGTGTGTGTGTGTGTGTGTGTGTGTGTGTGTGTGTGTGTGTGTGTGTGTGTGTGTAGGGGAGAGTTAGGGTAATGTCACACCGAAGACTCAGCGGCACACGATTCAGAGGACGACAGAGGCCACAAGGAAGAATTACTGTTAGCAGTGCAGTGTGAGAATAGATGCTGCTTCTTTTTCTACGGTTTCCCATGAAGGGTAAGGCACTTTTATATTCTACTATTCTACTCTTAACTATATACCAAATGTTGATCAGACTTTCAAATTAAAATGCATACAAATACACATTTTGACACATTGTTTGTAGCAGTATCTGTGTTAGCAGAGATGCTGGAGAGGCCGAGACACTCCAAGAGAAACTAAGCATTTCAAATTGATTTTAAATGAGAATTAAAACTTTTTCTTTTTTGTCCTTAACCCTTTGATCCCGATCTTGGAGATGATTACAGCTTAACAGAAGAAATCCTTTTATATATTATACAGTGTTTGTTTGATGTACCACTTTTCTTTAGATACTCTTGTGCATCTGCAGTTCTATGGGTACATTACTTATAAAATTAAGCACTTGAATGATTTAATACGTTTTTGGCTTGACTATGAATATGATGATGAAAATTATGTATTTCCATCAAACTTACTAACTGCAGTTTAAACTATAATTTTATAAACACTACTTTTTTTAAAGCTTTTTCAGTGGGATAAAGCAGACTATTCCGATTATTATTGATACATTTTTATACATCATTGACAAGTATGTTTGTTGATATGCCAATTTTTGCAGATTGGGTATAAAAAGAAGTCATACGTTTTGTGCAATTCCTCACTTACAACTCGATAAGCTCGGCTGTTGTTAACCTTGATAACTTCAGCTGCTGGAAATCCATTTCTTGGGACTTCCAAATGAAGAGCATTGTCCAAGTTAGATAATGCAGCCTCTGTGTTGCTGATGGGAACAGGCATGAAGAAGGATAATACAGGGAATCTGTGCCATCAGATGACTCTGAGACAGCCTCTGTGACAGCCAAGCGTTCTACAAGCCAGTCACACACTTGATTTTTCATGGAAGGGAAATAAGTCATATAATATCACAGTACTTGTGTGACACAAGACTGTATAACTAAATGCTGCGTTTTTGACTTTACTTTTCTTCTTTTTGTATTGTTTTACTATTATGCAGCCACCAATTCTTTATTGCTATTGTTTTATTTCTTTTTGCCGTTGCTCATTTTTCTTTTAGGCCAACTCTTTGTGACCACTGTAGGCGCCACTGTTTCTCAGGAGCCCGTAGCAGGGGGAATAATAATAATCTTGCCAGCTTTACACCATGGTTGTCCCAGAGTCACAAGATATGCAACTGCCGCCAAGTGGCTCTGTGGGCAGAGGCACCAGCCAACAGTACGGATCCAACCTGTCTTCATCTCAACACTCTGGAAGTCCCCAACATTTGAGCTCTAATGGGAATATTTCACCCGTCAACACCGGTCTCCATTATGAGCCACAGGATTACACTGAGACGGACTATCTGCTCCCGACTCAACTCTATGGTAGCTCAAGGTTTAGTGGATCTGTGAGAGCAAAGGATGCAGGTGGTGCACCTGCTGAGTCAGTCTGTTCCATGGTGCTTCAGATCATGGTACCGTTTCTTCTGGCCGGGCTCGGGACTGTGTCTGCTGGGGTGCTGCTTGAAGTGGTTCAGGTGAGGAAACAAAGTAAAGACAATGAGGACAAATAAATGGTTTACAGTTTAGTGAGGTTATCATTTCTTGTCATTCCAAATGCCTGAAAGCTGAATCAATGAGATTGGGAGAACACGGAAGTAAAGTGATGAAGAGAGTTGAAACATGGAAGTTATTAAAATAACAACAACTCATTTGAATTGTAAAGTTGTTGTGTTTATTTTAAGTGAACATCACCTTGGCTGAAAACAAAGATGATTTATTGTGTGTTTGTTGTGTTAGTTTTGACTGGTGGTTCATCTTCTATGTTTAAGTGTCCGATTGTATTTTCATGGCAGAACTGGGACGTGTTCGAGGAAATACCAGAGATCTTCATCCTGGTGACTGCAATATTAGGCATGAAGGGAAACCTGGAAATGACTCTGGCCTCGAGACTCTCGACTGCTGTGAGTGTGCATGTTAACTCTCTCCCCCCCCCCCCCCCCTCCCCCTCACACACACACACAAACACACACAGACACACCGAAGTGCACACAAGAATTTAATCCAATCGCACACATACATTGATGTACACAAAAAGTGATCTTATTTCATTATTCTATTTATGGTTTGTACACAATTAGTGAGATCATACGTGAGATAAGGCAACTGAGTTGGAGTGAAAGTGAATTGCATAAAAATGGATTGACAGGGCAACAACCTCTAATTATATTTTTGCCACATTGCATCATGGGTTTTCTTTCCTCGTGTGGAACTCCTCACAGAGCTGTGAAGACCACAGCTGCAGATTAACTTGCAGTAACAAAGTGATGCTAACAATAGTCCAACAATTCAGATAATCTAAAATGATGTTTTCCTGGAACAGGAGAACATGTAATGATCAAATATGATCATCATTTTCGTTCATTAACATGCCAAAACCTGATATAGCGTATTCCTCTGTGTCATTGTTGTCCAAAAATACATTGATGAGCCACAGTGTAAGACTTTATTACGATGAAAATGGGCACTGTAGTTTATTTAGAGTCAATCCCGTTCTGGTGCTGTTAATGCTCCTATAGGGTTTAAAGTGTGGATTAATCCACGGCTAAAAATTGTTTCAACAAATGCACTATTTTCTCCTATTTTAAATACATTTACTAAAAACTTTTATACTTTTAAAATTGTATATTTTAAGGGTTTCGTAGATAGGCGTGAAAAAATGCCTCGCTAGCGCCCCCTACAAAACTTAAAAAATGTAGCCTCTGCAGTACGTTTATCGTAGACTAACGAAACATGGTACACATATGTAGCATGTCAAGACGTACAAAAAAGCTCATTGGAGCCATACCCTTAACGCAACAGGAAATCCGCTATTTTGAATTGAAAGTTCGAAAATTAGTGTGATTTTGGCCATTTCCACGTGTCATACTTTAACAAACTCCTCCTAGAGATTTCATCCGATTGACTTCAAATTTGGTCTGTACCATCTTAAAACCTTAAAGATGAAAAGTTATTAAAAGCTTGAGTTTTCGTCATAGGACCTAGCTGTGGCAGGGTGGCCATTTTGTGCGTTTCGCCATCGAAACAGGAAGTGGGTGTAACTTGGGTGTACATTGACCAATTGCCTCGAAACTTTTAAGGATTCATAAAGGTCCAACCCTGAGGACATCTACAGGCCGATATTGACTCAAAGTTATAGCGCCCCCTAGTGGCAACAGGAAGTAGGCCTAAAAGTCAAGGTGCTATACTTTAACAAACTCCTCCTAGAGATTTCATCCAATCGACTTCAAATTCGTTTTGTGCCATCTCAAGACCTTAACAATGAAAAGTTAACGAAGAAGTTGTAACTTTTTTATAACAGTTTATTTGTTTTTCAGAAAATTTAAACACACACACATAGCCATCAGAAAAAAGAAGCAGTACACATACAACAAAATAGAATGAAAGGAAGACATAGCGCGACCATAACAAAAATAGCGCGACAAAAACTAAACTATAAATACATTATAGAAAATTATATATATAGGTACAGTATTCTATCAAAATATATCCATCAGTCATGTTTTCTAGTTAAATGCTATGTTTATGAGCTGGAACTCCATTAAATGTCCATAGTGTACGATACTTCCCCCATTTCAAGTTGTACTCCTCCACTTTGTCAAGCAACCTATAGGACAGTTGTTCAAGGGCAGCCAGCTGACCCAGAGCGGTGCGCCACAAATCCACTGCTGGTGCAGAGGGGGCTTTCCATTCTTTGACCAGAAGTGTCCAGCCTAACAGGACAATCTGGGTCCAGTTAGAGAGTGGAGGGGTCAGGTCACTTAATGCAGAGGGGTCCCCCAAAATAAACAGACTAGGGGTGAACGGTATATAGTGGTCGACAATTTTCTCTACGATTGTATGTAGGGAAGACCAAAATGCCTGAATTTTTGGGCATTTCCAAAACATGTGCACTACGGTACTGTTTTTGTCTCGACACCTCCAGCATTCCAAGTTATCAACCAAACCAACCTTATGCAGCTTGGATGGTGTCCAATAGATTCTGACGCGTTTGCAGTTCCCTTGACATTTTTTTCCCATTTCTAAGAATTCTGCCCCATTCAGCATCTGTGAATGACACCTTTAGGTCAGTTTCCCATGTAATTTTAAGGGACAATATATTAGAGTCCGAGGTCGTAAGGAACATAGCGTAGTAAGCCGAGGCTTCATGGCTGCGCCCAAACATTGTTAGGCTCTTCTCTAACATGTCACCGCTCAGTAGGACTAATGAAGGGGAGCTGAAAACCTGCACCAGGAGGTGTCTTAACTGAAAATACTTCCATTGTTGATTACGTGGTAAGTCAAATTCCTGTCTAAGTGACTCAAAAGATTTTAATGTCCCATCATGGTACAAGTCTCTGAGCACCCGAATCCCTTTTTGCAACCAGAGATTCCAAAGGAAGGGAGATTTATTTATACAGAGCTTGGGATTTTGCCAGATCCCGGCAGACTGGTGCAGATACGGATCAAATTTAAAGATCTTAGCTACTCTCTTCTAGACCCACTGAATGTGGGACAAAATGGGATGTGACTGATTATGTTGGGCTAATTTAGCTATGATGTATGCTATGGGTGTGAGAGGGGAGGACACCGCGCTTTCGAGGTGAAACCACGGGGGTGGGGGGCTCTCTCCGGGGCCAAAGACCACTGTGCCATATGCCTAATGGTGAACGAATAATGGTAAAAGAGCAAGTTGGGCACACCTAATCCTCCTCTGTCCACTGGCCTCTGCAGCTTTCGCAGGTTTATCCTGGGGCGTTTGTTACTCCATAACAATGTATTACAAAGTTGATCAAATTGTTTGAAATAGCGCATAGGAATTTGGACTGGATGAGCCTGTAGCAAGTAGCTGAATTTCGGAGCACAAATAATTTTATTGATGTTTGCCTTGCCCCACATAGAGAGGTACAATGGAGACCACCGCTCTATATCAGCCCGCAGTTTGTCCAGTAGGGGGTCAAAATTTGTTTTGATCAGATCCGTCAATATGGGGGGAATGTTAAACCGAGATATTTAATGCCTTTCTTAGGCCGGGCAAAAGTGCCCGACCGGAAGAGCGATTTGGGCCAAAATGGTTTGAAAGGAAGAGCCTCAGATTTTGTCCAGTTGACTTTATAACCCGAAATGGATGCGAACTTGTCAATAATTTTAAATAGTGATGCAAGAGAATATTCGGGATCTGTGACAAACAAAAGGATATTGTCTGCATCCATCATCAATTTATGACATTTGTCACCGATTTGTATGCCTGGACATGCAAAAAGCAATCTTTACGTATAGCAACCGCTAGCGGTTCAAGTGCAACTGCAAAACGTAGAGGAGAGAGATGGTCTCCCTGCCTCGTGCCTCTTTCCAGTTCAAATGGGAGGGAGATGATGCCGTTTGTAAGCACTGACAAAGAAGTTGTAACTTGAGTGTACATTGTCCAGTTTGGCCAAAATTTCTCACGATTGACAAGCGTCCAGGCCTTAGGACATCTACAATAATATTGACTTTTGGTCATAGCGCCCCCCACTGGCAACAGGGAATCAACCTTATATAACAAACATCTGATTTACCTGAAAGTTATAATGTGTGGTCTACATGTGATACTGAGCCGGCCCCTATACTTTAACCACGCCCATGTACTCAGGCAACGCCCCCTTTTATGGCCTTTGAACCGTTTAAGGTAGAGTCTTGTGTGAGGTGTCATTGAAGTCAGCAGGGAGTTCCATTTTCATTGCTCATTTTTTTGCCTGCCCCCTATGCTTAAGCCACACCCCTTTCATAACCTATGACCCCATTTGATGTACACTATTGTGTGAGGTATCATTGAACTCAGCAGAGAGTTCCATTTTCATTGGTCATGTTTTGGCCCGCCCCCAATGATTTAGCCACGCCTCCTTTAAAAGCTATAGAACTGTATGACATAGAGTCTTGTGTGAGATATTGAACTCAGCAGAGTTCCCTTTTCATTTGTGACAACGTGAAGTTTCTGAGTGCCGCGCAAATGCACGGCCGCAAGGAGTGGCGTTCGCCAGTAACCCTGACATGCAAGGAGGTGCGAAGGCCCGTCCAACGCTGCTTGTAGCTTTAATTTTTTTTTTTATAATCTTTTTATTGTTTCAGGCAGCATAGAAACAGTTCAAATAGCATAGCGAATACAGTTAACTATGCCTTTTTATCATTTCAAACCCCCCTCCCCTTCCCGACATTCTTGCGTGACTGTATACATACAATAAATTTAAATGGTTTCATTTTTTACTTTATGTTTAAATGCTTGTTTAATAAAAAAAATCATGGTTTATGGCCTTTTTCCAAAGCATTGTGTAAATATCAATTTAAAATATCAGGATCAATTTTGGGCTTGCGTTGAATATCTGACATATTCATAATGTATAGAGTCAAATTTACAAAGCCAAGAGGTTAGCGTTCTTCTATAATGGACACAATCTAACACTTTGTTTCTATTAAGGATTATATTTATGATGGATTAACGATTTTGTGTTAGCTGGTGTGGTAAAATTATGAACAATATTTATCTGTTGAGGTTCAAAGTTTATTCTTGACTTTGAAAGTTGACCAAATAAAAATCACATCAAGATCCATTTAGTAGCTGTTCTGGAGCTTTCAATCATATCACATGGTCATCATCAGCAAATTAAATAGGCCCAGTTGTCTTGGAAATGTAGATGTTCAAATGTTTTACTTTTAATGAGTCCATACAAATCTGATGTTGTCAGGTGAATACAGGAAAAATGGAACATGCCAGAGAAAAGTGGATGTTGATCGTTGGGAACCTGGCGCTTAAGCAGGTACTGTACATTATTTTCATTTAGGATTATTATGTGTATTTTACAGTAACTGTGTATTTTATCTCACAAATAACCATTCATGTATTATTACCTGTTTGTCTGCATAATTTTGTTGCAATCTACCATGATTTATGAATCTTTCTTGCTACCAACCTCATTTTACAGCTACAAGCCACAGTGCTTGGCCTGTTAGCTTCTTTGATGGCAACTGTGTTGGGCTGGATGGCAGAAGGAAAGATGCCCTTACACCATGTGATGCTCCTGGTTTCAACCAGTGTTTCTACCGCCTTCGTGGCTTCTTTGCTGCAAGGTAAGAACATAACCTGCCGTCGCCTTGAACCACCGTCCTTAGACAGGTGCATCACACTGTTACGTTTGAATCAAGAGAAGAACACACATGCAGACATAAACGCAGAGCCAGAGTGTGAGTTAACAGGTTTATTCAAAGTACTTAAGTATAAGTCCAGGTTTCTGCAAAGGTGAAAAGCAAGTCCAGGTTTCCAGAGAGGCAAACAGGTCTGATGCAGAGTGGAGGAATGACCAGGTATATGAAGCAGAGGTTGATTGTGGTAGATGAGATGCAGCTGGAACCCTGACTCCCGCACTCCAGACTCCACTCCTGCAATTAGGACACAGCCTAAGACGTTCTCTGTAAAGGGTAGGGTCTGGGCCAGCCGCGTGTTTGTCATCAATGTCCTTAATTTTCCGTAGTAAGTCCGCCGTTCGGGACATTTTGACTCTTTTTAAATTAGAAACAAAGGAGATAAGCTGTCCTCTGATGTAGGCTTTCGAAGCCTCCCATAGTACGCCTCTGTTTGTGTCCGGCAGATCATTCAGCTAAAAAAATAGTGATTTGAGCGTGTAGAAATTACTTGTAGTGATCCTCCGCTAGTAGAGAGGAGTTCAACCTCTACAGCCAAGCGGCCATCAGGGTCCGACACCGTTTTTCAAACATAACGTTTTTGCGACTCATGGCAGTGCCCCTGGCCCTATTATTAAATCTGAGTGAAAAATGTGGCCAATCCAGCCCCTTTTTAGCCGTGTCACCTCTGTGTTGCAAAGGTGGGTCTCCTGGATAAAGAATACGTCACCTTTTTAAGCTGTTGCAAGTGGGCCATAATCCTGTCGCTTTTAGTGGGACCAACTACTTTCCTCACATTCCACGAGATAAATCTAATTGTGTTGTTCGTGTTGGTCATACCTTACTGACACCACGTGAGTAGGCGAAGCGGAGTCTGGCAACGGGAGGAGAGAGAGAGGGCATTGTGAAGGAGCTGGCAGCAGCAAGGGGTAGGGGTAAGGGGAGAGGGGGGTGGGCAGGAAAGAGAAAAAGAAAAGGGGGACACACACACAAATGACACAACCACACACACACACACACACACACACACACACATACATATATATATATATATATATATATATATATATATATATATATATATATATATATATATATATATATATATATAAAACAGGCAGAATAGGATATCACGTAACCATCGATCAAATCTGAGTCCCCTGACCTGAAATCCCCGATTAAGTGTCTGAGTGTCCATTGCACAGCGGTGTATCATCTACATATCCACATGGGTTTCCAGTGTCCCCAACTCCCCAAACAATAGATCAGTCCAATACCAGAACAGTATCGGTACAAACATCAGCTTGGCAGCATTGTGTGCATAAGGTACAGTACTCGAGGTCTCCACCTTGTCAAAGAAATGAGAATACAGATTCACAAAAAAGGATTATTGCGTTATTGCTACAGCTTTGAACAGGAGAAGCATAGTAAACTCCAGTCAAATGAATGAATGATGAAGGTACATTAAGTTTTGAAGACCTGAGAGCTAGCTTTGAGGTCCCTAGGACATCCTTCTAACCTTTATCTTCGCTTAAGATCAGCCCTAAAATGTTATGGAGTACCATGAGGGAACAGTTTTGAGATGCACCCAATCATTAAATGGCTTGTTGGTTCTCCTGTAAGTGTCCAGGATTTATGCTAAACTGATGCAAGTATCCGTAGGAGAACTCCCAATAGTAAAGAAATGGGAGCGAGAGCTGAGCCCTGAGGGGAACGGAATTAATTGGGAGACAGTTTGGGACAACATTTCCCACTGTTCCAAGAACCCAAATCACCAGCAGATCCACTTCAACATATACCATAGGACATATTGGACTCCTCAGAAGAGATATGTCTCTAAAGTCATTCCTACTCCCAATTGCACGTTCTGCCAACCTGAACACACTTTCCTGCACATGGTCTGGGAGTGTGAGCAGGTGCATGAGTTTTGGAATAAAACAACATCAATAATATCTGATGTGATAGGATGTTTAATTCCTACTGACCCGATTGTTACTTAATGATGACTCTAAATTACACCTACTTGGGAGACAAGAAATTTTTTCTAGCCGGATCAACCGCGACCAAGAAAATGATAGCTCAGCGCTGGCTCCCCCCCAACTTGCTTTGTATAAAACGGTGGTTGGCGTATTTTCTAGACATATAGTTATGCTTGAGCTCTCTACAGCAAGGATTAACCCTTGTGTTGTCTTCGTTTCAACCTTGAAAAAAACACTTATTTTTCTGACATTTGTGACGCCTTTTTACATTTGATTTTGCTTTTTCCAACGTTTTAAATTCAAACATTTTTATTTTACACATTTTTAGCGCTTATTTCTACGTCCAATATTTTCTGATATAAAACAAAAATTTAAAACTGGCCAATGTGACCCGAAGTCAACACAAGGGTTAACAAAGCCAAATCATCGACTATAGACCTATGGAAAAACGCAACAGCACAAGTATCAGTCCTAATGACCTCAGCATCACAAGAATTAGAGGAGAGCGACTAGGCAAGGTGGGATTTCTGTTTTTGTTTGTTTGTTTTTGTTTTCCTCGAGACTGCAGAGGAAGGGGGGTGGGAGAGGGTTGTTGTTCTTGTTCAATTGTGTTTGTCTCTTCTGTATAAAACCAATAAAAAATGTATCTTAAAAAAAAAACCTTGACTAACTAAAAGCCTGCTTGAATAGCAGAGTCTTCAGTTGCTTTTTAAAAAATTCGACAGAATTCACGCAACGTAGAGAGGGAGGCAAGTCATTCCCCAGCCTAGGAGCTACTGCGTGGAATGATCAATCCCCTCTAGTTTTAAAATGAGTGTGGGAACCACTAATAGCCTCTGCACCTAATGACCTCAGACCAGGGAGGAACTTGACTGTGCAGGGCTCTAAAAGTAAGGACCAGGATTCTAAATTGACTAATTATCTGTCTTGGAGGAAATATGTACAAAAGGAACAGAATAGGTCCCAAGACAGAACCCTGAGGTACCCCACACGACATGAGCTGTCACGACATGATTTGATTCACATAAACACTAAAACTTCTACCAGAAAGGTAGGATGAAAACCATTTTAAAACTAATCCAGACATTCCAACCAGATCACGAAGCCTATTTATCATAATATTATGATCAGTAGTGTCAAAAGCAGATGAAAGGTCCAATATGACCAAAACTGTATATTTCTTAAGAGTCAGCAGACATCATAATATCACTAGAAACTTTAAGTAGTGCAGTTTCTGTAGAATGCTTTTTACGGAAACCAGACTGGAATTTGTCAAACAACCCGTGATTCTCTAGGAAAACGGCGAGTTGCTCTGCTACAACTTTTTCTCGAATTTTTGACATAAATGGAAGTTTCGATATTGGCCTGCAGCTCTTAGGTTGTAGTGGATCCAACTGGGCTTTTTAAGTACAGGCTTAACAGCATGTTTAAAAAAAAAAAAAAAACTAGACACCAGTTAAAAGCGAAGTATTAAGCATCTCAACAATACAAGGGCCAATTGAGTCAAAAGCTTGTACAAATAACATAGTAGGGACAACATACATAGGACAAGATGAGGGTTTCAATGTATCTAGCAGAGAGATGATATCATGTAATGTCACAGGTTTAAAAGTGGACCAAGAATGAGCGGGAGACAAGTCACAGGCAGAGTTCTGAGAAAGTGATGGTGAGATGTTTGCCCTAACATCTCTGATCTTATTTACAAAGAAGTGCAGGAATTAATTACTGTCAGATTTAGATGACACAGTTGCTTGAGGGCCAGAAGGAGAAACTATTGCATTAATGGTGTCAAATAAGATTTTGGGCTTATGTTTATTCAAGGATATAAGCTCAGAAAAAAAGCAAGTTCTCGCCTTTCTCAGCATCTTGTTTAAAGTAACCCTTAGTTCTTTAAAGCTGCTTAAAAAATGCCTCAGAACGCACCAAAGAGACTAGACGTAATACGTCTCCAAAACAGCAGGCGGCGCTAATCTGCATTGTCGCCCAAAAATGAAAACCAGCAGCTGATTGGACGAATGTGTCACGTGGATCTTATTTCTCCGGAAATTCAAAGCCAGACTGTCATGGCGGCTTGTTCAGAATACGATCTCATATTGTACTAAAATAGTTCACCGAAACGTGTTTCTAAAAACATTTTAATCGAGAAATAGGCCATGCAGTTTCTGAATCTGTCTTCATTTCAGATCAACAAAGGTCAGTTTAAAAGATTTTCGCCAGATTTTGAGAGACTCTAGTCACGCTCATTCCGCTCCCCGTTTCCGGGTTAGCTCTCCACCAATCAGATGGGTCATTTGAGTCCGACTGCCGGCAGTGCCCGCCCCGCCGATTATACATGTAAAATCGGCCAAAATGAAGGACGACGGCCCCTTGGACGAACGACGGCACGGAACACACAGAACAGACTCGAGTCACTGACCTCGCCAGACTGTCCAACGGCCGATTATCGGCTCGGTGTGTCCGGGCCTTAAGGTGAAGCCTATGAACCTCAAGTTTAGAAGATTTCCAAAGACGTTCAACTTTTCTACAATTTCTCCTAAAACTCTGGATTGCTTCATCAATTCAAGGTTTTTTTATGGGAGATAATGCTTGATTTGAGTCTCGTCATTTTAGTCTAGTTTTAGTCAAAAGAGAACTCAAGGTATCTTAGTCAAGTTTTAGTCGACTAAAAGTCTCGTCATTTTAGTCTAGTTTTAGTCAAAAGAGAACTCAAGGTATCTTAGTCAAGTTTTAGTCGACTAAAAGTCTCATCATTTTAGTCTAGTTTTAGTCAAAAGAAAACTCAATATATCTTAATCAAGTTTTAGTCAAAACGTTTGTCTTTTTTTAAATATCAAATTATTTCTGAAATTATTTTTGATAACCATTTCAGTCAAATAGTTATGACACATTCAGATTTTTTTGTCAATATCATTGTACGTAAAATGCGACCAAATATCGAGCCTCTTTTTTATTTCACCAGTAAATTCCTGTTAAATGACAAAAGCAACCACTGGATGGGAAAAGGGTATTTTACAATAACTTTGAATGCAGCCCCAGGCTGGCGAGGCGAGTTTCAAGTGAACGCAACATCTGTGTTGTTTTTCAGACAACGGCTCTACAGACTGCCGTACGTCCGTGTCAGCAGTTTAACCATGTTTAATCCAGCTGCTAGCTAACAGTAGGCTAACGTTACCTGCTGCCAAGTGTAGTGTTAACTAGCGTCACATGTGGTGATGTTTCGGTTGCCTCTAATGTCCATTTAGGAGCATCAGAGAGAAGCACAGGCATTTAAAGGGATATTTCACCGCTGGAAAGCTGAATATATCTTTAAATTGGGTCACTTATGTAGTATAAATGTGAAAAAAAAATTGAAATTGGTGCCTTCTAGGCCAAGAAAAGCCAGGAAATGTGTTTTTGGCTCATGTGGATGAAATACACCAAATCCCAGAATGCACTTGCTTCGTTGCTCTGAGTCCACTCCCAAGCCACGCCTACCGTTTACAGACAGACTGTGAGACGGTCAACTCAATTCAACTGTGTTTTATTGTAATTTCAACCATATACATGAAACAACGTTTCACCGTGGCTCAATTGGTTACACAATTCAAATATATAAAAACAACGTTATATAAAAACGACATACGAAACACATTATATGCTCCGTAAAGCTCAGCTAACACATACTAGCACTAGCGCTTGGTAGGCTGTAAACAGAGTACAAACGCATTCGTAAATTTGCATGGAATGTAGAATGGTCTCCTCTAACAGTCACAAACTCCACCAGCGGTTAGCAGTTAGTTGGATACAAGCACCCCATTTCTGCAACAGTGTTAAAAAAAGCCCACCTCCACTACCTAGCTAGTCTTACCCGGTGACAGAGCAGCACTGTTGTTCAGCCATGTTTCCACAACAACAAAAACACAGCAGTCTCTGAACTCGCGTTGGGAGTTTCGTTGAAGTTGGATGTAATCCAGTTTGTTGTCCAAAGAGACACTTGCAAGCAGAATTGATGGGACAGGTGGCCGGCTAGCGTTGGTTTTCCACCCAGCTCATACGAGCTAGGAGTATGAGCTAGGGACATCCACCGCGTTTCACCACTGAGAATACCCCCTTACCGGTTAAAGGCACTGAGCAACACCACAGGCTGATGTGCTGGTCTCCGTAGCAGGCGAAGCCTGTCAAGTATTCCGGCTAGCGCCACCGCAGGCTGAGGTGCTGGTCTCCATAGCAGGCGAAGCCTGTCAAGTATTCCGGCTAGCGGCCCTGCAGGCTGAGGTGCTAGTCTCTGTAGCAGGCGAAGCCTGTCAAGTATTCCCGCTAGCGGCACCGGCATGATTATGGTCTCCGTAGCAGGTGAAGCCTGGCACAGGTGGCTGGCTAGCGTTAGCTTTCCACCTAGCTCCAACTCCTACCCTCATCCCGCTTTCCGCACACACCGCTGAGGATGTCCCCTTACCGGCTAGCAATGTATTCCGGTGGTACATATGTGCGGTAGTTTGAATGCACATAATTGTTGTTCTAAAATTTCCTTCGGGATGAATAAATCTGTTTCTTCTGAGAAGCTAAGCGATGATTCAAGATGGCTGACACTCGTTTTTACCTCGGCAATCTACGGAAAAAGCCGAAAGTCCAACCCCCTATGGGCTATGCGGAAGTAATGGCTGTAGTCCTTTGCCTCTGGAAAAATGTATACCGATGACGTAAAACGACGATTTTTGCGTCATTGGTATACATTTTTCCAGACCCACAATACAGAGATCTCTGGTCTCAGGGGGACATGAGGGAGGGAAGCACGGTCATTCAAAAATACTACTGTGTTTCTGCTGATACAAAGCTTAATGCTAAATCGGTGAAGTATCCCTTTAAGTGGCACTGAAATGAGGCACCGAAATCCGCATTGCTGTTCTTTCCGGTAGATAACCGTCGTTAAAGGCACCGGTGCCGTATTAGCACCGGGTCTCGGTACCCAACCCTAGTAACAGCTGAATATTCTATCTCATGATGAAAAAGTAGAGACGATTGTAGACGAAAATGAAGAGAGATTTTTATCTTAGTTTTTATTTTATGCAAAACATTTTAGTCTTGTCTTTTTTCATCAACAATAATGCATGTTAATTTAGTCTAAGTCAGCGTTTTTGACATTGTTGCAGTCTCGTCTTAGTCATTTTTTTTTTAATTGACAATTATTTAAATGTAACAATATATTAACGTTGTAAAGTACTTAAATATATAATAAGTAAACATAAGTCACCTAACACACAACTACAATCATTTAACAAATAACAGTTACACTATTAACAAGTAAAAACAAAATAAATGTTGTTGACTTGGTATGCCAACCAGCTTCAAACTTTAGTAGTTCTTTTGCAGAAAAATGACCATATTTGCCTTCTCTGGCAAGATACGACACCTCTCCTGACTTATGGCATATCCTGCACAGGAGAAAACTCTCTCAGATGGTGTTGAAGAGGCCTGTACACACAGGTATGAGTTTGAAAGGGCAGACAATTTGGGGAGGCTGTCCCGCTTCCCCCAGCAACCGGCTACAGGGTCTTGTCCTGAACGATAGATTAGCAGAGCAAGTGTAATATGTTTACTAGCGATCATGTGCAGTGAATGGTTGAATATGCTTTTACGTCCGTTTTGGTGAGCCCAGAGGGACAATATGGCATTTTAAAAGTAGCCTACATTTACGATAGCTAGCTAACGGTAGACTACAGAGAATTAATAACATACATATTAACATACATATTCATACATTACACATACATTATACATTTAAAGGTGCTGACCCCTGTGTTTCTATGAAATCCTGTTTGGGCCAGCTTCATACATCCTATCATCCTTCACTGCAGTTTCTGTATAATGCCAGTACAATTATTAATCTTCCAGACTCCCTAAACATTATTCTTTGACCTATTTTCTTAGCCAAGACTCCTTAATACCTGGAAAAATGCACGTCTCAGGAAATTATCTTATTTTTTAGTTAATTGAGCTGCTCCCATGATAAAACAAATAAGTATGAACAGGGAGTGTGGCAAGGTGCATCTAGGCCATTTAAATACATTCTGCTTGGGGTTTATCACTGTGTGAATGTATTCTGATCAAACCACAATTTCTTCAATTTCACCACAGACTGATTTTGATAAGCTCAGTGCCACAGAGGCAAATGCATAGGAATTATGGGCTGCCTGCACAAGAGGTATACCTCTCCTTCTAGGCTCCACTTTTTTTTGCCTCAACATCACCTTAATTTTCTTTATAATTAAAAGGAGGAGCAATTGAAATTAAGAGTTTAGGGTCGTTCTAGTTCCATTCAGGTTGAAGTTTATCAGGTATTTCCCCTCAGGACTGATCCCATGTATTCTCATATATTAAGAACCTTAATTGTCTTTAACCCTCTCTAGGTATTATTATGGTGGGAGTGATCATTGGAGCCAAGCGGATGGGATTCAACCCTGACAACGTGGCCACGCCCATGGCTGCCAGCTTTGGGGATCTCATCACTCTTGCTTTGCTGGCCTGCTTCAGTCGTTGGTTCTACTCCCTTACAGGTAAAGAGAGAGAAGGACAGCACAATGGTCTGGTAGGCCAATTTGAATCTGTAACACACATCAGAGCAGTGGGACATAATACACTGGTCGTCAGAGGGCATGTCATTTTCTCTTTTGGCCAACAGATGGTACTCATGATCATGGAACTAACATATCAATACCAGTTTTAGACTGATTCCTGGTTGAAAATAACTGTATACATAATGACCTTTTTCTCTTGACAGAGCTGTATCCCCATGTGTTGTACCTGGTTGTTCTGTTATTGTTGTGCCTGATTCCTCTTTGGGTGGTCATCTCGTCCAAACATCCAGCCAGTTGCATCCTGCTCCGCACAGGCTGGGAACCAATTATTACAGCCATGTTCATCAGCAGGTACTCACCTTGACAGACCTTTTCAAAAGCATTCACATGCATTCAGACTACTTTAACTTTGTACATTTAGATGTTGTTTGAGTTTTGAAGTATATACATTTGGCAAATTATTAATTTCCTTGACATTATAAGGTCTAGAGTTTTAAAAACACTAATTATAAAAGCAATAATCATTTCCCTCCCATCACGTTTTTTTGTCTGTCTTTCTTTTAGTATTGGAGGACTTATTCTGGACAAGACTGTGTCAGAGCCAAACCTGGCAGGAATCATAGTTTATGCTCCAGTCATAAATGGTGAATTGCCCTCTTTTAAAAGTGCATTGATGGGCTACTTTTTTGTGAAGATGAAAGTCCAAAAAAACAACTTGTAATGGATGAGTCCGTAAGCTATGTCAAGTCTCTAAGAGTATTTTGTTTAGTTTTTATATTTTATAGTTTTTTTGCCATACAATCCTGGCCTCACCCTACTCCCCACCATCTCTGGAATCTCCTGTAGATCCATCCAAACGTCACTCCCTCACTTCAAGAGAATCATTACTTTCTTAGAGCCCTAAAATACCTTATATCTGACTTTAAAAGGTTAGTGATTGCAAACATACATATACATTCTGTATTTCTGTGAAAATTATGATAGAATTTACAAAAAAAGGCTTGAAAACACTATGTATGTAAAAGATCTATCTATTTATGGGAAGCTCATCAGACCACCGATTTTAAACATGAAAGTATGTTAACAGATCTCAGGGAGTACTACTGCATATCTGAAGAAAAAAAGTTGTATATATCCTTTTGTGGCTCTAGAGGGAGCTGTTTGAAGACTGATGAATTCCCTTGAGTGAAATCACACATGACATGCAAATATAAGTGCTGACCCTGCCCCCACCTTTTCTTTCCTAATCAGGTATTGGAGGAAACCTCGTCTCCATCCAGTCCAGTCGTATTTCTACTGAATTGCATTTGAAATACTCACCTGGAGAGGTTCCTGAAGACCGTAAGGGCTGCTTCAGCCCTTGTCGCACTTTCTTTGGTTCAGGTAAAGATCAAATGGTCAAAACATTAAATAAAGACAATCAGTTGCCCAGAGACGATTTCTACGATTTTCTAAATGAGCTGGCACAGTGGGGACCAAGAACATCTTGTCGGTGATTGGCTGGAGTGGTTTGTTGTATTTTGGTGCCTATCCTGTGCCTCTAGTGTTTGTTTGACGTTTACGAGACCGGGCTTTTTCACAGTGTACTCAGGGGGCAGGCAGCTAGCGGATCAAGGAGAGATGCCTACGATTTGAGACAACATCACATAGGCATTCATTATTCACTTAACTTGTTTTATTTATTTTTTTAAACGTTGCAGTGGATGTGTGTGTGTGTTCTCTGCGATCCATGTTTTAAGCTTCGTCACATTGCCTAACTGTGCCACTACTTTAGACACGCCCCTGCAGTTGCCCCTTCACACATCACAAGAAGACAGCTGTTCACACCTGGCATTAGAATGCATCTCCACATGCATCATGAGTGACCACTTGTGATCGGATCTCACTTCCCTGCTCTTTATGCAAATAAACAAGTACATCATTTCCATTTCTAAAGACCAAATGCGTTGTTGTTTTTAACCGGTGGGAGGCAGCACTTCCCGTGTCTCGTCTGCCAGAAATTAAATGAAGGAAGAGAATATCAAAACAATGCACACTGTGTCAATTCCTTGGTGTGTTCCATAACTAACCAAATCACCCAAGATGTTTGGCACACTTGTAATATATCTGTGGTCTGATTGATCGGATGTCAATACGTCTCAATGCGCCTGTAGTTAGAGCTGTCCCCCTATGATCGGATAACCAAAGACGCATGTTAATGCCAGGTCTGAATAGAACACACACACACACACACACACACACACACACACACACACACACACACACACACACACACACACACACACACACACACACACACACACACACACACAATATCTAATGTTCAGATTTGTCATGGCAGGAGCAAACCATCGATCTGCTCAGATTCTGCTTCTTTTGGTGATCCCTGGTCAGCTTGTCTTCTTACTCACTATTCACCTGATGAAAGGAGGCAACACTTTGCCCAGTCCTCTCTTGACCGTCGCCTTCTTGTCTGCTTCCCTGATTCAGGCGAGTCTCATGTATGTGGTAATTTTTTTTTCTCTGCATACTTTTTTTTTCTCTACATCATTGTTTTACACTATCACTTGTGTCTGTCTCTTAGGTCTTGTCCTTGCTGTGTTTAGCCGACTGTATGGTCCACTGTCTATGGCGGAGGGGTAAAGACCCCGACAGTTACTCAATACCCTACCTTACAGCCCTCGGAGACCTACTAGGTACTGCTCTCCTCTCTCTTGCCTTTGTCATGCTGTGGTACATTGGTGACTTAGGCGGTGTATAGGTTCAAAGCAAGAAAAGGTTTGAAGAAGAACAAAGGTGCCTACATCTTAGCTAGCTATACAGTTTCCTGCCTTACTGAATGTTTACCGAAGCTGTTTCGGTTTCCTAGCAACTTGCCAAAGACATGGATGCACACAACAACAACAGACAACAGAGCTTAAAAGGCTCATACAGTTCCAGTAATTTTTTAAATGATAGCACACTTCTTGTTTTTAGGACCAAGGTTTTGTCACTTTTTACTCATTACACCTATCATTTTTATAACTTTTTGGACACTGAATAAAAGGAAATGAAAGTAGGTGTATATGCCCCTAATTTACAATGTATTCCAGTTAATATTATAAATGTTATGTATCTCAGTTTAATTTATAGTGGGTATACAGAAAATCTTATTGTGCATGTGGTGTACGGCATATAACATAGCACACAACTGGGTATAGCAAATGCTGATTAGATCACTTCTTGTTTTCTGTCGACAAAATTAGGACCAAAAGTCTAAACTGACTGTATTATTGTAATTAGTAGAACAGGAAATGTAAAATGCCTACTTGATCTTCTGAATTTGTAAGCTATTTTATCAATTTTCTGTACATGAAATATGGTGTTTCCCAAAGAGAAGGGATTTTTTAAAAACACACCGAAAGCGGAAGGTGAGCGACAGACAGTTATACTGGAAATGTACTCCCGTCGAGCCAGACTTCCGACAGGGTGATGCAGGGCCCCAACGTGAAGCGTGGCAACACTCTTTTATACTTAGCAAAGGTTTGTTATACAGAAATAGCAGACCGCAGAATGCCATGATTGACCAATCAGAATCAAAAATTCAACCAAGCCGTGTAATAAGTTTATTTAATGTAGCACCTTTACAGAACAAAGTCACAAAGTGCTTCACAAGAGTAAAATTGTTACAAATGCGGCAAAGAAACGGAAAAGAAACGAGCAATAAAACAATAAAATAAACATAAAAAACCCCCACAAAGTTACATACATGAAACAAAGGCCAGTTTAAAAAAGTGAGTCTTCAGTTGCTTTAAAAAGCTTCAACAGAGAACTGTTGGGGATTTTCTTTGGTGCTGATAAATAATCAATAAAATGATCAGGGAGACTGGCATCGTGCATAATACCTTTTTATTTAGAGATTTGAGGAAAATCTGCAGAGTCAACTGGAGAGTATGATCTAGTGTGCTGGTCATTGTAAATGCCTTGCACCCACCTTTCCACCAGTCAAAGCAACTTGGCACTTATTATTGTAATTCTAATTCTGTAATGTCTAGATACCATTTTCACAAGACTACCATATGGGACCTTGACCTTCTCTGATCAGGTCAGCTGATATAAAAACAGCTGTTGTCCCTATAGCTCAGACACAGTTTGGAAACCACCTTGTGTTTTAGTCAAACACGAGGGACAACCAGTAAGCCCTGGTCAGAAGACCAGTGACCTACTGGTAATATAAGAATGGAGCATGTCAGAGATGTACACGGGTGCCTGATCATGCAAGGCTCTGTACTATATGTCAGAACAAGAACCTTAAAATGAATCCTGAACTTCGGATGGGAAGCCAATGTAAAGAGGATGAGATGGAAGTGATGTGAGTTGTCCTGCTGGACCTGGTCAACAGCCTTGCAGCAGTGTTTGCTCCATGTCACGTGGAGTTACATAAACGTTATAGAAGCTGGGTCTGCATTCTGTCGGTGCAGACTATAGGTAATACTTTTGCACTTTTGTTCCACGTGTGTTTGAATAAACCGGCAATAACTAAGAAACAACTTGTGGCCTGATTGATTTCCACTTTATTGGATCCAAGAGAAAATAATTTCCCTTTAATCCACTTTTGAAAGGAGAAGTCTGGCCAATTTTTATGTTAATCTTGATCGCTATAAATATGCGAGTACTTTCGACTGAAAAAAACCCGACCTGAATCGGTGCTGGCAAACTTGAGTTGCTGCAGTTTTAGAGTGCCTTTGTGCCTCTTAACAGACACAACATGCAATTAAAATGTCTGTGCAACATGAACAGGGCCCTTACGTGACAACAAGATGTGTTTTCAACTCAGACATCGTTTAAATTCACCTACCCTGTCTCTATCCTGCCGGTAGCTAGCTCGCCCTGTTAGCTGCTAGCTGCCGTCCATGATAGTTAAGTGTGTTCAGCCAGGCTTCTGTGATAATCATCACACAGTGGTTCTGTGTATACAGTATTTGTAGCTCATCCATTTTGTGTGTGATCGATCTGCTGTTGGTGAGTAGAAGGCTTGGCAGCGTCGATTTGTGTGGTAGTTCCCTTAGCCGGGCTAGCAGGCCCGACCCACATCCTTGCTTCTGATTTCTACCCGCCTTTGTTGCCTCCCGCTCCCGAAAACAATCCAGTGAGCGCACGGTGGTCTGGCTATGTCCTCCAGAGGACAGGTCATGCCTTTGCGACGAAAACTTGAAGTTCATTCCCCCTCAAAAATAGGTAATTGAGCACTGTAGTGGTTATGACCATATCAGTGACTATGTAACTATATAGAAACGGGCCAAATTATGTATGTGGCTTGCACAGTGATAGTGTTCGTGAAGGCTAGCTGTAGCCTCACGCTGAAGTCCTGGTAGCAGGAAAAGGTAAACAGTGTGCAGCTAGCCTTCTCTAACGCTATCACTGTGCAAGCCACAGACATCATTTGGACATAATTTAGCAGCTAACAGCTAGCAGCTAACAGCTAACAGGGCGAGCTAGCTACCGGCAAGATCGAGACAGGGTAGGTGATTTTAAACTATGTCTGAGTTGAAAACACATCTTGTTGTCACGTAAGGGCCCTGTTCATGTTGCACAGACATTTTAATTGCATTTTGTGTCTGTTAAGAGGCACAAAGGCACTCTAAAACTTGCCTTGACAACCACCGTTTTAGCTCAATGGAAGCTCGTAGAGGTAGCTGCAGCTACTCCAGTTTGCCAGCACTGATTCAGGTCGGGGTTTTTTTAATCGAAAGTACTCGCATATTTATAGCGATCAAGATTAATGTAAAAATTGGCCGGAATTCTCCTTTAATGTTACAATCTAACAATCTGAGTGTATCTTAATTCATATATGGACTCATGAATAAAGTGGGGTTACTTTCATTCACAGTCCTTACTCACACATAAACGACTTAGAAATGATCAAAGAATTGGGTGATGGCAAGTTTCGAAGAACAGCAACCGGATAAGCTTTATGCATATGCACTGGATTCCTCCTGGCATGATTGTATGACAAAAGCCACATTAAAAAGAGAAGTGTAGCCAAGGCCAGATATATAAACCACTTCTTATCAAATATAGTAAGTAAGTAAGGTTAAAGATAACCTTTGATTCCATCAAACTTTTGACAGTGGCACGTTCAGCCCTGACAAAATGTAACAAAACGTTTATCTAAACTGAAACGGTGGTGCATTGAACACCCTGTGTGCACTGCACACTGTCGTGTTCGTTAATTGAGAGGAAGTCACAAAAGCCCCAAAAGCTTCTCTCATTGTATCTTTACAAGACACACATCGATGTGGGCCATCCTACTTCACCCTGGAGCTCCATAGAATGGCCCTGATTCCCTAAATCGGACAGTTAATATACTATTCTACTCCGCCGAAGTCTTCACCCATTGGTTGTCCACTCCTCTTAGCGCTCTCCTGGTCCAATGGTTCTTCAGTCGCTCCCAAAGGGAGGAGGGTGCCTATAATTCATATAACTCTTACATGACTTCTCACATGACCACACTCATAACAGTTGCTTCACAACCTATGTCTCTCATTCAGTCTCTAGGTATTTTGTACTTTTCTACTGTCCCATATTGATGTAACCTGTCAATACCAGCTCATCATGTGTTAAGAGGGAGGGTAATGATCTAACACATATTGCAAAGAGCACCATTGATTATCTAATCCAGTTTACACACATATTGAAACAAGCACCATTGTACTATTTATTCCACAGTTCCTATAAACCTCTCAGTAATGTTACACACACACACACACACGCACACGCACATGCACACACACACGTGTGATGAGACAAGGGAAAACTTAGGTAACATAAAGGTCAAATTGTCGAGCACCTCTTTAATCCAACGGTCGTGCGTGGGGGGGGGGGGGGGGGGGGGGCGGGATAGCCTCCATTTGAACGAGATCAGTCTCTGGGCTAGCAGAGATGTAAACGCCAGGGCCCGCCTTAATGCAACAGGGAGGTCAGCGTCAGAGGAAATACCAAAAATGGCTAAAAAAGGGTCAGGTGCGATCGTAGGCTCTGCTCAGGGTGTCAAGGGCAAGACCAGAACATATGAGCATGGTTGGCAGGAGACTGGTTACACCTGTTACAGGCATCCCGGACAGAGTATATTTTGGACAATTTCGCGTTTGTGTAACGAACTTAATGAAGGACCTTGCATTGGATTAAGCCATGACGAGCACATATGGAGGAAGAGTGAATCATAGCCAGAGCAAGGTCCCATTGTTGGTCCGTAATAACCATATTCAGATTGCTCTCCTATGCAACCTTTGTCAAAGTGCGAGGGCTCGCGGAGGTCGAGCATAATAAATCATACAATACAGAAACACATTTCTGTCGGTTCGGGTCTGTCGCCAGGAGGAAATCAGTCAGGGTTTCGGGGGGGGGCGGTTTGGAAAGTGGTGGAATGTCTTCTTGACAAAGTACCTAATCTGGAAAAAGCGAAAGAGGTGTGACTTTGGTAAAGGGAAGCAAGCTCTGTGAAGGATGCAAAAATGCCATCTTTGTATAGGTCTTTGACACAGATGACACCATTATTGTGCCAGGCCCTGAATGCAAGATCTGTGCTCAAAGGTGTAAAGACATAGTTTCTAAGCAGAGGGGTCAAGATGGAAAGGCCTTGTAAACCCAAGTTTTTGGTAAGACCGACCAGCGGTCAAAATGGCTTTCAGTTTTTTCGACCAGAGGTAAGAAGTTTTTGCGGAACATGTCTGATATGGCCGTAGTAATAAAAAAACCCAAGTAGCGAAATCTTTCCTCTGCCCAGTTAAATGACGATAAAGAGCGTGGGAGCTGGCTAGCCAGAGAGTTTATCAGTAGGAGCTTGCTTTTCTGGAAGTTTAGCTTGTAGCCAGAATACGCACCGAACTGTTCCAGGATGTTTAAAATCACAGAAAGCGAGATAGCTGGATTAGAGATGTACAGGAGCAGGTTGTCCGCATACAGTGAGACTTTATAGTTGTGCCTGATCGGTTAATGCCCTCGAAACCTTCCTCTCGCGAATCCAAACTGCCAGAGGTTCTATCGCGATGGCGAACAGGAGTGGCGACAGAGGGCAGCCCTGTCTGGTACCTCTCCGGAGTGAGAAGAGGAGTGACAACGTGTCGTTAGTGTGAACTGAGGCCATCACTACAATATTTTAACAACTAAAACACATGTTGCTCTGGAATAGTGATGTGGAAAATGTTCTTTAAGCACTCAAACACACATGAAATAATGCTCCAAACATTGAAGGCTAAAGAATGTACAATAAGAATTGAGTGACATTTTATCACCAAACCCAGAAGTCAAAGCGTCTTCTGCCAAGTGAGACATAAAGCATCTAATATAGTATTTCAGAGACAAAGAACTTCAATGTGATTGGCTAACCTTCCAGATCATACGATGACCAGAGCTGGTCTTGCCTTAACGTTACATCAGCCCATGCTAGGGCCTCACATGTCATACACCCACATATGGATCATTGGTTTTCACTTAACCAATGGGGACAAAGTACAGGAGTCTTTGGCAAACAACATATGATTAAAAATGTTCAGTTGTTTTCCCAGTTTCCACATATGGAGAAAGAGCAGAGTCACAGTAATCAGAACTTTAATCATTAATGCTTCATTCAAGTTTACTTTCACAATGCAACACATTATTGGTAATAAATACCAATAAGTATGCAACTTTGATTTGCCAAATAAAAATAACTCAACTAGATTTTCACAATAAACAAACCAATTTGACCAAACTCTTGTGCTGCAGGCAGTGATGGAGATGTAGTAGATGAAGGGTCTATACTTTGACTCCCTTCCGTAGGAGCAGAGTCGCCAAGTTGTGCAGTGTTAGGATGTGGCTGTCCCAGATATTTCCTTAGTGTATTTATAGTGTGTTCAGTGAAACAGAGACAGAGATAGGCAACCGAGTTGGCGTGAAAGTGAATTGCATAAAAAAATGGATTGACAGGGCAACAACCTCTAATTATATTTTTGCTACATTGCATAATGGGTTTTCTGTCCTCGTGTGAAACTCCTCACAGAGCTGTGAAGACCACAGCTGCAGATTAACTTGCAGTAACAAAGTGATGCTAACAATAGTCCAACAATTCAGATAATCTAAAATGATGTTTTCCTGGAACAGGAGAACATAATCATTATTAAATATGATCATAATTATCATTCATTAACATGCCAAAACCTGATATAGCTTATTTATGGAGGTAGAAGCATGCCAAAACCTCACACACACACACACACACACACACACACACACACACACACAAAATGTGTTTTACTCACACCCAACGATTCACAAACAAACTCAGCATGGTTTGCAAAAACATCATTCACAAACTAATGCATTTTGTTCTGCAAATAAGAAACCTACCTATCAAACAAATACAGTATGTTTTACACATACAAAGAAACGTATTTCTTCAATGACAAAAAAAATCCTCCAAGTACAAACTAAAATCTTTCAAGTACAAAAAAAAACAAAATTCTACAAGTACGAAACCCTGTCACTAATTTTCCACCTTGCTGATCCACACACATATGCCAGTAAACTTTCTAACAAATGTCCTGTAATTCGCACTCTACAACAGCAGGTGGCGCTGTTAAGTCAATTTAAGCCTGCCAGGACCATAGATACATACACTCGGATTTTTAAAAACGTTATTACGGTGCATAACTTACTGGAACAAAGCTGAGCAATGTGTTGTTGCTGGTGACAAAACCACTGATTATATATGTACAATGAAGCGATACTAGCGTTAAAGACCCGCTGATCGTTGTCTGATTCTCTGAAATGAAGGCCGGCATTGCATTGTGGGAAATCGGCTTCGCATGCGCCCAGCTCTGATCATATCGTGTTCTGTCTTACAGCATACTGTAATATTTCACCGGTAATAAGACCAAAATAATATTATTAAAATAAAGAAATGCATACTATGATAACATCTCTAGGCTATATATGTAGCATTATAGTTTAAAAATATCAATAAACAACAAAGCAATCCAGCTTCCCTGGCCGAAATAGACCGAAATAATAATATTAAAAGAAATACAATTAAACCATGATAAGATCTGGTGAATAAATGTTGATTAAAACAGCGGTTATTGGGCTAGAAATACTAATTATAGCAACTAAACCTGCTGCTATTTTGTTTGCCAGCTTTCCTCCTGTTTTAGGAAGCAGCGACTGTAGCCTATTGCGTTTTGCCTATACAACAGTGTCTGTGTATTTCATATTTATGTAGAATTATAGTTTGCTCTTCTTATGTAAAATATGCGGCTCTGGTAGATGTTTGCGATTGGTCGTGCTGTGCAAACACCGCCTCTTTTATTTGAACGTGCGCCGCTGGATTGGGTAACCCTGGGTTGACTGAACTAGTTGGTAACCAGCGTCGGACAGGTTATGCAGGACAGCGGTTGTTAGGTTAGGTGAAGCCGGGTAACTGAAATAAATCCAGGACATGTTGATCTTGCTTCTGTAGTACAGGCTGCCGGTCTCACAGAATTCCATGAAATGAACGCGGCCCCTTAACACGGATGCGATGCCTGTAGGTCAATGACAGGCATCATCCGTGGTCTACGCACATATTCCCTGATCACAGCACGTTTCTTTCTGTACAGAGAAGCTGTATATAGCTTTGCTATTATTGGTATTTTTAGCCGAATAACCGCAGTTTTAATCAACATTTATTCACCAGATCTTATCATGGTTTAATTGTATTTATTTTAATGTTATTATTTCGGTCTATTTCGGCCAGGGAAGCTGGATTGCTTTGTTGTTTATTTATATTTTTAAACTATAATGCTACATATATAGCCTAGAGATGTTATCATAGTATGCATTTCTTTGTTTTAATAATATTATTTTGGTCTTATTACCGGTGAAATATTACAGTATGCTGTAAGACAGAACACGATATGATCAGAGCTGGGCGCATGCGAAGCCGATTTCCCACAATGCAATGCCGGCATTCATTTCAGAGAATCAGACAACGATCAGCGGGTCTTTAACGCCAGTATCGCTTCAATGTACATATATAATCAGTGGTTTTGTCACCAGCAACAACACGTTGCTCAGCTTTGTTCCAGTAAGTTATGCACCGTAATAACGTTTTAAAAAATCCGCGTGTATATATCTATGGTCCTGGCAGGCTTAAATTGACTTAACAGCGCCACCTGCTGTTGTAGAGTGCGAATTACAGGACATTTGTTACAAAGTTTACTGGCATTTGTGTTTGGATCAGCAAGGCGGAAAATTAATGCCAAAAGTCACGTGACAGTGTTTCGTACTTTTTGTTTTGTACTTGAAGGATTTTTTTTTGTACTTGTAGAATTTCTTTTTGTACTTAAAGGATTTTTTTTGTACTTGAAGGATTTTTTTGTACTTGAAGGATTTTTTTGTCATTGAAGAAATACGTTTCTTTGTATGTGTAAAACATACTGTATTTGTTTGATAGGTAGGTTTCTTATTTGCAGAACAAAATGCATTAGTTTGTGAATGATGTTTTGTATTTGCAAACCACGCTGAGTTTGTTTGTGAATTGTTGGGTGTGAGTAAAACACATTTTGTGTATGTGTGAGGTTTTGGCATGATTCTAACTCCATACATATTCCTCTGTGTCATTGTTGTCCAAAACACATTGATGAGCCACACTGTAAGATGTTCCTTTATTACGATGAAAATGGGCACTGTAGTTTATTTAGAGTCAATCCCGTTCTGGTGCAGTTAATGCTCTTATAGGGTTTAAAGTGTGGATTAATCCACGGCTAAAAATTGTTTCAACAAATTTACTCCTATTTTAAATAAATTTACTAAAAACTACAGCAAGCTGTGTGTGAGAGTGTATATATATATATATATATATATATATATATATATATATATATATATATATATATATATATATATATATATATATATATATATATATATATATATATATGTGTGTGTCCTGTTTTTAAAGATTTACCATCTTCACTTGTAACCAAGTGGAGCTGAGTGCCACAGTCAGGGTAGGGAAGTTAATTTCAATTAAATTTTATTTATAGTATCAAATCATAAGTATCATAAGAGTTATCTCGAGACACTTTACAGATAAAGTAGGTCTAGACCACACTCTATAATTTACAAAGCCCCAACAATTCCAATAATTCCCCCAGGAGCAAGCATTAGCAGTGGCTATTGCGACAGTGGCGAGGAGAAACTCCCTTTTAGGAAGAAACCTTTGCAGACCCAGACTCTTGGTAGGCGGTGTCTGACAGGGCCAGTTGTGGTTATGATGAACAGTGGTGTAATAGTCACAAGTTAGAAAGTTAGAATGAGAGAGTGATTAACAGTTTGCTTTGATGTTTTCACAGAAGTTCTTGACAGTAAGAAAAATAGAATAACACAAGCCTTGCAACCTTAATTAAGCTTAATTTTTTATGCTTAATGAGTCATATTCATACATTACACATACATTATACATGTGCAGGTGCTGACCCCGGTGTTTCTATGAAATCCTGTTTGGGCCAGCTTCAAACATCCTATCATCCTTCACTGCAGTTTCTGCAGTACAATTATTAATCTTCCAGACTCCCTAAATATTATTCTTTGACCTATTTTCTTAGCAAAGACTCCTTAATACCTGGAAAAATTCACTTCTCAGGAAATTATCTTATTTTTTAGTTAATTGAGCTGCGCCCATGATAGAAAATATTCTAGAAATTGGAGTATGAACAGGGAGTGTGGCAAAGCGCATCTAGGCCATTTAAATACATTCTGCTTGGGGTTTATCACTGTGTGAATGTCTTCTGATCAAACCACAATTTCTTCAATTTCACCACAGACTGATTTTGATAAGCTCAGTGCCACAGAGGCAGATGCATAGGAATTATGGGCTGCTGTGATGGAAGTTTCTGGACAGCAGAGTGGATAAAGATGTCTTCAATAATAAAGATGAGGAAAACCAAACTGTCTTTGTTTGTTTTATTAAATTCAAGCCGAAATACTACTTTCACAAAACATCAGAGTGCAGTGTGAAAGAGTCATCAATATAATTGCTCGCGAGCAGGACAGCTGGTTTCACTACACTGATTAGGGTGCAGTGAAAGAGCTCTCAAAGTACATGCAGAAAGTCAGTCCCCTTTATACACAGACAACAAAGGATACTTGAAAAGGTAACCCAAACAGTCAATGGTTTCTGAAACCTAGAAAACAGGAACACCCAAAGGGGTAAAATTTATGAAGCCTTAAGAGCAGGAAACGTCTGAATGCACTAGTCAAGGTGTGAGTTACGTCTCGTCGCATTCCCGCTCTATAGTCTGAACGTTTGCAGTCTCTATGACCCTTAGGTCAAACCACAGTATATGTAATGTCTATTTAGCAGGAGCTGGTGCACTATCACAGAGAAACAGTTTTCCCTTGCACGCAATAGCCTTTTCAATGTATCAGCGTTCATATATTTTCTTGTTTCAAATAAGCATGATTATAAAATGTCCATTACACTGCCTGCACAAGAGGTATACCTATCCTTTTTAGGCTCCACTTTTTTTTGCCTCAAAATCACCTTAATTTTCTTTATAATTAAAAGGAGGACCAATTGAAATTAAGAGTTTAGGGTCGTTCTAGTTCCATTCAGGTTGAAGTTTATCAGGTCTTTCCCCTCAGGACTGATCCCATGTCATCTCATATATTAAGAACCTTAATTGTCTTTAACCCTCTCTAGGTCTTATTATGGTGGGAGTGATCATTGGAGCCAAGCGGATGGGATTCAACCCTGACAACGTGGCCACGCCCATGGCTGCCAGCTTTGGGGATCTCATCACTCTTGCTTTGCTGGCCTGCTTCAGTCGTTGGTTCTACTCCCTTAAAGGTAAAGAGAGAGAAGGACAGCACAATGGTCTGGTAGGCCAATTTGAATCTGTAACACACATCAGAGCAGTGGGACATAATACACTGGTCGTCAGAGGGCATGTCATTTTCTCTTTTGGCCAACAGATGGTACTCATGATCATGGAACTAACATATCCATACCAGTTTTAGACTGATTCCTGGTTGAAAATAACGGTATACATAATGACCTTTTTCTCTTGACAGATCTGTATCCCCATGTGTTGTACCTGGTTGTTCTGTTATTGTTGTGCCTGATTCCTCTTTGGGTGGTCATCTCGTCCAAACATCCTGCCAGTTGCATCCTGCTCCGCACAGGCTGGGAACCAATTATTACAGCCATGTTCATCAGCAGGTACTCACCTTGACAGACCTTTTCAAAAGCATTCACATGCATTCAGACTACTTTAACTTTGTACATTTAGATGTTGTTTGAGTTTTGAAGTATATACATTTGGCAAATTATTAATTTCCTTGACATTAAAAGGTCTACAGTTTTAAAAACACTAATTATAAAAGCAATAATCATTTCCCTCACATCACGTTTCTTTTTTGTCTGTCTTTCTTTTAGTATTGGAGGACTTATTCTGGACAAGACTGTGTCAGATCCAAACCTGGCAGGAATCATAGTTTATGCTCCAGTCATAAATGGTGAATTGCCCTCTTTTAAAAGTGCATTGATGGGCTACTTTTTTGTGAAGATGAAGGTCTAAAAAAAAAAAACATTGGCCCAATAAATAGAGTAATGGATGAGTCCGTAAGCTATGTCAAGTCTCTAAGAGTATTTTGTTTAGTTTTTATATTTTTCTAATGCCATACAATCCTGGCCTCACCCTACTCCCCACCATCTCTGGAATCTCCTGTAGATCCATCCAAACGTCACTCCCTCACTTCAAGAGAATCATTACTTTCTTAGAGCCCTAAAATACCTTATATCTGACTTTAAAAGGTTAGTGACAACAAAGGCAAACTGATACAAAACTTTGCCTTTCCTGTAAAAATTTGCGCTGAAAAGTTGAGCCAGTTGATTGCAAACACGCATATACATTTTGTATCTCTGTGAAAATTATGCTAGAATTTACAAAAAAAAGGGCTTGTAAAACCTGTATGTAAAAGTCCTGTCTATTTATGGGAAGCTCATCAGATATATGTGCCTAAAGTCATGGAAAAGGAAGACAGGGCTTTGGAGAACTAGCTCGAACTGGTGCATGTTTAATGTTTAGAGGTCAAGATAACTTAAAGAGGAACTCCACCAATTTTAAACATGAAAGTCTGTTAACAGGTCTCAGGGAGTACTACTGCATATCTGAAAAAAAAGTTGTATATATCCTTTTGTGGCTCTAGAGGGAGCGGTTTGAAGACTGTTTTCACTTCCCTTGAGTGAATTCACCATAGACAGTATATAAACTGGACCAACAGATCCCATTGCTCTGGACGGAGACCAGTGAAGGATATTAGAAGCACTTTTTTGGTGAGCGCTGAGCGTTACTGCGCAGCCTCCAACTGAGAGAGACGTGGTAAATGTGACATGAGCAACCTGTCTGAAAGTTGGAAGTCTTCTGGTAGCTGTGCCAAGAGAAATCTCAATCATTCCCAATCTTGCAGAGACGGAAAGCGTAGGTATATGTAAGGAGATAACATGGGCACAGGCTAATTATTGCTAACTAAAATGCTAGTTAACATTAGTAATTAAACTTAAACAGCTAATGGAAGTCCAAACTGCCTGCGAGCTTCTCCTGTACTATATGGTAATTCCTCTACTATGAGACAGTAAGTGTCGTGGTTATGACACAATTGTTAGCCTATTTTTACAAAAACGCCTGCTACGGAGCCATAACGTGAGGTACAAGGTAATGGAGCCTTTTATATATATATATATATATATATATATATATATATATATATATATATATATATATATATATATATATATATATATATTTATATAATAAACAATGGACAAATAAAGTCTTTAAACACTTGTAAAGTTATTCGCTGTCAAAGTGACGTCAAAATGAATGGCAGTCAATGGGATGCTAACGGCGGATGAGTGCTTGTTAGCATTAAAATGGCGCCATAGGATATACGGGTTGTTGACAGACGCTTACCCCCTTGGAAATCACACATGACATGCAAATATAAGTGCTGACCCTGCCCCCACCTTTTCTTTCCTAATCAGGTATTGGAGGAAACCTCGTCTCCATCCAGTCCAGTCGTATTTCTACTGAATTGCATTTGAATTACTCACCTGGAGAGGTTCCTGAAGACCGTAAGGGCTGCTTCAGCCCTCGTCGCACTTTCTTTGGTTCAGGTAAAGATCAAATGGTCAAAACATTTAAATAAAGACAATAAGTTGCCCAGAGACGATTTCTACGATTTTCTAAATGAGCTGGCACAGTGGGGACCAAGAACCAGTCAGGGGAGGGCCATGGGAAATCAGAAAATCCTATTAAAAGTAAATACAGCATTAAGAATTGGTTTAGAAAACATTGGGCATGTGCCTTAATACAGGTGATTATACCTGAAAAGTGGCACTGCACAAGAGCCAGAAAATAATTTGTGTTGAATAACTGTTTTGCATGGATAGGACAACACAATTTTGCTCTACTGAATAAAAGTCATCACACATCACAAGAAGACAGCTCTTCACACCTGGCATTAGAATGCATCGCCACATGCATCATGAGTGACCACTTGTGATCGGATCTCACTTCCCCGCTCTTTATGCAAATAAACAAGTACATCATTTCCATTTGTAAAGACCAAATGCGTTGTTGTTTTTAACCGGTGGGAGGCAGCACTTCCCGTGTCTCGTCTGCTAGAAATTAAATGAAGGAAGAGAATATCAAAACAATGCACACTGTGTCAATTCCTTGGTGTGTTCCATAACTAACCAAATCACCGAAGATGTTTGGCACACTTGTAATATATCTGTGGTCTGATTGATGGGATGTCAATACGCGCCTGTAGTTAGAGAGGGGGGAAATATTATGTAACACTTTATATACCAAACAAGCATACTTGAAATGTTTGAAATTGTCAAAGTTAATGACCAGTTTGTAAAACAATACTCAATATGTGAAAATATCATAGTATATAAGAACAACTTGGCAACTTTGGTGTCAAGAAATGGCCTAACTTGTTTAAAATTCTGCAAATTGAATTTAACTTTATTTGCCACCTTTTTTACATGACTTTTGAATGTTAGGGTGGAGTCATTTATGACTCCTAGGTACTTGAATTCATTTACAATATCAAGCTCCTGTCCTCTAAGGAATACATTACAATGTGACACCTTCATGTTTTGTTTGGTAAACGCCATACAAACAGTTTTTTTGGTGTTTAGGTAGAGACATGACTTAACTGCCCAGGAGTTTCTTTAACAGCTGACTGTTTCCTGCAACAAGCGCCAACACAAAGCACAAGTCTCTTTTTCCTTCAAGTGCAGTCAGAAATGTCATTGAAACGATCTGAAAAAAATAGTTGTTAAATATAAAGTCTACTTGTGCTACGTTGCGGGGAAGTATTACATAATACAACAGGATGTCACACAGATCATTGAAGTGACCCACTGTCGCACCACCCAGCGTTAAATAGCCCAACCGACTGATCTTGTGTTCCAAAAAACCACCAAGGTCAAAGTTCAAGCTCTTACCAGTAAACTCGTTTGTTTGACCACAAACAGGTGTAGGCCAAACCATGCTGATGATCACTAAATAAATGAAGGACATGGCATTAAATGATAATGTTTCATGCTAATTTACTTTTGATGTGAGAAGAGGTTTGTAAGTACTTGTTAAGTGGTGCAACAGCCCCAACCCTCTTTGTCTTTGTTCCTGGATAGTTTCTCACATCTTGACTGAAGGTCTCCTTTCTCAGTGTCCTTTATGGGTGGATTTCTGAGGCAGTGTCCTTTTGCAAAAACATTTAATTTTAAAATGTCCACAGCAGTGTTTTCTGATGTTATTTTCAAGTTTGTCAACCATGTGTAAACTTCTAACAGCATATAAACAGATTATCTTCTGGCAATCTTGCCAGAAGTTTGACTGCTTGTTGTTAGCTGGGTGTGAAGATCTGAGTGTGCCAGCAAGGCTGCTGCAAGCCTGGATTCAAAACAAAAGTAAACATACCATGGGTGTGGAGATCAGACTAATCCTTTATAGAAAGTTGAATTGTGCTTTACCGGCCAACCGTTGCTTCTCAGAGCAGTAGGCCATGGCTTTTCTTATAGTTTTGCATCTTGTCCTTTATGCAAATGAAAGGTCACATAAAAAAGCAGGGGACATTCTTGTCATGCTGTGCACTGTTAGCTTTTATAGAGAAGTTTGGTACTCTAAAAAAGCTACATGACTTTGTATATAAGGTAAGCACATCAAATAAATATATCACAAGGTTTAATGCTAAATGCATTTATCGTATTGTTGTTTAAGGTTTTAGGTTCATTTTTAACCGGGGCCAGCTCTAGCATTTTTTAGCCCTAGCCAAAATATGTCGCCCTGATGCCCCGCTGCTGTGACATGATTGCTGGATATACCAAGCAAACTTTTTTTCACTTTCCTGGAGCACGAGTGGATAGCTGACAGGAAAAATCACAACTGTTGTGTTGAATAAGGTTAGGAAGAAAAGGAGCTACGTACCGCTGGCTTTTCCTGGTCTATTATTTTGCTGAGAGGAAACTCAATAAAAAGCCATTTGCCAACACTAAATATCAAACAAAAGCCAGACACTATATAGAATTAAGTTGCTGTGAGCTGTAGCCTACATTCACCACTTCTAAACAGAGGCAGAACATAACCTAATCTTGGAGCTTCGATCCTCCACAGCGCCGTGCAATGCAGACTATCTCGGAGCTGACCGGGCAAATACAACAGTTTTCATCAGACTCACCCTGGGTCCGGTTAATTAAGTCTACTGCTAATTTATAACAATTTATATTCAAATAATTTGCAATAACCCACACTGCATATCACACTGTATATAAAACCATATTTTTTTATATGTATATAGCGTCTCAAAACTGTGCATCCCCCACCCCCCTCTTTTTTTTGCACTACTTATTTTATTTCATGTTGTATATTTGTTTTACATACATGTTGGCACTAGAAAAGGAGTTGCTTTTAATCTCATTGTACATGTGTATAGTGACAATATAAGGCATTATATTCTACCGTCTGCAAAATACCCCCACGAATCAAATCCATATACTTCAACGTTAACCATCAAGTCACTAAGCCTGTATGGAAATTAACACCTCTGCTGAAATGTTACATTTGTTAACAATAATAGGAGACGAGACAACACAACACCGGCTGGTTCTGGTGGTTGATTAACGCAGATATTTGCTGATTGTCTCTCATAACTGCTTCTCCCCATAGAAAGCTTACGCATACTTAGGTAGTAAGGTGTCACAGCGTTAGCCTAGACCGGCGGGGGAAGGTGTGTAGCCACAATCGTCGAACACAGCCTCCCTATGCGGTTATAGTTCTTGACTACCGGGGTACCTCCTTTGACACACTGAGCTCCTCTCTCTTTCCATCTGTGTGTATTCATGTTCCAGAAATGCTTGTTATTAACCTAGTTCCGGGGAGCTTCCCCGGAGTCCGTATGTTCTTTGTCCCCCCAGCACCATCATCTTGGATCATGATGGCATCTACATCATGGTGGCAGCTGTCGCCGTGGTCCTGCCCTACGACCTGCTGTGCCCCATTACACCCTGCAATGCCTGGCGTCGACTTGCTATGTCCGGCCAACGCCCTGTTACGCCCTGATGTGCTCTACGACACTATGAACTATTACAATTACTCTCGTCATTATCTTAATTGTGACTTTTTATTGCCATTGTTCATCAAACCCCCAACTAGCATCGTCAGACACTGCCTACCAAGAGCCTGGGTCTGTCCGAGATTTCTTCCTAAAAGGGAGTTTTTCCTTGCCACTGTCGCACATACACATTCATGCATGCTCTTGGGGAATCACTGGAATTGTTGGGTCCTTGGAAATTACAGAGTGTGGTCTAGACCTACACTCTATCTGTAAAGTGTCCTGAGATAATTCTTGTTATGATTTGACACTATAAATAAAATTGAATTGAATTGAATTGAAAATTGAATTAACGGGCAGGATGGGTAGCGCACTGCCATGAGTCCATGAGGCTAATGTCTGATTACTCCACATTTTAATTGTGATATTTTGTGATTAAATTATGAATCTGCCATGTTGTCTGTCAGGTAAATGTAGTAGTACAATGTCTTCCTCTGGTGTAACAGCACACTGTAAGTCAGTAGTAGGCTATACAGTGGAGTTGCATATTCAGTGGTTTTGGGTCCTTCTGTAAGTAATTTTAGGGTATATTTTGGTTCTGGAGAACACAGCACACCGTTCCAAACAGGCACATTTTGAACGGACACTTGAAAAGGGATAAAATAAGATCTGGAATCCCCAGGCACTTAGGCCCCAGATTCTGATTCCAATTGCCTTACACTCTAAACTCTAAACTATCCCTCTTAAGCGTATTCGTTTTGATGATCACTTAACCAGTAGACTGAAATTAATTACTGAGACAATAGAATAAAGTAAACACTTCTTTAGTTACAACATTTTAAAATATATACAAATACACACGCAGGCCTATACATGCGGGCTACACAACTGACACCTCCTTGTGTCTCCCAGTTATGCGCAATAGTTACAAAGTTCCACTCCGTTTTTTCCTTCTGGGTGTAGTCCTTCCTCTGTGTCCTCAGCATGGGTGGGGGATACTTCATGCACCCCAAAATGGCAGAAATCTGTCTCTCCAGCAAGAGTGAAACAGGAACGCCTGTATCATGTCTTCCTTATCCCCTCCACTGTCTTTGTGACTTGTATAAACAGATACTCATTCCTATGGGCTATTTCCTGATTAGATAATCAATGGTGCTCTGTGCAATATGTGTGTAAACTTTATAATAATTACCCTTACTGTTAACACATGATGAGCTAGTATTGACGGGCCACATACGCATGGGACAGTGGAAAAGTACAGAATACCCCAACAGGATGAGAGACATCATTTGTGAAACAACTGCCGTGTGGAAGTCATGTGAGAAATCATGTAATGGTTTCTGAAACCTAGAAAACAGGAACACCCAAAGGGGTAAAATTTATGAAGCCTTAAGAGCAGGAAACGTCTGAATGCACTAGTCAAGGTGTGAGTTACGTCTCGTCGCATTCCCGCTCTATAGTCTGAACGTTTGCAGTCTCTATGACCCTTAGGTCAAACCACAGTATATGTAATGTCTATTTAGCAGGAGCTGGTGCACTATCACAGAGAAACAGTTTTCCCTTGCACGCAATAGCCTTTTCAATGTATCAGCGTTCATATATTTTCTTGTTTCAAATAAGCATGATTATAAAATGTCCATTACACTGCCTGCACAAGAGGTATACCTATCCTTTTTAGGCTCCACTTTTTTTTGCCTCAAAATCACCTTAATTTTCTTTATAATTAAAAGGAGGACCAATTGAAATTAAGAGTTTAGGGTCGTTCTAGTTCCATTCAGGTTGAAGTTTATCAGGTCTTTCCCCTCAGGACTGATCCCATGTCATCTCATATATTAAGAACCTTAATTGTCTTTAACCCTCTCTAGGTCTTATTATGGTGGGAGTGATCATTGGAGCCAAGCGGATGGGATTCAACCCTGACAACGTGGCCACGCCCATGGCTGCCAGCTTTGGGGATCTCATCACTCTTGCTTTGCTGGCCTGCTTCAGTCGTTGGTTCTACTCCCTTAAAGGTAAAGAGAGAGAAGGACAGCACAATGGTCTGGTAGGCCAATTTGAATCTGTAACACACATCAGAGCAGTGGGACATAATACACTGGTCGTCAGAGGGCATGTCATTTTCTCTTTTGGCCAACAGATGGTACTCATGATCATGGAACTAACATATCCATACCAGTTTTAGACTGATTCCTGGTTGAAAATAACGGTATACATAATGACCTTTTTCTCTTGACAGATCTGTATCCCCATGTGTTGTACCTGGTTGTTCTGTTATTGTTGTGCCTGATTCCTCTTTGGGTGGTCATCTCGTCCAAACATCCTGCCAGTTGCATCCTGCTCCGCACAGGCTGGGAACCAATTATTACAGCCATGTTCATCAGCAGGTACTCACCTTGACAGACCTTTTCAAAAGCATTCACATGCATTCAGACTACTTTAACTTTGTACATTTAGATGTTGTTTGAGTTTTGAAGTATATACATTTGGCAAATTATTAATTTCCTTGACATTAAAAGGTCTACAGTTTTAAAAACACTAATTATAAAAGCAATAATCATTTCCCTCACATCACGTTTCTTTTTTGTCTGTCTTTCTTTTAGTATTGGAGGACTTATTCTGGACAAGACTGTGTCAGATCCAAACCTGGCAGGAATCATAGTTTATGCTCCAGTCATAAATGGTGAATTGCCCTCTTTTAAAAGTGCATTGATGGGCTACTTTTTTGTGAAGATGAAGGTCTAAAAAAAAAAAACATTGGCCCAATAAATAGAGTAATGGATGAGTCCGTAAGCTATGTCAAGTCTCTAAGAGTATTTTGTTTAGTTTTTATATTTTTCTAATGCCATACAATCCTGGCCTCACCCTACTCCCCACCATCTCTGGAATCTCCTGTAGATCCATCCAAACGTCACTCCCTCACTTCAAGAGAATCATTACTTTCTTAGAGCCCTAAAATACCTTATATCTGACTTTAAAAGGTTAGTGACAACAAAGGCAAACTGATACAAAACTTTGCCTTTCCTGTAAAAATTTGCGCTGAAAAGTTGAGCCAGTTGATTGCAAACACGCATATACATTTTGTATCTCTGTGAAAATTATGCTAGAATTTACAAAAAAAAGGGCTTGTAAAACCTGTATGTAAAAGTCCTGTCTATTTATGGGAAGCTCATCAGATATATGTGCCTAAAGTCATGGAAAAGGAAGACAGGGCTTTGGAGAACTAGCTCGAACTGGTGCATGTTTAATGTTTAGAGGTCAAGATAACTTAAAGAGGAACTCCACCAATTTTAAACATGAAAGTCTGTTAACAGGTCTCAGGGAGTACTACTGCATATCTGAAAAAAAAGTTGTATATATCCTTTTGTGGCTCTAGAGGGAGCGGTTTGAAGACTGTTTTCACTTCCCTTGAGTGAATTCACCATAGACAGTATATAAACTGGACCAACAGATCCCATTGCTCTGGACGGAGACCAGTGAAGGATATTAGAAGCACTTTTTTGGTGAGCGCTGAGCGTTACTGCGCAGCCTCCAACTGAGAGAGACGTGGTAAATGTGACATGAGCAACCTGTCTGAAAGTTGGAAGTCTTCTGGTAGCTGTGCCAAGAGAAATCTCAATCATTCCCAATCTTGCAGAGACGGAAAGCGTAGGTATATGTAAGGAGATAACATGGGCACAGGCTAATTATTGCTAACTAAAATGCTAGTTAACATTAGTAATTAAACTTAAACAGCTAATGGAAGTCCAAACTGCCTGCGAGCTTCTCCTGTACTATATGGTAATTCCTCTACTATGAGACAGTAAGTGTCGTGGTTATGACACAATTGTTAGCCTATTTTTACAAAAACGCCTGCTATGGAGCCATAACGTGAGGTACAAGGTAATGGAGCCTTTTATATATATATATATATATATATATATATATATATATATATATATATATATATATATATATATATTTATATAATAAACAATGGACAAATAAAGTCTTTAAACACTTGTAAAGTTATTCGCTGTCAAAGTGACGTCAAAATGAATGGCAGTCAATGGGATGCTAACGGCGGATGAGTGCTTGTTAGCATTAAAATGGCGCCATAGGATATACGGGTTGTTGACAGACGCTTACCCCCTTGGAAATCACACATGACATGCAAATATAAGTGCTGACCCTGCCCCCACCTTTTCTTTCCTAATCAGGTATTGGAGGAAACCTCGTCTCCATCCAGTCCAGTCGTATTTCTACTGAATTGCATTTGAATTACTCACCTGGAGAGGTTCCTGAAGACCGTAAGGGCTGCTTCAGCCCTCGTCGCACTTTCTTTGGTTCAGGTAAAGATCAAATGGTCAAAACATTTAAATAAAGACAATAAGTTGCCCAGAGACGATTTCTACGATTTTCTAAATGAGCTGGCACAGTGGGGACCAAGAACCAGTCAGGGGAGGGCCATGGGAAATCAGAAAATCCTATTAAAAGTAAATACAGCATTAAGAATTGGTTTAGAAAACATTGGGCATGTGCCTTAATACAGGTGATTATACCTGAAAAGTGGCACTGCACAAGAGCCAGAAAATAATTTGTGTTGAATAACTGTTTTGCATGGATAGGACAACACAATTTTGCTCTACTGAATAAAAGTCATCACACATCACAAGAAGACAGCTCTTCACACCTGGCATTAGAATGCATCGCCACATGCATCATGAGTGACCACTTGTGATCGGATCTCACTTCCCCGCTCTTTATGCAAATAAACAAGTACATCATTTCCATTTGTAAAGACCAAATGCGTTGTTGTTTTTAACCGGTGGGAGGCAGCACTTCCCGTGTCTCGTCTGCTAGAAATTAAATGAAGGAAGAGAATATCAAAACAATGCACACTGTGTCAATTCCTTGGTGTGTTCCATAACTAACCAAATCACCGAAGATGTTTGGCACACTTGTAATATATCTGTGGTCTGATTGATGGGATGTCAATACGCGCCTGTAGTTAGAGAGGGGGGAAATATTATGTAACACTTTATATACCAAACAAGCATACTTGAAATGTTTGAAATTGTCAAAGTTAATGACCAGTTTGTAAAACAATACTCAATATGTGAAAATATCATAGTATATAAGAACAACTTGGCAACTTTGGTGTCAAGAAATGGCCTAACTTGTTTAAAATTCTGCAAATTGAATTTAACTTTATTTGCCACCTTTTTTACATGACTTTTGAATGTTAGGGTGGAGTCATTTATGACTCCTAGGTACTTGAATTCATTTACAATATCAAGCTCCTGTCCTCTAAGGAATACATTACAATGTGACACCTTCATGTTTTGTTTGGTAAACGCCATACAAACAGTTTTTTTGGTGTTTAGGTAGAGACATGACTTAACTGCCCAGGAGTTTCTTTAACAGCTGACTGTTTCCTGCAACAAGCGCCAACACAAAGCACAAGTCTCTTTTTCCTTCAAGTGCAGTCGGAAATGTCATTGAAACGATCTGAAAAAAATAGTTGTTAAATATAAAGTCTACTTGTGCTACGTTGCGGGGAAGTATTACATAATACAACAGGATGTCACACAGATCATTGAAGTGACCCACTGTCGCACCACCCAGCGTTAAATAGCCCAACCGACTGATCTTGTGTTCCAAAAAACCACCAAGGTCAAAGTTCAAGCTCTTACCAGTAAACTCGTTTGTTTGACCACAAACAGGTGTAGGCCAAACCATGCTGATGATCACTAAATAAATGAAGGACATGGCATTAAATGATAATGTTTCATGCTAATTTACTTTTGATGTGAGAAGAGGTTTGTAAGTACTTGTTAAGTGGTGCAACAGCCCCAACCCTCTTTGTCTTTGTTCCTGGATAGTTTCTCACATCTTGACTGAAGGTCTCCTTTCTCAGTGTCCTTTATGGGTGGATTTCTGAGGCAGTGTCCTTTTGCAAAAACATTTAATTTTAAAATGTCCACAGCAGTGTTTTCTGATGTTATTTTCAAGTTTGTCAACCATGTGTAAACTTCTAACAGCATATAAACAGATTATCTTCTGGCAATCTTGCCAGAAGTTTGACTGCTTGTTGTTAGCTGGGTGTGAAGATCTGAGTGTGCCAGCAAGGCTGCTGCAAGCCTGGATTCAAAACAAAAGTAAACATACCATGGGTGTGGAGATCAGACTAATCCTTTATAGAAAGTTGAATTGTGCTTTACCGGCCAACCGTTGCTTCTCAGAGCAGTAGGCCATGGCTTTTCTTATAGTTTTGCATCTTGTCCTTTATGCAAATGAAAGGTCACATAAAAAAGCAGGGGACATTATTGTCATGCTGTGCACTGTTAGCTTTTATAGAGAAGTTTGGTACTCTAAAAAAGCTACATGACTTTGTATATAAGGTAAGCACATCAAATAAATATATCACAAGGTTTAATGCTAAATGCATTTATCGTATTGTTGTTTAAGGTTTTAGGTTCATTTTTAACCGGGGCCAGCTCTAGCATTTTTTAGCCCTAGCCAAAATATGTCGCCCTGATGCCCCGCTGCTGTGACATGATTGCTGGATATACCAAGCAAACTTTTTTTCACTTTCCTGGAGCACGAGTGGATAGCTGACAGGAAAAATCACAACTGTTGTGTTGAATAAGGTTAGGAAGAAAAGGAGCTACGTACCGCTGGCTTTTCCTGGTCTATTATTTTGCTGAGAGGAAACTCAATAAAAAGCCATTTGCCAACACTAAATATCAAACAAAAGCCAGACACTATATAGAATTAAGTTGCTGTGAGCTGTAGCCTACATTCACCACTTCTAAACAGAGGCAGAACATAACCTAATCTTGGAGCTTCGATCCTCCACAGCGCCGTGCAATGCAGACTATCTCGGAGCTGACCGGGCAAATACAACAGTTTTCATCAGACTCACCCTGGGTCCGGTTAATTAAGTCTACTGCTAATTTATAACAATTTATATTCAAATAATTTGCAATAACCCACACTGCATATCACACTGTATATAAAACCATATTTTTTTATATGTATATAGCGTCTCAAAACTGTGCATCCCCCACCCCCCTCTTTTTTTTGCACTACTTATTTTATTTCATGTTGTATATTTGTTTTACATACATGTTGGCACTAGAAAAGGAGTTGCTTTTAATCTCATTGTACATGTGTATAGTGACAATATAAGGCATTATATTCTACCGTCTGCAAAATACCCCCACGAATCAAATCCATATACTTCAACGTTAACCATCAAGTCACTAAGCCTGTATGGAAATTAACACCTCTGCTGAAATGTTACATTTGTTAACAATAATAGGAGACGAGACAACACAACACCGGCTGGTTCTGGTGGTTGATTAACGCAGATATTTGCTGATTGTCTCTCATAACTGCTTCTCCCCATAGAAAGCTTACGCATACTTAGGTAGTAAGGTGTCACAGCGTTAGCCTAGACCGGCGGGGGAAGGTGTGTAGCCACAATCGTCGAACACAGCCTCCCTATGCGGTTATAGTTCTTGACTACCGGGGCACCTCCTTTGACACACTGAGCTCCTCTCTCTTTCCATCTGTGTGTATTCATGTTCCAGAAATGCTTGTTATTAACCTAGTTCCGGGGAGCTTCCCCGGAGTCCGTATGTTCTTTGTCCCCCCAGCACCATCATCTTGGATCATGATGGCATCTACATCATGGTGGCAGCTGTCGCCGTGGTCCTGCCCTACGACCTGCTGTGCCCCATTACACCCTGCAATGCCTGGCGTCGACTTGCTATGTCCGGCCAACGCCCTGTTACGCCCTGATGTGCTCTACGACACCATGAACTATTACAATTACTCTCGTCATTATCTTAATTGTGACTTTTTATTGCCATTGTTCATCAAACCCCCAACTAGCATCGTCAGACACTGCCTACCAAGAGCCTGGGTCTGTCCGAGATTTCTTCCTAAAAGGGAGTTTTTCCTTGCCACTGTCGCACATACACATTCATGCATGCTCTTGGGGAATCACTGGAATTGTTGGGTCCTTGGAAATTACAGAGTGTGGTCTAGACCTACACTCTATCTGTAAAGTGTCCTGAGATAATTCTTGTTATGATTTGACACTATAAATAAAATTGAATTGAATTGAATTGAAAATTGAATTAACGGGCAGGATGGGTAGCGCACTGCCATGAGTCCATGAGGCTAATGTCTGATTACTCCACATTTTAATTGTGATATTTTGTGATTAAATTATGAATCTGCCATGTTGTCTGTCAGGTAAATGTAGTAGTACAATGTCTTCCTCTGGTGTAACAGCACACTGTAAGTCAGTAGTAGGCTATACAGTGGAGTTGCATATTCAGTGGTTTTGGGTCCTTCTGTAAGTAATTTTAGGGTATATTTTGGTTCTGGAGAACACAGCACACCGTTCCAAACAGGCACATTTTGAACGGACACTTGAAAAGGGATAAAATAAGATCTGGAATCCCCAGGCACTTAGGCCCCAGATTCTGATTCCAATTGCCTTACACTCTAAACTCTAAACTATCCCTCTTAAGCGTATTCGTTTTGATGATCACTTAACCAGTAGACTGAAATTAATTACTGAGACAATAGAATAAAGTAAACACTTCTTTAGTTACAACATTTTAAAATATATACAAATACACACGCAGGCCTATACATGCGGGCTACACAACTGACACCTCCTTGTGTCTCCCAGTTATGCGCAATAGTTACAAAGTTCCACTCCGTTTTTTCCTTCTGGGTGTAGTCCTTCCTCTGTGTCCTCAGCATGGGTGGGGGATACTTCATGCACCCCAAAATGGCAGAAATCTGTCTCTCCAGCAAGAGTGAAACAGGAACGCCTGTATCATGTCTTCCTTATCCCCTCCACTGTCTTTGTGACTTGTATAAACAGATACTCATTCCTATGGGCTATTTCCTGATTAGATAATCAATGGTGCTCTGTGCAATATGTGTGTAAACTTTATAATAATTACCCTTACTGTTAACACATGATGAGCTAGTATTGACGGGCCACATACGCATGGGACAGTGGAAAAGTACAGAATACCCCAACAGGATGAGAGACATCATTTGTGAAACAACTGCCGTGTGGAAGTCATGTGAGAAATCATGTAATGGTTTCTGAAACCTAGAAAACAGGAACACCCAAAGGGGTAAAATTTATGAAGCCTTAAGAGCAGGAAACGTCTGAATGCACTAGTCAAGGTGTGAGTTACGTCTCGTCGCATTCCCGCTCTATAGTCTGAACGTTTGCAGTCTCTATGACCCTTAGGTCAAACCACAGTATATGTAATGTCTATTTAGCAGGAGCTGGTGCACTATCACAGAGAAACAGTTTTCCCTTGCACGCAATAGCCTTTTCAATGTATCAGCGTTCATATATTTTCTTGTTTCAAATAAGCATGATTATAAAATGTCCATTACACTGCCTGCACAAGAGGTATACCTATCCTTTTTAGGCTCCACTTTTTTTTGCCTCAAAATCACCTTAATTTTCTTTATAATTAAAAGGAGGACCAATTGAAATTAAGAGTTTAGGGTCGTTCTAGTTCCATTCAGGTTGAAGTTTATCAGGTCTTTCCCCTCAGGACTGATCCCATGTCATCTCATATATTAAGAACCTTAATTGTCTTTAACCCTCTCTAGGTCTTATTATGGTGGGAGTGATCATTGGAGCCAAGCGGATGGGATTCAACCCTGACAACGTGGCCACGCCCATGGCTGCCAGCTTTGGGGATCTCATCACTCTTGCTTTGCTGGCCTGCTTCAGTCGTTGGTTCTACTCCCTTAAAGGTAAAGAGAGAGAAGGACAGCACAATGGTCTGGTAGGCCAATTTGAATCTGTAACACACATCAGAGCAGTGGGACATAATACACTGGTCGTCAGAGGGCATGTCATTTTCTCTTTTGGCCAACAGATGGTACTCATGATCATGGAACTAACATATCCATACCAGTTTTAGACTGATTCCTGGTTGAAAATAACGGTATACATAATGACCTTTTTCTCTTGACAGATCTGTATCCCCATGTGTTGTACCTGGTTGTTCTGTTATTGTTGTGCCTGATTCCTCTTTGGGTGGTCATCTCGTCCAAACATCCTGCCAGTTGCATCCTGCTCCGCACAGGCTGGGAACCAATTATTACAGCCATGTTCATCAGCAGGTACTCACCTTGACAGACCTTTTCAAAAGCATTCACATGCATTCAGACTACTTTAACTTTGTACATTTAGATGTTGTTTGAGTTTTGAAGTATATACATTTGGCAAATTATTAATTTCCTTGACATTAAAAGGTCTACAGTTTTAAAAACACTAATTATAAAAGCAATAATCATTTCCCTCACATCACGTTTCTTTTTTGTCTGTCTTTCTTTTAGTATTGGAGGACTTATTCTGGACAAGACTGTGTCAGATCCAAACCTGGCAGGAATCATAGTTTATGCTCCAGTCATAAATGGTGAATTGCCCTCTTTTAAAAGTGCATTGATGGGCTACTTTTTTGTGAAGATGAAGGTCTAAAAAAAAAAAACATTGGCCCAATAAATAGAGTAATGGATGAGTCCGTAAGCTATGTCAAGTCTCTAAGAGTATTTTGTTTAGTTTTTATATTTTTCTAATGCCATACAATCCTGGCCTCACCCTACTCCCCACCATCTCTGGAATCTCCTGTAGATCCATCCAAACGTCACTCCCTCACTTCAAGAGAATCATTACTTTCTTAGAGCCCTAAAATACCTTATATCTGACTTTAAAAGGTTAGTGACAACAAAGGCAAACTGATACAAAACTTTGCCTTTCCTGTAAAAATTTGCGCTGAAAAGTTGAGCCAGTTGATTGCAAACACGCATATACATTTTGTATCTCTGTGAAAATTATGCTAGAATTTACAAAAAAAAGGGCTTGTAAAACCTGTATGTAAAAGTCCTGTCTATTTATGGGAAGCTCATCAGATATATGTGCCTAAAGTCATGGAAAAGGAAGACAGGGCTTTGGAGAACTAGCTCGAACTGGTGCATGTTTAATGTTTAGAGGTCAAGATAACTTAAAGAGGAACTCCACCAATTTTAAACATGAAAGTCTGTTAACAGGTCTCAGGGAGTACTACTGCATATCTGAAAAAAAAGTTGTATATATCCTTTTGTGGCTCTAGAGGGAGCGGTTTGAAGACTGTTTTCACTTCCCTTGAGTGAATTCACCATAGACAGTATATAAACTGGACCAACAGATCCCATTGCTCTGGACGGAGACCAGTGAAGGATATTAGAAGCACTTTTTTGGTGAGCGCTGAGCGTTACTGCGCAGCCTCCAACTGAGAGAGACGTGGTAAATGTGACATGAGCAACCTGTCTGAAAGTTGGAAGTCTTCTGGTAGCTGTGCCAAGAGAAATCTCAATCATTCCCAATCTTGCAGAGACGGAAAGCGTAGGTATATGTAAGGAGATAACATGGGCACAGGCTAATTATTGCTAACTAAAATGCTAGTTAACATTAGTAATTAAACTTAAACAGCTAATGGAAGTCCAAACTGCCTGCGAGCTTCTCCTGTACTATATGGTAATTCCTCTACTATGAGACAGTAAGTGTCGTGGTTATGACACAATTGTTAGCCTATTTTTACAAAAACGCCTGCTACGGAGCCATAACGTGAGGTACAAGGTAATGGAGCCTTTTATATATATATATATTTATATAATAAACAATGGACAAATAAAGTCTTTAAACACTTGTAAAGTTATTCGCTGTCAAAGTGACGTCAAAATGAATGGCAGTCAATGGGATGCTAACGGCGGATGAGTGCTTGTTAGCATTAAAATGGCGCCATAGGATATACGGGTTGTTGACAGACGCTTACCCCCTTGGAAATCACACATGACATGCAAATATAAGTGCTGACCCTGCCCCCACCTTTTCTTTCCTAATCAGGTATTGGAGGAAACCTCGTCTCCATCCAGTCCAGTCGTATTTCTACTGAATTGCATTTGAATTACTCACCTGGAGAGGTTCCTGAAGACCGTAAGGGCTGCTTCAGCCCTCGTCGCACTTTCTTTGGTTCAGGTAAAGATCAAATGGTCAAAACATTTAAATAAAGACAATAAGTTGCCCAGAGACGATTTCTACGATTTTCTAAATGAGCTGGCACAGTGGGGACCAAGAACCAGTCAGGGGAGGGCCATGGGAAATCAGAAAATCCTATTAAAAGTAAATACAGCATTAAGAATTGGTTTAGAAAACATTGGGCATGTGCCTTAATACAGGTGATTATACCTGAAAAGTGGCACTGCACAAGAGCCAGAAAATAATTTGTGTTGAATAACTGTTTTGCATGGATAGGACAACACAATTTTGCTCTACTGAATAAAAGTCATCACACATCACAAGAAGACAGCTCTTCACACCTGGCATTAGAATGCATCGCCACATGCATCATGAGTGACCACTTGTGATCGGATCTCACTTCCCCGCTCTTTATGCAAATAAACAAGTACATCATTTCCATTTGTAAAGACCAAATGCGTTGTTGTTTTTAACCGGTGGGAGGCAGCACTTCCCGTGTCTCGTCTGCTAGAAATTAAATGAAGGAAGAGAATATCAAAACAATGCACACTGTGTCAATTCCTTGGTGTGTTCCATAACTAACCAAATCACCGAAGATGTTTGGCACACTTGTAATATATCTGTGGTCTGATTGATGGGATGTCAATACGCGCCTGTAGTTAGAGGGGGGAAATATTATGTAACACTTTATATACCAAACAAGCATACTTGAAATGTTTGAAATTGTCAAAGTTAATGACCAGTTTGTAAAACAATACTCAATATGTGAAAATATCATAGTATATAAGAACAACTTGGCAACTTTGGTGTCAAGAAATGGCCTAACTTGTTTAAAATTCTGCAAATTGAATTTAACTTTATTTGCCACCTTTTTTACATGACTTTTGAATGTTAGGGTGGAGTCATTTATGACTCCTAGGTACTTGAATTCATTTACAATATCAAGCTCCTGTCCTCTAAGGAATACATTACAATGTGACACCTTCATGTTTTGTTTGGTAAACGCCATACAAACAGTTTTTTTGGTGTTTAGGTAGAGACATGACTTAACTGCCCAGGAGTTTCTTTAACAGCTGACTGTTTCCTGCAACAAGCGCCAACACAAAGCACAAGTCTCTTTTTCCTTCAAGTGCAGTCGGAAATGTCATTGAAACGATCTGAAAAAAATAGTTGTTAAATATAAAGTCTACTTGTGCTACGTTGCGGGGAAGTATTACATAATACAACAGGATGTCACACAGATCATTGAAGTGACCCACTGTCGCACCACCCAGCGTTAAATAGCCCAACCGACTGATCTTGTGTTCCAAAAAACCACCAAGGTCAAAGTTCAAGCTCTTACCAGTAAACTCGTTTGTTTGACCACAAACAGGTGTAGGCCAAACCATGCTGATGATCACTAAATAAATGAAGGACATGGCATTAAATGATAATGTTTCATGCTAATTTACTTTTGATGTGAGAAGAGGTTTGTAAGTACTTGTTAAGTGGTGCAACAGCCCCAACCCTCTTTGTCTTTGTTCCTGGATAGTTTCTCACATCTTGACTGAAGGTCTCCTTTCTCAGTGTCCTTTATGGGTGGATTTCTGAGGCAGTGTCCTTTTGCAAAAACATTTAATTTTAAAATGTCCACAGCAGTGTTTTCTGATGTTATTTTCAAGTTTGTCAACCATGTGTAAACTTCTAACAGCATATAAACAGATTATCTTCTGGCAATCTTGCCAGAAGTTTGACTGCTTGTTGTTAGCTGGGTGTGAAGATCTGAGTGTGCCAGCAAGGCTGCTGCAAGCCTGGATTCAAAACAAAAGTAAACATACCATGGGTGTGGAGATCAGACTAATCCTTTATAGAAAGTTGAATTGTGCTTTACCGGCCAACCGTTGCTTCTCAGAGCAGTAGGCCATGGCTTTTCTTATAGTTTTGCATCTTGTCCTTTATGCAAATGAAAGGTCACATAAAAAAGCAGGGGACATTATTGTCATGCTGTGCACTGTTAGCTTTTATAGAGAAGTTTGGTACTCTAAAAAAGCTACATGACTTTGTATATAAGGTAAGCACATCAAATAAATATATCACAAGGTTTAATGCTAAATGCATTTATCGTATTGTTGTTTAAGGTTTTAGGTTCATTTTTAACCGGGGCCAGCTCTAGCATTTTTTAGCCCTAGCCAAAATATGTCGCCCTGATGCCCCGCTGCTGTGACATGATTGCTGGATATACCAAGCAAACTTTTTTTCACTTTCCTGGAGCATGAGTGGATAGCTGACAGGAAAAATCACAACTGTTGTGTTGAATAAGGTTAGGAAGAAAAGGAGCTACGTACCGCTGGCTTTTCCTGGTCTATTATTTTGCTGAGAGGAAACTCAATAAAAAGCCATTTGCCAACACTAAATATCAAACAAAAGCCAGACACTATATAGAATTAAGTTGCTGTGAGCTGTAGCCTACATTCACCACTTCTAAACAGAGGCAGAACATAACCTAATCTTGGAGCTTCGATCCTCCACAGCGCCGTGCAATGCAGACTATCTCGGAGCTGACCGGGCAAATACAACAGTTTTCATCAGACTCACCCTGGGTCCGGTTAATTAAGTCTACTGCTAATTTATAACAATTTATATTCAAATAATTTGCAATAACCCACACTGCATATCACACTGTATATAAAACCATATTTTTTTATATGTATATAGCGTCTCAAAACTGTGCATCCCCCACCCCCCTCTTTTTTTTGCACTACTTATTTTATTTCATGTTGTATATTTGTTTTACATACATGTTGGCACTAGAAAAGGAGTTGCTTTTAATCTCATTGTACATGTGTATAGTGACAATATAAGGCATTATATTCTACCGTCTGCAAAATACCCCCACAAATCAAATCCATATACTTCAACGTTAACCATCAAGTCACTAAGCCTGTATGGAAATTAACACCTCTGCTGAAATGTTACATTTGTTAACAATAATAGGAGACGAGACAACACAACACCGGCTGGTTCTGGTGGTTGATTAACGCAGATATTTGCTGATTGTCTCTCATAACTGCTTCTCCCCATAGAAAGCTTACGCATACTTAGGTAGTAAGGTGTCACAGCGTTAGCCTAGACCGGCGGGGGAAGGTGTGTAGCCACAATCGTCGAACACAGCCTCCCTATGCGGTTATAGTTCTTGACTACCGGGGCACCTCCTTTGACACACTGAGCTCCTCTCTCTTTCCATCTGTGTGTATTCATGTTCCAGAAATGCTTGTTATTAACCTAGTTCCGGGGAGCTTCCCCGGAGTCCGTATGTTCTTTGTCCCCCCAGCACCATCATCTTGGATCATGATGGCATCTACATCATGGTGGCAGCTGTCGCCGTGGTCCTGCCCTACGACCTGCTGTGCCCCATTACACCCTGCAATGCCTGGCGTCGACTTGCTATGTCCGGCCAACGCCCTGTTACGCCCTGATGTGCTCTACGACACCATGAACTATTACAATTACTCTCGTCATTATCTTAATTGTGACTTTTTATTGCCATTGTTCATCAAACCCCCAACTAGCATCGTCAGACACTGCCTACCAAGAGCCTGGGTCTGTCCGAGATTTCTTCCTAAAAGGGAGTTTTTCCTTGCCACTGTCGCACATACACATTCATGCATGCTCTTGGGGAATCACTGGAATTGTTGGGTCCTTGGAAATTACAGAGTGTGGTCTAGACCTACACTCTATCTGTAAAGTGTCCTGAGATAATTCTTGTTATGATTTGACACTATAAATAAAATTGAATTGAATTGAATTGAAAATTGAATTAACGGGCAGGATGGGTAGCGCACTGCCATGAGTCCATGAGGCTAATGTCTGATTACTCCACATTTTAATTGTGATATTTTGTGATTAAATTATGAATCTGCCATGTTGTCTGTCAGGTAAATGTAGTAGTACAATGTCTTCCTCTGGTGTAACAGCACACTGTAAGTCAGTAGTAGGCTATACAGTGGAGTTGCATATTCAGTGGTTTTGGGTCCTTCTGTAAGTAATTTTAGGGTATATTTTGGTTCTGGAGAACACAGCACACCGTTCCAAACAGGCACATTTTGAACGGACACTTGAAAAGGGATAAAATAAGATCTGGAATCCCCAGGCACTTAGGCCCCAGATTCTGATTCCAATTGCCTTACACTCTAAACTCTAAACTATCCCTCTTAAGCGTATTCGTTTTGATGATCACTTAACCAGTAGACTGAAATTAATTACTGAGACAATAGAATAAAGTAAACACTTCTTTAGTTACAACATTTTAAAATATATACAAATACACACGCAGGCCTATACATGCGGGCTACACAACTGACACCTCCTTGTGTCTCCCAGTTATGCGCAATAGTTACAAAGTTCCACTCCGTTTTTTCCTTCTGGGTGTAGTCCTTCCTCTGTGTCCTCAGCATGGGTGGGGGATACTTCATGCACCCCAAAATGGCAGAAATCTGTCTCTCCAGCAAGAGTGAAACAGGAACGCCTGTATCATGTCTTCCTTATCCCCTCCACTGTCTTTGTGACTTGTATAAACAGATACTCATTCCTATGGGCTATTTCCTGATTAGATAATCAATGGTGCTCTGTGCAATATGTGTGTAAACTTTATAATAATTACCCTTACTGTTAACACATGATGAGCTAGTATTGACGGGCCACATACGCATGGGACAGTGGAAAAGTACAGAATACCCCAACAGGATGAGAGACATCATTTGTGAAACAACTGCCGTGTGGAAGTCATGTGAGAAATCATGTAAGAGTTACATGACTTATAGGTACGCTCCAAGTCAAAGTAATATCCCTAAAGGTGTGTTAGACCTGTAGTGAGTGTTCAAACATGTCAGTTTTCATCAATTCAAGCCTGAAAGATATTTTCCTCACTTCACACTGTACTAGTTACTGTATATTACAGTAATATAGACAAACACTAGAGTGTTGTACAGACTGTGTTGCTTATTAATTAAAACGTTTTCATTAATTACACCACTGTCACTTTATCATGTCATTCGTCTCCAAATACTCAGTATAGTATTCTATTTTTGTGTCTTATTATTTATTTCTGTTATTGTATACCTGGATGTATTTCTGGTGTTTCTATTGTACTGCTGCTGCAACCGATTTTCCCCAATAAAGGTGTATCTTATCTTATCTTATCTTAGCAGATTGCTATATTTCAAAATTTTTTATGACATCCTCAACTCTAGGCTACATAACTGTGGCCTACCAACAGCATAAGCCTGTACTGCAGTACCTGACTGGAAACGTGATACTTGCTAATTAGCAACAAGACGCCCTGTGGTGCCTGGGTCCAGCACTTAGGCCTGGAAGATGGTTTGGATCCTCTGACAACTTGTTTCTATCTAACACTATTGAAGTCTAAAAAACACTGGATTCCTCCTGGCATGATTGTATGACAAAATCCACATTAAAAAGATAAGTGTGACCAAGGTCAGATATATAAACCACTTCTTATCAAATATTAAAGGTAATAGTAAGGTTAAAGATAACCTTTGAATCCATCAAACCTTTGACAGTGGCACGTTCAGCCCTGACAAAACGTAGCAAACCGTTTATCTAAACTGAAACGGTGGTGCATTGAACACCCTGTGTGCACTGCACACTGTCATGTTCGTTAATTGAGAGGAAGTCACAAAAGCCCCAAAAGCTTCTCTCATTGTATCTTTACAAGACACACATCGACGTGGGCCATCCTACTTCACCCTGGAGCTCCATAGAATGGCCCTGATTCCCTAAATCGGACAGTTAATATACTATTCTACTCAGCCGAAGTCTTCACCCATTGGTTGTCCACTCCTCTTAGTGCTCTCCTGGTCCAATGGTTCTTCAGTCGCTCCCAAAGGGAGGAGCGTACCCATAATTCATGTAACTCTTACAATACTTCTCACATGACCACACTCATAACAGTTGTTTCACAACCTATGTCTCTTATCCTGTTTCTAGGTATTTTGTACTTTTCCACTGTCCCATACTGATGTAGCCTGTCAATAGTCAAGTCAAGTCAAGTCAAGTCATCTTTATTTGTCAATTTCTTCACATATACTAGACATGCAGAGGAATCGAAAGTTTGTTTCTCACCATCCCACGGTGAAGAAGAAAAAATCTAAATCTAAATCTAAAAACAGATTAGACAAGACATTCCTACAACAAGAGTAAAAAAGTGCTCAACAGATAGGGACATTTTTTCCTAACACTAAAACAAAACAATAAAACAATAAACGGCAACAATATCACAAGACAAGATCACAAGACAAACACAAGCAGCAAACATTGTTATATGATGTGGTCTGGTAGTGTAGATAGGTGTGCAAAAAGGCAATAGTGCAACAGCAGATACTTCAGAGTCCAGAGTTTTGTACAAAAAAATGCTATGTACAAAAACAAACAGTAGCAACTTCAGAGTACAGAGTTGTTTTTTTTTGGGGGGGGGGGGGGGGGGGGGGGGGGGTAGAGAGGGGAGAGAGTTCAGTTTCCTGACAGCCTGGTGGATAAATCTGTTTGCTGGTCTGGTGGAGCGGGCACTGAGGCTTCTATATCTCCTCCCAGAGGGCAGGAGGCTGAGAAGACTGTGTGTGGGGTGGCTGTTGTCGCTCACAATTATGGTCGCTTTTCGGGTGAGGCAGGTGTTGTATATGTCTTGCAGGGAGGGGAGTTGGGCCCCAATGACCTTTCCAGCTGTGTTCACTATGCGCTGCAGGGCTTTTCTGTTGTAGTCAGTGCAGTTCCCACCCCACACAGTGATGCAGCTGGTGACAATGCTCTCAATGGTGCCCCTGTAGAAAGTGCCCATGATGGGTAACTCTTGCTCACTTGAGTTACCAGCTCATCATGTGTTAAAAGGGAGGGTAATGATCTAACACATATTGCAAAGAGCACCATTGATTATCTAATCCAGTTTACACACATATTGCAAAGAGCATAATTGATTATCTAATTAAATTTACACACACATATTGAAATGAGCACCATTGTACTTCTATATTTATTCCACAGTTCTTATAAACATGCAACCTCTCAGTAATGTAATTTTGATATTTAGGCACATTAGCATGTTAACTTTAGTTTATTTCTACACACACACACACACACACACACACACACGCACACGCACACGCACACGCACACACACACACACACACACACACACACACACACACACACACACACACACACGTGTGATGACACAAGGGAAAACTTAGGTAACATAAAGGTCACGACCAGGTCATAGGTTGAGTTATTTGGCCATACTCAGTAAGCCAGTCATGTGCTCAAGTAAATTTACGTGTGTCTCCAGAGTTGAGGGAGTCCAAGCAGCTGCATGATAAGGGAATGCTGTGTTTCGGGACCACCTGAAGGTCCAAAGACTAAAGGCCCCACATACCTTGTTGTCAAACACATACACCAACAGATAGGTTGTTCTATCCCCCAGAGAGAGATCGAGTGATCTGAGCAATCACGGCCACTCAAGACAATGCTTGTGATTCCACCAGTTGCGACGCAGCGCCTTCCAGAAGAAGAAGCGACTCTCCGCTCTGCTGTACTAAAAATACGTGCTAGGTCTATTTGTGACAGCGCTGCGTGCATTGCACAGGGCCCGGCAAGAAGTGAAACAACTAGATTAAACACCCTGTGCCGACTCCTGATCATATATCACATTACTACAATATTTTAACAACTAAAACATGTTGCTCTGGAATAGTGATGTGGAAAATGTTCTGTAAGCACTCAAACACACATGAAATAATGCCCCAAACATTGAAGGCTGAAGAATGTACAATTGAGTGACACAATTGTATCACCAAACCCAGAAGTCAAAGCATCTTCTGCCAAGTGAGACATAAAGCATCTACAGTTTTTTACGATCACTTTTTTCAATACTTTTAACAACTTTCCTAAACTCTTAACACAGTTAGCACAACATCCGTCTGTGTAGGCTATACAATTAACACATTTCTTGTTGCTTTGACACAAAATGCATACAGTTAACACAAATTTAAAATGGATTTTTACTGCCAAATTTACAAATGCTTTCACACTGTATGTCAGAACAGATAATAACATGTTCTAAACCTAACTTACAGGCTGAAGTCAAAGTGAACAGCTGATCATATTGTAAATTGAAACACAAATATATCCCCTGCATTTTATACATGCATTTATTGAGAAACAGCTGATTGAAGTTATGCAAATAGATCAATCACAGCTGATCCCCTTCTAGGAAACACACTCGGGTGTTGAGGTTCTTTCAATCCCATGACCATATGGTAGTACAGTAAGAGAGGACCTATTGGAACAATATACTGCAGATGAACACAGAAAAGAACAATGCCTTCACGAGGGAGAGTAAGACGAGTACCAGGACAATTCTGTCTCTGTCCCTGTTATGGTTTTGGTGTTTTGTCTTGTCTTATTGTAGCCTGTTTTCCTGTCATATTTTGGTAGCCTGGTTTTCTGTCATGTCTTGTTTCCTTCTGATTATGTGATTTTCGGTCTTGTCTTGTTTTATGTTCCGTTTCCTGTTTTATTTTGATAGTCTGGTTTTCTGTCTTGTCTTGTCTAGTTTTACTCCCTGTGTTTTCCTGCTCTTGTGATTGCCTGATGTTTTCCACCTGTTTCCCAGCCCTTGTGTCACCTGCCTCTTGTTACCTCGTTACCCTCTGTATTTAGTCTTTGTGTTCCCCTTGTCCTCTGTCAGATCATTGTGTGTTTTTGTGTTTGTGCGTGCCTGTTGTGTCTCCCATTTTCAGTTTGTGTCTGGTTCTTTGCTTCCTGGAATTCCTTTGTTTATTTGTACTTTGTTTTATGGACTAAAATCTTCCACCTCAAACTTTCTCCAGCCTGCCTACCTGCTCTCTGCCTTTGGGTCCTCAACTTCCCTGAACTTAACAGTCTCCTTTTTTTCATAAACCGTACATTCTATAAAACTACTCTGAGATGGGTCATTCATTTTTTAAATTGAATTTCTGCAGCAAAAGAAACAAAATGGTGGCCGGGTTGGTCAGTGGGTAGAGCAGGCGCACATATACTTTCGAGGTTTATGCCTCGACGCAGAGGTCCAGGGTGTGAATCCGACCTATGACGATTTCCTGCATGTCTTCCCTCTCTTTCTCTCCCCTTTCTCAACTAGCTGTTCTGTCAAATAAAGGTGGAAAAGCTCAAAAAATAATCTTTACAGTAAAAAAAATAAATAAATATGCATGTGTTACTAAACCCAACAAAACAAAAATGTAGAGATGCTTCAAGAGAAACTGCGGTGCAAAATACAAGCTATGGTCAATACAACATACTATTGTATAAGAGCAGACCTGACACATAAAATAAGGTAGTTTCTGTAATTCCATGGGATGTTAGTGTTTTGTATGACATTGTGCTATGACTGACTAAATATTCCTGTTGGAAGAGAACATGTGTTAATGTTTTGGAAGAATTATTTGATTTTGAGACATGTTTGCATTGTTTTGGTAAACACAGTGTATTGTGTTAGTGAATTATTGTATTTTGAAAATCAGTGTTGGAGTTTAGTTTACAATGTGTATTTTTGAGCATGAAATTAACTGTTTTGCCAATTGTGTGTTGTAGGTGTGTTGGTGCATTAAGAGTTTAGGAAGGTTGTTAAAAGTATTAAAAAATTATCATAGTGATCATGAAAAATGATCTCTTCAGAGATAAAGAACTTGAATGTGATTGGCTACCCTCCAGATCATACGATGACCAGAGCTGGTCTTGCCTTAACGTTACATCAGCCCATGCTAGGGCCTCACATGTCATACACCCACATATGGATTATTGGTTTTCAGTTAACCAATGGGGATCTTTAAGAGGTCAGTAAGAGGCCACTCTCTCTGGAACACACACTAGGACAAAGTACAGGAGTCTTTGGCAAACAACATATGATTCAAAATGTTCAGTTGTTTTCCCAGTTTCCACATATGGGGAAAGAGCAGAGTCACAGTAATCAGAACTTTAATCATTAATGCTTCATTCAAGTTTACTTTCACAATGCAACACATTATTGGTAATAAATACCAATAAGTATGCAACTTTGATTTGCCAAATAAAAATAATGCAATTTTCACAATAAACAAACCAATTTGACCAAACTCTTGTGCTGCAGGCAGTGATGGAGATGTAGTAGATGAAGGGTCTATACTTTGACTCCCTTCCGTAGGAGCAGAGTCGCCAAGTTGTGCAGTATTAGGCTGTGGCTTTCCCAGATATTTCCTTAGTGTATTTATAGTGTGTTCCATTTGTACTTGGAAGTTGGATTATTCAAGGTCAAAGATGGAAACACGCACCCTGACCTCGGATTTCCAAGCACGGAACTCGGACAACCCCGAGTCAAAATCCAACATGGATGCATCAACAGTTGTGAAAGCTGTAGTAGCATACTGTTATTAGAACTTCTGTCTTATTTGTGTCTCACTAAATCAGTCGTGCACACAATCTTTTCAAACTTATATCTGTGGACATGTTGTTACGCTGTTTATATGCACAAAAAACAGTGTTAATGCATTGTTATCAACTGGTATTGCTAACAATGACTAACCCGGCTAGAGCAATCCCACAATGAAAATATGACTTGTAAATGGAGCGCATTCAACTCGGGTATGACGTCATTCCCAGCTCCAGCTTTAGAGTTCAGAGGTAAATGGAACACACTGTTAGAAAATATGTAATAGATGTTGCACCGGTCTGAACTAGCCTGTCTGGCCAATAGATGTAAAATAAAACCTCAGCCTCAGCACACAACTTCAGTGTGTAGCCCTGGTGGAAGAGCAGGGGTCCTCCTTGATTTTTGATCTGGCCATTCTAGGCGACCAAAATGTGCAAAAATTTGATAAAGGGTCAAATTTTAAGATGAAAACACAGCAACACCCAAAAACAACTTCACAGCTATTTTAATGTACACAGTACCATGGATACGCATTGCTAAGCCTCTGTCGACGTGTAGCCATGCTCCTAATGCATCCCCTGCTTCAACGTCTTTTAAAAAAAAAAAAATTAAAATGAACATCATGTATAGAGACTTGAAAGTAGCGATTGAGGCCATATACCCATTATGAAACTGTTAATAATAATATCGAAGCAGAGTTGTTTTTGCCCCCTGATGGAAGTAGATATAATGCAGGTTTTAGGCACTTTTGCAGTGGCTTCTAGCCTAGAAATCTAGACGCACTGTAGCGGCAGCAAATTTATTTTGCAGCCAGGGGGGTCTAGGCACTCTCCGTTGGCTTGCGAGCTGTAAAAACCAAACTCTGGTCAGGCCAGAGTATAGAGTCGGTAGGCGGGCTTATGGCTGCTGCTGCTGGGAACAGCGGTCTTCTGGAAGACTTGGAGTTCAGCTTTTCTTTGAGAAAAGAACAAAGAACGGCACTGAAATCATTCTTAAAAAAGGAAGATGTTGGCAAAAGTTTAATTATCAACTAGCTACTAGCCGCTACCTTCTTTGTTGCTCTGCCTGCTTGTAGTGCTATCCTATTGCGTGCAGAGGGAATCTGAAAGACAACCGTTTGTCCCGCCCCTCGGATTGAGCCCTGCCAATGGTGAGTTCCCAGACCCAACAACTGGATGTAGGTCTGGCTTGAAGTGGCTTCACTTTTCAGGCCAGAACGGAAGCTTTGTCCATTATTATTATTTGGACTTATTAAACACTCAATTCCGATTGGCTGCAGGGTATCCATAAAAAGTAATATAGGACACTTAATAAAGGAGTTTCGATAAAACTGACAATTTTCGTTTTAAATTAATGCACTAGGCCTACATTAAAAGAAAAACTAAATGTGAACTTATTATTATTTCCAAGAGTGTAGTCCTTCAGTGCCACGTCCTCTAAACACAACAGGATGACGCTAACACACAAGCTGCAAGAAGTAAGTTACACTACACTGCCAGTCTGAACCAACTTTGTTTCACTGCGTTTTCGACCGACTCCTGACCCCCGTGTGTTGTCGGTGGTCTGACCGACTTATGAGGTCATAAGGAACAAGGTTACCTCCCCTTCTCTGCTTTGCCTGACCAGAGAATTTGGCCCACCCATGAGAAAGAGAGTCATCATGGCTTTCAAACGAGCAAAGTGGCAGTTGGTCAAGAAAAAAAAAAAAAAAAAAAAAAAAAAAAAAAATATATATATATATATATATATATATATATATATATATATATATATATATATATATATATATATATATATATATATATATAAATATATCATAACTCTGCTATGCAAGGCAACGGTGTGTTGTACTTATCAGGTTTGTTATCAAGAAATAACAGACCGCAGAATGCCTTAGAATTCAACCAAGCCATGCAATAAAATTGTTATAACAGTTTTCATGCAACAGTTTAACACACCAGTATAATTTGGATATACCAAGCAAACTTTTCTTCACTTTCCTGGAGCACGAGTGGATAGCTGACAGGAAAAATAACAACTGTTGTGGAAAGGTTGGGAAAAAAAGGAGCTACGTAACGCTGGCTTTTCCGTGTCTATTATTTTGCTAAGAGGAAACTCAATAAAAAGCCATTTGCCAATACTAAATATCAAACAAAAGCCAGACACTATATCGTATTAAGTTGCTGTAAGCTGTACATTCACAGCAGTTTTCATCAGACTCACCCTGGGTCCGGTTCATTAAGTGTACTGCTAACTTATAACACTAGTCAAAGTCAAAGTCAAAGTAAAGTTTATTTCATCCATAAAAATGGAAATTACAGTGCTCATACCCGCCTAATACAATACAATAAATACAATATAATACAATACAATACATCTATCTATAAATTGCAGGAACGTCTGTCTGTCTGTCTGTGTCTGTGTGTGTGTTATTCGCATATCTCTCGAACCGTTAGTCCGATGGATTTCAAACTTGACACGTGTCTTGCTACGGGCACGAGTAAGTGCGGTGCCAAGTTTGACGTTTGGATAAGAAATGCAAAAGATATCGTTAGTAAAAGAAGCACACATTGGCTTTTGCCGCTGACCACTCCCCCTCTCACACTGCACACAGCAGGACCAGACACAGAGAGGATCGAAGAAAGCAGCAGGACTTTGGCAGGTAAAATTTGAAATACACCTCAGACCCACGAAAATGTGCAAAGTAGCACTACTTTGGACTGTCTTTGACTTTGAATAAACCAACGCCAATTCACGAATTTAAGGACGTTTCAGAATCCCACACATGCAAAGCACAACCAGCTACAGACAACGCTTTACAACAGCGGGGGGTGGGGGGTGTTACAGCCTTTGACTCTTTTCCTGCTATTGTATTAAATTGCTGTGAGCTGGCAGAACATAATGTAATCTTGGAGATTATTTCTTCACAGCGCTGTGCAATGTGAGAAAATCTCAGCCACTAAACCTGTATGGAAATAAGCACCTCTGCTGAAATGTTAAATTCATTAACGATCATACGACACAAGACAACACCTCTCTCTCTCTCTCTCCCAGCGCAGACACACACACACACAAACACACACACACACACACACACACACACACACACACACACACACACACACACACACACACACACACACACACACACACACACACACAGTCCGGTTCTGGTGGTTGATGAATGCAGATATGTGCTGATTAGATCTCATAACGGACCAGGTGGGTAGCGCACTGCCATGAGTCCGTGACACTAATGTCTGATTACTCCACATTTTCATTGTGATATTTTGTGATTACATTCTGAATCTGCCCCGTTCTCTGTCAGGTAAATACAGTAGTAGGTAGGCCTACAATGTCTTCCTCTGATGTAGACGTAAGAGAGTAATAGGCAGCAGCAAACGTCACCTTGGAATGTTAATGATGATGGATGACCTTTAGGTCAAGAGGTCCCAAGAGGCCACAAGAGGTCACAAGAGGTCACAAGCTGTCAAAAAGTGATTAATATCGTCCAGATGTTTCTGCCATCAGTTTATGGAACATTCTAGAAGGGTGGAGCCCGGATATTACCAGGGAGGAGACAGGAAGATGCGTATTAATGTCCCGAGACCGGAAATTGCGTATTCAGACGAACCAATGAGCAAGAATTACGGGAAGATGCATTTTCGAATTAACCAGTGAGAGAAGAGGGTTGGATCAATGAGTGGTTTGTTTCGAGCATAAAAAAGGGTGTCTTTTCTGGTTGAGACATAGAAAGACGGCATTTCATTCTACTCACCATGAATGTAAACTTGAATAGCGTTGCTTCAGCGATGGTTGATGAAGACTCTCCACTGAGTCCGTACCGAGGAGGCACCTCCAGCGGGTGGTCTTCTTCACTGATCTGCGAGACTCCGATAACGATATTCCAAGACGCTCTCACGGCACCCGGAGCCCCAAAGAAATGCACATTGTATCTGTGTCGTAGCCAGTTGCCTCCGACTGAATCTCTGCACGAGGAATGGTCTCTACAATCGAGTGGCATGTGTGGAGGTTGGGGTTATGTCTTCAAGTACGAAGAAGGTGAACTCTGCTTTTATCAGCTGAAGGAAGGGGAAAAATTGTCTCCTTCAACGGTCATGGTGAAAATGACCTTCGACGACTGGGGTGTGATGAAGACGTTGCTACAATTTGGTACTTCTCAGAGTAACGCCGATAAAGAAAATGAGGGTGTGAGTGCAGCGACTCAGGATAAAGAGACTCAAACGGCTATGATGGAATGTAAGGAGGAGGAGGAGGCGTATGTAAGCATTTGTAGCAATGATGGAGAGAATCCCGAGGCGCTGCAGCAGCAGCAGCATCCTAGATCGGCCAATTACCCCAGCGATAGCGACTTGGCTAAGATGAACATCATCTTTGGGTCAACATGGCCGTCCGTTACCACAACCTCAGGCCGTTGGTGGTTCCAGGCTCTCCTGCTGTCCAGGGATTCGGAAGTAAAGAGAGCCTGTGACCTGTTTGTTTTGCAAAGATTTAATCCTGACTGCGGTTTATTCCGAACCGTGCTAGTCTTACCAGCGTTGGAATGGGCGGACCGTATGACGGCGATGGGGGATAGGGTTACCAGTCTCTTCCTTAGCAGCCGTGGATGGAAAAATACCCTGGTTGTGAAAAAGACTCTAAACTTTTGACCACGCCTCCATTCCGGAACTTTCCTGACCCCACTACCTCCTTCCAGAACATTCCTAACCACACCCCCTTACAGTATTATAAAGACTGAAGCAGACAGCAACAGAACTCAGCAAGATGTTCAACGGGAAACAGAGGAAGATCACAACGATGTTCGACTCAACAACAAAGAGACCTCTTACCCCGTGGATGAGAGCCCTTACCCCTCGGGTCCTCTTTGCCTCCTCAGAAGTGGACAGTCAGAACCTGGTATGCCCGCCGTCGCCGCCGCCCTCTCCCGAGACAGCGACTCTGGACGTGTGTGACTCTGATGAGGACTACGCGAATGTGCAGAACACCGGGGTAGCAGCTACGCCTCCGGATGAGGAAAACCATGATTCATCAGAGGACCGTGATTCATCAGAGGAGGAGGAAAACCCTGGATCTTCAGAAGATGAAATGGATTCGGAAATCCCTGATGAACAGGGTAAGGAGAGTCCTCCAAACGCTCAGGAGGAGAGCCCTCCGTCTGACCAGGAGGAGGAGAGCCCTCCGTCTGACCAGGAGGATGAGGTAGACGGTTGGGGCTCTTCTTTCATCATCGACACCATCAAATCGGCGGTTTTTCATCTTCTCAACCTAATTATTCACGACGACAGACGCTCTGAGTGTCATGGCTGTAAGGTTGATCATCCTAGCCAGCGGCAGCACGCGTGTCTGGAAGTTCTTGAGGACGACTTTTACAAACGCCGCTTTTACCGGCTGATGAAAAGACTCATCACACCTCGCTTTATTCCCGCTATTCAGAAGCTGTTACTCGCCCGCAACATCGAGACAGAGGATTTCAGAGTCCGAGTGGTGGCCGAGACGTTGCTACACGAACTGAAATTAGCAAAGAAAATCTTTGACCCCATCACGGACATGTATGATAATTTGATCGGGCAAGATTCTGTGAAAATCTTTCAACTGCGGTTGGTCACCGAGTGTTTCCAGGGATCGTAAGGGGGGATATATTCCCCATGCTTTTTGAAAAAAAAAATTTGCTTTTTAATCGCAAACATTTTCATATATGTAACCAATTTGTGTCCTTGAAGATGTACGTAACCAGAATTGTATTTTCCTTTTGAACAAAAAAAAAAACAATGTTTTTTAAATGAGTGATGTCCTTGAAGATGTAGTAGTAGTAGTAGTAGTAGTACTACTCATGTTTTCATATATGTAACCTGTTTAAGAATTGTATTCTTCTTTTTGAAAATAAAAGAAAAAAAAAAAAAAAAAAAATGAATAAAGAGTCATTCTTGCGTACGGGTTGTCATTAGCGGTTTCAGAGGAAAGGATGTCGGAGAAACGGGTGATGGAAAACATCTATTACAATCCGCAACATCCCGGTAGCTTTGGTGGCGTACAACGTCTCCGACAGGGTGTACAGGATGAAACTGGCGAAAAAGTTGGTGTTCGGGAAGTTAAAGATTTCTTATCTGAACAAGATGCTTATACATTGCATAAACCAGCACGAGTACATTTCAAGAGAAACAGAGTGTTTGTTACTAAGCCTTTAAATCAGTTTCAAGCCGACCTATGTGACATGCAGGCCTTGGCTGCACATAACGACGGCTTTAACTATTTACTGACGGTTATCGATGTATTTTCGAAAAAAGCATATGTGCGACCCTTGAAGCGGAAGACGGCTGCCGAGGTTGTAAAAGCGTTTGAATCAGTGTTTCGAGAGAGTTTAATACCTGCCAAGCTACAAACTGACGCCGGTAAAGAATTTTTCAACAAAAGATTTGAGGCTCTGATGAATAAATACGAATAAAAATCAATCATTTTAGGACGGCCAGTGACTTAAAGGCATCGGTCGTTGAGAGATATAACCGTACCTTGAAATCCCGCATGTTTAAATATTTCACGGCACGCAACACCAGACGTTACCTCGACGTCTTACCTGCCCTGGTACACAGTTATAATAACGGTTATCACAGCTCTATAAAAATGACGCCTATGGACGTCATGTCGGAGAACGCCAATCAGGTGTTTCACAACCTGTACGGCACCTTCGCCTCTCGTCACAGGAATAAAATAAAGATGTCATTTAAGAAAGGGGATTTGGTACGATTATCCAAGGTGAGAGGCGTGTTTGATAAAAAATACGAACAGAGTTTTACGGACGAAGTCTTTACAGTGTCGGATCGTATTCCACGTACACCTCCCGTATACAAATTAGAAGATTATGACGGCGAACCTATCGAAGGCTCATTTTACGAAGCGGAGCTGCAAAAAGTAAAAATGACCGCAGACAAAATGTTTCAAGTGGAGAAAATCTTAAAACGTCGCACCGTCAAGGGGGAGAAACAGGCTTTTGTGCAGTGGAAAAACTGGCCAGAGAAGTTCAACAGTTGGGTTAAATTGACGGATGTGGTCGGTATATAAAAAGTCGGGGTGCAAAGGACTCTCCGTCACTCGATTTCAATAGAGAATCATGGAACACACTGTCGCCGAGGGCTTTTATGTGACCGTGCCTTCCAACGCCAGTAAGGAAATATTTAAAAATAATACTAGTAGTTGTTACACAATCGATCTGGCTAAACCGATTGAACTGAGCGGCGAATGGGCGGTGGGTCTGTGCGAAATCATATATCCTCGTACGTGGTATAATTTACCGGCAGACTCGTCCTATTTCGAACTGAACCGAGTGACTGATGAACCTCAACCGTTGGTGACGGTAAAATTCAATCGCGGCGCGTACTATAATCGCCCCAAAGATCTCCTGGAATACTTGATCCCGGCTGCCAAAAAGCACGATCCCTCTTTTGATGCTTCTTTCAACAATGCGACCAAATGCATCGACTTCAAAGGCGACGGTCTTTACAAAATTCGTACCTATCCCCCCGCTGGCTTACATGTTAGGCTTAAAAGCCGGTGAATGGTGGACGCTCTCCCGACGTCCGTCTACCTACCCGTGTGATTTAAATGCGGGCATATATAACCTCTTTGTATACACCGACATTATTCAGTATCAGACGGTCGGCGACAGCTACTCACCGCTGCTTTGTGTGGTGAATGTGAAAGGTGATTTCGGGGACGTGACTAGTATCAGGTACAATACGGTACATTATATACCTGTGTCTAAAAATTACATCAAAAACATACGCATTGAAATTAAAACCGATCGCAACAGGAACGTCGATTTTGTTTTCGGGAAGACGATTGTAAAATTACACTTTAAACCGGTCCAACGTTCTCTGTAAGATGCTACACATCAAAGAAGATCCTCGCCGCTTTGTAGCGTACTATGAAGGACAAGTAGGCGGGGCTTTACCCGTTTTTTACGGAGCCCCGGTTATGTACGGGCGTGGCATAGGGTCTATCTTTTCGAAATTGTTCAGGTTCGTATCCCCTCTGCTGAAAAAAGGTTTCGCTGTGGCAAAACCGCATCTTAAAACAGCCGCTACAAACATTGCGTCCGACGCCGTGAAAGGATTTATGGGAAAACTGACCAAGAATCAAGAAGGTTCAGGAGGTATTTCGGTCTTGTCCCGTAGAGCAAGGAAACGTCCGCCAGGCGAGCGTGTTGTTTCCGCCGCATTTAAAAAACGTGCGACGCTTAAGAAGAGCAAATCAGTCAGGAGACGCGCGCCTAAGAGAAGGAAGTCGCCGCAGAGCTCTGACATATTTTAGCGCAGCACACACACACACACACACACACACACACGCACACATACAATGGCTCTTTTACATCAGAAATCAACCGAGTGCACCCTGGCTGAACTGGACCTCTTTTCAGCACCCATGACTCAACTGTCTGTAGAGGATAAAACATATCAAGAATACCAGCCCCTCTCGGCACTGACCGACGGCTCACCCATTGAATTCTTTATACCCGGAGACGGTGAAAAGTATTTGGACTTGAACGACACGTTGTTACACCTCCGAGTTAAAATCACAGAGAAGGATGGGACAGACATCCCCGCCGATACAGCGGTGGGTCTAGTCAATTACCCTCTCAATACAATATTTAGTCAATGCGACGTTATTCTGGGGGATAGACTGATTTCACAATCTAGCGCCACTCATCCTTACAGAGCCATGATAGAAACGTTACTGAATTTTTCAGAGGATACGCTAAAGAGTCAATTTAGCGCCGGCCTGTTTTACAAAGACACTCCCGGGTCAATCGATTCTATAGTAGTGACTAACGGACCGAACAAAGGATTTGTCCAGAGAGCGCAATTCAGCGCAGAATCTGGCGAAGTTGAACTTTTAGGACCTCTCCACAGCGACATCTTTTTCTGCGAGCGCCTGTTATTAAACTCTGTTGATTTGAGGATTAAACTTATTCGTAACAGCGACGCGTTTTGTGTCCGTGACTCGGAGTTCACCCTGAAGATATTATCAGCCTCTCTGTTTGTTAAAAAGGTCACCGTTTCCCCTGCCGTACGCCTGGGTCACGCAGCGGCCCTGATGAAAGGAAATGCTCTCTATCCACTCTCGCGCGTCAGTGTGAAAACTTACTCTATCCCTGAAAATTCCCGAATTTGTAACCAGGAGAATCTCTTTCTGGGTGCTATGCCCCGCTATTTAGCTTTGGCCATGGTACACCATGACTCTTTTTTAGGCCGTAGAGATCTATCACCCTTTAATTTCAGACATAACGATGTAGAATATCTGGCCTTGTGTCAGGATGGCAGACAGGTTCCTGCTAAAGCCTTTCAGCCCCGTTTCAATAGCGGAAATTCAGTCAGAGAATTTTACAACATGTTTACGGCCACGGGACGCCATCTGAAAGATTTACCTCTAGCCATCAACCGCCGTGAATTTAACGAAGGTTATTCCCTGTTTGTGTTCAATCTTGGCGCGACCGAAGACAGCGACGCCTTGTCTCCCATTTCCAACGGAAATTTGCGTTTGGAGATGCGGTTTAGGGTACCACTGCCTTACACTACAACGCTCATAGTATACGCATGCTACGATTCCATTCTGGAGATCAACGCCAAAAGACAGGTGCTGGTGGATTATTATTAAAAGGATGGATAATCACCGACTAGAACGACTGATGCATCATCTTGTGGGTCATTTATTTCACGGCGTGTGGGCCTCTGATCAACTAGCCGCGCTGAGTCAAACCTTCCGTCTACCTGCCTACTTTATCGTCAACACTCACCCGTCCCACAGACCGGGCGAACATTGGCTGGCATTGACGCTGGAAGAGGGCGGCGGAGCGACTTTTTTCGACTCTTACGGGCTCCCCCCTGATTTTGCTCACTACCCCTCAAGCATCCTGCAGTTTCTGGAAAACCGTTCACAGAACATAGAGTATCACAACCGTCAACTACAACACTCATTCTCTGTAGTATGTGGGCAGCATTGTGTTTTCTATCTCTGCCACCGTGCCTGCGGTTTATCGTATAGAGAAATGTTGACTCTGTATCACAATGATGTCTATAAAAATGACCGGATGGTTTCTAATTTTGTCAATAAATATCAAAGGTGCGTCGGTCGAAACAGTTCATCAGAATCTTTTCATCATGGCGCATGCTCTCTAGACATGTTTAGAGATTGTTATCACTTGTAAGAAAGACTCTGTAACCATAAACTTGTGCTTAATAAAACATTTTATTGAAAATGACAGTGTATGGTAACGTTAATCCAAAGTTGACCATCGCGGGGATAATAGCAATGCCTTTTTTCCCTGCGGTAATTTTTCATCAAAATCATCTCCGTCCATTCTGAGCCGAGTGTACTGGGCGCGTGCTTGAGGGTTTTTAAACATGGATGCTGGTATGTTTAATCCATCCAGCACATTTAAGAAACTAACCCATCCTTTAGGTGTTGTTTGGATTTTTTGTTTATTAGTCAGTGAGAGTGTTTTTATCAAGTCGAGCATGTGAGAACCTTTGACAACACGTCCTTTATAAACAAATTCGCCTCTCGACGTCCAGCCCTCGTCACTCGCGGCTAATTTCTGCATAATATAGAGAGCATTTTTACGGTCGCGCTGGGGTAGGTTTATTATCACCTCGTTTGCCGCTTCATCCAAAATGGTATGGTGGTCAGCGGTTGTTACTACATCCGCTGCTGCTGCTGCTGCTGCTGCTGGCGCTGCTGGTACTGATGCTGATGCAGAGCGTTCATCTTCTGCTGCGTCATCCTGTCGCAGACTGAGAGTGACGTTGTGCACATCTTTCTTACTTTGTTTAAGCAAAGTGAGATATCGTAGTAGCAGAGCTTCGTATCTTTTAGCTTTTTCATATGAATTCAGGCCAGGATCATTTAGCACGGAGGTCATTCTCTCATTCAAATCATCTTCAGCCGTCTGTCTGATGGTCTGTTCCGGTCTAGTCATTTTGCTCAGCTGCAGGGGTGAAATCAAATACATTTTCTTGACTGCCCTCAGAGACATCTTTTATTTTTTCTTATGTTTTTGGAAGCAGACCGCCTAAGAGATTTCCTAAAATAGGAATGGCTACCGAGAGTAGTGGGAGAATAAAGCCCCCCGTCTGTTTTTTCAGAGCCTGATGTTTACGTTTTAAACTGTTTTTTTTATCGGCCAGCAGCCTGATGATCTTCTTTTGACGTTTCAGTTGTTTGTATTGAGAAGGCGATACAGGCAGATTCCCTTTTAGCAGGTTTAAAGCTACCTCACACAAGGCCTGGAGAAAGTCGGGTGAGCAGTGTTTCAAAATGTCTTTACGTTTTGGAGGCGTCGCGTGGTACAGGGCTCTTAGTAACAGAGCATTCCGTTTTATACGCTCTGACATAGTGATGTCCTACTTTGTTTTTGCTAGGTAAATCGCCGTTTGCTGGTGAGGCAGTAGTCCTGTACGAACCCTGTAACGTTCTGGGCACGAAGGCGTGAGGTCCAGGATTATGTAGCCGTGTTGCTCTTTCGTAGCATCATCAAAACTTTCCAGAAAAAACTGTTTTTGTGAGGGAAAGATCTGATGAGCTAGTACCCTAATCTGAAGTTGATCTCTGGGGTTTTTAAATAGCACCAGATAATTGCTGTTTAAACTTATCGTGCGGCTGTATCTACCTTTGTGAAACACATTTTGCGTCAGCAAAACGACGCTCATGTTTCGATGATGCCTGTATTGTGTGAAGATCTTCACCACCTCAGGGTGATCGGATGCCTGAAATATGACATCGTCCAGGATGACTAGATGCGATTGCTCGGGAGGAAACATGCTTATATCTTCAAAAGAATCAGGCAGGCCTTCGACAAACTTAATTTTTTTATTCATTTTCTTCATTTCATCGTACATGGGTTGATAACTTGTATAAATCCAGACAATATTTTGAGGTACAACATCCATCACACGCTCACAATTTTCCAGTACAGATTTCAGAAAATACGTCTTGCCGCATCCACTGGGGCCAACTACCAAACATGAAAATGGCACCTTTAACCTCGGATCAAAATCAATCTGTTCCATCCTAGTAGCCAAAAGGTAGAGTTGTGCCGTCGGGAAATAAACGGCGTTTGTCGTACACAACCCTAAACTTTTTCCGGAATGTCGAGTTTTTCAACAGAAACCCTTTTTTATCACGTTTAATGGTGCGTTGAGGAGTCTCAAGGGTCATTTCTCTAGATCCCCCGAGGTAGCCCTCCACCAGCTCTGACACGCTATCAAAGTTGATTTGTTCGCAACATTCACGAGTTTGAGTAATACTCTTCACCTTCATCACAACTTTTTTCTGATTTTTGGTTTGGTACGCATAACTCTTGGGACCGGCGGCGACATATTCTTTAATAGTGTCCCCGTCCAACTCGTCGGTAAGATCCCCGAGAAAATTACCCAGCTCCAGAGGTGTCTCGCCCTCTTTTGTCACATATATCAGACTGTCTGTATCTGTATAGAGAACGTTCTGTTGCAACTTTTCTAAATAACTGTACAGTTTTAGACGCCCGTAAGCGGTGGTAAACGCCGCAATGAAAATGTTGTTGGTTCGACCGGGAGGCACGAAGCAACGTTCATTGTACGTCCACTGAATCAGGGCCACGTCATCCTCGGTGTCGTTTGTCGGCAAGAAAGACACGTGTCTTAGAGTATATTGTCCTGAAAACGCTAAACTGAAAAGGTGTTCGGGCGATTTGACGAGCGTGGTTTGAACCAAGTTGCTTCTTTGTGCAAACTTTCCCCAAAAATGATTCAAACAAGATTTTGACATCTGCCTCTTGGCCGGATTTACCTCAATTTTTTCGGGGTTTAAGCGGATGCCTTGATGCAGCTCATAGTCTTTTATGTATTTCTGCCTACTCTTGTCGTCCACGGCCTCAGATGGAAAGCCTGAGGCCTCCTGCTTCCCCTTTAAAAAGGTATGTATATACCCCACAAAAAGAGTGTTGCTATGTGCTTCAAAGTGCCACACTTCCGTGACTTTAGACACAGTGTACCCCAGCTGTATGGCTTTTTGTAACTCGGCAGTCACCCAGACCACGGTCAAAGCTCGGGCTTCCTCGTCATGAGTACATGAGCTGTTTTGATTATTGGTTTCCGCGCAGGCAGAGCAGAGTGTAAATACTAATTTACCTTGAGTTGTTTTATAAGGCAGAACGGGAAAATACAGACCACGTGGTGGGTACACGACCGCTCTGACCAGACCAAAGTAGTTTTGAATTTCCTCAAAGTCTCTATGAATGATGACCGGATGTCCTAAAGGGTAGGAACCAGTGGCATTGACGTATGGATACAGAGAGGTAACGTCGACATAGCGCACAGTTTCGCCGGGCGCCGCAGTGTACCGTAGTCGCATAGCGCTGGTCCTACCCCCGTAAAGGGCTGCGCGAGGAGAGAGAGGTTCTGGAGAATGAAATTTCTTCATAAACTCTCTCACGCCCGGGTGTGTTTTTTTCATTTCGGTCCATACGTGCTCTCTCATCACCACCGTACGGAGACCGTGAGCAACCCTCAGCTGATGCAATTTTTCCTCGCTAGCCGCGTGCATCTCCTCAAAGGGGATTCCCGTCATAGGGCAGATATCGTGAGGCCTAAAACAGGTGGGACAACCGTGGAAAAAGCATCCTTGAAACTCCCACGCGTACTCCACCCCCTCTACATGCGCATGCCCGTCTACAAAGTACGGACCGACCTTTTTTTCCCCGCGGTTTAGAGCATGTTGAATGAAAATGTTTTTCGAAAACATCACCCATTCCAGCCACTGAATCGAGCTGCACGAGTATTTTTTGAATTGACGTCTGTAATCGTCGGGTGAAGGGATCGCGAGTGTCTTTTCAGGCAGGAAATTTGTCTGGAAAACCTTCATACAGGCGGAGGATATCGTGAGGCTGTTAAAAGGATCCACGCGCGTCTCGCGTATTAACTGCTCTCTGAATTTCAGGCACCCCTCAACAAGAATGTCAACGTCATTTTTACAATAGAACACAGACTCTTTTTCAAAGTTGAAGACACCCTGAGAGGCATCTCTGTACCATCTGTAAAACTCTTCCCGCAGAGTCGGCGTCATGCTTTCTACCCCATAATCTGATGGCGGTGGGTAGGCTCCGATGTAGTTTAGATGCAGACGTGAACTGAATTTGTGAGGAAAGTGGCCTTTTGACTTGTCTGCAAAGCCCAGAGCCTTGGGCATTGCGGCGAGTTTCATGCTAAGAAAAGATAGAGAGTCGATAAAACGTAGCCGGTAATCAGTTTCCGTGAAACTGATAATCTTACTTCCCTGCATCAGGACCGTCGGGGTCATACCTAAACGGATCATGCTTTTTAGGATCAGATAACTGTCGAATCCTTTTGCGTTGTGCGCGATAAATGTAGCGTTACGATAGCGGGGTTTCCTGAACTTCACAAGGAACTTTTCGACGCAATCTATGCCATAACACTGCCATTCTTCACCCTGTAAAAATTGTGTACACACTAGATAGGCCTGATGTTCACCGACCCTGTTGCTGAATGTTTCAAAGTCGTAAAAAACTACATTTTGCGCGTGTTCTTCTTCTACCTTCAGAGGTCGTATATAGCACTGGTGTGGTTCAGAATCATTAGTTCCCTCCCCACAAACTCTACATTTTTCACGCGGGCATTTGTGCTCTGCACAAGCATCGAAAAGGTATCTACATTTCGGACATTTGTGAAACTTTCGACAGGTACTGAGGTTTGAATCAGTCAAAGACTTTTTGTGTTTCTCATAACACGTGCGTGTACGGCAAGTCCTATTGCATTCCGCACAGTACACCGCGTCAGTGTATTCTGTAGCACATGTTGGGTCGAGGCAGAGATTGCAATGACCCGGACAATAGTGTTTCTCGCTCCGACAGTAACTTCTGTAGCAGTAATGACAGACATTATCAACCCCTAAAAACCCTTTAAGATTTTTTATTCCGTAGTAGTGGTCTTGAAGCAAGAATAAAAACACGGGATTGTCAGACTTTGGGTAGTCTGTTTCAAAATGGGAGATGGCACGCTCCTCTGGTCCTCGGTAAAACACTACAATTTTACGCTTTACTATCTGCTCAAATGTATTGACCTGACTGAGGGTTACATCTGTTTGATCGCTCAGACCCGCGCGATGCTGCAATTCTCTAGCCTCCTCAAAAGCTTGTATATCAGTGAGTTCAGGGTTGATAAGCAGAGCCAGGCAGATGGCAAAACATAGCTTGTTGTTGCGGTTGTGCGTTATATACAAATGTTTTCTTTTCTTTTGAATGATTTCACCGTCGATAGTTTTTTTAATTTTACGCTTAACACCACCACCTCCTCGTGGGTTGCGCACCACTTGAATAACTAATTCTAGATTGGACGCGTCGTCAATATTTTGGTTAGACTGTATCAACCTCTCCAGTAATCCTTCAAAAACGGTCTGAAAGTCGACACCCCTCTCACTGACTCGAATGATATCATGTTCTTGCGCATTTTCGGCTATTATTTCGACCTGTACGATGTCATTAGGTCTAACCTCTGGTCTCACTCTCTCAGCTAAGCCGGCAAAATTCCCTGAAACCTCTTGATAAAATTGGGCTAGATCGGGTACATTTCCGAGGGGTGGTATGACAACGTTTTGACGGAATTCTAAATTACCAAAGCGATCGCGTCTTCTTAGCAAAATGTCCTCGTTCTGATTTTCCGCATGTTGCAGCGCGTCTTCTACAGGTTGAACGTCAGGAGACCATTTGCAGGGGCGTCATGGGTTGGGCAGTTGGGGGAATTTCATCAGGTATTTCAACTCTTTCCAACAGAGGCTGTAGTGGCTGTCTGAATTCTGTCTCAATCGTCACAACAGGGACACTAATTGTCCGGGTATTGCGTCGTGGTACTGTTTCGACCCCAATAATTTCCGCAATTTCAAGATCCCCATTAAAGACTGCCGGATTTTGATAATATGCTCTGGCAACGTTGTCAATCACGTCTTGGGTGAAAGAAAAGGTAAGATAGATCAAGTTATTTTATTAGTGTCATTAATAAAGCATTAAATGATAAAACTTACCATAGTCAGCGTCTGTAATTATAATGTCTCTGAAGTCATCAATGCAGTCTGTTAGGAAGAATAGATATAGTAGTTGAACATTTTCAGAACACTTATATACTACAATAATAATAATAAGAGGTAATAATATAGAACTTGCCTAAAAGGCTGTGTGGATGCGTCATTCTGGCTCCAGGTTAAAAGTCCTTCTGTGACTGAAATGGTTCACATTGTGACGACCTTGGACACATATTTATTTTTTTTTTTCACCACATGGTAGAAGAATAAAAACTTTAGGGACTGTTTGTGTGTGCGTCGAGATGCATTGACCTTTTGGACATGACCCATTCACGCTGATTAGAGTTACTTCCTTAGCCAGTTGTAAAAGGACCTCTTAAATCAATGGGCAGAGAGGGAGAAGTGTGAGTGTGTGTGTGTGTGTGTGTGTGTGTGTGTGTGTGTGTGTGTGTGTGTGTGGGTGCATGTGTGTGTGTGTGTGTGTGTGTGTGTGTGTGTGTGTGTGTGTGTGTGTGTGTGTCTGTGTTAACTGCTTCATTGGTACACATCTTCCTGTCTCCTCCCTGGTAATATACGGTCTCGACCCTTCTAGAAATTTCTGGGATAATCCTTGCAGAAACACATGTCGACCATAAATCAATGGGCAGAGAGGGAGAAGTGTGTGTGTGTGTGTGTGTGTGTGGGTGCATCTCGTGCAGAGATTCAGTCGGAGGCAACTGGCTACGACACAGATACAATGTGCATTTCTTTGGGGCTCCGGGTGCCGTGAGAGCGTCTTGGAATATCGTTATCGGAGTCTCGCAGATCAGTGAAGAAGACCACCCGCTGGAGGTGCCTCCTCGGTACGGACTCAGTGGAGAGTCTTCATCAACCATCGCTGAAGCAACGCTATTCAAGTTTACATTCATGGTGAGTAGAATTAAATGCCGTCTTTCTATGTCTCAACCAGAAAAGACACCCTTTTTTATGCTCGAAACAAACCACTCATTGATCCAACCCTCTTCTCTCACTGGTTAATTCGAAAATGCATCTTCCCGTAATTCTTGCTCATTGGTTCGTCTGAATACGCAATTTCCGGTCTCGGGACATTAATACGCATCTTCCTGTCTCCTCCCTGGTAATATCCGGGCTCCACCCTTCTAGAATGTTCCATAAACTGATGGCAGAAACATCTGGACGATATTAATCACTTTTTGACAGCTTGTGACCTCTTGTGACCTCTTGTGGCCTCTTGGGACCTCTTGACCTAAAGGTCATCCATCATCATTAACATTCCAAGGTGACGTTTGCTGCTGCCTATTACTCTCTGACGTAGCCTACACTGTAAGTCAGTAGTAGGCTATACAGTGGAGTAAGTGGTTTGGGGTCCTTCTGTAAGTAATTTTGGGGTACACTTTGGTTTTGAAGAATTCTACTAGCAGCAATACCACAGGCCAAGCAATCTCCCGTTCCAAACAGGCACATTTTCAACGGGCTCTGTACTAGTAAATACAATACAAAATGTATAAAATGTACGTTTTAAGTGCTTGTTGTGCTGTCTGATAGTCTGAGGTATAAAAGAGAGAGCATACCGCTTAGTTCGTGTCACGGGAGGCCTTAGCCTACCACTACGTTCCATATTTCTGCCTGTCAAATTACCATGAAGAGGGTGACCCGGATCCCTCATTATTTTCTGTGTCATTTTTGCCAGATGGTCATCATGTACTTGATCCACTGTATTTAACTCTCCTACCATTTTTCCAGCCCTCTTAGTCACTCTATCAATCCTGGCCTTCTCGGTTATCCGAGCATTCCCACCCCAACCCACCACACAGTAACTCCAAACACTACATATCACTGACATAAAAAACATTCTCACCACATCAGTATTCACCTTAAAGGACTGCAACTTCCTCATACAGTATACACATGGACTTAATTTTTTCATCAGTAAGTCAACATGATCTGACCATGTTAGCCTATCATTAAAAACAATGCCCAAATACTTGTATGTGTTCACTCTTTCTATTACTGAACCTTTAATTTCCACTGCCTCAGTTGTCATCTTATTTCTCCTGTAATCAAGTACTAATTCTTTAGTTTTCTTAACGTTGAGTTCTAGGAAATGAGTGTCACAAAAATCAACAAAAGCTTTTATCTCATTTTGATAGTGACTATAGTCATCATTTTCAATCAACCCAATGAGCGCTGTGTCGTAAGCAAATGTAACAACTTGACAGCTTGCCTGCTGTGGACGGTAGTCTGCAGTATAAATGGTGAAAAGAAAGGGTGATAAAACAGTTCCCTGAGGTGACCCTGTGTTTGTCATGTTCTTGTCTGACTTAACTTTTGAGTTTAGCTTAACAAATTTAAAAATTTAGAATGAAAGAAATAAATACACCTGGAACCTTCATCATTAAAAGCTTATTTACTATGATGTGTGCTTGTATTGTATTGAATGCTGAGCTAAAATCATAATACAGAATTCTCACACACCGTCCCCCTGCATCTAGGTGAGCATAGACACTGTCCAGTTTACAGACAATAGCATCCTCTGCCCCTCTCCCTTTCTGATAAACAAATTGGCAGGGGTCAAGATACTGCTCTACATGAGGCTTCAGACTATTTAACACAATTTTCTCACATACCTTCATAGCTATGGAGGTTAGAGCCACTTGTCTTAGATCCTTCATACACTCAACAGTTGTCTTTTTAGGTACTGGTATAATGCAAGATTGTTTCCATAAATCCGGTAACATTTTATGAGAGAAACAATAATTAAAAATACTTGAAAAAATGCTTGCTAACTGAAAAGCACAGCCTTTTAATACTTTTGGAGACAGTCCATCTGGACCTGCTGCTTTGGTAGCTTTCAGCCTCATAAACCTACCATATACTGTACCTCCTGATTATTTGTTTGCAGGGTATAGTCATCATCCTCTGTGCTCCCAATCATATCCTTGAGTCTTTGTCTTTCATCAGAAAAGTCTATTTTGTCAACTCTATTATCGAAATGAGTTAGGTTATTAGCATATTCCCTTGTGCCATTTAACTGGGATCTGTTCCCCTTCCCTTTCCCTGCATATCCACTCATTAACCACATTCCTTCCCAGACTTTCTTCATATCATTCTCTTTAAAATAACTTTCTATTTCGCATTTATACCGATATTTCTCTTTATTTATATCCCTTTTAAGTTCTTTATGGGTCTTTTTCAGTGTATTCTTGTCTCCCATAGCAAAGGATTTCCTTTTGTCATTAATTAACCTTTTAATTTCAGCATTCATCCATGGTTTACAATTTGCATATACCTTAACCTTTTTTTCCTGTACAACCATATCATTGCAAAAATGTATATACACACAGACAAATTCAGTAAATTCATTTATATCCTTGGCACTATTTTCAAAAACTGCCCAGTCCGTATTTTCAAACGAATCTTTCAGTCTCTGTCATCTTTGTCATCTTTTTCACCGTGATCATTTCCTTTTTGTGTAATAACATTACCAATGTCTTCCTCTGATGTACTGTAGAAGTACACTGTAAGTCAGTAGGAGGTGTGGTGACTTTTAATAGTAATGCTGTGATGCTGTATGAAGAGGAATCCGCCGACACTGTTCTTAATTCTAAAAGATTTTATTACAATTCATTGTCAGCATCATTTTTAACAAACTCCTGCAGAGAGCTTGGAGAACAACCAACCCAATTCTTCCAATAAGTCGTTCTGAAGTTCTGCGGTTAACACATGGTATATATACTGTGCATTTAGTGGGAGGATGTATATATGAGTTGAGATAAAGGTCAACCACGAGTGTCCTATACATGGACTAGAAGAAACAGAGTCTCTTTTGTTTTAGGCCCTTTTTCCTGTTATTCTCTTAGACTCCACATCTGTATCCTCCTCGAACTCTTTCCTGTATAGGGCCTCTCCTTCCAACCGAGACTTCAGTAACACATTATTGTATGGAATACATTTGAATTAAAATATGCAGGCGTAATTAAACGTATGTCAAAGTTGTAAATCATTAGATACTACATACTGTAGAAGTACACTGTAAGTCAGTAGGAGGCTATACAATGGAGTTGCATATTAAGTTGTTTGGGGTCCTTCTGTAACTAATGGTTGGTTCTGGAGAATTCTACAAGCAACACTACCACAGGCCAAGCAATCGGCCGTTCCAAACAGGCACATTTAGAACGGGCACTGTACTAGTAGGAATTAATGGATGACGGAGGAGGCGTGAACGGTCCGCACCTATGGGCCCTCCTCCTGCAAGTGACGTCACACATTTGTTCCTGAAGAATGAGTTGAACGGGAAAAAAAGATGTTAGTCGCCTTTAAGACCCAGTCAGTAACATGATTCGTGTGAATCATGATCATCACCCAAGCTTATGATTGACAACAGATTATGGAGAAATGAACAGGAAGAGGAGCATTTACTGCACGGACGTCCGTATATTACCACCGATACAGTTGAAGTTGGAATTCGAAGGCCTTGACAAGTAAGTTAATGTTACTTGCTTACTGTTAGCAGCCCAAGAGTGGTGTAAATTTGTTGTGGGGCGGCGTGTAGCCGCCACATGTGTGTAACGTTAGGGATATTACCCCCACCCCCATGAACTGCGCGGTGACTCAGTTTGTGCTGTATAATTTCGCCAGTTCCACAGTACATTAACCCACGCAGTTCGGCAAAAGAGTCGGCTAGAATCTTCGGTCCACTTGAATCCACTCTTTGCGAGCCTCTCCTGCACCCCCAAATGTGGAATGTGGACATTCCATTAGAACTGGGCAACCGTCTGAGCTCGGCAGAATTTCCCTTGTATCTGTTTTTTTTTTTTTTTCTTAATAACAACCATCCCTCTAACGTTATTGGTAACTTTTACTGTTATCTCAGTTTAGCACTTTTGTACGGTGGTCGAGACGATTCAACACAAATACAAAAGCCACAACCCAAATACAAAAGCTTAAACAGTCAGGCTATGGCACCCAGACTCTGGAGTGCTCTACCAACCAGCATTAGGTTTGCTGAGAATGTGGACTGTTTTACAGTCCCTCCAGAAAAATGTGATTATGCGAGTGCATAATTCAATGCATAATTAGCCAAAGTCTGCATATTTATGCAGGGGCCGCATTTTTTCAAATACGCCGCACTTTCGCTGCATAAATTGCTGATTTCCATGCAAAATTTGTGGGGCTTGCATGATTTCATAATCCCCGCATTTTCGTTGCAAAAAGGTCACAGAAAGTTGAAAATGTTTGTGTTTACTTCACACAAGAGCAGCCATTTTCCCCTGTTGCCATGGGAACGTTATGAAGTGACGTAATGATGCGACGTGAACATCATCGAAAAGCTTCTAACCCCGCGATGAAGCCATGATGAAACCGCAGTTTTAAAAAGTTCCCGCAATTTCATCGCATAAAATTGCATAAATATCCTGCATATCGCTTTTTTTTAAGAAAACGTGCCCCATAATCAAGGATTTTTGCCCGCAACAATCACAAAAAAACTTTTTTCTGGAAGGACTGGTTTTAAAGGACAAGTGAAGACTCGCTTGTTCAGGCTAGCTTTTGGGTAGCCTATGTCTTTTATTTATTGATAATTGTATCTGTTGTATTTGTATTTTATTCTATTGGCTATTTTTACCATGTTTTTATTGTCTATGCATATTGTAAAGCACTTTGTGACCTTGTCTGTGAAAAGCGCTGTATAAATAAAATGTACTTACTTACTTACTTACTTACTTAAACACAAATACAAAAGCTACAACGCAATGGCGGATGAGCAGCAGGAAAGTTCTTGAATGTTTGAGAAGTGAAACATGCTTCCTTCCAAAATATGATTACTGTCGCTATGTGATTGTAAATATATGCAAAGTTCAGCCTTCAACTGGTCGTGACTGTTTTCCCAAGATGACGCCTGCCTGAGTATGGGGTTCCATTTGTGCCAAAATTAAGTCTAAATGCTTACTGTCTATGTGTATGTATGCTTACTGTCAATGTCTGTCTATGTCGATTGCTCACATGACTCAACATTTGTCAGTGTCAACTAAACTCCTGTCATCTGTTGCCCTCCTTGTCATTTGACTGTTGTCTTACTGTGTCGTTTCACTCGGTCGTTGATATGTGTCGTTGCTATGTGTTGTTTCAATGTGTTGTTATGATTGCCGTCCTGAAGTGTCGATTTACTGTTATCAAGTTGAGGAGAATACCCAGCTACAAGGGGAACGTTCCACACACGGTGGCCCTGGAGTCGTGGCAACAGGGCCTGCCATTATTATCCCATCTAAAGCAATTATTGCAAATTATTTTCAAACAGCTTGCCACATTAATAAGAGCAATCAGAATATCAGGAAAGTTGGCTAAAAGTAATCTGAATGGGCTGCAGTATAGCCTAATTATAAAATAATAACCGTATTAATAAATCTAATAGCATAATAGTTCAATTGTTTTCACAAAATGCATTGAAATACCAGGTCAACAATGGTCAACATAATGTCCAATGTAGCATAACAATAGCCCCCAGAAGTCTAAATTAGTTAATATTGTCTCTCATTACCAGATCACAATAAATGCAGTTTGATGATTGTTGCCTTAAGGAGTGTTTACTCAACTTCAAAGTTTACTGTACATCTCAATGCAGTTTGGCCATCAATATTCCATTTCATTTTAAAAGTAATACAAACCCTGATTATAAAGTATAACTAGTAAGCTAGTAGATTTATTATCAATACTGTTATTATGTTATAATTAGCCTGTACTGTGGCCCATTCAAATAAACCCAGATTACTTTTAGCCAACTTTCCTGATGTTATGGTTGCTCGTATTAGTGTGGCAAGGTGTTTAAAAATAATCTGCGATATTTACTTTAGATGGGATAATAATGGCAGGTTGCGTTGCCACGGCTGCAGGACCACCATGTGTGGAACGTTCCCCTTGTTTAGCTGCTCAACTTGTTGACAGTCGACATAGCATCGACTGAGTGCATGGACACAGCAAGACAACACAGTCAAATGACAAGGAGGGCAACAGACGACAGGAGTTGAGTTGACACAGACAAATGTTGAGTCATGTGAGCAATCAACATAGACAGACATTGACAGTAAGCAGACCTAGACATTGACAGTAAGCATAGACATTGACACATAGACATAGAGAGTAAGCATTTAGACTTAATTTTGGCACAAATGGAACCCCGCACCTGTATACGTGAACGGTACTGTCTTTCTAAACTATCTTTTTAATAAACTGCCTGTAGCCTACACTTACAAAGATCTCAATGCTTCAGTTTACATGTAGGGACCTTCATTGTGCTACCGTGGAAGTGTGGTGTTATTTTGAGCCTTGTTAGTGGTATAGAAATAGCGATTTCTTTTTACTTTAGCAGTGCCCCGATAACTTGCGTTATAAGGTAATTAGCGGTTTGAGATAAAACTTGTCACATTCAATTAGCATGAAAACAAATCCCAGAGAACGGTTGAACTCAGACACGTGTTATTAATCCCTAGGTTCATTTTGCGCCGAATTTGTCCTTTATTAAAAATGTAATAAAATTATAACTTTTAACAGTAAAATTACTTCTTTCACCAAGACAAAAACAGATGAGAAAAGGGTATTTTACAATAACTATGAATGCACCACAAGGTTTACCAGTGAACGCAACATTTAGTCATGTCTGTGTTGTTTCTAAGACAACAGCAGTGGCCAGTGCTAGTTTGTGTCTTTTAGCTCATTGTATGTGCAGAGACGGTTGTATATGCTGGTGTTGGAATCCTCTAGAGTGAAATACAGTCACACTACACCGCTTAGCTGTCAGCATATATATATATATATATATATATATATATATATATATATAAAATGCTCATTTCCAGGTTCATAATTGTATTTAGAGGTTGTACTAGAATATGTTTACATGGTTTAATTTAAAAAAAAAAATATATATATATTTTTGTTGTACTGCACATTGCTGCAGCTCCTCTTTTCACCCTGTGTGTTGAGCTCTGTGTTTTAGCTACAGAGTGAGACATCTCACTTCTGTTCCATCTTTGTTGGGGGTCGCACATGCTCAGTAGCTAGGTAAGGACTACTAGCCAGTCAGAAGCAGAGTATGAGGGCGTGCCACGCTAGCAGTTAGGCGAGCATTATAACGTGTGTTACAAAGTGACCACGTTTGTCTCTGAAGTAAAGGCTAGACTACAATAGAGCTGTTTGGAGCAGTTTGTGAACAGTGTTTTCTGTTGGAGATGGTAAGACCCTTTGGGGTGGACTTTGACTTCACTCGTCCAAAGTAGGCGTCCCCAGTGCTGCGTACTGACAGTGAGTGCTTTTCAATTAATCATCAGAATCAGAATACTTTATTGATGCCCTAAGGGAAATTATTCAGGTAATTGTTCAGCCTGTTGACTGACAGTGAGGCGCTTAAATCCCTTTGGGTCATTCACATGTTGCCATATGTGAGTTGATTGAGCAGTGGGGATATTTGTAAAGATAAGATGGATCCACCTCTTAATATTTTGTTTGGCATTGGCTTTGTACAATGGCTGAAATGGTTCAACACAAATGCAAAAGCCATAACAAAAATGCAAAAGTCACAATCTGAATGCAAAAGCTACAATACAAACGCAAACGGTTATTGGTTTATGATATTGTGATTTTGATATCATATTTTGTTATATATAAAAAATCTCTCTCTTCAGTGTGATTTCTACATGAAAGAGTTGGTGAATAAATGGACAAATATTCTGGTAAACAGAAAACTAGGCCTAATGGGCTTAAAATTAATAATTGGATGGTATTGAATGATATTATGGGTGTCGATCCATATTTACAATATAGCTTGACCACACTCTGTTTCCGTTCATTCAGCCCACTACTAGAATGTTTACCGTTGCTAGGGCAACAAGTGTCAGCTGGCTTTAGACAATATTAGCTCATCTTAACCCTTGTGTTGTCTTCCCGTCGACCATGCACCTTTTGTCCTCCCGTGTCAAAATGGACCCGGTCTGTTTTGGCTATTAATAAAGTATAAATTATCACCCAATTCTGTTTTACACCTTCTCAACAACTTCATTCCAACTCATTACCACTACTTTTACACTTATTTTTGGAATTTATGGTGAATAAACTTTATTTACATGAAACAATACCTAATTTTTGGGGTAAAATAAGCATAAATTATGAATTCTTTTCATTATAGTTAAGATCAGATGAACCTATGTTTGTGGATAAGCACTGACTGGTATATGTTAGTGATTAGTCAGGATATGGTTTTGAAACCATTTTATTATTTTTAATGGCAGCCAATAATCCCACCTGGTGTCTTCCTGGTAAAAAGTGACTTGGTCTGCTTTGCTTGTTTATAAAGCATAGACAATTATAATTAATCACTCAATTCTGTGTTACCACTTTTATTCAACTTCATTCCAATTCATCTCAACTAGTTAAAAGATACATCAAAGATGTTCTAACAACAAGTTTACAAAGCTGTAGTTTGAAGTTGTGTGTGTGTGTGTGTGTGTGTGTGTGTGTGTGTGTGTGTGTGTGTGTGTGTGTGTGTGTGTGTGTGTGTGTGTGTGTGTGTGTGTGTGTGTGTGTGTGTGTGTGTGTGTGTGTGTGTGTGTGTGTGTGTGTGTGTGTGTGTGTGTGTGTGTGTGTGTGTGTGTGTGTGTGTGTGTGTGTGTGTGTGTGTGTGTGTGTGTGTGTGTGTGTGTGTGTGTGTGTGTTGGAAAGCACAATAATGTGATCAATTACATGAGTTAGGTGTGTGTGTGCTGTTGAGCGCAAAAGTGCCCCATTGCACTACTGGGTCAAAATTGACCCGGGAAGACCACAAATGCTATAAAACACCAAAAATTCAATGAAAATAGTGATCATTAATATTACTTGCGAAGAACGTCATTGGGAACCACCCATGTTAATTTGGTTGAAAGAAACCCATATTTCTGATAAAGAAACTTTCAAAAACAAAAATACACCATAAAATTAGGCATTTTTTAACCAAACCAATTACAACTACCTCACTCATACCCCTCAGGACCTTAACCGATGTGTTGTTACAAAGTCAAAATTAGAAAAATAAAAGCTTACATCCCTGGGAGCTAGGTTAGCAGAATGGCCCACTCCATTCGCTGCTGTGCAGAAAAAAACTAAACCGGAGGGCACAGATTGTGAATCCTTGTGCACAGTTTATAGATCTGTGGGCGCAGCAAAGCCAAGTGAACAGTTCATAAAATTTGCGCACAGATTTGAAAATGCTCCTTATTTTCTTAGATTATGGTGAAAAGTAAAACACTTTTTATTTTTGATCTTTGTGTCCCTTGATTAGAGGAATACTTCGGGGATGCAGTAATCAGTCAAAGAGTTTTCTTCAACAAAAGATTCTTTTACATGGTCATCTATTTTAAAGGAACAGTAGAATAGACTAGAAGTCTACAACAGGAATACAAGAAATAATTGTGTTGTAGTTATGAAAAACTTGCCTAGATGTAAATTTGTATTATCTTCTTCTCTTTCAGGAAAGTAACCGCTTCAACGTACTACTTCAACAGAGGACAAAAATGCAGTCTTGTGCATGGATGAGTGGACAGTACCAACAGGTTGGACCGCCTTCACAATCCTCGCAGGCTGCTGATCAGTTTACCCAGTTTAACACACAGAGCAATCAGCAAACTGGGACTGCAAATACCACCACAGTCCGACCACCACAAAGTGCTAATTTCACCTATCGCAATGGAGCTTACTCTAACAGACAGCCATCAAATAGGCAGATCTCAGCACTTCCTCATCAGGAAGTTTCTTATCAGCCTCCGGCTGGTGAGAATAACCATATCCTGAAAATGTTAACCGGACACTTGCAACACTCATCTACTAATACACAAAGTGGAAACCCTAGTTCACTGGTCACTTATGGATTTCAGCAAGATTTTCATCATCAGAACTCTGCTCAGAATTCATCGACCCAAAGTCCACCCAACATGATGATAGCAAACGCTACGTACCCTCAGCAAAACATGTCAGCACAATGGAACCAATCAGTTAGAGTTCATGGGAACCATTCGATAAGGACACAGAACGGTAACGTTGTGCCTGATCTCCAACATCGTGGGGATCAGAACAGCTTGTTTTACAGTGTCAATGGAGAGTCCGTTTCAGGAATGAGTACAACAGCTACCTCGCATCCACAACAGGTGGTTTGCATGGGCACATTAGTGCCTGTTGCTGCACTTAGCAGACAGACTACTCATAACCACAATCAAAGACCAAATGGCACTCAACATGGCTTCTCTCCTTCCATCCCTCCACCAAGTTATGGGTCTGCCTGTCAGTCTTTCGGAGGGAACAGCATTACAACTAAGTCATCGTCAAGTTTACAACATTTGAATGTTTTCAGCATGAGTCAGAAAACTCCGCAATACTCCACACATAACAGTGGGGTACAGGCCACCGCCTCCTTTTCCTCAAATTCATATAGCAGGCAGTATGAAACCAGCCCTGAGTTTCCTTTACATCCTGCTGTTGATACACAAGAGAGAATGCACAGCCAGCAGATTATCGCAAGAATTGCAGATGATCTACGCAACTCTTTCCCTGCTAGCTCAGATGGTCATCCTTCAGCGTATACTAGTTCACCTTACGGACGGAAGCAGTTTGTCAGTGAAGTCAGTAGGACAAAGTCTAATCAAAATATGCAACCTTTGACAACAACTGTCACTGCAAGTTATGCATCTCAGCTGGTTCAGTTGCTTAATGTCACGTCACCACATAAGAATCAGACCCAATCATCTGTAGCAAACAACTGTGAACGGCTTGAAAAGCTCTCATCAGTTAAGGCAAATGACGGCTCCATTCACTCATCTCCTGGTCGCACAAGAGCTGTTGCTGTTGTGCAACCATTGTCACATGAAAGCTACCAGGTTGCCAGCCAGCAAACCTGTTCGAACAAAATCAGTCAATTGTCTGAGGGCACCACAACAGATGAGTCTTTAAGTAATCCTGGGAAATTATTAATTTCACCGAAAAACAACCCGGCCGTGCATTCTGCATTTAATCTTTACCTAGAAACCCCAAATCAAAATGGGTCCAACGAATCTGCAGCTGAGCCTCAAGACTCGCAAAAACAATCATGTCCAGATGACACAGGATCTGAACTGCAAGTAGACCAGCAGGTTGCACCACCTGCTCAACAATTAGTAACCTCTGAAGTGCCAGTGAGCCAAAGCAGGGATAAGGGTGAAAGTAAGATGCCAAAAGATGCAAACAAGGTTTTTGAGCTTTCCTCACTCCCAGCAACCCCACTAACACATGTCGCATTAACTAAGTTGATAGAAGTGGCTGAAAAATCTAAGATTGAGTCAAGTGACAATGCAAAGTCTGTTTCTGTAAAAGAATTACTAGACATGTATTGGAATGGCAATTGTACGAAGTTGGCATGTAAGCTCAGGACAGGCTGGTACAGGAATTTAATGAGGGATGTTCTAGAATTCCACCAGGAACATTTAACACCAGACTCTGTCATACTGTCATATGTAAAGTGCAGAAAAAAACTCAACAGCTACCATGTCCTCAAACACAATGAAGTTTATTCAGAACTGCCCTACAAATCATTGTGGTTAAATGTCAATGAGCAGCTAGATGACATTGACAAAGAGTTTGGCTTACCGCCGTCTTTGAAGCATCATCTTCACACGCTTGAGAGTGCCAGTCAGCCAGATCAGGTCGAGACTGACGACGGAATTTCTGCACAAGTTTTAAAAGAGGTGTCAAACAAGATGTCATCAAATGAGCTTAATCCGGTTGGCTCAAGGGAAGAAAAACAAGACTCAACTGTTGAAGCGACTCTAACACAAGCTGCCTCTCCTAATACAATGGAGAGCGCAGAATCCAGTGACCCATGTTACTCATTTGAAATCCAAGTTTTGTCTCCAGAAAAGGCCAAAGTTATTTTTGAACAAATACAAACTGACAAACAAAAGCTGCCACAGAGTATGGACACGGACAATCAGCTAGAGAGAGTCACTGAAAGCTCTGTGGATGATGAGCTACCTGAGGTTATATATGCCACAAAACTGGAGAACGAGTCAGCCTGTTCAATAGAACAGGTTTGCTGCATTCCAAGGTGGAAGCAAATGATTTGGGGGTCAAACACAGCTTCTTTGAGTAAATGCCAGTGTGAGTATAAGCAAAGTCATTTTATTACTCACAAGATCTTTGATAAAGAAGAGATGGACGTACAAAGGAAAGATAAACTGTGTGTGATCAGCTCTGACAGCCAATTCAACTTTGGCACAGAAGAAGGGAATCAAGCGGAGGATGGAGAGAATGGCAACAGTCAGGTTATAACACTTCATTGGCCTGAGCTATGCAATGAACTCGGTTACACCATTGACTTTACTGAAGATGACGAAAAACCTCACTCATATTCTGACAAAGAACCACAGAACATTTCCCAGATAAGCATAAATAGCAGCCAGTCGAGCATTACACTCCTAAGTGAAAACGAAGATGATCTGTCAACCAATAAAAATGACATTCCCAACCGAAAGCCAGACTTTGAAAGTGATTCTGAACGAGCTCCGGTAGAATTGACAGAAAGTAGCCAGTCGAGCTGTTCAGACGAGAAAGAAACCAACTCAGTTTTCAAAAGTGACACTGAAATTCAGCCGGACCCTGAGGTGGATTGTGTACAAGATCAGTTAAAATCTACAAGGAGTATGCAGTCATGTACTTTGGTCAGTAGTGACTGCAGTGAAAGTGAAGTTGCCAGCAAGATGTCAGACCTGTCAGAGAATTGTGGACAAGCTTCGCTGACATCTACAACTGTGACAGAGTCATCATTGGAAAACGAAGAAGAACAAACTCAAATTAGTACGACGGACACCCTCCAGAAATCTTGGAAACATGAAACTGTTGAAAGAAAAAGGAGATCAAGCGGTCAAGATCGATATTTTTCAATCTTTAAGAAATCTAAGAAATGCAAATCCCTTGTTGATGTGGAGTCACAGCCTGTCCTTGAGGGCTCTTCAAAATGTGGAATGGTTTTTGTTAATGCGACTGAGAGTAAATTTTCAGCCTCAAACGTTAGAACTGTAGAACTGGTACCGTACGGCTCAACATCACAAAACAAGTGTGTTTTAATTAGCGGCAGAAAGAGCCATATTTCATATGCAGAGGTTGTGTCTGGTGCAGTACCAACGCCTCCAAAGGTTATCACTGTGAAACTCAGTCCCTTGAAGAGAATGTCCAGTGAAACTTTCGTCAAACGAAATCTTTACGACAAATGGAGTAGAAGTTTGCCACCAACTAAAATTAGGTACAGAAGCAAACTGAAAGCAATGCGTACTTTTGCCTCTTTATTTGGGGGAGGTCTCAAGAAAGCTAAAACAGCTGGCCCTGCTAACACTCAACAGCTGCAAGTTTCCTCTGAAATGAGGACCAGGAATGGAAATACAAAGCCCTGCCTGAGTCTGAAGAGGAGGAGGACCCTCTCTAATGGACTCAAACGTGGAGAGGAGAGGATGAAGAAATACACCGTCACACTTGGACAGCCCGCTAAACAAGAGAGAAGTGAGGCTGAAAATGGAGGCCGTCCTGTCCTGCCTCTCCAGAACAACGTCCTGAAGTTCAGTGTCTTACCCAATACCTTCAACTTCAAAGATGGTTCCAACGGGACAAAGGAAACCAGTGATCCTGTTACAGGTAAATCATAATATTGAGATTAAAGAGGTACTGCAGCAATTTTAGTATTTTAAAGAATGTGGGGGTTTTTTTGGGGCAATTTTGGCCTTTATTTTGATAGGATAGCTGAAGACATGAGAGGGAGAGGGAGGGGGAATGACATGCAGCAAATGGCCGCAAGTCGGAGTCAATCCCGGGACAGCTGCGTTGAGGATAAACCTGTTATCCAGGCACCCCAATTTTAGTATTTTGTGTCCTTCCCCGTTTCGTCACAGGCCAATCATGTGACTCATTGCCAGTAGAAAACAAACCACCAATCAGCCTTGACTGCTGGTGGTTAATTGAACATGGATAACTGATTACAGGCGGTGCTGAACTTGTTGTTGATGCTGGCAGCTATTGTGGAGTTAAAATTAGCATTTAATAACGCTACTACCGCCTACATGCACAGGAGGCAAGCTATTATTTGAGCTATTTGCAACATTATCAGCGTTATTTTTATCAAAGTTCTCAGCCTTACACCAAGTTAACACGCACATGCCCAGTGTGCCTGAATAGTGTGTGATATGGTAGTCCTGAAAGGGTGCTAAAACGCTTATGAGGATGGAAAACTCTTTCGTTTTAAAATGAAAACGTAGTAGTGTGGATGTAGCCTGAGTTTAGGGGTTTCATAGATAAGACAATTTACACCTCAGCTATTTACACCCTTGCTATTGTAATGAGAAAAGATCAAAAGGGGGAGTGGCTAAGATTCTGGAACAAGGTGGGATCTCCTGCCAGAATCCACTTTCCTTATAACAATTATCGGTCTAATAATGTGAAGGCAAAAGAGAGGTTCCTGTTGCACACAAAAGCAGGCATTGAATTCAGAATGAATAAAATAAAACTTAAAAAACATTTGATATCACGTTTTCTTCTACAAAGTAAAGCCACAGTGATGACAGCAGTGAGCAGAAAAAAAAGCTTATTTATCTGGACTGGTCATGTTGCTAAAGGGGGGGATCCTCTACATTATTTTAGTGATAATGTATTATGTATGCTTTTTTTATGATTAACTTTATTTTAATTTTAACACAACACAAAATATACAATATCAACATGAACATACCCCTTCATCGTCACCACCCACCCAGACAAAAATCAAGAAAAGATAACACAGTAACCACAATATTCAAAACCAGTCAACGAAATGATACCAAAATAGACAAACTATATACCAATTAAACATGTGCTACGTATTAATGACAACACCATAAGCCCATCATACACGTCTCTCCACAGCACATAGCTTGGAGGAGCAGCCCTTTAAAAAGCTCAGGTACCTCGAGGTAGTGTAGACATCCAATCTGGAAAACCGTTTGTATGACGTCTTTTCGAACGCTAGCCATCTCACAAGCCCACTGTTGTATGCTTACTTTTTTTTTTTTTTTTTTTTTTTTTTCAGACAAGGCTGACCTTGTTGAAGGAAAGGACAAGAGCCAAAACAAAACTGTCACGAGTGCAAGAGGTAACAAATCCAACTGAAATGTGGTATATGTAAATTTGTAAATGTAATTTTTTCTTCTTCTAATAATTGTAAATTAACTCCACCTTAGGTACATGGTTTCCAAATCCTGAGAAGAAGTATAGTCCCTTGACCAAGACCGGCAGCGTCTTTTACGAGTTTCAGAAGAAATACATGGAGAGGACGCAGCCATCCGTGGACGGCTAGCTTGACGGCCAGATGTTTTGTTGGCATTAGACAGTTCTTTTGTTTGTTTTTAAGTCAAATATTGTCATCTATCTGAGACATTTTCATTGAGAAATTTTCTTCCAAAAATGATGTCTTTGTATTTTTGTACTGTAGGTATAAATGAATGTTTGCAAATTTGTATACATTTGCTTTCAACAGCCTGTCAAACAAGTTTAACTGTAAATGGGTCACATGTGTTTTGTCACTTTGCAAACCAAATTGTCAGTTGTCAACCTGATTGTAAAATCGTTCATGTCATCCACTTGGTACAATTCAGAATTTTATTCAAATTTTATACAAAATGTTCACTTTTAGAGATATATATTTCAACTACATATTTATATATTCATATTTTTCTACATTAATATTTTTTATACAATATTTGCATCTTATATACTATTTTTTTTTTTAAATAAACAAGAAACGTGATCTAGTGTTTTATGCACTGATAGTTAATTTGAAAGAAGCTGTCACCGTTCTTGTTTAATTTTACTGTTTGAAACTGTCTGTTTTACTGTTTTTTACCAGAAATAAATTCACTTTCTGAGCAGAACTTATATTCATCTGTCACACTGAAACAGACAAAGGCAAACTTGATCAAGGGTCCAGACATCTCCACGTGGATTATCAGCGGACATCTGTAAGACATATTAGTTAAACTGAGAATCTTTGTTAGACGGTGTCACTTTTACAGTCGTCTGTTATTTATTCTGCGTCAGATCTGACGTAGTTGGTGCTAGAGTTCAAGAGTGCATGGTTAATAGTGTTCATGATATTTCCTTTAATGTCTCATTATTGCATAATGCGTCCTATGAGTCAGCTGTGAGGAGCTGAGTTGTAAAAATAATCCAGTGCAGTCCACGAAAGACAAATTCAGAGAGAGAGAGAGCAAGAAAGAGAGCAGATCATCAGATCAGATTATGCTTGCATTGACGAAAACGGGCACGTACTCCGCCCTGGATGGTTATTTTCATGCATGCACTGAACAAAATCAAGTAAACTAAATCGTACAGGAGTCTGTTGTGCAGCTGTCACTCTGCAGACAGACTTCCTGACCTCGTTTAATAATGCTCAAAATCCTTAGAATAGCTTTTAATTCCGTAATATCAATGCATTGGGAACACTGCACATTCAATTCCAAATCAAAACATGACCAACATTGATCAATTTTGTGTTATACCTTTACAGAAAGTGAAGAAAAAGGAATGTTAGGCTGTTCAAAAAAAATAGCAGTATTTGCATTTTTCTTCACAAACTCAAACATTTACTGTATGAACTGAAAAATGTCTCAAGGGTTTGCTTTACTTTGAATCACTGCACTAATATTTAGTTGCATAACCATTATTTCTGAGAACTGCTCCACATCTGTGTTGCATGGAGTCAACCAACTTCTGGCACCTGTGAACAGGTATTCCAGCCCAGGACGACTGAACTACATTCCACAATTCCTCTGCATTACTGGGTCTTGCCTCAGAAACAGCATTGTTGATGTCACCCCACACGTTTTCTATGGGATTGGGTCTGGGGATTGGGCTGGCCACTCCATAACATCAGTCTTTGCTCGCTTACTGGTGTGTTTTGGGTCATTGTCTTGTTGAAAGACCCATTTCAAAGGCATTTCCTCTTCAACATAAGGCAACATGACCTCTTCAAGTATTTTGATGTATTGAAACTGATCCATGATCCCTGGTATGTGATAAATAGGCCCAACAGCACAGTATGAGAAAAATCCCCATAACATGATTTTTACACCATCATGCTTACCGTCTTCAGTGTACTGTGGCTTGAATTCAGTGCATGGAGGTCGTCGAACAAACTGTCTGCGGCCCCTGGACCCAAAAAGCACAATTTTTCTCTCATCAGTCCACAGAATGTTGCCCCATTTCTCCTTTGGCCAGTCAATGTGTCCTTTGGCAAAGTTCAACCTATTCAGTACATGTCTGTTTTTCAGCAATGGGACTTTGCGAGGGCTTAGAAATATCACTTCTACCAAAAGAATTTGATTTATGAGGTTAGTGATGTTGGACTGCTATTATTTTGAACACAACTGTATGTGATGAGATGACTTCTTTTAGCTCAGTTAATAAGCACAAAGCTCCAAACTGAAAGAAATATTATAGAGTACAAATGATTTCCATATGTGTTCATGACATATAGAATGACATCTGGATATAGCATAGGTGTTAAGTGAAAGGTATTTCCCAACACACTCTATGTTACCCTAGTCTAGGTAAACATTACATGCTGCATCAGGGCCTCTATATTAACAATCCCTAATATGGTCGATATGGTCAGAACTTATATAACTGTAGTAGAAACACACAAAATGATTATCACAACAAAATAATATATCAAAAGGGGAAGTGGCTACTTCCGGGATTGCTCCAGTGCTGCAGGAAATTCTGCCGGATGCATGTATTTTCCTTTTCCTTCCGTTATTGTTAGGACTGCTAGGACTATTAACTGCTCCTCAGATCTCTGCAGGGTAAATTAAGACCGCTATCTAGACTATCTGTCCAATCTGAGTTTTCTCTCGCAAGAGTATTTTGCAGCAGCTCTGTGCGGCACTTAGCACCGCCCATGACGATTCTGATTGGTTTAAAGAAATGCCATTAAACCAGAGCATGTTTTCCTCCCATCCCCGAATGCCATGTGGAGTAGCCAGACCCTCCTTCAGTGTGCTTTGGAGTAGGGTCTGGCAAAGCAAGACTACTTGCAGCCCTACATTTAGTGACCCCAGAGACCTTTCACCCCACTAGTGACCGCACAGCCTCTGTAAAAAGAAAAAAAGAGAGAGATACAACTTTTATGACTCACTGTTAGAACAATTATCCTTAGAACGATTTTGCTTCAGTTTCTTTGTTAAACCATTTGCATCCAAACTGCTGTTTTTAATATTTCTGTTTTAGTATCTCTGTCTTTCATGTGTTCATCATGAAAGCTGAGTGACCTTGCAAAGAGCACAGAATGCATCCCTGAGATCAGAGCGCATAATGTGGAGGAGATGCCGAGCCTGACCAGAGATAAGAAGAAAAGCTACTGATTGCATAAACCGAATAACTAACTTGACTCCCAACATCTTTAAAAAGCCACTGTTGAGAACACTCTTCAGTAATTTTCTGTACACTGAGTGCTGTAAACTGACTCTGCTTGCACAAGTAAAATAAGCTTAAAGAAACAACTCCAGTGATTTTGTCCATTCTCTGATAAATAATTATCCTAACAGTCACATAATTTAACATAACTTCTTACATTATGCTTTTGAGTTTGTCCAAATCAGAATTTTCACTTCTTTTAAATTACTCAAAGTTGGACTAAGTTATTATTTTACATCATCATGCACTCTGAGTTTAAAAAAGCTTAAGTAACTCATACTTGTATATTATACACACTCAAATGTTTAATGGGCGTTGTATCCAATTGTGCTGTCTTTGTTTGACAGCCAGTCTGATTCCAGTTGCTGTATGACAGCAGGCATAAGAGAAACCGTTTCTTGTGTTGAGCGATCAAGCTACATGAATCAAGGCTCACCCCTTTGAAACCTCACTTAATTTAGATACACAAAAATAAAATTATAAAAATAAAAATGATTCTCTGAAATAAGAATTTTGATTCAACAGTTTGTTCCTTTTGTTGAAATCAGCACAGCAGCTGCAGCCACTTAACCGCAGCATCCTGTCTAACCTATTGCAGCACCCATGTGACCTTTGACTCTGAAACCCAAGCTGTTAATGCGTTTTCCTGTCACATTATTACTCATTGTGAGCTCATTTATCATTCTATCTGCAAGTCTGGCATCTCAAATTAACAAACACAACCATGACCGGAAGTAGGAATAGCTGCTAAATGTCTTTTCAGCTGTATAGCAAAGTTATAATGGCATAAAAGGAAAAAACAGAAGTTAGATTTCTTTGATAATTTATTAAAAAATAAATAAATAAAAAATTGAATCAGATAATTCAACATTTCCCTAAGGGAATACTTGTATATACAATACAGGCAAAAAATAATTTTGGCTGTAGGCTACATCATTCACACAAATAATTATTTACATTTGTACAAACCAGTGGTGGAATCTAATTAAGTACATTTACTGAAGTACTGTACTTGGGTCCAAATGTTTAACTTTAAGTACATTTTCATCATGATACTTACATACTTTTACTTAAGTAACATTTTCAAAGCAGGGCTTTTACTTTAGCAGAGTATTATAACATTGTGTTAATAGTACTTTTACTGAAGTAAATGATCTGAATACTCCTTCCACCACTGTTTACCACTAGGCCGCATTGTGTTTTGGTGCTTAGGCTTGCAGTCACAGTCAAGGACTGGATGAATTTTCATCACCTGGCCATAGGAAACAAAACTGAATAGCTTTTTGTAGGTTGAAAAACATAGAATTGTATGCATTTTACAGTTTCTTGATCATGCAAATGGTTGATTCTTTAATTTTTTTTAAGGTGGACATGTTCTATGTGAGTTTTTTTTACCCTCTTAGGGTTTTTTTGGCCTAATTTTGGAGCTTTTTTACGTAATGTTGGCTAATTTTGCCGAGACGCATTCAGGGCCGGTCAATATTTTGAGAAACATATTGGTTTTTTTCAGCTTCTTTCCAGGTTAAGTAAGTGTTTTTTCTTCGGCAATCTTTTAAACAAAACATGCTTTTTCAAACCTGCCGGAGGGTTTTGGGGTTAGGAGGGTTAAGCTTACTCAACAGTCGCACTATGCATCTCTGGCTGTGCACTCAAAGCCTTTTGACTTATGTGCCTAATGCATGATTAAAAATAGTTATGGCTTGCTAAATATTTGGCTTGTTAAGCCATGTTATGTATCTTATATCATGCTTCATATTTGACGTAGATGGGCAAGCCTTATCTAATGTCCTGTATGTGCCTTATGCATTCATAGGATTCTTGTATACATATAAACATGGAGTAAACTCCAAAAGTTGGTTTCCCTGCATTCCACAACTAATGAACACAAGTGCACTTTCTCACTTTGTAATAAATTACAGTAAACGATTGTTAGGTATTAGTTTTGTTGAAGAAGTAAGCATAATTTCTGATTTTTTTCTGATAATGTAACAACCTGTAATGCTAAAGACAATACGAATTTACATTTTTAGAGTGTATGCATGTAGTGTGGTGACCAGAACTTCATTTAACTGACTAACTTTCCTGTTTACAAGAGAGCGAGAGAGAGAGAGAGACACATTGTCTGTGTGACAACGAATGATCATTAACAAATTTAACACTTCAGCAGAGGTGCTAATTTCCATACAGTTTTAGTTGCTTGACGGTTAACAGTGAAGTAGGGGATTTGATTATTTGATGGGGGTATTTTGGCGATGGTAATGTTATTAGTGTTGTAAGTTAGCAGTAGACTTAATTCACACGACCCAGGATGAGTCTGATGAAAACTGCTGTGTCTGCCCGATTCAGCTCTGAGATTTTCTCGCATTGCACAGCGCTGTGAAGGAATAATCTCAGAGATTAGGGTATGTTCTGCCTCTGTTTAGAAGTGAATGTAGGCTACTGTTGCATTTTCTTGAATTGTGAGGAAAGAGGGGCTTGGTCCAATAAAGAATAACAAAAAAATTGAACAAGAAAATGGCAGGACAAAAACAAGCTTTACGCTGCAGTGGACTGAAAAGATGCTTCTCCCTTGTGGATTCACATTTAACAGTCCCAAACATTTCTCAGTTTCACAAATATAGTCCCTTGAAGTTGTGGGCGGTTCCTTGGATGAAAACTTTTTCCGTTGGTCCGTCGTCGCCCAAAAAAAGGCGTTATTTCCAAATCCATGTGTTTTGAGTTTACTTCTACAAACAAGATCCTACCATGTGGGTGTCAATTCTTTTCAAACTACAGGAATAGACATTCTTTTGTTATAATCTAGTCTAGTGCACTTGGAGCCAACCACAGCTGGGGTTTCTTCCTGCCGTGTGAACAAACAGCTTCCTCCTGTATGCTAAGTGTCAGACATGATCTAATTAGCACAATACTTAGAGTACATTGTGAACACATCAAAACATAAAAGTAGCCTACATTGATATCAAAGATCAGCATTATTTTAACTTTTTTTTTAAACTCAACACTACAGCTCACGGCAACGTAATACTATATAGTGTCTGGCTTATATCCAGCAATCATGTAGTTAACGTTGGAAGCCCCCCCACCCCCCGTTGTAAAGCATTCTGCATGTGGCGTCTGCGTGTGACGTGCAGGTTTGCAGGTTACTTTCCCTCCAAACACAGACACACATACAGATACATCTCGCTTTATTAGATAAATGCTGATGCGGGACACCTGTTTGATGGCTCTCTCTGTGTGATAGTTTCAAAAGCATCAATGTGACGGGTACTCAGTGTGGAACGTATTGTTAACATTAATAAACTGATTAACTTTTTAAATCTGTTATTTTTGTTCTCCCACACTGGAGAAAAACTCAATATTTGATCACTGATGCACTCTCCCATTATTATTTGACTCATACCATACAATTGTAAAATAAAAAAATAACTACGTGCCAGATTTTGGTCAAGGTTTTGTTCTTTGCACAAAATCTGCTGTCAGACTCACAGTCACTGATTCTCTTGTTAGACTTGTTGAGGCTGTTACTTTTTTAGTTACTGTGGGAACTGATTCTCACATCATGTTCTTTCAGCAACCGGTAAAATAGAATTTCAGTTTTTATTATTTCAGTAATGCTGAGGAAAATCTGTCGTATAGACATTCATCAACACATGGTAATTTATAATCCTCTTTTAGGTTTGATTGTGTAATAGAATGGTATGCTCTTATTGTGTTGTGAATAAGTGTGCAATGTGATACTTTGTCCTTCCTGCTTCTCCCGTGAAAGTGTTCAACTGCCAGTTCCCAAGAGAGGTGAAATGTTACTCTTAAAAGTTACCAAAAGCGAACTGATTTGGCCTTCAACTTTGAATTCTCAGCAGATAGAGCCCTAGAGAAGAACAATACATAGAGCTATGGAGAGAAGGAATGCTGTGTATCAATTCAAGGACACACTGTTAGTCTTAAGAATGTGGGATGTTTTTACTGTGTGCTCTGTCTGGAGAGGGATACCAGGTGCTCGGGGGCCTCCCAAAATAAGGGGCCTCTGATGGCCATGCATATTGGCACATTTTGCAATTCCAATTATAAAACCCCTTAAACCTCTCATAAAAGCACTTCCCAGTCCACCACCGCTGCCACCAAACCCACCTAAGGTAAAAGGCAAAAAATAATATATCTAACATAATCTCTCACGACACATTATATACAGTACATCATAGTGACACACCCAAATGTTTCCAATGATCCCATATGACCCAGGCCCCTAACATCAACAGCATGAGCCATGTGAGGTTCCCACATTATCATATGTCAGACAGTATAAGGCATTTATATAAGATCATGCATAACAAATACCTCCACCATCAATCTCTATTACGGAGAAATCCCATGATAAATGGTTTACAACTCGCCTGGAAAAAGAGAGACGAGGAGAAACTACGTTTGAGTGCCAATTCTGACAACTGTGGTATTTTTTTCTCCGTTTCCCCATCTAACCACAGGGAAATTCCAGAAACAATGTCGGCTGAAGATCAGATGACAACAAACAAAAAGCTAAGGAGTGCCAGTAGCCAGGGTTGACTGGATTGTCTTTAACTAATGGTGAATGACGAAGCTCATTGCATGAGTGATTTGAGTAGAACACATAAATATAATGCTGGAAAACATAGCACTTACGAAATGAAGAGGGATTTGAGAATAGGCTCCACAAAAGGAGGGATTCTATCCAGGATATAAGCAAGCTCTTGTGAGATTCTGTGTGCCTTTCCCTGGAAAACAGCCCTCGATTTGATAATATAGACTTTATTAATCCCACACTGGGGAAATTCCTTAGATAAGATTGTATTGTGCTCATTATACAGTAAATATATTACTGAATTGAACTCCAGTTTTGATCTAGTGTGTTTTGACTATTAGAAAGTGTATTTTTATTATCGAGTTATAAAGTGTCGTGGATAACCTGAAGACTTCTGGCCCTGCTGAAGGATTTTTACACGACACAACCTGAGTCAGTTTATTAAATTAAGACTCTTTTTAGGGCCAGTGGGCCCTGATTTATGATTTCCATCAAAGACACAAAGGAGACACTGGAGACCAGCTATTCTGAGACACAACACACTGTGAACTCATGAGAAAAAAAAACTAATTTTGCTATTCAAATTCATATTAATTCATATTTAACGAACCATCAGAAATGTACTTAAGTCAAGTTTTACATGTTGAGGTTTAATGTGAAACAACAGAACTGTCACCAGGAATTGTCATGCGTTTGTTTAATCAGGAATCTCATTTGTTTAGACTTTGTTAGTAGCTAATGAAACAAGAAATATACAGTGCCTTCTTTGCGCCTTCTTTGCGTTTGTGAACTACTGTTCACAAACGCTCTCCATCCAACCTCACTGAGCTCGAGCTGTTTTGCAAGGAGGAATGGGCAAAAATGTCAGTCTCTCGATGTGCCAAACTTGACTTGATGACATACCCCAAGCGACTTACAGATGTAATCGCAGCAAAAGGTGGTGCTACAAAGTATTAACTTAAGGGGGCTGAATAATTTTTGCACGCCCAATTTTTCAGTTTTTTTATCTGTTAAAAAAAGTTTGAAATATCCAATAAATTTCGTTCCACTTCATGATTGTGTCCCACTTGTTGTTGATTCTTCACAAAAAATTACAGTTTTATATCTTTATGTTTGAAGCCTGAAATGTGGCAAAAGGTCGAAAAGTTCAAGGGGGCCGAATACTTTCGCAAGGCACTGTATAGGCAGTTGAGTAATGCAAAGAAGAGTCAAGTAGAATTTGAACATCCATAGGGGAACTGTGCCTGTCCCCAAATCTTTCTGCACCCCCTCCTCCTCTACACTCCTTTGAGATGAGAAAAACCCAGCTGTGATACTAGATACAGAAGGGGAAATCAATGTTAAACCTGCCAACCTCACGTTTAAATCTGAATAATCTCAAATCTTTCAATGCAGCTCTAACAGGAAGTATCTGCCAACTAGCACACTTGAATACTAATATTTTTTTCTAGCTGACAGATGGATTTATTCAGTGTGCACTGGCTCCCCCAGAATGGATATTTTAAAATCTATCCCCATCTGTACTAAAACCATTCTGCCTCCTGGGTGAAAGTCCTGTGTTTTACCCATCCTCCACCCCGACCAATCTCCCTATGCGGATTTTCTCCCTTTCATACTACTCGCTACGACGTAAATTCACACGCAATAGCAAGGTAATGTAAGTCAATGGAGGCCAAATGGCGTTGATAAACACGCTAAAAAGCGAGTATGCGTCTTGATAACATGGTAATAATGGCATATGAATTGGTGTGTCATACATACGCCAATTCATGAGATCAGTCTCGTGTGTTTATGAAAACTTGTTTTTTTTTCTGAAATGAAAAACAACATCAATAGACCAGGAATGACAGTTTTGCTTGTGAAAAGTCATGAAAAAGTAATGACATGTTATATCACCGCACAGTGGGATCACGAGCATAATTCTTTTTAGAAAATAACTGGTTTATCTTTAAGATGTTTACTCTTAGAATAGATTTAGATTTCCCCATTGAGCTACCTGTCACTACATTACCGCTGTCTCTTGAAGAGGACTCTACGGAAACGCTTACTAATGCATCAGGGCTCATGGTCAGAGATCAAATGTTGCATAATAAGGAATGCTGCATGACTTTCATCTATTATGAAACAAGGGCCAAGATTTGTGTTAAATAATGAAAAGCAGAAAGCTGTTAATTATTTAACTACAAAAAACAGTCACACTGTGGAGCCCAAAGTCAATATTTAAAAAAACAAACAAAAAAACAGATTCAGTTATGAGATTCTTTGTTTCATAATTACATATTCATCCATTAATTATTGAACATAGGGGGACTCCATATTGGTCATTAGTTCCTATACTTTGTTTTACTTTTGAATGTATGTAAACTATATTATTATTTACAAAGCAACAGTACAGGAAATGAAACATCCACATATAAAGATTTTGCTTTGTCGTATTGGGAGATAGTATTTTTGTAAGGCAACAAGTGACAACTGAACTGAGTGACCCTGAGTGAAGAAGATAAGTACAAAGCAAACACATAACACCTCTCACAGCAGGTAAGTTCATATTTATCACATTCAAACAAGAAAGCACAGAGGATCCTCTGGTCCTCAGAGTTCAGGACGGTAACACCAAACACTGCTGCAGGTCAGACCGTAGTTCTCCTCTCTGACAGACTCAGGAAGCTCAAACTGAGCCAGCTGATGCAGGAGTCGTCGGATTCCGTGTTCCTCAAACTGAGCTCTTCCAGGATCTCCAATCAGGACTTTGGTGCCTTGGGTTCTGATGCAGTGATCCAGCCAGTTGTGAAGGCCGGTGGCGAGGGCCTCTTCGTAGAACATGTCTCCGAGGAGGATCAGGTCAAAGCCCTCGGGTTGTGAACCGATCATGTTGTTAGACAAACAAACAGCTGGCTCCAAGCCGTTCAACTCAAAGTTCATGTGGGTCGCAACCGCTGCAACTGTAAACAAAATAGGCTTTTTCAGTGTTTTACATTCTATTGCATCAGCTGCAGGTTCTATGTATCATATTACACTATTTTACAATTGCTTTAGCTCAATTTTGGCAACAGTGTTGAATCTAATACTGGATGAACTCTGAAACTGTGACATTGTACATCAGTTTTTTTGTGAAAACATGTGTGCCGACTAAAACCTTCTGCACATGCAACAACAATAGAGGCCCTGTTCAGACCTGGCATTAACATGTGTTTTGGGTGATCCGATCACAAGTGGACAGTTCTAAGTACCGGTGTGAATGCACCCAAAATGCATTAAGGACGCATTGACATCCGATCGCTCAGACCACATTCAGAGGAGGTCTGGATCACATATGGCCACATTAGCTGCTTTCCGACACAAGGGATTTTTGCAGTTCTTAGAACATAAAATTCCTAGAACCCTTTTTTTCTCGTGTTCCGACTGGACCAATTTGGGGATTTTTAAGTTCCTTTGGTTCCTGTAACTCTTTCAGCTCCTACTTCAGGGCAGGCTCTTTTCAGCATATGAACCTAGGTCAACGAGGGTCAGGTTTCCGGCACAGACAGACCAACAACGGGACAATTTTAACATTTTTCGCCATCTTATTCATCACTAATAACTAACTTCTGACAATGTCTTGCGAAAATTGATGCCAAATTGACAATTTGCTTCAAAGTTTTCAGAGTTGAGGAGCTCCATGAAGTGAGGCGACAGCCAACAAGCGCCAGCCCCGGCCTCTAGCTCGTCGCTCAGCCAGTCATGCTCAGACACCTCGCTGTGAGCTGGAGGTCTCAGACCACACACACACACACACACACACACACACACACACACACACACACACACACACACACACACACTCTCTCTCACACACACACACCTCGCTATGAGCTGGAGGTCTCTCAGACCGCTCTCGTAAATAAGAGGCTTTTATTTCGCCGTTGACGGTTCGTTTGTTTAAATATCACAACACATGTCCATCATAAGATTAACGGGAACCTGTGGTTAATTGTCTTTTCAGAGTTAAACTCCTGAGGCTCGCCGGCCATCACACACACACACACACACACACACGTCCACAGCGCAGCATACAGAGGTGGGGGAGAGAGAGATATCCGTTTCTCTTCGGGAGAAAATATGCTATATACATTAGATTTAGTATTTAGTTCATACTTTTTCGGTGTATTTGATTTCTGATTTTAACGCTATATAGACCGTTGCCGTGCTTGCATCACTCCCTTACCCCTCCTACCAGTCCCTATGGCCACTTGGCCAGTGCGAATGCAATTGAAAAAAAACGTTTTTGAGGGAGAGTAGTTAGTAGATCTGTTTAGAAGTGGACTGTTCCTTTAACTACGTTCCTTTAACTACTTGGTCGGAAAGCGGCTATTCTTTTAGCAGTGTGTGTGTGTGTGAATGTGTCCTGGGCCACATTAAAAAACGTTGATGTTTGGTGAAACTCTCTATGAAAATGTCATGGGTGGGGCTTTTGGGCCGTTTAGACCTAATCAGACTAATTGAAGCCAGATGGTGTGTCAGCTTTATTTATTTCTTTATTTGATCAGGGACAATGCACAAAAAACATTAGTCTAAAAAAGAGGAGATGTCATGTGCCAGGTTATAGCAAAAAATGCTAATTTCCACCTGCAGTCACTGGACAGGTTGATGTTATACTTACAAAAGTCCATAAAATATATACAAAATACTACATGAAAGCATTACTTCACTCATGATAACAACACTCTCCACTTCAGGAATCTATCGTTTACTCAATCACAGTTTACATCGTTCATATCACAGTCAGTGAGTGGGTACAGGTTTGCTTTGTTAATAACCACTGTTTGGTCAGGCGTGTAAATGTACTATAGTGTGTGCATGAAATAATTTTGTTTGGAAGATTGTTCCAAAGGCTCGCTGCTTTATAAGAGAACGATTGTTGACCATATGTGGTTCTACGTCTTGGAACGCTGCACTCTCCTCTGACTGAGACCAACCAGACATGCAATACAGAAGATGTGGAACAATCATAGTGTTGAGATTTATATTTGAGGCTTCCGTAGTTAATGAATTTCTAATATGTTTATAGTTCATCAAATTGAATTTCAATTTATTACCAATTTCTTTTATGTGACTTTTGAGGTACGAATCAAGTACTAGACCTAAATATTTTGTTTCATTTACATTTTTAATTTTTTGTCCATTTATTTGAATTTCTTGAGTTAGTTGTAATTTACGTTTATTTGAAAAAAACATAGCTGAATGTGAGGCCTACATATATCCCTTCATCAAATGTGTTCACCATTTGCCTGAAGAAGACCAGCAGGGTCGAAACGTTGCATCTATATTAAATATGGGAGTTTAAAGCAGTGTTGCGGACATTACATTTATTTCATTCCACATTAAAAAACTGCCAGCAGCAGTGGAAGCAAAAACTGTCCTGTCCGGTTTGTAGTGTAAAGTGTAAAGTATTTCTTATTTCACAGAAATCACTGTGAATCTTGTGTTTTGGTTGTTATTATCATGCAATCCGTGATGTGTCTGTATTTCTGTTCCGGTGCTCGCCCGCTCTCATCACAGGCTTTCTGAAGAACTGTGTGCTATGGAGTGTCGTCAGCACGGAGGTCCCCAGAGACTGTCGGTACCAGTGCTATAAGAGGGGAAAAAAGGTGCCGGTACTCTCTTGCATTGGCAAATCATTATGACATTTGAGATTTCTAGAGTGAAAAACAAAACTTGGAGATATTGCTGGTACAACAACAATTTATTGTTATTTATTAACAACATAAATGTATGAATTTATTTAAATGTGTGTGTGTGTGATTATCTTGACAGCTTTAGTCCTCTCTGTCTGGCCAGCAAGTGACAGGATGCTGCTAGATGTTTTGCAGCCCAGTTTGTTATCTTTAAATATGATCCAGCTGTTCGTGGAGCAAAAATACATAATTTGGTCCCTTGACCAACAGTCAGGCCATCCATGTGTTTGGTTACTCACGTTATTCTCGACACCGACGTTGACGTCGGTGTCATTGACTAAGGTAACGTTAAGGTTGGTAGCTGCTGACTCCTCATTAACGCTAGCTGTTACGCTCACATCAACGTTGACGTTAGGTTGAAGCTCATGAATGGTACCTGATGTTTCTGGTTGGACTTGGACCTCTGTTGACGTATCTGGCTCTGGCACACGCCTTCTTTTAGTAACTTCCTGAAGCCAGGCTAACACAGCGACTTACAAACTCAACACACTTCTTTTTAGTTTCTAGGTTTTCAGCAGTGAAAAATCTGTTATGTTCAGGCTGCAGCTTTTCCGAACTGAGGTAAGTCACGTAGTGCCCTCTGGGTAGTGTAGTTTATGTAACGTTAGGGTCAATCTCTCTGACGCTTTCTCTGTAAGTGGTAGATACATGCGAGAAGTAGCGGTACGCAAGAAAAAGTGCAGGTACGCTTAAGAGTAAAACGTAGAACTGCTGGCCCACTTCAAGCATTGGTCGGTACACAATAATCTAATATTTTTACGTTCATAAAATATACCCAAATTAACAAATATGTAGGAAATTGATACAGAAATTCCTGTAATTTTACATTGTGAAGTATACTGTATTAGCCATGTGTTAACTACGTGTTTATTTATATATAGAGCGGGGAAGTGAGATCTGATTTACAAGTGGTCACTCAAGACACATGTGGAGACACATTTACTGCCAGGTGTGAACTGGCTTATTTAGAGCTGGCCACTTGTGATCGGATCACCCAAGACATGCTGGATTAAAAGTGCTTTATTGCAGGTTTAATAGCCCCAGTTTCACACCCCTCACCCACTCCAACATTAAACAACAACCTAGACCCCCTGCCACCCTATCACCTTCCCGACTGACCCCCTACATGCCGCTCTTACAGACAGAAGACAAGGAAAGTCCCTGTCCCAGATGGCATGTTTCATGTTTACTGTACAGGACTCTCACACCGCCTCAAAACACACTGACAAGTCTTAATTCATTACATGATTCTCCAAAAGTTGAGTTAGTCTCAACCTTTTTGCCGCATGCCCCTACGGCGACAAACCCCGCCAACCCCCATTGCAGCGTAAACTCACAACCCCTGTTCAAAACAAATGGAAAGACCTGCGATTCTGTCGCAGTGCCTGACGGCTGACGCAGGCTGTGTGAATGCCCACTTAGTCTGTGCTAGCCCCCATCCACAGATCAACAGATTACTGGAGTTGTGTGAAGTCCCATCCTGCTGCTCCATCACAAGATTAAATCACTGCAGCACCGGTGCCCTTACGTCTGTTGTCATAAAATCCTTTGAGAGCCTGGTGTTGGCCCACCTGAAAGACATCACAGGACCCCCTGCACATCACAGGACCCCCTGCATGACCCTGTGCAGTTTACAGTGTACAGTTTTTCTTATTTGTGTATATAGTATTGTCTCTCTGTTACTGTGTTCCTTTTTTGCTTTTTGACTGTGCAGCACTTTGGCTCAGCTCTGTTGTTTTTAAATGTGCTTTATACAGCGAGTACATTAAGAGTAACAAGACCGGAGTCAAATTCACTTTAAGTGATTCAAATAAGAATCCATCAAGAAGAAATCAAATAATCACTCTGGATAGAAATAATATTCTCCTCTTTCTCTCCCTCCCTCCCTCTATCTACACACCCACACTCAGACACACACACAATTTATTTCTTCCTGTTCATCTCCCCTAGAAGTCAGTATTTTAAATGATTTAGAGTAATAATGACTTTCTACTGAATTATGCTGTATTTCTTGTGAAGGAATTTTCCTTCTTTAGGCTACAGTTATGGTGACACAGTGTTTCCCCAGGTCACATTCTGGACATTTGCAAAACCTAAAAGCAGATGGTCATGGCCTGTCTCTTTGTCTTCTAGGGATAATGGTCAGGGCAGCTGGTAAGGCTGGCCAAAGTCTCAGGAGATAGACTGCACTCAGACTCAACAGAGACTGTCTCCACTTTCCCCTAGAATGCACTGCATCTGACATTGTGACATTAAACATGACTTATGTCAACTTAGGTAAGCACAGTTTCTTGTTAACTGTGCAAAAATAGAATCTCCACACATACAGTAGCTGGGTGAAGAATAACCTATGGACACATAGTGACTCTCTGGTCTAGTGAAGGTTTAAAAACTCTTTTCACCTTGATCAAGCTTCAGTAAATGTTCATGTGCAAGTCATCAAGGTCTCCTGAAACTTCTTCAATCAGCTCTTTAGATTTCCTTCACATTACTATGTGTAAATATGTCTTGACACCACAGTAAATCCTACATTCCTAGAAGATAAAACGATGACTGGGACTGTACTTCACAGTTTAATTAAAATGGTATGCTTTGTATCTACTCCCAACTGTTTGTTATATATATTATATATTTACATCACTTTTAGGTTACAGCAATCATCTAAAATGTGTTAGACTAGTGCAGTTCCCATTCAAAACGTGCCTGTTTAGAATTTAAATTATATTACTGATTGTCAACCGTAAACAATGTTATGGACTTTGAATCTTGCTAGCATAACGTTAGCTTTCTGGCTTATAGCTGAGTTAAAAGGTTCTATGAGCTGAGTGAGATGAGTTAAACACAATCAAATATAAATTAATGGTCTTAAAAGTGTTCTTTGGCAAATGACCATGTTATTAGCAGGTTACTGCCCTGCAAGATAATATCATAATCAGGCTGTGCGTCAGAGGTTCCTGGCCTCCCTGTCGTTCATTCATTCCTGATAATGTGACCTCGTCTGGCATTAACCTTACTTATTGAACAAGTATCTATGTACAATAACAGACACTCAGTTTCACTGTTTGTATTAAAAGTTTTGCACTTTGAAAGTCTGTTGTTAAAAAATCCATCACTGACAGTGGTGGTAACCGAGGCCCAACAGCACATGTTTGCCATAGGGCCCCACGTCAGTGTTGTCTCTATATTTACTGATGTTGTCTACATACTAAAAAATGTGTAAAAAAAGACTTCTGTAGTGTATTTGTATTGTATTGTATTAAAGTGCTCATATTATGCTTTTTGGCTTTTCCGCCTTTCCTTTATTGTGGTATATATCTTTTTGTGCACGTTATAGGTTTACAAAGTGAAAAAGCCCAAAGTCCACCCCAAAGGGACTTACCATCTTCCAGAGAAAACACTGTTCCCAAACTGCTCCAAACCGCTCTATTGTAGTCCAGCCTTTACTTCAGAGACAAACGCTCGTCACTTTGGAACACACGTTATAATGCTCGCCTAGCTGCTAGCGTGGGACGCCCTCATACTTCTGACTGGCTAGTAGTCCTTACCTAGCTACTGAGCATGTGCGACTCCCAACAAAGATGGAATAAAAGTGAGATTCCTCACTCAGTAGCTAAAACAGAGAGCTCAACTGTTAGGACAATTATTTTTCTTATTCATTCTTTAAGCTTATTTTACTTGTGCAAGCAGAGTCAGTTTACAGCACTTCAATGTACAGAAAATGACTGAAGAGTGTTCTCAACAGTGGCTTTTTAAAGATGTTGGGAGTTAGTTATTCGGTTTATGCAATCAGTAGCTTTTCTTCTTATCTCTGGTCAGGCCCGGTATCTCCTCCACATTATTCTGCCCTCAGGGATGCATTCTGTGCTCCTTGCAAGGTCACTCAGCTTTCATGATGAACACATGAAAGATATAAATACTAAAGCAGCAGTTTGGATGCAAATGGTTTAACAAAGAAACTGAAGCAAAACCGTTCTAAGCATAATTGTTCTAACATCAACACACAGGGTGAAAAGAGGAGCTGCAGCAATATGCACTACAACAAATATATGCTGTTTTTTTGAAAATTAAACCATGTAAACCTATTCTGGTACAACCTCTAAATACAATTATGAACCTGAAAATGAGCATAATATGAGCACTTTAATATCTAATCACACAATGCTGTAAACCACGTTTTAATCAAGAATTGAAGTAAAGGCCTCTGGGTCACGTATTTTATTTTTGTCCACTAGAAGATAATCACAAAGCTAATGGTGGCTCCAGATGGCTGATTCACATGTTTTTTTTTAAGGAAAGGGTGGATATATTTACCATCTGGCACAGCTGAAGGTTTTCCCACCACAAGATATAAAGTATAGGCTACTACAAAAAATAACAGTACATGAATAGTCAAGATAAATATAGATGCATACCAGTGTCAATGTCATTGGCAACTACATGAGCAGCACCACATAGTTTTGCAGCGATGGCCGAGGCTCCACAGCCACTCCCCAGATCCAGAACCGTCTTACCCCGACCCACTGCAGGGTTATCAAGGAGATACCTGCACCGCACAGAGGTGGCACTGTATGAGACTAAACAGCAGTCACTACACACATAAAACTGTTAATTGTGGGGGCTAAGTTATTACCTTGAGAGTGCCTGTCCTCCTGGCCAGTATATGGCCCAGTACGGGTCATCAAAAGGCCAGAGCTCTGGTCTTTCTCTCCAAAATCTGCAGTTCGGGGTGAACAGTCTAAGTTTGACTTCTGGGGTCAGGCTCTGCTCTCCAACTATCTCTGTGTTCTCTGAAATAAAGCTGCGGATATTTAACTGAGAGCTAATTGATGAATATCTAGCTCGCCTTGTCTGTCTAAACGCTTTGATGAATACTTTAACATTACGACTTTGGGGCGTTAAAAGTCCCGACATGGTCATAAACTTCTTGGGAAATGAGCTGCTTATCTAGCACGTTAGCTAGCGTTATTGCTAGTCAAGTTAACCACATACATAGACATAGAACTGTTCAATGTTTTATATCTGTGGCCACATAGCTTTAGCTGCTTTTAATGTTTCTCGCTGCAGCTAATAACTATGTGATGGTGTCGGTAATGGGAAATATCTCTACCATTGACTGTTAAAAATAGAGCTCTACACATCAAAATATTGACAGATAAAAGATAATACACTCGTTAAATCCTTCGTTCAGCTCCACACGGATGCAAAAAAGTGTCGGACAAAAGTGACACCGACCTCCTGAAAACAGGAAACACAATCAACGTTCCGCTCAAAAAGGTTCCTACCCAGTATCTAGCCTATGATCTAGCTAGCCGATGTGGGTTATTATATAGATGAATAAATAAAAGAAAAAATCCGTTTACTGAAACATTTTGAGAACTTATTTTTCGGCTATATATCAAATGATTAACAGTATCACAAACATGCAGTATATTTTATATTTTCACTAAAAGAAGATGATGAAAAGACACCCCTCTTTTTTTCAAAACAGTATAATACTCTCAATCTCAATAACGACTCAATGTATTTCATTTCATACTCCTCACAGTGCAGTATGACCAGTGAATCAATTTGAGATAATTAAAATCATTTAAATGTGATCTTATTTCTGATATGAACGACCTACGCATATCTAAATATTCACTAAAAAAGAAGAAAACCAAAACAAGACACGGATTCAATCGAAGATAGGACCTGGACATGCAAAAAAAATAGAAATTAACGGAATTGTGGTAGAAAGTCCTATTTACTGCTTATGTTATCCACATGTGTTTCTATTAACTGTATAGTATGTTATGCGTCTTATCTCCTCTGTGTGTGTGTGTGTGTGTGTGTGTGTGTGTGTGTGTGTGTGTGTGTGTGTGCGCAGGTCAGCTCGCAGGTCACTTTGACCTTCGGTGTGCAGAGATTATAAATCAAAGCATCCTGTTTCCTGTGAGAAACTCTTATGTCTTTGCTTTTACACAGATAAATTAGAAAACTATGCTCTCTGCAGGAATGATAAGACAGCCAGGTGTACTTTGTTATGAGTGCTTTTATTGTTTGGGGACTAAGTCATTTCTTTCTCCAGATATTTGGGTTGCCTGGTTTCCTTGTGTATTAATGCTTGAATAACCTTAACCCTGTTATGCACAATCAAGTTATAGACATAATCTTTTTTCAGGACTGATAGGTTGAATATTAAGTCTGCATGCTTTCAAATATATCTTATACAATATATGACATAGGGTTATTATTATGTGTGAACCACGTGCCAACTGATGACTGACTGTTGATGTGAGGGACCCGTGTGCTGATAGTCATGGGAAACATCTGGGTATGACACCATGACAGGATCGGAGGCCACGAGAACTAATATTTTCCAGGTGTAATTATGTTTTAGTGCGAAGGAGAGCTGAACAACATTATGTAATCTTCACCTGTGACCTTTGGAGGGGACTACCTAAGTGTGGGACCCTAAGTTGTTATGATTATGTGATTGACAACTGGTTCTCCAGGCCAAACAGTATAAAGGAGTCTGTTCACTTAGTGTTCAGGGAGAAACTGGTCTGTGCCCGATCTGTGTATGCGACTGTTTCTCCCACTCGAGTGTGTATGTTATAGATCTGAATAAAGCTGCATCTAATCTAAAGACATCTGAATCTGTCATCTGTGAAGTCTCCTCAATCCATTTTCAGATATCAAGGACAACCTGGGCTATCGGGTTGGTATTCTGCAGGGATGTCATATTAATGTATACTTTTTTATATGAGTATAAAGACAAAAAAACAAAAACAAATGGAAATTGAATCTCACAAACGCACACAGATAACAATAATAAACAAGACTTTTGGCTTTTGAAAATTGTTCTCCTAAGTCTTGGGAATCACGGGAAACAAAAACAAACACTGTAACTAACACAAATAAAACTATTTCGATTTTTCCCCAGAAAAGTCCATATGCTTTTATCCAAAAAACATAGTTGTGCCATGGCTATGATGTCTCATTGCCATGTGCTATGAGACATCAGAAGGCCAAATCATTCTTATTTACACATCCAGGATTTCCTGAATGACCTGCAGCTCTGCTACATACACATCCACTACATGCTTGTAACAAGTTACGGTTACATATTGACTGACCAAGCTGCCTTTCTCCTGACATCACTTCATGTCAATTTCCCTGTCAATAAGTTACAGAAAATAAGTAAAAACCCAATAAAAACTTTTCATCCATGCTCAATGCACCCTGGGCGCACGTCTCATAATACCATCCAAATGCACAAATGAGAATCCACACATTTTTTATTACATTATTTTTTATTTATATCATTATTTTGAGTCATTCATTTCACATTTAGTGCAAACGTATATGCAGTAGTGAAGTAACACAGTCAGGAAAGTAATACAATATGAAGAAGAAGATCAGGAAGTCAGGAAGACAGCCTCTGATTGGTCCACATAGTCACATCAAGATGGCCAGTTAACAGAAAAACAATACCTTTTCATATGAAAAGATGAAGTAATAACTGTTCAGTTGTGGATTTATCCTGGAATTATTGTGCAAAGTCTCAGAAAAGACATTGCAGTTCATGGCAGAGGATTTTCATAGGGGTCCTGAAATGGTGATAGTAAGCATACAAAATCATGAAATGAGTCTATTGTTACTTTTAAAATGTGAAAATTACACTGTGTGTGTGTGTGTGTGTGTATGTGTGTGTGTATGTGTATGTGTATGTGTGTTCTTGTTTAACTATATTCGTGGGGTCCAAAACCAGGAGTCCAGTATACTTGTGGGGTCTGCACAGCCTTGTGGGGCCAAAATGCTGGACCCCACAAGGTTAAAGAGCTGTTTGAGGGTTAAGACTTGGTTTTAGGATTAGGGTTAGAATTAGGTTATGGTTAGGGTGAGGGTAAGGGTTAAGGTTAGGCATTTAGTTGTGATGGTTAAGGTTAGGGTAAGGGGCTAAGGAATGCATTATGTCAATGACGGGTCCCCACAAAGATAGTGAAACGCACTGTGTGTGTGTGTGTGTGTGTGAGCAGTCATACACTACATAGCCTATATTCAGTGGCAGTGGGATTACAGCACCCCTTATGTTCTCATCTTGTGTAAAGATATTGCTTTTTGATGGAGAAGGTGGAGGAGTCCTAATGGACAGTTTTCTTCCTGTCATTGAAGTAACCCGAAACTGACCCCTGTGGCTTGAACCAGCTGCTCAGGCATTGTTTTTATAAATGGTTTATGGTGGCTGTCTGTCAGGGCCCGCGAGTGTAGTGACTAGTGATTTCATAATATTGCAACCTTGAGTTTCTGGTCTATAAGTCAGCATGGCAAGAATGCAACAATGTGTTCACACATTCTGCAGATAAAGGAGATCAGAAATACACAGAGACCTTTGTCCTCCATTATCAAGGTTGCGTCTCAGGTGTCTTTTTAGAGTGTCACATATGATTTGCTTGTTCCACAAGCCTGAAATGTAACACTTAAAAAGCAATTTAAAGTTCTGGGCTGCTGAGACAGGAAGATGACTCAGGCTACATGATTGTTCTACATTATCACTGGATAAGATAAAAAGTCCAGAAAATATGTCTGGCTCTTTCTAACAAGGCCTTTTCGTATTTAGTCATACAGAGTACAATTTGATCATTTTAAGCTAAGTTTAACAGTTTATTCTATTGCAACAAATATCCAGCAAAAATAAGTATTCTATACCACACATGAAAATAAAACAAAGCAATTTGCAGTGAGTGATGCAGTATATGTGAAAGAAAACCTGAACCCAGCCAGTAAATTCTACAGATGCTTACACTGATTATGTGGATGACCAACAAAAACTAGTCTCAGCAGAACGTTTGGTTTCCTTTGAAATTAGTCATGATTATGTGATTATAACATAACATTCTACATCTCTCAGAGCAGACACTACACGCTGTGATTAAGAGTTTTGTTTTTATAAAAGGACAACACACATTAATTAACATTTCTGTAAATGTGCCAGTGTTAGCTAGCCGGCTAATTTTCAACTGTAGTCCTTTGGCCAGATGTTTTTAGACCAGAGCAACAGGAAACAGCAAGACATTAGTACAGGTTAAACTATACAGACAGAAGTCAACAAGACACCACACAGACAGCTAGAGCAACACATACGATTTCTCAATAAGCTATGCAGAGCTACAGGAAGCAGCAAGACATTAGCACAGTTACACATCAACAGTATCCCCATTCAGTATAAGAAGCCATGCAAGCATCAAAACACAGCCAAGAAACACAGACCTGAGCCATCTTCTTGCCCTGTTTAACCATGCAGTAGCAGTAACCAGCAGTAATAACTTATATATATATATATATATATATATATATATATATATATATATATATATATATATATATATATATATATATATATATATATATAATCTTTCCTCTCAGACAAACTGGTAGAGCACAGTGGCCTCAGTGCATTTTTTTTTCAGTGGCCTCAGTGTTTTCCTTGTCCAGCATCGCCCACCAGCATCCTCATCTTCCCCTTCTTCCGCGCCTCTCTTTTGATGATCTCAGTGACCAGACACATGATCTGATATCACCAAGTAATTAACAGTCCAGGAATAAATGACAAAGTTTGACAAAGCCCTGGATTGTGACCAGACACCCACATCTAGCATTCCTTCCTTTAATCAGTGTTGTCAGTTGAGTAAAACACTCCTCATATAGTGCAATAAATATTGTGTCCTCCTGTCTTATATCCCAGGAGTTTACAGGAATGCAAGCTGCAGCGAGAAAACACTCAATGTCTTTAACCTCTTAGAGCCAGGAACCATTTTTTTTAACTTGTAGGAGAAATTGAAGTAATATAGTGCAGTGCTTCACAGAATATTGCCAGGGGCCTGTGGGGGTCCCTAAAGGTTTCCCAAGGACAAAGACAAAATCTGAGAAATTGTTTAATTTTACTTTGGAGATGAGCGTCAGGAATCTTTTGCAAAAAAGGTATGTGGTTCTATGCAAATCTAGTTTGGATGGTCCCTAATATAAATTAAAAGTACTGAAAAACAACATGATTTTGGGATCACAAGAAATGCAGTCTCTTAAAATATATAGAAGGTATCCATTAATTCAGAAAATCAAAGATGAAAACACTACCTATATGCATGTTTCACTAGATGTCTCATAATCCAATATGATGCAGGGACTTAAATTGCCAAAGTGGACTACCTAGTATGTAAACAAATGCTGTAGCTCCCCCTGTTGGTCAATCTGGTTATTTCTAAATAATGAGTATCATTCTCTGGTGGCTTCCAGTGTCTCAAAGAATTGATTTAAAAATACTTTTGCTGGTTTATAAATCACTAAACAGTTTAGGGCCAAAATACATTTCTGATCTGCTACTACACTATGAACCACCCAGACCTCTCAGGTGGTCTGGGACAGGTCTGCTTGTTGTCCCCAGAGTCAGAAATAAACAGGGGGAAGCAGCGTTTAGTTTTTATGCTCCACATATCTGGAACAAACTCCCAGAAAACTGCAGGTCTGCTGCAACTCTCACTTCTTTTAAATCAAGGCTGAAGACCTATCTTTTTGATGTTGCCTTTCTTTAAATAACTGTTTATTTCTTATACTGAAGTTGCATTGTTGACACTGTATGACAATATATATAAGCATATAAAGAGAAATTCCTATTTTATCTGCTTTTATATATTTAACTGTTTTAACTGCTCTTCAATGTTTAATTTCTTATACTGCACTGTAACTTTTAAATCTGTTTATTTTTTTTTTAATGTTTTCATTTAAAGCACTTTGAATTGTCCTGTTGCTGAAATGTGCTATACAAATAAAGCTGCCTTGCCTTGCCTTTATTGAAACCAGATAATTGATATGAGCACATGCATGCTGTAGATCCATAAATCATGTGGATCTACAGCATGCAAGTGCTCTTTGTAGACAACATTTTAATGTGTGTGTGTGTGAAGATGAGTAAAATACTCTCTTGGCACTTCTCACTGTTCTCTCTCAGCTTGTGTTCTGCAACGTTCAAGACAGCAGCAGCAGTATGATGTCTGACCAGAGTCCAGCTAAACAGACCCTCCAGACATGTCAGAGGTTATAAACGTATTGCTCGACCTTTGAGAATTTGTATCAGCATCATCTTTATCATTAAAAACACAGAGACAAAAGATTATTTGCATCCATCCAGAGAGAAATAGGAACAATGTCTAGTCATACTGATACAACTGGTTAAAAATATTGGCCATAATAGGTAAGGTCAAAAAAGTCTTTAAAAATAGTATTCATATAATTTATTTAAGTAAAAGTAGCAATACCACGCTGTAAAGTCCTGCATTGAAAATATTACTTCAAAAACTGTCTAATTACAAGCAAAATGAAGTGTCAAAATACAGAATTTTGACTTTTATCTTTGAATTTGAAGTGTACCAAAACAGTCTATTTTTTTCATTATTTCATTCAACTATGAATTTACACATCAGTGTCTAAGAAATGGCTATGGAACAGCTAAAGTAAATTGTTTCCATTTGAGTCACATTAAAAAAGATTGAACCCAATTTAATCTCTGCGTCTGCAGTTCAGAGAGGTGATTACAGGGCCTGGGCGCCAGGTATCAGAGATACTGAGGTCATGAATCACACCCCCAAATGTCTGGACATCTTCATTATTTGCATTTCTCACATATTATTTCAATTAGCTTTTCTGTTGTATTTTCTGCAGTTTTATTTAAATGGAGCATTTACGTGTGCATTTAAATTACACTTTGTCTCAATTTTACCCATACTTACTACCAGACTGCATACTTTGTTACTTTTCAGGAAACTTCCAACAAAATGATTAGGAAATTATGGATCTTTAACGACTGCTTTATTTCCCAACATGAAGGTCGTGTCGTAACGCGTTTCAAAGCACCCTCCATACTATCAGGAAAAAAGAATTTGGTTAGTATAACTGAATTTGATCTAAAAGTAGTAACATTTTGTCATTTTTTGAGTAAGCCTTACAAAATGTATATGATTTTAAAGTAGAATGTAAACTCCCCCATGGTTGCGTAAAAACCCAAACATCAAGAAAAAATAGCCAGGCCAAGAACTCAATGTCCACAAATCAGCCCTGGATGATGATGGGGATGATGCAAGTAATGCAGTGTTGATTCAGTATGACCACCTGCCAGATTTCTGCTGACTTTACACCAAGCAGGCAGCAGCTTAAATAATACATACATACATCTTAGCACTCTATCAAAATACCACATTAATACATAAAATATCCCGCAAGACACCCTACAACACATCATGGTTTCCCCATTTGAGACAAGCGGCTTCAGTTGGTCTATATTTCTGCAGAATTATAAAGCCTATATTTCTGCAGAATTATAAAACTTCTAAAGCTCCGCAACAGCCTTTGGTGATATCATGTAAAAAGTAGGCTAGTTTAAGTATCCTAAGCTGAGACAGAACAATGTTCCCTGCAGCACAGAAGTCAGCATCAATCCTATTAAGCCAATCTAGCCGCATACCCTGCAGATCACCATTAACCACGCACAATGCGCTACAAGACCCCGGTCTTTGACCTATGATGTGTTTGGTCTACAGTAAATAATTCCATCATGTAGTAGGCTACAGTGGAGCAGTGTCAGTCACAACATAATGATAATTTAAATATTCTATTAATGCCGCCTCGCATTGCTTCCTGTGTGCGATGGATTTCTGTAATTTAGTAACACTGGAAGGAGTCAAATAGCTACCAGTACTTTAACGTTAATTAACGTTCCCATTGTAGCTGCTAAATGGATATTTAAGTATTATTCAACCTGTGCAACCTCTATCTGTAACTGTTTTGTTAATGGAGAAGGACATAAGAGAGGCTATGTAAGTATGATAAGGAAATGAAGCTGCACAAAAATGACTAACTTAATTAACTTAAACTAAACTTATGTTAAAATATCTTAAGCCCCAAGTGTGTGCATGCGTGTATGTTTGTGTGTGTGATATATTTATATATACACAATACAAAAACTTTATCCCCAAGGGGCAATTTGTTTACCATCCTGGTAAGAGCAAGAGAGTAGAGTGAGGGAAGAGCAGAGAGGTCAGAAGTCAAAGTCAAAGGGTTGATATGGTAGATTCATCTGAATACACACACACACACACACACACACACACACACACACACACACACACACACACACACACACACACACACACATATATATATATTAGTTTTTAATGGTAGTGTTGTGTTTTTAACTTGCTGCAGTGTTACTGGTATTTCTTCCTCTTAGGATATTGAAATGGTGTTAATGCTGTAATTCTGCTTTTAAATTGTGCAGAGGACCAGCCGCAGCCGTCATGTGTCCCAGTGGGGACTCAGCAGCCCTCATGTGTCCCAGAGGGGAAGCCACAGCCCTCATGTGTCTCAGAGGGGACTCAGCAGCCCTCATGTGTCTCAGAGGGGACTCAGCAGCCCTCGTGTGTCCCAGAGGAGAAGCCGCAGCCCTCACGTTTCCGGGTGGCGGAGCAGGTCCCAGAGGAGCAGGTCCCACGGATTCCGCAGGGGAAGCAGCACCCACGTCACCGGGAGGCGGAGCAGCGCCCACGTCACCGGGAGGCGGAGCAGATCCCAGAGGAGCAGATCCCGCAGGGGGAGCGGATCCAGCTGGTGGAGCAGCCCCAACGTTTCTGGGAGGGTGAGCGAGTTCACAACGCCTGATCTTACAATGCATTATGAGCTTGTAGTTCTGCCATTTCAGTATTTGTGTTAGTTTTTTTGTTTTCGTTTAGAGGTATTGAAATGTTCTTTAAAGTCAAAGTTTCTGCTTCCAAATTGTACAGGTAACCAGGGTCAGCCCAGCAAGACAGAGTCTGACCCCGAGAAACCTCTGTGGGTCCCCCACAAGTGACCTCAGCATGACCCAACTTGACGGCAGCTCCACCCCGTCTCCTGGCCACAGAGCAGCCCAGTTACTGCATGGCCAAAGTTTAGCCCCCCAAAACATTGATAGAGCAATGTTCATCACACTAGTGACATTGCTAGAAGAAGTGAAGGACATACTGAAGCTGCATGGGCAGATGCTAAACACACTGGTCAAAAAAGATTCCATGCCAGTCATGGCAATACCGGATGGCGCTGTTTTCCCCCTGGCCAACGTTGAGGACGTTATCGCCATGAATGAGAAGTTCTCAGACCCTGAATTCATGTCTGCAGTGGTAAGTTTTTGGGGGCCAGATCCTCTTGTTTTCCTGTGTTTTCTTTTTCTTTCTTCTGACAAAATCCTTCCCATGCATAATGAATCACTAAACTTTGCAGAGTTCAAGTCCCATGCCAGGTTGCTTCAAAACTTTGCAAATGTATAACAAATCAACCATGTCTGCTACAACATTTTTCACCTAAATGTTGTCCCAATACGGAAGAGACTTAAGTATACTTGAACATCAGTTCACTGCTGCATTGACTAATCTTAATTGCAAATCAGAAAAACAGTCCTTAGCTAAATAGACAAGTTATTAAGACCATTATACTTGTATAGCTACATTCGGCAAAATTGTATACGCCCCAACAGCCTTGCTCCCGCCCCCGCCACATGCACCATATTGGAGAAAACAATGCTGATTTGCCCATTGACTCGCGTGTTATAATAGCCATTTTTCCGAACGCAGGATTGAGGACCCACAGTGATATTTTCAACAACCGGATAACCCCAACAACAGGGGGGTTGGTTTGCTGAGTGAAAATATCACGGTGGGTCCTCAATCCTGCGTTCGGAAAAATGCCTATTATAACACGGGAGTCAATGGGCAAATCAGCATTGTTTTCCCCAATATGGTGCACGTGGTGGGGGCGGGAGCAAGGCTTTTGGAGCATATACAATTTTGCGGACCATATCTATACCGATTAACTTATAAATGCCAAATATCGGCCCTAATTATCGTCCGTGAAGATAATGAGCCGAGCCCAAATACAGATCCAACACGTTTAATATTTTCCCAACAAATAATCTAATTGGGTAGCCTATCAAAATAAATAAGAACATTGATTCTTCGTAGAGGCCAAGGCCTATGAAGCTGCTCTTTTATTATTAATACTCTAATCTAATGGTTCATCTTCATGCAAGTTGGGTTGATGTCAGGATTTGATACAAACTGTGTCAATGCGTGGGCAACATTTGGGAGCAGGCGGGGCTCGTGAGTTGTGTGTGCAGTCTCTGCTTATAGCACACATGCAGGAACTGTGTCCTTCCATCATGTTGCAGAGAAAATGAAATACAGGAATATGTTGAAACTTTTTTGACACATTTGCCTAGCAATATCCTATATGTTGTTGCGATGCATAGCATACCCAAATACAAGCTCAGAAATTGACGGCACGCAAAGCGTTTGTTTCATCATCGGACAAAAAACGATTGACATTAGCAGCAGCCTATCTCAAAACCAATCAGATGCACACCCAAAGAAACTGGTGAGCTGAACATTCACTACCCTACAAAATGATATGAAATGAAATGTTGAGGTTTCTAATAGGAAATGTGCGGCTGTCATTCTAAACTTGAGTGGAATTTAATTGAGTCAGGTGCTGTCGCGTGTTGTAAGTTGTTACCGTAATGCTTTTTTGGTTTTGCATGCCTTAATATTTAAGTCGGTCTTTTCAAAGCAAAGGATGATAGAAGTCATAATCTTTTGGAATAGTAGATTTTATTCCCCGTGAATGAAGTATTTTTTAGGTTTATGGAATGAATCACTCGCTCGTGAGTTGCCTCTTCCTTCATATAGACCGCAACGTAACAGTGATGAGCCCAATTCTACACCAATGTCTCTGCGGAATCATTTTCCCCATGCAGCCTACAGCCTCAATCACTTTTCGAAAATCGCTAATCTCGCATTTTAAACACCGCACGGACATAATAAGCTACTCCAGTACTCATCCAGTACCCCAGTCAGCGTGCGCAACTTTGGTTCCACCTGTTATTTTTGCTCCGCGTGTTTGTCATATATAGTCGATTATCAAGAGTTTAAGAATCTTAATCGAATAGTCACGTGTCGGATCAAGATTAATCTAATAATCGACTTTTTGGCACACCCCTACTGGAAAGTGCCAAAATAACTTCCAGTCAAAAATATTGAGGGTGGACTTCTACACAAAATTATGCTTGATGAAAAATGTCTTCATTTCCCCATGGACATAATCATGGTCATTCTGTAGTAGATCACCCCCTTGAGGCAGTTTGACTGTGAAGCTCTATGCTGAAAAGGGAAGACTGGCATTGTGAATATGGCCTATAGACTGTAACCTTTTAGGTTTTAGGGAACTGGTATTTTATGCTATCAAGCACATAATTGGTTTAACACTTTTCAATATAATTAACAAAGTTATTATTATTATTATTATTGACATGCCAAAAATAAGGATGCCAGGTTTAAAGCGATTTATTGACTTACACAATGTCAGTAGAATAAGTGCAACAGCTCTTGGTCATCGATGAATATTTTGAGGATGAGTTGTCTAGCAGAACAATATGGTAAGCCAGTTCATGGGGGGGGGGGGGGGGGGAGGGGGGGGGGGGGGTAGGGGGTGGGGTTGGCTATGTAATGGGGACAGAGAATATTTTATGATATTTACTGACTTGATATGGTGTTTTCTTCCTGTCACTTTGAATGTACTGTGCTCTATTACTGTATACTCTTAAGGTTGCCATGGTTGCAGACATAGGGGGTTCCTCACTAGAAGATGCCACCAGGAGGATGATGAAGTTCCTAATGGTGCCAGAACTGCAACGGCAGTACAACGTGACTGGACGGATGGGCAAGCTGTGCTTCAAAGATCTGCGTCCTTTTGAAGTTTTCTATTGTAAATTCAGTTTTTTAATTGCTCAATGAAACTTGTCTTTGGCCTTTCTTTTATTTATCCAAAGTTAAATGATACAGTAGTTTGTGGGGACACAAAAGTGCTCCTGTAAGTTAGCACACACTAGTAATACTAATAACTAACTAGTAAGAAAACGACCTGGCGCATTAAAATAATGCATACCAAGGGGTCGCCTCGGGAGAATTCATGAATGTTGATATATTCATGGAAAACCGTTTCTAATGTCGCTCAAATCTGGTGCGCATTTGAGGCTAAATTTCAACATGTAATGGAAAAAGGGTTATATGTAGGCATAAAACTCCATGGTAAATGTCACCCTAGGGCAAACATTTTAGCTTACCACATGTGGAAATGTGTTTTACTTGACTGAATAATTTGAAGAGTTGCAAGTTGGAGCAAAAAAGAACCTTGCTAAATTGACTTATGCTCCTTTGTTTTTAGGTGCACTGAAGAGTAATGCAATGACTCAAAATGTGAACCGCAAAGAAGTGGAAATGGCGCTGGGGAAGTGGTTTACCGGCGCACGTGACCGTGGAGGGGAGAGGGCTGCAAGAGCCCAAAGCGAAAAAGGAGTGTCCACCTCACAGACGCTATGAGTCTATGTTGTATTAATGTATTTTTTGGAGAGATGCTTTTTTTTTTTCCAGAGATTTTTAAAAAAAATATATTTTTGATTTATTTACCGGTATGTTGTGACATTTAAATTGTTTTCTAAAGATTATGTTTGTTGTTCGATGTAACAATTTTGTATTAATGTATTTTTTGGAGAGATGTTTTTTTTCAGAGATTTTTTAAAAATATATTTCTGATTTATTTACCGGTATGTTGTGACATTTAAATTGTTTTTTAAAGATAATTTTTGTTGTTCAATTTAACAATATATTTCTTGCAGTTCAAAGTGTCAAGTGTCTTGTATTTATCGTGGACTTACATTGATTCTTCGTTTTTCTTAGATTGTTTCCTTAAACCATTTGGCATGGTTGGGCTTAGATAGGCCTTGCATGAATTGCCCAGTTAGGACCCACATAAGATCCTTACAAAGCCCACTTTAAGCCCATAGGGGCATTCACGGTTGAATCCTGGTGCAAGCCCACTTTAAGCCCCTTTAGGCAGGTGGGGCCCAAATGGGTCTGACATGAATTACCCAGTTAAGACCCACATAAGACCCTTACAGGTCCCACTTAAAACCCATCTGGGCATCCACGGCTGGCCCCCGTGTGGACCCATTTTAAACGCCCTTTAAGCTGGTGGGGCCCAAATGGGTCTGTCATGAATTGCCCGGTTAAGATCCCACATAACACCCTTATAGATCCCATCTGGGCATCCACGGCTGGATCCTGGGTGCAAACCCACTTTAAACCCCTTTGGGCAGGTGTGGCCCCAATGGGTCTGGCATGAATTGCCCAGTTAGGATCCACATAAGACTCTTACAGAGCCCATTTAAAGCCCATCTGGGTAGCCATGGTTGGATCCTGGGTGCAAGCCCACTTTAGACCCATTTGGGCAGGTGGGGCCAAAATGGGTCTGATATGAATGGCCCAATTAAGACCCATGCAGTACCCTTACAGGTCCCACTTTTAGTACGTCTGGGCTTGCCCCAATGTGGATCCCAGGTGCAAGCCCATAATGGGGCCCACATTTGCCGCCCATGAAGCCCTCATCTGGGCCACACATGTCATTGCTGGCTGGGTAGCAGCCTGAAAAAGAGTTGAAATATAGCTTTAAGTGGACATTTAAACCTTTAATATTTAAATCCTATATCAGAATGGTCCGATATTACACGTGAGAGTCAATGAAGTGTATACTATCACCCTGAGGGGAAATAAGTCTGGCTAAACAGGAGATTTCGTTTCAAGAGCAGCCTGAAAAAGAGTTACAATATGGCTTTAATTAGCTGCCAAAATATAGCAGAAATATAGCTTTAATTGGACATTTAATCCTTTAATTTTAAAATCCTATATCAGAATAGTCCAATATTACCCAGTGACAGTCTGGGATGTGTATACTATCACCCTGACGTGAAATAAGTCTGCTAAACAGGAGGTTTTGATGTTAGAGCAGCCTGAAAAAGATTTACAATATGGCTTTAATTAGCAGGCTGAAAGAGTTGAAATATAGCTTTAAGTGGACATTTAAGACTTTAATTTTAAAATCCTACATGAGAATGGTGCGATATTACACGTGAGAGTCTGGGAAGTGTATACTATCACCCTGAGGTGAAAAGAGTCTGGCTAAACAGGAGATGTCGTTTCAAGAGCAGCCTGAAAAAGACTTACAATAAGGCTTTAGTTGGCAGCCTGAAAAAGAGTTGAAATATTGCTTTAATTGGACATTTAATTTAGCCTTTAATTTTAAAATTCTATAACAGAATGGTCCGATATTACATGAGAGATTCTGGGAAGTGAATACTATCACCCTGAGGTGAAATGAATCTGGCTAAACAGGAGATTTCATTTTGAGAGCAGCCTGAAAAAGAGTTACAATATGGCTTCAATTAGCTGCCAAAATACGGCAGAAATAAAGCTTTAATTGGACATTTAATCCTTTAATTTTAAAATCCTGTATCAGAATAGTCCAGTATTACCCAGTGACAGTCTGGGATGTGTATACTACAAACCTGATGTGAAATGAGTCTGGCTAAACAGGAGGTTTCGATGTTAGAGCAGCCTGAAAAAGAGATACAATATGGCTTTAATTTGTAGCCAAAATATAGCCGAAATATCTATTTAATTGAACATTTAAGACTTTAATTTTAACATCCTGTATCAGAATGGTCCGATATTACCCAGTGACAGTCTGGGATGCGTATACTATAAACCTGAGGTGAAATGAGTCTGGCTAAACAGGAGGTTTCGTTTATAGAGCAGCCTGAAAAAGAGTTACAATATGGCTTTAATTAGCAGCCTGAAAAAGAGTTGAAATATAGCTTTAATTGGACATTTAAACCTTTAATTTTAAAATCCTATATCAGAATAGTCCAATATTACCCAGTGACAGTCTGGGATGTGTATACTATCACCTTGACGTGAAATGAGTCTGGCTAAGCAGGATGTTACGATGTTAGAGCAGCCTGAAAAAGAGATACAATATGGCTTTAATTAGCAGCCTGAAAATGAGTTGAAATATAGATTTAATTGAACACTTAAACCTTTAATTTTAAAATCCTATATCAGAATGGTCCGATATTACACGTGAGAGTCTTGGAAGTGTATACTATCATCCTGACGTGAAATAAGTCTGGCTAAACAGGAGGTTTCGATGTTAGAGCAGACTGAAAAAGAGTTACAATATGGCTTTAATTAGCAGGCTGGAAGAGTTGAAATATAGCTTTAAGTGGACATTTAAACCTTTAATTTTTAAATCCTATGTCAGGATATTCCAATATTACCCAGTGACAGTCTGGGATGTGTATACTATCACCCTGAGGTGAAATGAGTCTGGCTAAACAGGAGGTTTCGTTTATAGAGACGCCTGAAAAAGAGTTACAATATGGCTTTAATTAGCAGCCTGAAAAATAGTTTAAATATAACTTTAAGTGGACATTTAAACCTTTAATTTTTAAATCCTATATCAGAAAGGTCCGATATTACACGTGAGAGTCTGGGAAGTGTATACTATCACCCTGAGGTGAAATGAGTTATGATAATCAGGAGATTTCGTTTTTAGAGCAGCTTGAAAAAGAGTTACAATATGGCTTTAATTAGCAGCCTGAAAAAGAGTTGAAATATTGCTTTAATTGGACATTTAAGCCTTTAATTTTAAAATTCTATATCAGAATGGTCCGATATTACACGAGAGATTCTGGGAAGTGAATACTATCACCCTGAGGTGAAATGAATCTGGCTAAACAGGAGATTTCATTTTGAGAGCAGCCTGAAAAAGAGTTAAAATATGGCTTCAATTAGCTGCAAAAATATGGCAGAAATATAGCTTTAATTGGACATTTAATCCTTTAATTTTAAAATCCTGTATCAGAATAGTCCAATATTACCCAGTGACAGTCTGGGATGTGTATACTATCACCCTGACGTGAAATGAGTCTGGCTAAACAGGAGGTTTCCATGTTAGAGCAGCCTGAAAAAGAGATACAATATGGCTTTAATTTGTAGCCAAAATATAGCCGAAATATAGATTTAATTGGACATTTAACACTTTAATTTTAAAATTCTATATCAGAATGGTCCGATATTACACGAGAGATTCTGGAAAGTGAATACTATCACCCTGAGGTGAAATGAGTCTGGCTAAACAGGAGATTTCATTTTGAGAGCAGCCTGAAAAAGAGTTACAATATGCCTTTAAATAGAAGACAACATAGAGCCGAAATATCTATTTAATTGTACATTTAAGACTTTAATTTTAAAATCCTATATCAGAATGGTCCGATATTACCCAGTGACAGTCTGGGATGTGTACACTATTAACCTGAGGTGAAATGAGTCTGGCTAAACAGGAGGTTTCGTTTATAGAGCAGCCTGAAAAAGAGTTACAATATGGCTTTAATTAGCAGCCTGAAAAAGAGTTGAAATATAGCTTTAAGTGGACATTTAAACCTTTAATTTTAAAATCCTATATCTGAATAGTCCAATATTAGCCAGGGACAGTCTGGGATGTGTATAATATCACCCTGATGTGAAAGGAGTCTGGATAAACCGGAGGTTTCAATGTTAGAGCAGCCTGAAAAAGAGATACAATATGCCTTTATTTAGAAGCCAGAATATAGCCGAAATATAGATTTAATTGGACATTTAAACCATTAATTTTAAAATCCTATATCAGAATAGTCCAATATTAACCAGTGACAGTCTGGGATGTGTATACTATCACGCTGATGTGAAATGAGTCTGGCTAAACAGGAGGTTTCAATGTTAGAGCAGCTTGAAAAAGATATAAAACATGGCTTTAATTAGCAGCATGAAAATGAGTTGAATTATAGATTTAATTGGACATTTAAACCTTTAATTTTTAAATCCTATATCAGAATAGTCCAATATTAACCAGTGACACACTGGGATGTGTATACTATCACACTGATGTGAAATGAGTCTGTCTAAACAAGAGGTTTCGATGTTAGAGCAGCCTAAAAAAGATTTACAATATGGCTTTAATTAGCAGCCTGAAAACAAGTTGAAATATAGCTTTAAGTGGATATTTAAACCTTTAATTTTTAATTCCTATATCAGAATAGTCCAATATTACCCAGTGACAGTCTGGGATGTGTATACTATCACCCTGATGTGAAATGAGTCTGGCTAAACAAGAGGTTTCGATGTTAGAGCAGCCTGAAAAAGATATACAATATGGCTTTACTTAGCAGCCAAAATATAGCCGAAATATAGATTTTATTGGACATTTAAGACTTTAATTTTAAAATCCTGTATCAGAATAGTCCAATATTACCCAGTGACAGTCTGGGATGTGTATACTATCACGCTGATGTGAAATGAGTCTGGCTAAACAGGAAGTTTCGATGTTAGAGCAGCCTGAAAAAGAGTTGAAATATAGCTTTACGTGGACATTTAAACCTTTAATTTTTAAATCCTGTATCAGAATAGTCCAATATTACCCAGTGACAGTCTGGGATGTGTTTACTATCACCCTGAGGTGAAATGAGTCTGGCTAAACAGGAAGTTTCGATGTTAGAGCAGCCTGAAAAAGAGTTGAAATATAGCTTTACGTGGACATTTAAACCTTTAATTTTTAAATCCTGAATTAGAATAGTCCAATATTACCCAGTGACAGTCTGGGATGTGTATACTATCACCCTGATGTGAAATGAGTCTGGCTAAACAGGTTTCGATGTTAGAGCAGCCTGAAAAAGATTTACAATATGGCTTTAATTAGCAGCCTGAAAACAAGTTGAAATATTGGTTTACGTGGATATTTAAACCTTTAATTTTTAAATCCTGTATCAGAATAGTCCAATATTACCCACTGACAGTCTGGGATGTGTATACTATCACCCTGGCGTGAAATGAGTCTGGCTAAACAAGACGTTTCGATGTTAGAGCAGTCTGACAAAGAGATACAATATGGCTTTAATTAGCAGCCAAAATATAGCCGAAATATAGATTTAATTGAACATTTAAGACTTTAATTTTAAAATTCTGAATCAGAATGTTCCGATATTACCCAGTGAAAGTCTGAGATGTGTATACTATCACCGTGAGGTGAAATGAGTCTGGCTAAACAGGAGATTTCGTTTATAGAGCAGCCTGAAAAAGCGTTACAATATGGCTTTAATTAGCAGCCTGAAAAAGAGTTGAAATATAGCTTTAAGTGGACATTTAAACCTTTAATTTTTAAATCCTGTATCAGAATAGTCCAATATTACCCAGTGACAGTCTGGGATGTGTATACTATCACCCTGAGGTGAAATGAGTCTGGCTAAACAGGAGGTTTCGATGTTAGAGCAGTCTGAAAAAGTTACAATGTGGCTTTAATTAGCAGGCTGAAAGAGTTGAAATATAGCTTTAAGTGGATATTTAAGCCTTTAATTTTAAAATCAATACATCAGAATAGTCCAATATTACCTAGTGACAGTCTGGGATGTGTATATTATCACCCTGATGTGACATGAGTCTGGCTAAACAGGAAGTTTCGATGTTAGAGCAGCCTGAAAAAGAGTTACAATATGGCTTTAATTAGCAGCCTGAAAAAGAGTTGAAATATAGCTTAATTGGACATTTAAGCCTTTAATTTTAAAATCCTATATCAGAATGGACCAATATTACCCAGTGACTGTCTGGGATGTGTATACTATCACCCTGATGTGAAATGAGTATGGATAAACAGGAGGTTTCAATGTTAGAGCAGCCTGAAAAAGAGATACAATATTGCTTTAATTAGCAGCCTGAAAATGAGTTGAATTATAGATTTAATTGGACATTAAAGCCTTTAATTTTAAAATCCTATATCAGAATGGTCCGATTTTACCCAGTGAAAGTCTTGGATGTGTATACTATCACCCTGAGGTGAAATTAGTCTGGCTAAGCAGGATATTTCTATGTTAGAGCAGCCTGAAAAAGAGATACAATATGCCTTTAATTAGAAGCCAGAATATAGCCGAAATGTAGATTTAATTGGACATTTAAGACTTTAATTTTAAAATCCTATATCAGAATGGTTCGATATTACCCAGTGAAAGTCTGGAATGTGTATACTATCAACCCTGACGTGAAATGAATCTGGCTAAGCAGGAGGTTTCAATGTTAGAGCAGCCTGAAAAAGAGATACAATATGCCATTAATTAGCAGCCTGAAAATGAGTTGAAATATTGCTTTAATTGTACATTTAAGACTTTAATTTTAAAATCCTATATCAGAATGGTCCGATATTACCCAGTGACAGTCTGGGATGTGTCCACTATAAACCTGAGGTGAAATGAGTCTGGCTAAACAGGAGGTTTCGTTTATAGAGCAGCCTGAAAAAGAGTTACAATATGGCTTTAATTAGCAGCCTGAAAAAGAGTTGAAATATAGCTTTAAGTGGACATTTAAATCTTTAATTTTTAAATCCTATGTCAGAATATTCCAATATTACCCCGTGACAGTCTGGGATGTGTATACTATCACCCTGAGGTGAAATGAGTCTGGCTAAACAGGAGGTTTCGTTTATAGAGACGCCTGAAAAAGAGTTACAATATGGCTTCAATTAGCAGCCTGAAAAAGAGTTTACATATAGCTTTAAGTGGATATTTAAACCTTTAATTTTAAAATCCTATATCAGAATAGTCCAATATTACCCAGTGACAGTCTGGGATGTTTATATTATCACCCTGACGTGAAATGAGTCAGGCTAAACCGGAGATTTCGTTTCAAGAGCAGCCTGAAAAAGAGTTACAATATGGCTTCAATTAGCAACCTGAAAAATAGTTTAAATATAGCTTTAAGTAGACATTTAAGACTTTAATTTTAAAATCCTATATGAGAATGGTGCGATATTACCCAGTGACAGTCTGGGATGTGTAAAATATAAACCTGAGGTGAAATGAGTCTGGCTAAATAGGAGGTTTAGTTTATAGAGCAGCCTGAAAAAGAGTTGAAATATAGCTTTAAGTGGACATTTAAACCATTAATTTTAAAATCCTATATCAGAATAGTCCAATATTAACCAGTGACAGTCTGGGATGTGAATACTATCACGCTGATGTGAAATGAGTCTGGCTAAACAGGAGGTTTCAATGTTAGAGCAGCCTAAAAAAGATTTACAATATGGCTTTAATTAGCAGCCTGAAAACAAGTTGAAATATAGCTTTAAGTGGATATTTAAACCTTTAATTTTTAATTCCTATATCAGAATAGTCCAATATTACCCAGTGACAGTCTGGGATGTGTATACTATCACCCTGATGTGAAATGAATCTGGCTAAACAAGAGGTTTCGATGTTAGAGCAGCCTGAAAAAGAGATACAATATGGCTTTAATTAGCAGCCAAAATATAGCCGAAATATAGATTTAATTGGACATTTAAGACTTTAATTTTAAAATCCTGTATCAGAATAGTCCAATATTACCCAGTGACAGTCTGGGATGTGTATACTATCACGCTGATGTGAAATGAGTCTGGCTAAACAGGAAGTTTCGATGTTAGAGCAGCCTGAAAAAGAGTTGAAATATAGCTTTACGTGGACATTTAAACCTTTATTTTTTAAATCCTGTATCAGAATAGTCCAATATTACCCAGTGACAGTCTGGGATGTGTTTACTATCACCCTGAGGTGAAATGAGTCTGGCTAAACAGGTTTCGATGTTAGAGCAGCCTGAAAAAGATTTACAATATGGCTTTAATTAGCAGCCTGAAAACAAGTTGAAATATTGGTTTACGTGGATATTTAAACCTTTAATTTTTAAATCCTGTATCAGAATAGTCCAATATTACCCACTGACAGTCTGGGATGTGTATACTATCACCCTGGCGTGAAATGAGTCTGGCTAAACAAGACGTTTCGATGTTAGAGCAGTCTGACAAAGAGATACAATATGGCTTTAATTAGCAGCCAAAATATAGCCGAAATATAGATTTAATTGAACATTTAAGACTTTAATTTTAAAATTCTGAATCAGAATGTTCCGATATTACCCAGTGAAAGTCTGAGATGTGTATACCATCACCGTGAGGTGAAATGAGTCTGGCTAAACAGGAGATTTCGTTTATAGAGCAGCCTGAAAAAGCGTTACAATATGGCTTTAATTAGCAGCCTGAAAAAGAGTTGAAATATAGCTTTAAGTGGACATTTAAACCTTTAATTTTTAAATCCTATATCAGAATAGTCCAATATTACCCAGTGACAGTCTGGGATGTGTATACTATCACCCTGAGGTGAAATGAGTCTGGCTAAACAGGAAGTTTCGATGTTAGAGCAGCCTGAAAAAGAGTTACAATATGGCTTTAATTAGCAGCCTGAAAATGAGTTGAATTATAGATTTAATTGGACATTAAAGCCTTTAATTTTAAAATCCTATATCAGAATGGTCCGATTTTACCCAGTGAAAGTCTTGGATGTGTATACTATCACCCTGAGGTGAAATGAGTCTGGCTAAACAGGACATTTATATGTTAGAGCAGCCTGAAAAAGAGATACAATATGACTTTAATTAGAAGCCAGAATATAGCCGAAATGTAGATTTAATTGGACATTTAAGACTTTAATTTTAAAATCCTATATCAGAATGGTTCGATATTACCCAGTGAAAGTCTGGAATGTGTATACTATCACCCTGACGTGAAATTAATCTGGCTAAGCAGGAGGTTTCGATGTTAGAGCAGCCTGAAAAAGAGTTACAATATGGCTTTAATTAGCAGCCTGAAAATGAGTTGAAATATAGCTTTAGTTGGAAATTTAAACCTTTAATTTTTAAATCCTATATCGGAATAGTCCAATATTACCCAGTGACACACTGGGATGTGTATACTATCACCCTGATATGAAATGAGTCTGTCTAAACAGGAGGTTTCGATGTTAGAGCAGCCTAAAAAAGATTTACAATATGGCTTTAATTAGCAGCCTGAAAATAAGTTGAAATATAGCTTTAAGTGGATATTTAAACCTTTAATTTTTAATTCCTATATCAGAATAGTCCAATATTACCCAGTGACAGTCTGGGATGTGTATATTATCAGCCTGATGTGACATGAGTCTGGCTAAACAGGAAGTTTCGATGCTAGAGCAGCCTGAAAAAGAGTTACAATATGGCTTTAATTAGCAGCCTGAAAAAGAGTTGAAATATAGCTTTACGTGGACATTTAAACCTTTAATTTTTAAATCCTGTATCAAAATAGTCCAATATTACCCAGTGACAGTCTGGGATGTGTATACTATCACGCTGACGTGAAATGAGTCTGGCTAAACAGGAGGTTTCGTTGTTAGAGCAGCCTGAAAAAGAGTTACAATATGTCTTTAATTAGAAGCCAGAATATAGCATAAATATTGCTTTAATTGCACATTTAAGACTTTAATTTTAAAATCCTGAATCAGAATGGTACGATATTACCCAGTGAAAGTCTGGGATGTATATACTATCACCCTGAGGTGAAATGAGTCTGGCTAAACAGGAAGTTTCAATATTAGAGCAGCCTGAAAAAGAGTTACAATATGGCTTTAATTAGCAGCCTGAAAAAGAGTTGAAATATAGCTTTACGTGGACATTTAAACCTTTAATTTTTAAATCCTGTATCAGAATAGTCCAATATTACCCAGTGACAGTCTGGGATGTGTTTACTATCACCCTGAGGTGAAATGAGTCTGGCTAAACAGGAAGTTTCAGGTTAGAGCAGCCTGAAAAAGAGTTGAAATATAGCTTTCCGTGGACATTTAAACCTTTAATTTTTAAATCCTGTATCAGAATAGTCCAATATTACCCAGTGACAGTCTGGGATGTGTATACTATCAGCCTGATGTGAAATGAGTCTGGCTAAACAGGTTTCGATGTTAGAGCAGCCTGAAAAAGATTTACAATATGGCTTTAATTAGCAGCCTGAAAACAAGTTGAAATATTGGTTTACGTGGATATTTAAACCTTTAATTTTTAAATCCTGTATCAGAATAGTCCAATATTACCCACTGACAGTCTGGGATGTGTATACTATCACCCTGGCGTGAAATGAGTCTGGCTAAACAAGACGTTTCGATGTTAGAGCAGTCTGACAAAGAGATACAATATGGCTTTAATTAGCAGCCAAAATATAGCCGAAATATAGATTTAATTGAACATTTAAGACTTTAATTTTAAAATTCTGAATCAGAATGTTCCGATATTACCCAGTGAAAGTCTGAGATGTGTATACTATCACCGTGAGGTGAAATGAGTCTGGCTAAACAGGAGATTTCGTTTATAGAGCAGCCTGAAAAAGCGTTACAATATGGCTTTAATTAGCAGCCTGAAAAAGAGTTGAAATATAGCTTTAAGTGGACATTTAAACCTTTAATTTTTAAATCCTATATCAGAATAGTCCAATATTACCCAGTGACAGTCTGGGATGTGTATACTATCACCCTGAGGTGAAATGAGTCTGGCTAAACAGGAGGTTTCAATGTTAGAGCAGTCTGAAAAAGTTACAATGTGGCTTTAATTAGCAGGCTGAAAGAGTTGAAATATAGCTTTAAGTGGATATTTAAACCTTTAATTTTTAATTCCTATATCAGAATAGTCCAATATTACCCAGTGACAGTCTGGGATGTGTATATTATCAGCCTGATGTGACATGAGTCTGGCTAAACAGGAAGTTTCGATGCTAGAGCAGCCTGAAAAAGAGTTACAATATGGCTTTAATTAGCAGCCTGAAAAAGAGTTGAAATATAGCTTTACGTGGACATTTAAACCTTTAATTTTTAAATCCTGTATCAAAATAGTCCAATATTACCCAGTGACAGTCTGGGATGTGTATACTATCACGCTGACGTGAAATGAGTCTGGCTAAACAGGAGGTTTCGTTGTTAGAGCAGCCTGAAAAAGAGTTACAATATGTCTTTAATTAGAAGCCAGAATATAGCATAAATATTGCTTTAATTGCACATTTAAGACTTTAATTTTAAAATCCTGAATCAGAATGGTACGATATTACCCAGTGAAAGTCTGGGATGTATATACTATCACCCTGAGGTGAAATGAGTCTGGCTAAACAGGAAGTTTCAATATTAGAGCAGCCTGAAAAAGAGTTACAATATGGCTTTAATTAGCAGCCTGAAAAAGAGTTGAAATATAGCTTTACGTGGACATTTAAACCTTTAATTTTTAAATCCTGTATCAGAATAGTCCAATATTACCCAGTGACAGTCTGGGATGTGTTTACTATCACCCTGAGGTGAAATGAGTCTGGCTAAACAGGAAGTTTCAGGTTAGAGCAGCCTGAAAAAGAGTTGAAATATAGCTTTCCGTGGACATTTAAACCTTTAATTTTTAAATCCTGTATCAGAATAGTCCAATATTACCCAGTGACAGTCTGGGATGTGTATACTATCAGCCTGATGTGAAATGAGTCTGGCTAAACAGGTTTCGATGTTAGAGCAGCCTGAAAAAGATTTACAATATGGCTTTAATTAGCAGCCTGAAAACAAGTTGAAATATTGGTTTACGTGGATATTTAAACCTTTAATTTTTAAATCCTGTATCAGAATAGTCCAATATTACCCACTGACAGTCTGGGATGTGTATACTATCACCCTGGCGTGAAATGAGTCTGGCTAAACAAGACGTTTCGATGTTAGAGCAGTCTGACAAAGAGATACAATATGGCTTTAATTAGCAGCCAAAATATAGCCGAAATATAGATTTAATTGAACATTTAAGACTTTAATTTTAAAATTCTGAATCAGAATGTTCCGATATTACCCAGTGAAAGTCTGAGATGTGTATACTATCACCGTGAGGTGAAATGAGTCTGGCTAAACAGGAGATTTCGTTTATAGAGCAGCCTGAAAAAGCGTTACAATATGGCTTTAATTAGCAGCCTGAAAAAGAGTTGAAATATAGCTTTAAGTGGACATTTAAACCTTTAATTTTTAAATCCTATATCAGAATAGTCCAATATTACCCAGTGACAGTCTGGGATGTGTATACTATCACCCTGAGGTGAAATGAGTCTGGCTAAACAGGAGGTTTCAATGTTAGAGCAGTCTGAAAAAGTTACAATGTGGCTTTAATTAGCAGGCTGAAAGAGTTGAAATATAGCTTTAAGTGGATATTTAAGCCTTTAATTTTAAAATCAATACATCAGAATAGTCCAATATTACCTAGTGACAGTCTGGGATGTGTATATTATCACCCTGATGTGACATGAGTCTGGCTAAACAGGAAGTTTCGATGTTAGAGCAGCCTGAAAAAGAGTTACAATATGGCTTTAATTAGCAGCCTGAAAAAGAGTTGAAATATAGCTTAATTGGACATTTAAGCCTTTAATTTTAAAATCCTATATCAGAATGGACCAATATTACCCAGTGACAGTCTGGGATGTGTATACTATCACCCTGATGTGAAATGAGTATGGATAAACAGGAGGTTTCAATGTTAGAGCAGCCTGAAAAAGAGATACAATATTGCTTTAATTAGCAGCCTGAAAATGAGTTGAATTATAGATTTAATTGGACATTAAAGCCTTTAATTTTAAAATCCTATATCAGAATGGTCCGATTTTACCCAGTGAAAGTCTTGGATGTGTATACTATCACCCTGAGGTGAAATTAGTCTGGCTAAACAGGATATTTCTATGTTAGAGCAGCCTGAAAAAGAGATACAATATGCCTTTAATTAGAAGCCAGAATATAGCCGAAATGTAGATTTAATTGGACATTTAAGACTTTAATTTTAAAATCCTATATCAGAATGGTTCGATATTACCCAGTGAAAGTCTGGAATGTGTATACTATCAACCCTGACGTGAAATGAATCTGGCTAAGCAGGAGGTTTCGATGTTAGAGCAGCCTGAAAAAGAGATACAATATGCCATTAATTAGCAGCCTGAAAATGAGTTGAAATATTGCTTTAATTGTACATTTAAGACTTTAATTTTAAAATCCTATATCAGAATGGTCCGATATTACCCAGTGACAGTCTGGGATGTGTACACTATAAACCTGAGGTGAAATGAGTCTGGCTAAACAGGAGGTTTCGTTTATAGAGCAGCCTGAAAAAGAGTTACAATATGGCTTTAATTAGCAGCCTGAAAAAGAGTTGAAATATAGCTTTAAGTGGACATTTAAACCTTTAATTTTTAAATCCTATGTCAGAATATTCCAATATTACCCAGTGACAGTCTGGGATGTGTATACTATCACCCTGACGTGAAATGAGTCAGGCTAAACCGGAGATTTCGTTTCAAGAGCAGCCTGAAAAAGAGTTACAATATGGCTTCAATTAGCAACCTGAAAAATAGTTTAAATATAGCTTTAAGTAGACATTTAAGACTTTAATTTTAAAATCCTATATGAGAATGGTGCGATATTACCCAGTGACATTCTGGGATGTGTATACTATAAACCTGAGGTGAAATGAGTCTGGCTAAATAGGAGGTTTAGTTTATAGAGCAGCCTGAAAAAGAGTTGAAATATAGCTTTAAGTGGACATTTAAACCTTTAATTTTAAAATCCTATATCAGAATAGTCCAATATTAGCCAGGGACAGTCTGGGATGTGTATAATATCACCCTGATGTGAAAGGAGTCTGGATAAACCGGAGGTTTCAATGTTAGAGCAGCCTGAAAAAGAGATACAATATACCTTTATTTAGAAGCCAGAATATAGCCGAAATATAGATTTAATTGGACATTTAAACCATTAATTTTAAAATCCTATATCAGAATAGTCCAATATTAACCAGTGACAGTCTGGGATGTGTATACTATCACGCTGATGTGAAATGAGTCTGGCTAAACAGGAGGTTTCAATGTTAGAGCAGCTTGAAAAAGAGATAAAACATGGCTTTAATTAGCAGCATGAAAATGAGTTGAATTATAGATTTAATTGGACATTTAAACCTTTAATTTTTAAATCCTATATCAGAATAGTCCAATATTAACCAGTGACACACTGGGATGTGTATACTATCACACTGATGTGAAATGAGTCTGTCTAAACAAGAGGTTTCGATGTTAGAGCAGCCTAAAAAAGATTTACAATATGGCTTTAATTAGCAGCCTGAAAACAAGTTGAAATATAGCTTTAAGTGGATATTTAAACCTTTAATTTTTAATTCCTATATCAGAATAGTCCAATATTACCCAGTGACAGTCTGGGATGTGTATACTATCACCCTGATGTGAAATGAGTCTGGCTAAACAAGAGGTTTCGATGTTAGAGCAGCCTGAAAAAGATATACAATATGGCTTTACTTAGCAGCCAAAATATAGCCGAAATATAGATTTAATTGGACATTTAAGACTTTAATTTTAAAATCCTGTATCAGAATAGTCCAATATTACCCAGTGACAGTCTGGGATGTGTATACTATCACGCTGATGTGAAATGAGTCTGGCTAAACAGGAAGTTTCGATGTTAGAGCAGCCTGAAAAAGAGTTGAAATATAGCTTTACGTGGACATTTAAACCTTTAATTTTTAAATCCTGTATCAGAATAGTCCAATATTACCCAGTGACAGTCTGGGATGTGTTTACTATCACCCTGAGGTGAAATGAGTCTGGCTAAACAGGAAGTTTCGATGTTAGAGCAGCCTGAAAAAGAGTTGAAATATAGCTTTACGTGGACATTTAAACCTTTAATTTTTAAATCCTGAATCAGAATAGTCCAATATTACCCAGTGACAGTCTGGGATGTGTATACTATCACCCTGATGTGAAATGAGTCTGGCTAAACAGGTTTCGATGTTAGAGCAGCCTGAAAAAGATTTACAATATGGCTTTAATTAGCAGCCTGAAAACAAGTTGAAATATTGGTTTACGTGGATATTTAAACCTTTAATTTTTAAATCCTGTATCAGAATAGTCCAATATTACCCACTGACAGTCTGGGATGTGTATACTATCACCCTGGCGTGAAATGAGTCTGGCTAAACAAGACGTTTCGATGTTAGAGCAGTCTGACAAAGAGATACAATATGGCTTTAATTAGCAGCCAAAATATAGCCGAAATATAGATTTAATTGAACATTTAAGACTTTAATTTTAAAATTCTGAATCAGAATGTTCCGATATTACCCAGTGAAAGTCTAAGATGTGTATACTATCACCGTGAGGTGAAATGAGTCTGGCTAAACAGGAGATTTCGTTTATAGAGCAGCCTGAAAAAGCGTTACAATATGGCTTTAATTAGCAGCCTGAAAAAGAGTTGAAATATAGCTTTAAGTGGACATTTAAACCTTTAATTTTTAAATCCTGTATCAGAATAGTCCAATATTACCCAGTGACAGTCTGGGATGTGTATACTATCACCCTGAGGTGAAATGAGTCTGGCTAAACAGGAGGTTTCGATGTTAGAGCAGTCTGAAAAAGTTACAATGTGGCTTTAATTAGCAGGCTGAAAGAGTTGAAATATAGCTTTAAGTGGATATTTAAGCCTTTAATTTTAAAATCCTATATCAGAATGGACCAATATTACCCAGTGACTGTCTGGGATGTGTATACTATCACCCTGATGTGAAATGAGTATGGATAAACAGGAGGTTTCAATGTTAGAGCAGCCTGAAAAAGTTACAATATTGCTTTAATTAGCAGCCTGAAAATGAGTTGAATTATAGATTTAATTGGACATTAAAGCCTTTAATTTTAAAATCCTATATCAGAATGGTTCGATATTACCCAGTGAAAGTCTGGAATGTGTATACTATCAACCCTGACGTGAAATGAATCTGGCTAAGCAGGAGGTTTCAATGTTAGAGCAGCCTGAAAAAGAGATACAATATGCCATTAATTAGCAGCCTGAAAATGAGTTGAAATATTGCTTTAATTGTACATTTAAGACTTTAATTTTAAAATCCTATATCAGAATGGTCCGATATTACCCAGTGACAGTCTGGGATGTGTACACTATAAACCTGAGGTGAAATGAGTCTGGCTAAACAGGAGGTTTCGTTTATAGAGCAGCCTGAAAAAGAGTTACAATATGGCTTTAATTAGCAGCCTGAAAAAGAGTTGAAATATAGCTTTAAGTGGACATTTAAATCTTTAATTTTTAAATCCTATGTCAGAATATTCCAATATTACCCCGTGACAGTCTGGGATGTGTATACTATCACCCTGAGGTGAAATGAGTCTGGCTAAACAGGAGGTTTCGTTTATAGAGACGCCTGAAAAAGAGTTACAATATGGCTTCAATTAGCAGCCTGAAAAAGAGTTTACATATAGCTTTAAGTGGATATTTAAACCTTTAATTTTAAAATCCTATATCAGAATAGTCCAATATTACCCAGTGACAGTCTGGGATGTTTATATTATCACCCTGACGTGAAATGAGTCAGGCTAAACCGGAGATTTCGTTTCAAGAGCAGCCTGAAAAAGAGTTACAATATGGCTTCAATTAGCAACCTGAAAAATAGTTTAAATATAGCTTTAAGTAGACATTTAAGACTTTAATTTTAAAATCCTATATGAGAATGGTGCGATATTACCCAGTGACAGTCTGGGATGTGTATACTATAAACCTGAGGTGAAATGAGTCTGGCTAAATAGGAGGTTTAGTTTATAGAGCAGCCTGAAAAAGAGTTGAAATATAGCTTTAAGTGGACATTTAAACCTTTAATTTTAAAATCCTATATCAGAATAGTCCAATATTAGCCAGGGACAGTCTGGGATGTGTATAATATCACCCTGATGTGAAAGGAGTCTGGATAAACCGGAGGTTTCAATGTTAGAGCAGCCTGAAAAAGAGATACAATATGCCTTTATTTAGAAGCCAGAATATAGCCGAAATATAGATTTAATTGGACATTTAAACCATTAATTTTAAAATCCTATATCAGAATAGTCCAATATTACCCAGTGACAGTCTGGGATGTGAATACTATCACGCTGATGTGAAATGAGTCTGGCTAAACAGGAGGTTTCAATGTTAGAGCAGCCTAAAAAAGATTTACAATATGGCTTTAATTAGCAGCCTGAAAACAAGTTGAAATATAGCTTTAAGTGGATATTTAAACCTTTAATTTTTAATTCCTATATCAGAATAGTCCAATATTACCCAGTGACAGTCTGGGATGTGTATACTATCACACTGATGTGAAATGAATCTGGCTAAACAAGAGGTTTCGATGTTAGAGCAGCCTGAAAAAGAGATACAATATGGCTTTAATTAGCAGCCAAAATATAGCCGAAATATAGATTTAATTGGACATTTAAGACTTTAATTTTAAAATCCTGTATCAGAATAGTCCAATATTACCCAGTGACAGTCTGGGATGTGTATACTATCACGCTGATGTGAAATGAGTCTGGCTAAACAGGAAGTTTCGATGTTAGAGCAGCCTGAAAAAGAGTTGAAATATAGCTTTACGTGGACATTTAAACCTTTATTTTTTAAATCCTGTATCAGAATAGTCCAATATTACCCAGTGACAGTCTGGGATGTGTTTACTATCACCCTGAGGTGAAATGAGTCTGGCTAAACAGGTTTCGATGTTAGAGCAGCCTGAAAAAGATTTACAATATGGCTTTAATTAGCAGCCTAAAAACAAGTTGAAATATTGGTTTACGTGGATATTTAAACCTTTAATTTTTAAATCCTGTATCAGAATAGTCCAATATTACCCACTGACAGTCTGGGATGTGTATACTATCACCCTGGCGTGAAATGAGTCTGGCTAAACAAGACGTTTCGATGTTAGAGCAGTCTGACAAAGAGATACAATATGGCTTTAATTAGCAGCCAAAATATAGCCGAAATATAGATTTAATTGAACATTTAAGACTTTAATTTTAAAATTCTGAATCAGAATGTTCCGATATTACCCAGTGAAAGTCTGAGATGTGTATACCATCACCGTGAGGTGAAATGAGTCTGGCTAAACAGGAGATTTCGTTTATAGAGCAGCCTGAAAAAGCGTTACAATATGGCTTTAATTAGCAGCCTGAAAAAGAGTTGAAATATAGCTTTAAGTGGACATTTAAACCTTTAATTTTTAAATCCTATATCAGAATAGTCCAATATTACCCAGTGACAGTCTGGGATGTGTATACTATCACCCTGAGGTGAAATGAGTCTGGCTAAACAGGAAGTTTCGATGTTAGAGCAGCCTGAAAAAGAGTTACAATATGGCTTTAATTAGCAGCCTGAAAATGAGTTGAATTATAGATTTAATTGGACATTAAAGCCTTTAATTTTAAAATCCTATATCAGAATGGTCCGATTTTACCCAGTGAAAGTCTTGGATGTGTATACTATCACCCTGAGGTGAAATGAGTCTGGCTAAACAGGACATTTATATGTTAGAGCAGCCTGAAAAAGAGATACAATATGCCTTTAATTAGAAGCCAGAATATAGCCGAAATGTAGATTTAATTGGACATTTAAGACTTTAATTTTAAAATCCTATATCAGAATGGTTCGATATTACCCAGTGAAAGTCTGGAATGTGTATACTATCACCCTGACGTGAAATGAATCTGGCTAAGCAGGAGGTTTCGATGTTAGAGCAGCCTGAAAAAGAGTTACAATATGGCTTTAATTAGCAGCCTGAAAATGAGTTGAAATATAGCTTTAGTTGGAAATTTAAACCTTTAATTTTTAAATCCTATATCGGAATAGTCCAATAATACCCAGTGACACACTGGGATGTGTATACTATCACCCTGATATGAAATGAGTCTGTCTAAACAGGAGGTTTCGATGTTAGAGCAGCCTAAAAAAGATTTACAATATGGCTTTAATTAGCAGCCTGAAAATAAGTTGAAATATAGCTTTAAGTGGATATTTAAACCTTTAATTTTTAATTCCTATATCAGAATAGTCCAATATTACCCAGTGACAGTCTGGGATGTGTATATTATCAGCCTGATGTGACATGAGTCTGGCTAAACAGGAAGTTTCGATGCTAGAGCAGCCTGAAAAAGAGTTACAATATGGCTTTAATTAGCAGCCTGAAAAAGAGTTGAAATATAGCTTTACGTGGACATTTAAACCTTTAATTTTTAAATCCTGTATCAAAATAGTCCAATATTACCCAGTGACAGTCTGGGATGTGTATACTATCACGCTGATGTGAAATGAGTCTGGCTAAACAGGAGGTTTCGTTGTTAGAGCAGCCTGAAAAAGAGTTACAATATGTCTTTAATTAGAAGCCAGAATATAGCATAAATATTGCTTTAATTGCACATTTAAGACTTTAATTTTAAAATCCTGAATCAGAATGGTACGATATTACCCAGTGAAAGTCTGGGATGTATATACTATCACCCTGAGGTGAAATGAGTCTGGCTAAACAGGAAGTTTCAATATTAGAGCAGCCTGAAAAAGAGTTACAATATGGCTTTAATTAGCAGCCTGAAAAAGAGTTGAAATATAGCTTTACGTGGACATTTAAACCTTTAATTTTTAAATCCTGTATCAGAATAGTCCAATATTACCCAGTGACAGTCTGGGATGTGTTTACTATCACCCTGAGGTGAAATGAGTCTGGCTAAACAGGAAGTTTCGATGTTAGAGCAGCCTGAAAAAGAGTTGAAATATAGCTTTCCGTGGACATTTAAACCTTTAATTTTTAAATCCTGTATCAGAATAGTCCAATATTACCCAGTGACAGTCTGGGATGTGTATACTATCACCCTGATGTGAAATGAGTCTGGCTAAACAGGTTTCGATGTTAGAGCAGCCTGAAAAAGATTTACAATATGGCTTTAATTAGCAGCCTAAAAACAAGTTGAAATATTGGTTTACGTGGATATTTAAACCTTTAATTTTTAAATCCTGTATCAGAATAGTCCAATATTACCCACTGACAGTCTGGGATGTGTATACTATCACCCTGGCGTGAAATGAGTCTGGCTAAACAAGACGTTTCGATGTTAGAGCAGTCTGACAAAGAGATACAATATGGCTTTAATTAGCAGCCAAAATATAGCCGAAATATAGATTTAATTGAACATTTAAGACTTTAATTTTAAAATTCTGAATCAGAATGTTCCGATATTACCCAGTGAAAGTCTGAGATGTGTATACTATCACCGTGAGGTGAAATGAGTCTGGCTAAACAGGAGATTTCGTTTATAGAGCAGCCTGAAAAAGCGTTACAATATGGCTTTAATTAGCAGCCTGAAAAAGAGTTGAAATATAGCTTTAAGTGGACATTTAAACCTTTAATTTTTAAATCCTATATCAGAATAGTCCAATATTACCCAGTGACAGTCTGGGATGTGTATACTATCACCCTGAGGTGAAATGAGTCTGGCTAAACAGGAGGTTTCGATGTTAGAGCAGTCTGAAAAAGTTACAATGTGGCTTTAATTAGCAGGCTGAAAGAGTTGAAATATAGCTTTAAGTGGATATTTAAGCCTTTAATTTTAAAATCAATACATCAGAATAGTCCAATATTACCTAGTGACAGTCTGGGATGTGTATATTATCACCCTGATGTGACATGAGTCTGGCTAAACAGGAAGTTTCGATGTTAGAGCAGCCTGAAAAAGAGTTACAATATGGCTTTAATTAGCAGCCTGAAAAAGAGTTGAAATATAGCTTAATTGGACATTTAAGCCTTTAATTTTAAAATCCTATATCAGAATGGACCAATATTACCCAGTGACAGTCTGGGATGTGTATACTATCACCCTGATGTGAAATGAGTATGGATAAACAGGAGGTTTCAATGTTAGAGCAGCCTGAAAAAGAGATACAATATTGCTTTAATTAGCAGCCTGAAAATGAGTTGAATTATAGATTTAATTGGACATTAAAGCTTTTAATTTTAAAATCCTATATCAGAATGGTCCGATTTTACCCAGTGAAAGTCTTGGATGTGTATACTATCATCCTGAGGTGAAATTAGTCTGGCTAAACAGGATATTTCTATGTTAGAGCAGCCTGAAAAAGAGATACAATATGCCTTTAATTAGAAGCCAGAATATAGCCGAAATGTAGATTTAATTGGACATTTAAGACTTTAATTTTAAAATCCTATATCAGAATGGTTCGATATTACCCAGTGAAAGTCTGGAATGTGTATACTATCAACCCTGACGTGAAATGAATCTGGCTAAGCAGGAGGTTTCGATGTTAGAGCAGCCTGAAAAAGAGATACAATATGCCATTAATTAGCAGCCTGAAAATGAGTTGAAATATTGCTTTAATTGTACATTTAAGACTTTAATTTTAAAATCCTATATCAGAATGGTCCGATATTACCCAATGACAGTCTGGGATGTGTACACTATAAACCTGAGGTGAAATGAGTCTGGCTAAACAGGAGGTTTCGTTTATAGAGCAGCCTGAAAAAGAGTTACAATATGGCTTTAATTAGCAGCCTGAAAAAGAGTTGAAATATAGCTTTAAGTGGACATTTAAACCTTTAATTTTTAAATCCTATGTCAGAATATTCCAATATTACCCAGTGACAGTCTGGGATGTGTATACTATCACCCTGACGTGAAATGAGTCAGGCTAAACCGGAGATTTCGTTTCAAGAGCAGCCTGAAAAAGAGATACAATATGCCTTTAATTAGAAGCCAGAATATAGCCGAAATGTAGATTTAATTGGACATTTAAGACTTTAATTTTAAAATCCTATATCAGAATGGTTCGATATTACCCAGTGAAAGTCTGGAATGTGTATACTATCACCCTGACGTGAAATGAATCTGGCTAAGCAGGAGGTTTCGTTTATAGAGCAGCCTGAAAAAGCGTTACAATATGGCTTTAATTAGCAGCCTGAAAAAGAGTTGAAATATAGCTTTAAGTGGACATTTAAACCTTTAATTTTTAAATCCTATATCAGAATAGTCCAATATTACCCAGTGACAGTCTGGGATGTGTATACTATCACCCTGAGGTGAAATGAGTCTGGCTAAACAAGACGTTTCGATGTTAGAGCAGTCTGACAAAGAGATACAATATGGCTTTAATTAGCAGCCAAAATATAGCCGAAATATAGATTTAATTGAACATTTAAGACTTTAATTTTAAAATTCTGAATCAGAATGTTCCGATATTACCCAGTGAAAGTCTGAGATGTGTATACTATCACCGTGAGGTGAAATGAGTCTGGCTAAACAGGAGATTTCGTTTATAGAGCAGCCTGAAAAAGCGTTACAATATGGCTTTAATTAGCAGCCTGAAAAAGAGTTGAAATATAGCTTTAAGTGGACATTTAAACCTTTAATTTTTAAATCCTATATCAGAATAGTCCAATATTACCCAGTGACAGTCTGGGATGTGTATACTATCACCCTGAGGTGAAATGAGTCTGGCTAAACAGGAGGTTTCGATGTTAGAGCAGTCTGAAAAAGTTACAATGTGGCTTTAATTAGCAGGCTGAAAGAGTTGAAATATAGCTTTAAGTGGATATTTAAGCCTTTAATTTTAAAATCAATACATCAGAATAGTCCAATATTACCTAGTGACAGTCTGGGATGTGTATATTATCACCCTGATGTGACATGAGTCTGGCTAAACAGGAAGTTTCGATGTTAGAGCAGCCTGAAAAAGAGTTACAATATGGCTTTAATTAGCAGCCTGAAAAAGAGTTGAAATATAGCTTAATTGGACATTTAAGCCTTTAATTTTAAAATCCTATATCAGAATGGACCAATATTACCCAGTGACAGTCTGGGATGTGTATACTATCACCCTGATGTGAAATGAGTATGGATAAACAGGAGGTTTCAATGTTAGAGCAGCCTGAAAAAGAGATACAATATTGCTTTAATTAGCAGCCTGAAAATGAGTTGAATTATAGATTTAATTGGACATTAAAGCTTTTAATTTTAAAATCCTATATCAGAATGGTCCGATTTTACCCAGTGAAAGTCTTGGATGTGTATACTATCATCCTGAGGTGAAATTAGTCTGGCTAAACAGGATATTTCTATGTTAGAGCAGCCTGAAAAAGAGATACAATATGCCTTTAATTAGAAGCCAGAATATAGCCGAAATGTAGATTTAATTGGACATTTAAGACTTTAATTTTAAAATCCTATATCAGAATGGTTCGATATTACCCAGTGAAAGTCTGGAATGTGTATACTATCAACCCTGACGTGAAATGAATCTGGCTAAGCAGGAGGTTTCGATGTTAGAGCAGCCTGAAAAAGAGATACAATATGCCATTAATTAGCAGCCTGAAAATGAGTTGAAATATTGCTTTAATTGTACATTTAAGACTTTAATTTTAAAATCCTATATCAGAATGGTCCGATATTACCCAATGACAGTCTGGGATGTGTACACTATAAACCTGAGGTGAAATGAGTCTGGCTAAACAGGAGGTTTCGTTTATAGAGCAGCCTGAAAAAGAGTTACAATATGGCTTTAATTAGCAGCCTGAAAAAGAGTTGAAATATAGCTTTAAGTGGACATTTAAACCTTTAATTTTTAAATCCTATGTCAGAATATTCCAATATTACCCAGTGACAGTCTGGGATGTGTATACTATCACCCTGACGTGAAATGAGTCAGGCTAAACCGGAGATTTCGTTTCAAGAGCAGCCTGAAAAAGAGATACAATATGCCTTTAATTAGAAGCCAGAATATAGCCGAAATGTAGATTTAATTGGACATTTAAGACTTTAATTTTAAAATCCTATATCAGAATGGTTCGATATTACCCAGTGAAAGTCTGGAATGTGTATACTATCACCCTGACGTGAAATGAATCTGGCTAAGCAGGAGGTTTCGTTTATAGAGCAGCCTGAAAAAGCGTTACAATATGGCTTTAATTAGCAGCCTGAAAAAGAGTTGAAATATAGCTTTAAGTGGACATTTAAACCTTTAATTTTTAAATCCTATATCAGAATAGTCCAATATTACCCAGTGACAGTCTGGGATGTGTATACTATCACCCTGAGGTGAAATGAGTCTGGCTAAACAGGAAGTTTCGATGTTAGAGCAGCCTGAAAAAGAGTTACAATATGGCTTTAATTAGCAGCCTGAAAATGAGTTGAATTATAGATTTAATTGGACATTAAAGCCTTTAATTTTAAAATCCTATATCAGAATGGTCCGATTTTACCCAGTGAAAGTCTTGGATGTGTATACTATCACCCTGAGGTGAAATGAGTCTGGCTAAACAGGACATTTATATGTTAGAGCAGCCTGAAAAAGAGATACAATATGCCTTTAATTAGAAGCCAGAATATAGCCGAAATGTAGATTTAATTGGACATTTAAGACTTTAATTTTAAAATCCTATATCAGAATGGTTCGATATTACCCAGTGAAAGTCTGGAATGTGTATACTATCACCCTGACGTGAAATGAATCTGGCTAAGCAGGAGGTTTCGATGTTAGAGCAGCCTGAAAAAGAGTTACAATATGGCTTTAATTAGCAGCCTGAAAATGAGTTGAAATATAGCTTTAGTTGGAAATTTAAACCTTTAATTTTTAAATCCTATATCGGAATAGTCCAATAATACCCAGTGACACACTGGGATGTGTATACTATCACCCTGATATGAAATGAGTCTGTCTAAACAGGAGGTTTCGATGTTAGAGCAGCCTGAAAAAGAGTTACAATATGTCTTTAATTAGAAGCCAGAATATAGCATAAATATTGCTTTAATTGCACATTTAAGACTTTAATTTTAAAATCCTGAATCAGAATGGTACGATATTACCCAGTGAAAGTCTGGGATGTATATACTATCACCCTGAGGTGAAATGAGTCTGGCTAAACAGGAAGTTTCAATATTAGAGCAGCCTGAAAAAGAGTTACAATATGGCTTTAATTAGCAGCCTGAAAAAGAGTTGAAATATAGCTTTACGTGGACATTTAAACCTTTAATTTTTAAATCCTGTATCAGAATAGTCCAATATTACCCAGTGACAGTCTGGGATGTGTTTACTATCACCCTGAGGTGAAATGAGTCTGGCTAAACAGGAAGTTTCGATGTTAGAGCAGCCTGAAAAAGAGTTGAAATATAGCTTTCCGTGGACATTTAAACCTTTAATTTTTAAATCCTGTATCAGAATAGTCCAATATTACCCAGTGACAGTCTGGGATGTGTATACTATCACCCTGATGTGAAATGAGTCTGGCTAAACAGGTTTCGATGTTAGAGCAGCCTGAAAAAGATTTACAATATGGCTTTAATTAGCAGCCTGAAAACAAGTTGAAATATTGGTTTACGTGGATATTTAAACCTTTAATTTTTAAATCCTGTATCAGAATAGTCCAATATTACCCACTGACAGTCTGGGATGTGTATACTATCACCCTGGCGTGAAATGAGTCTGGCTAAACAAGACGTTTCGATGTTAGAGCAGTCTGACAAAGAGATACAATATGGCTTTAATTAGCAGCCAAAATATAGCCGAAATATAGATTTAATTGAACATTTAAGACTTTAATTTTAAAATTCTGAATCAGAATGTTCCGATATTACCCAGTGAAAGTCTGAGATGTGTATACTATCACCGTGAGGTGAAATGAGTCTGGCTAAACAGGAGATTTCGTTTATAGAGCAGCCTGAAAAAGCGTTACAATATGGCTTTAATTAGCAGCCTGAAAAAGAGTTGAAATATAGCTTTAAGTGGACATTTAAACCTTTAATTTTTAAATCCTATATCAGAATAGTCCAATATTACCCAGTGACAGTCTGGGATGTGTATACTATCACCCTGAGGTGAAATGAGTCTGGCTAAACAGGAGGTTTCGATGTTAGAGCAGTCTGAAAAAGTTACAATGTGGCTTTAATTAGCAGGCTGAAAGAGTTGAAATATAGCTTTAAGTGGATATTTAAGCCTTTAATTTTAAAATCAATACATCAGAATAGTCCAATATTACCTAGTGACAGTCTGGGATGTGTATATTATCACCCTGATGTGACATGAGTCTGGCTAAACAGGAAGTTTCGATGTTAGAGCAGCCTGAAAAAGAGTTACAATATGGCTTTAATTAGCAGCCTGAAAAAGAGTTGAAATATAGCTTAATTGGACATTTAAGCCTTTAATTTTAAAATCCTATATCAGAATGGACCAATATTACCCAGTGACAGTCTGGGATGTGTATACTATCACCCTGATGTGAAATGAGTATGGATAAACAGGAGGTTTCAATGTTAGAGCAGCCTGAAAAAGAGATACAATATTGCTTTAATTAGCAGCCTGAAAATGAGTTGAATTATAGATTTAATTGGACATTAAAGCTTTTAATTTTAAAATCCTATATCAGAATGGTCCGATTTTACCCAGTGAAAGTCTTGGATGTGTATACTATCATCCTGAGGTGAAATTAGTCTGGCTAAACAGGATATTTCTATGTTAGAGCAGCCTGAAAAAGAGATACAATATGCCTTTAATTAGAAGCCAGAATATAGCCGAAATGTAGATTTAATTGGACATTTAAGACTTTAATTTTAAAATCCTATATCAGAATGGTTCGATATTACCCAGTGAAAGTCTGGAATGTGTATACTATCAACCCTGACGTGAAATGAATCTGGCTAAGCAGGAGGTTTCGATGTTAGAGCAGCCTGAAAAAGAGATACAATATGCCATTAATTAGCAGCCTGAAAATGAGTTGAAATATTGCTTTAATTGTACATTTAAGACTTTAATTTTAAAATCCTATATCAGAATGGTCCGATATTACCCAATGACAGTCTGGGATGTGTACACTATAAACCTGAGGTGAAATGAGTCTGGCTAAACAGGAGGTTTCGTTTATAGAGCAGCCTGAAAAAGAGTTACAATATGGCTTTAATTAGCAGCCTGAAAAAGAGTTGAAATATAGCTTTAAGTGGACATTTAAACCTTTAATTTTTAAATCCTATGTCAGAATATTCCAATATTACCCAGTGACAGTCTGGGATGTGTATACTATCACCCTGACGTGAAATGAGTCAGGCTAAACCGGAGATTTCGTTTCAAGAGCAGCCTGAAAAAGAGATACAATATGCCTTTAATTAGAAGCCAGAATATAGCCGAAATGTAGATTTAATTGGACATTTAAGACTTTAATTTTAAAATCCTATATCAGAATGGTTCGATATTACCCAGTGAAAGTCTGGAATGTGTATACTATCACCCTGACGTGAAATGAATCTGGCTAAGCAGGAGGTTTCGTTTATAGAGCAGCCTGAAAAAGCGTTACAATATGGCTTTAATTAGCAGCCTGAAAAAGAGTTGAAATATAGCTTTAAGTGGACATTTAAACCTTTAATTTTTAAATCCTATATCAGAATAGTCCAATATTACCCAGTGACAGTCTGGGATGTGTATACTATCACCCTGAGGTGAAATGAGTCTGGCTAAACAGGAAGTTTCGATGTTAGAGCAGCCTGAAAAAGAGTTACAATATGGCTTTAATTAGCAGCCTGAAAATGAGTTGAATTATAGATTTAATTGGACATTAAAGCCTTTAATTTTAAAATCCTATATCAGAATGGTCCGATTTTACCCAGTGAAAGTCTTGGATGTGTATACTATCACCCTGAGGTGAAATGAGTCTGGCTAAACAGGACATTTATATGTTAGAGCAGCCTGAAAAAGAGATACAATATGCCTTTAATTAGAAGCCAGAATATAGCCGAAATGTAGATTTAATTGGACATTTAAGACTTTAATTTTAAAATCCTATATCAGAATGGTTCGATATTACCCAGTGAAAGTCTGGAATGTGTATACTATCACCCTGACGTGAAATGAATCTGGCTAAGCAGGAGGTTTCGATGTTAGAGCAGCCTGAAAAAGAGTTACAATATGGCTTTAATTAGCAGCCTGAAAATGAGTTGAAATATAGCTTTAGTTGGAAATTTAAACCTTTAATTTTTAAATCCTATATCGGAATAGTCCAATAATACCCAGTGACACACTGGGATGTGTATACTATCACCCTGATATGAAATGAGTCTGTCTAAACAGGAGGTTTCGATGTTAGAGCAGCCTGAAAAAGAGTTACAATATGTCTTTAATTAGAAGCCAGAATATAGCATAAATATTGCTTTAATTGCACATTTAAGACTTTAATTTTAAAATCCTGAATCAGAATGGTACGATATTACCCAGTGAAAGTCTGGGATGTATATACTATCACCCTGAGGTGAAATGAGTCTGGCTAAACAGGAAGTTTCAATATTAGAGCAGCCTGAAAAAGAGTTACAATATGGCTTTAATTAGCAGCCTGAAAAAGAGTTGAAATATAGCTTTACGTGGACATTTAAACCTTTAATTTTTAAATCCTGTATCAGAATAGTCCAATATTACCCAGTGACAGTCTGGGATGTGTTTACTATCACCCTGAGGTGAAATGAGTCTGGCTAAACAGGAAGTTTCGATGTTAGAGCAGCCTGAAAAAGAGTTGAAATATAGCTTTCCGTGGACATTTAAACCTTTAATTTTTAAATCCTGTATCAGAATAGTCCAATATTACCCAGTGACAGTCTGGGATGTGTATACTATCACCCTGATGTGAAATGAGTCTGGCTAAACAGGTTTCGATGTTAGAGCAGCCTGAAAAAGATTTACAATATGGCTTTAATTAGCAGCCTGAAAACAAGTTGAAATATTGGTTTACGTGGATATTTAAACCTTTAATTTTTAAATCCTGTATCAGAATAGTCCAATATTACCCACTGACAGTCTGGGATGTGTATACTATCACCCTGGCGTGAAATGAGTCTGGCTAAACAAGACGTTTCGATGTTAGAGCAGTCTGACAAAGTGATACAATATGGCTTTAATTAGCAGCCAAAATATAGCCGAAATATAGATTTAATTGAACATTTAAGACTTTAATTTTAAAATTCTGAATCAGAATGTTCCGATATTACCCAGTGAAAGTCTGAGATGTGTATACTATCACCGTGAGGTGAAATGAGTCTGGCTAAACAGGAGATTTCGTTTATAGAGCAGCCTGAAAAAGCGTTACAATATGGCTTTAATTAGCAGCCTGAAAAAGAGTTGAAATATAGCTTTAAGTGGACATTTAAACCTTTAATTTTTAAATCCTATATCAGAATAGTCCAATATTACCCAGTGACAGTCTGGGATGTGTATACTATCACCCTGAGGTGAAATGAGTCTGGCTAAACAGGAGGTTTCGATGTTAGAGCAGTCTGAAAAAGTTACAATGTGGCTTTAATTAGCAGGCTGAAAGAGTTGAAATATAGCTTTAAGTGGATATTTAAGCCTTTAATTTTAAAATCAATACATCAGAATAGTCCAATATTACCTAGTGACAGTCTGGGATGTGTATATTATCACCCTGATGTGACATGAGTCTGGCTAAACAGGAAGTTTCGATGTTAGAGCAGCCTGAAAAAGAGTTACAATATGGCTTTAATTAGCAGCCTGAAAAAGAGTTGAAATATAGCTTAATTGGACATTTAAGCCTTTAATTTTAAAATCCTATATCAGAATGGACCAATATTACCCAGTGACAGTCTGGGATGTGTATACTATCACCCTGATGTGAAATGAGTATGGATAAACAGGAGGTTTCAATGTTAGAGCAGCCTGAAAAAGAGATACAATATTGCTTTAATTAGCAGCCTGAAAATGAGTTGAATTATAGATTTAATTGGACATTAAAGCTTTTAATTTTAAAATCCTATATCAGAATGGTCCGATTTTACCCAGTGAAAGTCTTGGATGTGTATACTATCACCCTGAGGTGAAATTAGTCTGGCTAAACAGGATATTTCTATGTTAGAGCAGCCTGAAAAAGAGATACAATATGCCTTTAATTAGAAGCCAGAATATAGCCGAAATGTAGATTTAATTGGACATTTAAGACTTTAATTTTAAAATCCTATATCAGAATGGTTCGATATTACCCAGTGAAAGTCTGGAATGTGTATACTATCAACCCTGACGTGAAATGAATCTGGCTAAGCAGGAGGTTTCGATATTAGAGCAGCCTGAAAAAGAGATACAATATGCCATTAATTAGCAGCCTGAAAATGAGTTGAAATATTGCTTTAATTGTACATTTAAGACTTTAATTTTAAAATCCTATATCAGAATGGTCCGATATTACCCAGTGACAGTCTGGGATGTGTACACTATAAACCTGAGGTGAAATGAGTCTGGCTAAACAGGAGGTTTCGTTTATAGAGCAGCCTGAAAAAGAGTTACAATATGGCTTTAATTAGCAGCCTGAAAAAGAGTTGAAATATAGCTTTAAGTGGACATTTAAACCTTTAATTTTTAAATCCTATGTCAGAATATTCCAATATTACCCAGTGACAGTCTGGGATGTGTATACTATCACCCTGACGTGAAATGAGTCAGGCTAAACCGGAGATTTCGTTTCAAGAGCAGCCTGAAAAAGAGATACAATATGCCTTTAATTAGAAGCCAGAATATAGCCGAAATGTAGATTTAATTGGACATTTAAGACTTTAATTTTAAAATCCTATATCAGAATGGTTCGATATTACCCAGTGAAAGTCTGGAATGTGTATACTATCACCCTGACGTGAAATGAATCTGGCTAAGCAGGAGGTTTCGATGTTAGAGCAGCCTGAAAAAGAGTTACAATATGGCTTTAATTAGCAGCCTGAAAATGAGTTGAAATATAGCTTTAGTTGGAAATTTAAACCTTTAATTTTTAAATCCTATATCGGAATAGTCCAATATTACCCAGTGACACACTGGGATGTGTATACTATCACCCTGATATGAAATGAGTCTGTCTAAACAGGAGGTTTCGATGTTAGAGCAGCCTAAAAAAGATTTACAATATGGCTTTAATTAGCAGCCTGAAAATAAGTTGAAATATAGCTTTAAGTGGATATTTAAACCTTTAATTTTTAATTCCTATATCAGAATAGTCCAATATTACCCAGTGACAGTCTGGGATGTGTATATTATCAGCCTGATGTGACATGAGTCTGGCTAAACAGGAAGTTTCGATGCTAGAGCAGCCTGAAAAAGAGTTACAATATGGCTTTAATTAGCAGCCTGAAAAAGAGTTGAAATATAGCTTTACGTGGACATTTAAACCTTTAATTTTTAAATCCTGTATCAAAATAGTCCAATATTACCCAGTGACAGTCTGGGATGTGTATACTATCACGCTGACGTGAAATGAGTCTGGCTAAACAGGAGGTTTCGTTGTTAGAGCAGCCTGAAAAAGAGTTACAATATGTCTTTAATTAGAAGCCAGAATATAGCATAAATATTGCTTTAATTGCACATTTAAGACTTTAATTTTAAAATCCTGAATCAGAATGGTACGATATTACCCAGTGAAAGTCTGGGATGTATATACTATCACCCTGAGGTGAAATGAGTCTGGCTAAACAGGAAGTTTCAATATTAGAGCAGCCTGAAAAAGAGTTACAATATGGCTTTAATTAGCAGCCTGAAAAAGAGTTGAAATATAGCTTTACGTGGACATTTAAACCTTTAATTTTTAAATCCTGTATCAGAATAGTCCAATATTACCCAGTGACAGTCTGGGATGTGTTTACTATCACCCTGAGGTGAAATGAGTCTGGCTAAACAGGAAGTTTCGATGTTAGAGCAGCCTGAAAAAGAGTTGAAATATAGCTTTCCGTGGACATTTAAACCTTTAATTTTTAAATCCTGTATCAGAATAGTCCAATATTACCCAGTGACAGTCTGGGATGTGTATACTATCACCCTGATGTGAAATGAGTCTGGCTAAACAGGTTTCGATGTTAGAGCAGCCTGAAAAAGATTTACAATATGGCTTTAATTAGCAGCCTGAAAACAAGTTGAAATATTGGTTTACGTGGATATTTAAACCTTTAATTTTTAAATCCTGTATCAGAATAGTCCAATATTACCCACTGACAGTCTGGGATGTGTATACTATCACCCTGGCGTGAAATGAGTCTGGCTAAACAAGACGTTTCGATGTTAGAGCAGTCTGACAAAGAGATACAATATGGCTTTAATTAGCAGCCAAAATATAGCCGAAATATAGATTTAATTGAACATTTAAGACTTTAATTTTAAAATTCTGAATCAGAATGTTCCGATATTACCCAGTGAAAGTCTGAGATGTGTATACTATCACCGTGAGGTGAAATGAGTCTGGCTAAACAGGAGATTTCGTTTATAGAGCAGCCTGAAAAAGCGTTACAATATGGCTTTAATTAGCAGCCTGAAAAAGAGTTGAAATATAGCTTTAAGTGGACATTTAAACCTTTAATTTTTAAATCCTATATCAGAATAGTCCAATATTACCCAGTGACAGTCTGGGATGTGTATACTATCACCCTGAGGTGAAATGAGTCTGGCTAAACAGGAGGTTTCGATGTTAGAGCAGCCTGAAAAAGTTACAATGTGGCTTTAATTAGCAGGCTGAAAGAGTTGAAATATAGCTTTAAGTGGATATTTAAGCCTTTAATTTTAAAATCAATACATCAGAATAGTCCAATATTACCTAGTGACAGTCTGGGATGTGTATATTATCACCCTGATGTGACATGAGTCTGGCTAAACAGGAAGTTTCGATGTTAGAGCAGCCTGAAAAAGAGTTACAATATGGCTTTAATTAGCAGCCTGAAAAAGAGTTGAAATATAGCTTAATTGGACATTTAAGCCTTTAATTTTAAAATCCTATATCAGAATGGACCAATATTACCCAGTGACAGTCTGGGATGTGTATACTATCACCCTGATGTGAAATGAGTATGGATAAACAGGAGGTTTCAATGTTAGAGCAGCCTGAAAAAGAGATACAATATTGCTTTAATTAGCAGCCTGAAAATGAGTTGAATTATAGATTTAATTGGACATTAAAGCTTTTAATTTTAAAATCCTATATCAGAATGGTCCGATTTTACCCAGTGAAAGTCTTGGATGTGTATACTATCACCCTGAGGTGAAATTAGTCTGGCTAAACAGGATATTTCTATGTTAGAGCAGCCTGAAAAAGAGATACAATATGCCTTTAATTAGAAGCCAGAATATAGCCGAAATGTAGATTTAATTGGACATTTAAGACTTTAATTTTAAAATCCTATATCAGAATGGTTCGATATTACCCAGTGAAAGTCTGGAATGTGTATACTATCAACCCTGACGTGAAATGAATCTGGCTAAGCAGGAGGTTTCGATGTTAGAGCAGCCTGAAAAAGAGATACAATATGCCATTAATTAGCAGCCTGAAAATGAGTTGAAATATTGCTTTAAATGTACATTTAAGACTTTAATTTTAAAATCCTATATCAGAATGGTCCGATATTACCCAGTGACAGTCTGGGATGTGTACACTATAAACCTGAGGTGAAATGAGTCTGGCTAAACAGGAGGTTTCGTTTATAGAGCAGCCTGAAAAAGAGTTACAATATGGCTTTAATTAGCAGCCTGAAAAAGAGTTGAAATATAGCTTTAAGTGGACATTTAAACCTTTCATTTTTAAATCCTATGTCAGAATATTCCAATATTACCCAGTGACAGTCTGGGATGTGTATACTATCACCCTGACGTGAAATGAGTCAGGCTAAACCGGAGATTTCGTTTCAAGAGCAGCCTGAAAAAGAGTTACAATATGGCTTCAATTAGCAACCTGAAAAATAGTTTAAATATAGCTTTAAGTAGACATTTAAGACTTTAATTTTAAAATCCTATATGAGAATGGTGCGATATTACCCAGTGACATTCTGGGATGTGTATACTATAAACCTGAGGTGAAATGAGTCTGGCTAAATAGGAGGTTTAGTTTATAGAGCAGCCTGAAAAAGAGTTGAAATATAGCTTTAAGTGGACATTTAAACCTTTAATTTTAAAATCCTATATCAGAATAGTCCAATATTAGCCAGGGACAGTCTGGGATGTGTATAATATCACCCTGATGTGAAAGGAGTCTGGATAAACCGGAGGTTTCAATGTTAGAGCAGCCTGAAAAAGAGATACAATATACCTTTATTTAGAAGCCAGAATATAGCCGAAATATAGATTTAATTGGACATTTAAACCATTAATTTTAAAATCCTATATCAGAATAGTCCAATATTAGCCAGTGACAGTCTGGGATGTGTATACTATCACGCTGATGTGAAATGAGTCTGGCTAAACAGGAGGTTTCAATGTTAGAGCAGCCTAAAAAAGATTTACAATATGGCTTTAATTAGCAGCCTGAAAACAAGTTGAAATATAGCTTTAAGTGGATATTTAAACCTTTAATTTTTAATTCCTATATCAGAATAGTCCAATATTACCCAGTGACAGTCTGGGATGTGTATACTATCACCCTGATGTGAAATGAATCTGGCTAAACAAGAGGTTTCGATGTTAGAGCAGCCTGAAAAAGAGATACAATATGGCTTTAATTAGCAGCCAAAATATAGCCGAAATATAGATTTAATTGGACATTTAAGACTTTAATTTTAAAATCCTGTATCAGAATAGTCCAATATTACCCAGTGACAGTCTGGGATGTGTATACTATCACGCTGATGTGAAATGAGTCTGGCTAAATAGGAGATTTCGTTTATAGAGCAGCCTGAAAAAGCGTTACAATATGGCTTTAATTAGCAGCCTGAAAATGAGTTGAAATATTGCTTTAATTGGACATTTAAGCCTTTAATTTTAAAATCCTATATCAGAATGAACCAATATTACCCAGTTACAGTGTGGGATGTGTATACTATCACCCTGATGTGAAATGTGTCTGGATAAACCGGAGGTTGTAATGTTAGAGCAGCCTGAAAAAGAGGTAAAATATGCCCTTAATTAGAAGCCAGAATATAGCCAAAATATAGATTTAATTGGACATTTAAGCCATTAATTTTAAAATCCTATATCAGATTAGTCCAATATTACCCAGTGACAGTCTGGGATGTGTATACTATCACCCTGATGTGAAATGGGTCTGTCTAAACAGGATATTTCGATGTTAGAGCAGCCTGAAAAAGAGTTACAATATGGCTTTAATTAGCAGCCTGAAAAAGAGTTGAAATATAGCTTTAAGTGGACATTTAAACCTTTAATTTTTAAATCCTTTATCAGAATATTCCAATATTACCCAGTGACAGTCTGGGATGTGTATACTAACACGCTGACGTGAAATGAGTCTGGCTAAACAGGAGGTTTCGTTGTTAGAGCAGCGTGAAAAAGAGTTACAATATGTCTTTAATTAGAAGCCAGAATATAGCATAAATATTGCTTTAATTGCACATTTAAGACTTTAATTTTAAAATCCTGAATCAGAATGGTATGATATTACCCAGTGAAAGTCTGGGATGTGTATACTATCACCCTGAGGTGAAATGAGTCTGGCTAAACAGGAAGTTTTAATATTAGAGCAGCCTGAAAAAGAGTTACAATATGGCTTTAATTAGCAGCCTGAAAAAGAGTTGAAATATTGCTTTACATGGATATTTAAACCTTTAATTTTTAAATCCTGTATCAGAATAGTCCAATATTACCCACTGACAGTCTGGGATGTGTATACTATCACCCTGACGTGAAATGAGTCTGGCTAAACAAGACGTTTCGATGTTAGAGCAGTCTGACAAAGAGATACAATATGGCTTTAATTAGCAGCCAAAATATAGCCGAAATATAGATTTAATTGGACATTTAAGACTTTAATTTTAAAATTCTGAATCAGAATGTTCCGATATTACCCAGTGAAATTCTGGGATGTGTATTCTATCACCGTGACGTGAAATGAGTCTGGCTAAATAGGAGATTTCGTTTATAGAGCAGCCTGAAAAAGCGTTACAATATGGCTTTAATCAGCAGCCTGAAAATGAGTTGAAATATTGCTTTAATTGGACATTTAAGCCTTTAATTTTAAAATCCTATATCAGAATGAACCAATATTACCCAGTTACAGTCTGGGATGTGTATACTATCACCCTGATGTGAAATTTGTCTGGATAAACCGGAGGTTGTAATGTTAGAGCAGCCTGAAAAAGAGGTAAAATATGCCCTTAATTAGAAGCCAGAATATAGCCGAAATGTAGATTTAATTGGACATTTAAGACTTTAATTTTAAAATCCTATATCAGATTAGTCCAATATTACCCAGTGACAGTCTGGGATGTGTATACTATCACCCTGATGTGAAATGAGTCTGTCTAAACAGGATATTTCGATGTTAGAGCAGCCTGAAAAAGAGTTACAATATGGCTTTAATTAGCAGCCTGAAAAAGAGTTGAAATATAGCTTTAGTTGGAAATTTAAACCTTTAATTTTTAAATCCTATATCGGAATAGTCCAATAATACCCAGTGACACACTGGGATGTGTATATTATCAGCCTGATGTGACATGATTCTGGCTAAACAGGAAGTTTCGATGCTAGAGCAGCCTGAAAAAGAGTTACAATATGGCTTTAATTAGCAGCCTGAAAAAGAGTTGAAATATAGCTTTACGTGGACATTTAAACCTTTAATTTTTAAATCCTGTATCAAAATAGTCCAATATTACCCAGTGACAGTCTGGGATGTGTATACTATCACGCTGACGTGAAATGAGTCTGGCTAAACAGGAGGTTTCGTTGTTAGAGCAGCCTGAAAAAGAGTTACAATATGTCTTTAATTAGAAGCCAGAATATAGCATAAATATTGCTTTAATTGCACATTTAAGACTTTAATTTTAAAATCCTGAATCAGAATGGTACGATATTACCCAGTGAAAGTCTGGGATGTATATACTATCACCCTGAGGTGAAATGAGTCTGGCTAAACAGGAAGTTTCAATATTAGAGCAGCCTGAAAAAGAGTTACAATATGGCTTTAATTAGCAGCCTGAAAAAGAGTTGAAATATAGCTTTACGTGGACATTTAAACCTTTAATTTTTAAATCCTGTATCAGAATAGTCCAATATTACCCAGTGACAGTCTGGGATGTGTTTACTATCACCCTGAGGTGAAATGAGTCTGGCTAAACAGGAAGTTTCGATGTTAGAGCAGCCTGAAAAAGAGTTGAAATATAGCTTTCCGTGGACATTTAAACCTTTAATTTTTAAATCCTGTATCAGAATAGTCCAATATTACCCAGTGACAGTCTGGGATGTGTATACTATCACCCTGATGTGAAATGAGTCTGGCTAAACAGGTTTCGATGTTAGAGCAGCCTGAAAAAGATTTACAATATGGCTTTAATTAGCAGCCTGAAAACAAGTTGAAATATTGGTTTACGTGGATATTTAAACCTTTAATTTTTAAATCCTGTATCAGAATAGTCCAATATTACCCACTGACAGTCTGGGATGTGTATACTATCACCCTGGCGTGAAATGAGTCTGGCTAAACAAGACGTTTCGATGTTAGAGCAGTCTGACAAAGAGATACAATATGGCTTTAATTAGCAGCCAAAATATAGCCGAAATATAGATTTAATTGAACATTTAAGACTTTAATTTTAAAATTCTGAATCAGAATGTTCCGATATTACCCAGTGAAAGTCTGAGATGTGTATACTATCACCGTGAGGTGAAATGAGTCTGGCTAAACAGGAGATTTCGTTTATAGAGCAGCCTGAAAAAGCGTTACAATATGGCTTTAATTAGCAGCCTGAAAAAGAGTTGAAATATAGCTTTAAGTGGACATTTAAACCTTTAATTTTTAAATCCTATATCAGAATAGTCCAATATTACCCAGTGACAGTCTGGGATGTGTATACTATCACCCTGAGGTGAAATGAGTCTGGCTAAACAGGAGGTTTCGATGTTAGAGCAGTCTGAAAAAGTTACAATGTGGCTTTAATTAGCAGGCTGAAAGAGTTGAAATATAGCTTTAAGTGGATATTTAAGCCTTTAATTTTAAAATCAATACATCAGAATAGTCCAATATTACCTAGTGACAGTCTGGGATGTGTATATTATCACCCTGATGTGACATGAGTCTGGCTAAACAGGAAGTTTCGATGTTAGAGCAGCCTGAAAAAGAGTTACAATATGGCTTTAATTAGCAGCCTGAAAAAGAGTTGAAATATAGCTTAATTGGACATTTAAGCCTTTAATTTTAAAATCCTATATCAGAATGGACCAATATTACCCAGTGACAGTCTGGGATGTGTATACTATCACCCTGATGTGAAATGAGTATGGATAAACAGGAGGTTTCAATGTTAGAGCAGCCTGAAAAAGAGATACAATATTGCTTTAATTAGCAGCCTGAAAATGAGTTGAATTATAGATTTAATTGGACATTAAAGCTTTTAATTTTAAAATCCTATATCAGAATGGTCCGATTTTACCCAGTGAAAGTCTTGGATGTGTATACTATCACCCTGAGGTGAAATTAGTCTGGCTAAACAGGATATTTCTATGTTAGAGCAGCCTGAAAAAGAGATACAATATGCCTTTAATTAGAAGCCAGAATATAGCCGAAATGTAGATTTAATTGGACATTTAAGACTTTAATTTTAAAATCCTATATCAGAATGGTTCGATATTACCCAGTGAAAGTCTGGAATGTGTATACTATCAACCCTGACGTGAAATGAATCTGGCTAAGCAGGAGGTTTCGATATTAGAGCAGCCTGAAAAAGAGATACAATATGCCATTAATTAGCAGCCTGAAAATGAGTTGAAATATTGCTTTAATTGTACATTTAAGACTTTAATTTTAAAATCCTATATCAGAATGGTCCGATATTACCCAGTGACAGTCTGGGATGTGTACACTATAAACCTGAGGTGAAATGAGTCTGGCTAAACAGGAGGTTTCGTTTATAGAGCAGCCTGAAAAAGAGTTACAATATGGCTTTAATTAGCAGCCTGAAAAAGAGTTGAAATATAGCTTTAAGTGGACATTTAAACCTTTAATTTTTAAATCCTATGTCAGAATATTCCAATATTACCCAGTGACAGTCTGGGATGTGTATACTATCACCCTGACGTGAAATGAGTCAGGCTAAACCGGAGATTTCGTTTCAAGAGCAGCCTGAAAAAGAGATACAATATGCCTTTAATTAGAAGCCAGAATATAGCCGAAATGTAGATTTAATTGGACATTTAAGACTTTAATTTTAAAATCCTATATCAGAATGGTTCGATATTACCCAGTGAAAGTCTGGAATGTGTATACTATCACCCTGACGTGAAATGAATCTGGCTAAGCAGGAGGTTTCGATGTTAGAGCAGCCTGAAAAAGAGTTACAATATGGCTTTAATTAGCAGCCTGAAAATGAGTTGAAATATAGCTTTAGTTGGAAATTTAAACCTTTAATTTTTAAATCCTATATCGGAATAGTCCAATATTACCCAGTGACACACTGGGATGTGTATACTATCACCCTGATATGAAATGAGTCTGTCTAAACAGGAGGTTTCGATGTTAGAGCAGCCTAAAAAAGATTTACAATATGGCTTTAATTAGCAGCCTGAAAATAAGTTGAAATATAGCTTTAAGTGGATATTTAAGCCTTTAATTTTTAATTCCTATATCAGAATAGTCCAATATTACCCAGTGACAGTCTGGGATGTGTATATTATCAGCCTGATGTGACATGAGTCTGGCTAAACAGGAAGTTTCGATGCTAGAGCAGCCTGAAAAAGAGTTACAATATGGCTTTAATTAGCAGCCTGAAAAAGAGTTGAAATATAGCTTTACGTGGACATTTAAACCTTTAATTTTTAAATCCTGTATCAAAATAGTCCAATATTACCCAGTGACAGTCTGGGATGTGTATACTATCACGCTGACGTGAAATGAGTCTGGCTAAACAGGAAGTTTCGTTGTTAGAGCAGCCTGAAAAAGAGTTACAATATGTCTTTAATTAGAAGCCAGAATATAGCATAAATATTGCTTTAATTGCACATTTAAGACTTTAATTTTAAAATCCTGAATCAGAATGGTACGATATTACCCAGTGAAAGTCTGGGATGTATATACTATCACCCTGAGGTGAAATGAGTCTGGCTAAACAGGAAGTTTCAATATTAGAGCAGCCTGAAAAAGAGTTACAATATGGCTTTAATTAGCAGCCAAAATATAGCCGAAATATAGATTTAATTGAACATTTAAGACTTTAATTTTAAAATTCTGAATCAGAATGTTCCGATATTACCCAGTGAAAGTCTGAGATGTGTATACTATCACCGTGAGGTGAAATGAGTCTGGCTAAACAGGAGATTTCGTTTATAGAGCAGCCTGAAAAAGCGTTACAATATGGCTTTAATTAGCAGCCTGAAAAAGAGTTGAAATATAGCTTTAAGTGGACATTTAAACCTTTAATTTTTAAATCCTATATCAGAATAGTCCAATATTACCCAGTGACAGTCTGGGATGTGTATACTATCACCCTGAGGTGAAATGAGTCTGGCTAAACAGGAGGTTTCGATGTTAGAGCAGTCTGAAAAAGTTACAATGTGGCTTTAATTAGCAGGCTGAAAGAGTTGAAATATAGCTTTAAGTGGATATTTAAGCCTTTAATTTTAAAATCAATACATCAGAATAGTCCAATATTACCTAGTGACAGTCTGGGATGTGTATATTATCACCCTGATGTGACATGAGTCTGGCTAAACAGGAAGTTTCGATGTTAGAGCAGCCTGAAAAAGAGTTACAATATGGCTTTAATTAGCAGCCTGAAAAAGAGTTGAAATATAGCTTAATTGGACATTTAAGCCTTTAATTTTAAAATCCTATATCAGAATGGACCAATATTACCCAGTGACAGTCTGGGATGTGTATACTATCACCCTGATGTGAAATGAGTATGGATAAACAGGAGGTTTCAATGTTAGAGCAGCCTGAAAAAGAGATACAATATTGCTTTAATTAGCAGCCTGAAAATGAGTTGAATTATAGATTTAATTGGACATTAAAGCTTTTAATTTTAAAATCCTATATCAGAATGGTCCGATTTTACCCAGTGAAAGTCTTGGATGTGTATACTATCACCCTGAGGTGAAATTAGTCTGGCTAAACAGGATATTTCTATGTTAGAGCAGCCTGAAAAAGAGATACAATATGCCTTTAATTAGAAGCCAGAATATAGCCGAAATGTAGATTTAATTGGACATTTAAGACTTTAATTTTAAAATCCTATATCAGAATGGTTCGATATTACCCAGTGAAAGTCTGGAATGTGTATACTATCAACCCTGACGTGAAATGAATCTGGCTAAGCAGGAGGTTTCGATATTAGAGCAGCCTGAAAAAGAGATACAATATGCCATTAATTAGCAGCCTGAAAATGAGTTGAAATATTGCTTTAATTGTACATTTAAGACTTTAATTTTAAAATCCTATATCAGAATAGTCCAATATTACCCAGTGACAGTCTGGGATGTGTATATTATCAGCCTGATGTGACATGATTCTGGCTAAACAGGAAGTTTCGATGCTAGAGCAGCCTGAAAAAGAGTTACAATATGGCTTTAATTAGCAGCCTGAAAAAGAGTTGAAATATAGCTTTACGTGGACATTTAAACCTTTAATTTTTAAATCCTGTATCAAAATAGTCCAATATTACCCAGTGACAGTCTGGGATGTGTATACTATCACGCTGACGTGAAATGAGTCTGGCTAAACAGGAGGTTTCGTTGTTAGAGCAGCCTGAAAAAGAGTTACAATATGTCTTTAATTAGAAGCCAGAATATAGCATAAATATTGCTTTAATTGCACATTTAAGACTTTAATTTTAAAATCCTGAATCAGAATGGTACGATATTACCCAGTGAAAGTCTGGGATGTATATACTATCACCCTGAGGTGAAATGAGTCTGGCTAAACAGGAAGTTTCAATATTAGAGCAGCCTGAAAAAGAGTTACAATATGGCTTTAATTAGCAGCCTGAAAAAGAGTTGAAATATAGCTTTACGTGGACATTTAAACCTTTAATTTTTAAATCCTGTATCAGAATAGTCCAATATTACCCAGTGACAGTCTGGGATGTGTTTACTATCACCCTGAGGTGAAATGAGTCTGGCTAAACAGGAAGTTTCGATGTTAGAGCAGCCTGAAAAAGAGTTGAAATATAGCTTTCCGTGGACATTTAAACCTTTAATTTTTAAATCCTGTATCAGAATAGTCCAATATTACCCAGTGACAGTCTGGGATGTGTATACTATCACCCTGATGTGAAATGAGTCTGGCTAAACAGGTTTCGATGTTAGAGCAGCCTGAAAAAGATTTACAATATGGCTTTAATTAGCAGCCTGAAAACAAGTTGAAATATTGGTTTACGTGGATATTTAAACCTTTAATTTTTAAATCCTGTATCAGAATAGTCCAATATTACCCACTGACAGTCTGGGATGTGTATACTATCACCCTGGCGTGAAATGAGTCTGGCTAAACAAGACGTTTCGATGTTAGAGCAGTCTGACAAAGAGATACAATATGGCTTTAATTAGCAGCCAAAATATAGCCGAAATATAGATTTAATTGAACATTTAAGACTTTAATTTTAAAATTCTGAATCAGAATGTTCCGATATTACCCAGTGAAAGTCTGAGATGTGTATACTATCACCGTGAGGTGAAATGAGTCTGGCTAAACAGGAGATTTCGTTTATAGAGCAGCCTGAAAAAGCGTTACAATATGGCTTTAATTAGCAGCCTGAAAAAGAGTTGAAATATAGCTTTAAGTGGACATTTAAACCTTTAATTTTTAAATCCTATATCAGAATAGTCCAATATTACCCAGTGACAGTCTGGGATGTGTATACTATCACCCTGAGGTGAAATGAGTCTGGCTAAACAGGAGGTTTCGATGTTAGAGCAGTCTGAAAAAGTTACAATGTGGCTTTAATTAGCAGGCTGAAAGAGTTGAAATATAGCTTTAAGTGGATATTTAAGCCTTTAATTTTAAAATCAATACATCAGAATAGTCCAATATTACCTAGTGACAGTCTGGGATGTGTATATTATCACCCTGATGTGACATGAGTCTGGCTAAACAGGAAGTTTCGATGTTAGAGCAGCCTGAAAAAGAGTTACAATATGGCTTTAATTAGCAGCCTGAAAAAGAGTTGAAATATAGCTTAATTGGACATTTAAGCCTTTAATTTTAAAATCCTATATCAGAATGGACCAATATTACCCAGTGACAGTCTGGGATGTGTATACTATCACCCTGATGTGAAATGAGTATGGATAAACAGGAGGTTTCAATGTTAGAGCAGCCTGAAAAAGAGATACAATATTGCTTTAATTAGCAGCCTGAAAATGAGTTGAATTATAGATTTAATTGGACATTAAAGCTTTTAATTTTAAAATCCTATATCAGAATGGTCCGATTTTACCCAGTGAAAGTCTTGGATGTGTATACTATCACCCTGAGGTGAAATTAGTCTGGCTAAACAGGATATTTCTATGTTAGAGCAGCCTGAAAAAGAGATACAATATGCCTTTAATTAGAAGCCAGAATATAGCCGAAATGTAGATTTAATTGGACATTTAAGACTTTAATTTTAAAATCCTATATCAGAATGGTTCGATATTACCCAGTGAAAGTCTGGAATGTGTATACTATCAACCCTGACGTGAAATGAATCTGGCTAAGCAGGAGGTTTCGATATTAGAGCAGCCTGAAAAAGAGATACAATATGCCATTAATTAGCAGCCTGAAAATGAGTTGAAATATTGCTTTAATTGTACATTTAAGACTTTAATTTTAAAATCCTATATCAGAATGGTCCGATATTACCCAGTGACAGTCTGGGATGTGTACACTATAAACCTGAGGTGAAATGAGTCTGGCTAAACAGGAGGTTTCGTTTATAGAGCAGCCTGAAAAAGAGTTACAATATGGCTTTAATTAGCAGCCTGAAAAAGAGTTGAAATATAGCTTTAAGTGGACATTTAAACCTTTAATTTTTAAATCCTATGTCAGAATATTCCAATATTACCCAGTGACAGTCTGGGATGTGTATACTATCACCCTGACGTGAAATGAGTCAGGCTAAACCGGAGATTTCGTTTCAAGAGCAGCCTGAAAAAGAGATACAATATGCCTTTAATTAGAAGCCAGAATATAGCCGAAATGTAGATTTAATTGGACATTTAAGACTTTAATTTTAAAATCCTATATCAGAATGGTTCGATATTACCCAGTGAAAGTCTGGAATGTGTATACTATCACCCTGACGTGAAATGAATCTGGCTAAGCAGGAGGTTTCGATGTTAGAGCAGCCTGAAAAAGAGTTACAATATGGCTTTAATTAGCAGCCTGAAAATGAGTTGAAATATAGCTTTAGTTGGAAATTTAAACCTTTAATTTTTAAATCCTATATCGGAATAGTCCAATATTACCCAGTGACACACTGGGATGTGTATACTATCACCCTGATATGAAATGAGTCTGTCTAAACAGGAGGTTTCGATGTTAGAGCAGCCTAAAAAAGATTTACAATATGGCTTTAATTAGCAGCCTGAAAATAAGTTGAAATATAGCTTTAAGTGGATATTTAAGCCTTTAATTTTTAATTCCTATATCAGAATAGTCCAATATTACCCAGTGACAGTCTGGGATGTGTATATTATCAGCCTGATGTGACATGAGTCTGGCTAAACAGGAAGTTTCGATGCTAGAGCAGCCTGAAAAAGAGTTACAATATGGCTTTAATTAGCAGCCTGAAAAAGAGTTGAAATATAGCTTTACGTGGACATTTAAACCTTTAATTTTTAAATCCTGTATCAAAATAGTCCAATATTACCCAGTGACAGTCTGGGATGTGTATACTATCACGCTGACGTGAAATGAGTCTGGCTAAACAGGAGGTTTCGTTGTTAGAGCAGCCTGAAAAAGAGTTACAATATGTCTTTAATTAGAAGCCAGAATATAGCATAAATATTGCTTTAATTGCACATTTAAGACTTTAATTTTAAAATCCTGAATCAGAATGGTACGATATTACCCAGTGAAAGTCTGGGATGTATATACTATCACCCTGAGGTGAAATGAGTCTGGCTAAACAGGAAGTTTCAATATTAGAGCAGCCTGAAAAAGAGTTACAATATGGCTTTAATTAGCAGCCAAAATATAGCCGAAATATAGATTTAATTGAACATTTAAGACTTTAATTTTAAAATTCTGAATCAGAATGTTCCGATATTACCCAGTGAAAGTCTGAGATGTGTATACTATCACCGTGAGGTGAAATGAGTCTGGCTAAACAGGAGATTTCGTTTATAGAGCAGCCTGAAAAAGCGTTACAATATGGCTTTAATTAGCAGCCTGAAAAAGAGTTGAAATATAGCTTTAAGTGGACATTTAAACCTTTAATTTTTAAATCCTATATCAGAATAGTCCAATATTACCCAGTGACAGTCTGGGATGTGTATACTATCACCCTCAGGTGAAATGAGTCTGGCTAAACAGGAGGTTTCGATGTTAGAGCAGTCTGAAAAAGTTACAATGTGGCTTTAATTAGCAGGCTGAAAGAGTTGAAATATAGCTTTAAGTGGATATTTAAGCCTTTAATTTTAAAATCAATACATCAGAATAGTCCAATATTACCTAGTGACAGTCTGGGATGTGTATATTATCACCCTGATGTGACATGAGTCTGGCTAAACAGGAAGTTTCGATGTTAGAGCAGCCTGAAAAAGAGTTACAATATGGCTTTAATTAGCAGCCTGAAAAAGAGTTGAAATATAGCTTAATTGGACATTTAAGCCTTTAATTTTAAAATCCTATATCAGAATGGACCAATATTACCCAGTGACAGTCTGGGATGTGAATACTATCACCCTGATGTGAAATGAGTATGGATAAACAGGAGGTTTCAATGTTAGAGCAGCCTGAAAAAGAGATACAATATTGCTTTAATTAGCAGCCTGAAAATGAGTTGAATTATAGATTTAATTGGACATTAAAGCTTTTAATTTTAAAATCCTATATCAGAATGGTCCGATTTTACCCAGTGAAAGTCTTGGATGTGTATACTATCACCCTGAGGTGAAATTTGTCTGGCTAAACAGGATATTTCTATGTTAGAGCAGCCTGAAAAAGAGATACAATATGCCTTTAATTAGAAGCCAGAATATAGCCGAAATGTAGATTTAATTGGACATTTAAGACTTTAATTTTAAAATCCTATATCAGAATGGTTCGATATTACCCAGTGAAAGTCTGGAATGTGTATACTATCAACCCTGACGTGAAATGAATCTGGCTAAGCAGGAGGTTTCGATATTAGAGCAGCCTGAAAAAGAGATACAATATGCCATTAATTAGCAGCCTGAAAATGAGTTGAAATATTGCTTTAATTGTACATTTAAGACTTTAATTTTAAAATCCTATATCAGAATAGTCCAATATTACCCAGTGACAGTCTGGGATGTGTATATTATCAGCCTGATGTGACATGATTCTGGCTAAACAGGAAGTTTCGATGCTAGAGCAGCCTGAAAAAGAGTTACAATATGGCTTTAATTAGCAGCCTGAAAAAGAGTTGAAATATAGCTTTACGTGGACATTTAAACCTTTAATTTTTAAATCCTGTATCAAAATAGTCCAATATTACCCAGTGACAGTCTGGGATGTGTATACTATCACGCTGACGTGAAATGAGTCTGGCTAAACAGGAGGTTTCGTTGTTAGAGCAGCCTGAAAAAGAGTTACAATATGTCTTTAATTAGAAGCCAGAATATAGCATAAATATTGCTTTAATTGCACATTTAAGACTTTAATTTTAAAATCCTGAATCAGAATGGTACGATATTACCCAGTGAAAGTCTGGGATGTATATACTATCACCCTGAGGTGAAATGAGTCTGGCTAAACAGGAAGTTTCAATATTAGAGCAGCCTGAAAAAGAGTTACAATATGGCTTTAATTAGCAGCCTGAAAAAGAGTTGAAATATAGCTTTACGTGGACATTTAAACCTTTAATTTTTAAATCCTGTATCAGAATAGTCCAATATTACCCAGTGACAGTCTGGGATGTGTTTACTATCACCCTGAGGTGAAATGAGTCTGGCTAAACAGGAAGTTTCGATGTTAGAGCAGCCTGAAAAAGAGTTGAAATATAGCTTTCCGTGGACATTTAAACCTTTAATTTTTAAATCCTGTATCAGAATAGTCCAATATTACCCAGTGACAGTCTGGGATGTGTATACTATCACCCTGATGTGAAATGAGTCTGGCTAAACAGGTTTCGATGTTAGAGCAGCCTGAAAAAGATTTACAATATGGCTTTAATTAGCAGCCTGAAAACAAGTTGAAATATTGGTTTACGTGGATATTTAAACCTTTAATTTTTAAATCCTGTATCAGAATAGTCCAATATTACCCACTGACAGTCTGGGATGTGTATACTATCACCCTGGCGTGAAATGAGTCTGGCTAAACAAGACGTTTCGATGTTAGAGCAGTCTGACAAAGAGATACAATATGGCTTTAATTAGCAGCCAAAATATAGCCGAAATATAGATTTAATTGAACATTTAAGACTTTAATTTTAAAATTCTGAATCAGAATGTTCCGATATTACCCAGTGAAAGTCTGAGATGTGTATACTATCACCGTGAGGTGAAATGAGTCTGGCTAAACAGGAGATTTCGTTTATAGAGCAGCCTGAAAAAGCGTTACAATATGGCTTTAATTAGCAGCCTGAAAAAGAGTTGAAATATAGCTTTAAGTGGACATTTAAACCTTTAATTTTTAAATCCTATATCAGAATAGTCCAATATTACCCAGTGACAGTCTGGGATGTGTATACTATCACCCTGAGGTGAAATGAGTCTGGCTAAACAGGAGGTTTCGATGTTAGAGCAGTCTGAAAAAGTTACAATGTGGCTTTAATTAGCAGGCTGAAAGAGTTGAAATATAGCTTTAAGTGGATATTTAAGCCTTTAATTTTAAAATCAATACATCAGAATAGTCCAATATTACCTAGTGACAGTCTGGGATGTGTATATTATCACCCTGATGTGACATGAGTCTGGCTAAACAGGAAGTTTCGATGTTAGAGCAGCCTGAAAAAGAGTTACAATATGGCTTTAATTAGCAGCCTGAAAAAGAGTTGAAATATAGCTTAATTGGACATTTAAGCCTTTAATTTTAAAATCCTATATCAGAATGGACCAATATTACCCAGTGACAGTCTGGGATGTGTATACTATCACCCTGATGTGAAATGAGTATGGATAAACAGGAGGTTTCAATGTTAGAGCAGCCTGAAAAAGAGATACAATATTGCTTTAATTAGCAGCCTGAAAATGAGTTGAATTATAGATTTAATTGGACATTAAAGCTTTTAATTTTAAAATCCTATATCAGAATGGTCCGATTTTACCCAGTGAAAGTCTTGGATGTGTATACTATCACCCTGAGGTGAAATTAGTCTGGCTAAACAGGATATTTCTATGTTAGAGCAGCCTGAAAAAGAGATACAATATGCCTTTAATTAGAAGCCAGAATATAGCCGAAATGTAGATTTAATTGGACATTTAAGACTTTAATTTTAAAATCCTATATCAGAATGGTTCGATATTACCCAGTGAAAGTCTGGAATGTGTATACTATCAACCCTGACGTGAAATGAATCTGGCTAAGCAGGAGGTTTCGATATTAGAGCAGCCTGAAAAAGAGATACAATATGCCATTAATTAGCAGCCTGAAAATGAGTTGAAATATTGCTTTAATTGTACATTTAAGACTTTAATTTTAAAATCCTATATCAGAATGGTCCGATATTACCCAGTGACAGTCTGGGATGTGTACACTATAAACCTGAGGTGAAATGAGTCTGGCTAAACAGGAGGTTTCGTTTATAGAGCAGCCTGAAAAAGAGTTACAATATGGCTTTAATTAGCAGCCTGAAAAAGAGTTGAAATATAGCTTTAAGTGGACATTTAAACCTTTAATTTTTAAATCCTATGTCAGAATATTCCAATATTACCCAGTGACAGTCTGGGATGTGTATACTATCACCCTGACGTGAAATGAGTCAGGCTAAACCGGAGATTTCGTTTCAAGAGCAGCCTGAAAAAGAGATACAATATGCCTTTAATTAGAAGCCAGAATATAGCCGAAATGTAGATTTAATTGGACATTTAAGACTTTAATTTTAAAATCCTATATCAGAATGGTTCGATATTACCCAGTGAAAGTCTGGAATGTGTATACTATCACCCTGACGTGAAATGAATCTGGCTAAGCAGGAGGTTTCGATGTTAGAGCAGCCTGAAAAAGAGTTACAATATGGCTTTAATTAGCAGCCTGAAAATGAGTTGAAATATAGCTTTAGTTGGAAATTTAAACCTTTAATTTTTAAATCCTATATCGGAATAGTCCAATATTACCCAGTGACACACTGGGATGTGTATACTATCACCCTGATATGAAATGAGTCTGTCTAAACAGGAGGTTTCGATGTTAGAGCAGCCTAAAAAAGATTTACAATATGGCTTTAATTAGCAGCCTGAAAATAAGTTGAAATATAGCTTTAAGTGGATATTTAAGCCTTTAATTTTTAATTCCTATATCAGAATAGTCCAATATTACCCAGTGACAGTCTGGGATGTGTATATTATCAGCCTGATGTGACATGAGTCTGGCTAAACAGGAAGTTTCGATGCTAGAGCAGCCTGAAAAAGAGTTACAATATGGCTTTAATTAGCAGCCTGAAAAAGAGTTGAAATATAGCTTTACGTGGACATTTAAACCTTTAATTTTTAAATCCTGTATCAAAATAGTCCAATATTACCCAGTGACAGTCTGGGATGTGTATACTATCACGCTGACGTGAAATGAGTCTGGCTAAACAGGAGGTTTCGTTGTTAGAGCAGCCTGAAAAAGAGTTACAATATGTCTTTAATTAGAAGCCAGAATATAGCATAAATATTGCTTTAATTGCACATTTAAGACTTTAATTTTAAAATCCTGAATCAGAATGGTACGATATTACCCAGTGAAAGTCTGGGATGTATATACTATCACCCTGAGGTGAAATGAGTCTGGCTAAACAGGAAGTTTCAATATTAGAGCAGCCTGAAAAAGAGTTACAATATGGCTTTAATTAGCAGCCAAAATATAGCCGAAATATAGATTTAATTGAACATTTAAGACTTTAATTTTAAAATTCTGAATCAGAATGTTCCGATATTACCCAGTGAAAGTCTGAGATGTGTATACTATCACCGTGAGGTGAAATGAGTCTGGCTAAACAGGAGATTTCGTTTATAGAGCAGCCTGAAAAAGCGTTACAATATGGCTTTAATTAGCAGCCTGAAAAAGAGTTGAAATATAGCTTTAAGTGGACATTTAAACCTTTAATTTTTAAATCCTATATCAGAATAGTCCAATATTACCCAGTGACAGTCTGGGATGTGTATACTATCACCCTGAGGTGAAATGAGTCTGGCTAAACAGGAGGTTTCGATGTTAGAGCAGTCTGAAAAAGTTACAATGTGGCTTTAATTAGCAGGCTGAAAGAGTTGAAATATAGCTTTAAGTGGATATTTAAGCCTTTAATTTTAAAATCAATACATCAGAATAGTCCAATATTACCTAGTGACAGTCTGGGATGTGTATATTATCACCCTGATGTGACATGAGTCTGGCTAAACAGGAAGTTTCGATGTTAGAGCAGCCTGAAAAAGAGTTACAATATGGCTTTAATTAGCAGCCTGAAAAAGAGTTGAAATATAGCTTAATTGGACATTTAAGCCTTTAATTTTAAAATCCTATATCAGAATGGACCAATATTACCCAGTGACAGTCTGGGATGTGTATACTATCACCCTGATGTGAAATGAGTATGGATAAACAGGAGGTTTCAATGTTAGAGCAGCCTGAAAAAGAGATACAATATTGCTTTAATTAGCAGCCTGAAAATGAGTTGAATTATAGATTTAATTGGACATTAAAGCTTTTAATTTTAAAATCCTATATCAGAATGGTCCGATTTTACCCAGTGAAAGTCTTGGATGTGTATACTATCACCCTGAGGTGAAATTAGTCTGGCTAAACAGGATATTTCTATGTTAGAGCAGCCTGAAAAAGAGATACAATATGCCTTTAATTAGAAGCCAGAATATAGCCGAAATGTAGATTTAATTGGACATTTAAGACTTTAATTTTAAAATCCTATATCAGAATGGTTCGATATTACCCAGTGAAAGTCTGGAATGTGTATACTATCAACCCTGACGTGAAATGAATCTGGCTAAGCAGGAGGTTTCGATATTAGAGCAGCCTGAAAAAGAGATACAATATGCCATTAATTAGCAGCCTGAAAATGAGTTGAAATATTGCTTTAATTGTACATTTAAGACTTTAATTTTAAAATCCTATATCAGAATGGTCCGATATTACCCAGTGACAGTCTGGGATGTGTACACTATAAACCTGAGGTGAAATGAGTCTGGCTAAACAGGAGGTTTCGTTTATAGAGCAGCCTGAAAAAGAGTTACAATATGGCTTTAATTAGCAGCCTGAAAAAGAGTTGAAATATAGCTTTAAGTGGACATTTAAACCTTTAATTTTTAAATCCTATGTCAGAATATTCCAATATTACCCAGTGACAGTCTGGGATGTGTATACTATCACCCTGACGTGAAATGAGTCAGGCTAAACCGGAGATTTCGTTTCAAGAGCAGCCTGAAAAAGAGGTAAAATATGCCCTTAATTAGAAGCCAGAATATATCCAAAATATAGATTTAATTGGACATTTAAGCCATTAATTTTAAAATCCTATATCAGATTAGTCCAATATTACCCAGTGACAGTCTGGGATGTGTATACTATCACCCTGATGTGAAATGGGTCTGTCTAAACAGGATATTTCGATGTTAGAGCAGCCTGAAAAAGAGTTACAATATGGCTTTAATTAGCAGCCTGAAAAAGAGTTGAAATATAGCTTTAAGTGGACATTTAAACCTTTAATTTTTAAATCCTTTATCAGAATATTCCAATATTACCCAGTGACAGTCTGGGATGTGTATACTAACACGCTGACGTGAAATGAGTCTGGCTAAACAGGAGGTTTCGTTGTTAGAGCAGCGTGAAAAAGAGTTACAATATGTCTTTAATTAGAAGCCAGAATATAGCATAAATATTGCTTTAATTGCACATTTAAGACTTTAATTTTAAAATCCTGAATCAGAATGGTATGATATTACCCAGTGAAAGTCTGGGATGTGTATACTATCACCCTGAGGTGAAATGAGTCTGGCTAAACAGGAAGTTTTAATATTAGAGCAGCCTGAAAAAGAGTTACAATATGGCTTTAATTAGCAGCCTGAAAAAGAGTTGAAATATTGCTTTACATGGATATTTAAACCTTTAATTTTTAAATCCTGTATCAGAATAGTCCAATATTACCCACTGACAGTCTGGGATGTGTATACTATCACCCTGACGTGAAATGAGTCTGGCTAAACAAGACGTTTCGATGTTAAAGCAGTCTGACAAAGAGATACAATATGGCTTTAATTAGCAGCCAAAATATAGCCGAAATATAGATTTAATTGGACATTTAAGACTTTAATTTTAAAATTCTGAATCAGAATGTTCCGATATTACCCAGTGAAATTCTGGGATGTGTATTCTATCACCGTGACGTGAAATGAGTCTGGCTAAATAGGAGATTTCGTTTATAGAGCAGCCTGAAAAAGCGTTACAATATGGCTTTAATCAGCAGCCTGAAAATGAGTTGAAATATTGCTTTAATTGGACATTTAAGCCTTTAATTTTAAAATCCTATATCAGAATGAACCAATATTACCCAGTTACAGTCTGGGATGTGTATACTATCACCCTGATGTGAAATTTGTCTGGATAAACCGGAGGTTGTAATGTTAGAGCAGCCTGAAAAAGAGGTAAAATATGCCCTTAATTAGAAGCCAGAATATAGCCGAAATGTAGATTTAATTGGACATTTAAGACTTTAATTTTAAAATCCTATATCAGATTAGTCCAATATTACCCAGTGACAGTCTGGGATGTGTATACTATCACCCTGATGTGAAATGAGTCTGTCTAAACAGGATATTTCGATGTTAGAGCAGCCTGAAAAAGAGTTACAATATGGCTTTAATTAGCAGCCTGAAAAAGAGTTGAAATATAGCTTTAAGTGGACATTTAAACCTTTAATTTTTAAATCCTTTATCAGAATAGTCCAATATTACCCAGTGACAGTCTGGGATGTGTATACTGTCACCCTGACGTGAAATGAATCTGGCAAAACAGGAGATTTCGTTTATAGAGCAGGCTGAAAAAGCATTACAATATGGCATTAATTAGCAGCCTGAAAATGAGTTGAAATATTGCTTTAGTTGGACATTTAAGCCTTTAATTTTAAAATCCTATTTCAGAATAGTCCTATATTACCCTGTGACAGTCTGGGCTGTGTATACTATCACCCTGAGGTGAAATTAGTCTGGCTAAACAGGACATTTATATGTTAGAGCAGCCTGAAAAAGAGATACAATATGCCTTTAATTAGAAGCCAGAATATAGCCGAAATGTAGATTTAATTGGACATTCAAGACTTTAATTTTAAAATCCTATATCAGAATGGTCCGATATTACCCAGTGAAAGTCTGGAATGTGTATACTATCACCCTGACGTGAAATGAATCTGGCTAAGCAGGAGGTTTCGATGTTAGAGCAGCCTGAAAAAGAGTTACAATATGTCTTTAATTAGAATACAGGATATAGCCGACATATTGATTTAATTGGACATTTAAGACTTTAATTTTAAAATCCTATATCAGAATGGTCCGATATTACCCAGTGAAAGTCTTGGATGTGTATACTATCACCATGAGGTGAAATGAGTCTGGCTAAACAGGATATTTATATGTTAGAGCAGCCTGAAAAAGAGATACAATATGCCTTTAATTAGAAGCCAGAATATTGCCGAAATGTAGATTTAATTGGACATTTAAGTCTACAATTTTAAAATCCTATATCAGAATGGTTCGATATTACCCAGTGAAAGTCTTGGATGTGTATACTATCACCCTGAGGTGAAATGAGTCTGGCTAAACAGGAAGCTTCGATGTTAGAGCAGCCTGAAAAAGACTTACAATATGGCTTTAATTAGCAGCCTGTAAAAGAGTTGAAATATAGCTTTACGTGGACATTTAAACCTTTAATTTTTAAATCCTGTATCAGAATAGTCCAATATTACCCAGTGACAGTCTGGGATGTGTATACTATCACCCTGATGCGAAATGTGTCTGGATAAACCGGAGGCTTCGATGTTAGAGCAGCCTGAAAAAGAGATACATTATGCCTTTAATTAGAAGCCAGAATATAGCCGATATATAGATTTAATTGGACATTTAAACCATTAATTTTAAAATCCTATATCAGAATAGTCCAATATTAACCAGTGACAGTCTGGGATGTGTATACTATCAAGCTGATGTGAAATGAGTCTGGCTAAACAGGAGGTTTCAATGTTAGAGCAGCCTGAAAAAGAGTTACAATATGGCTTTAATTAGCAGCCTGAAAAATAGTTGAAATATAGCTTTACTTGGACATTTAAACCTTTAATTTTTAAGTCCTGTATCAGAATAGTCCAATATTACCCAGTGACAGTCTGGGATGTGTATACTATCACCCTGACGTGAAATGAATCTGGCTAAACAGGAGATTTCGTTTATAGAGCAGCCTGAAAAAGCGTTACAATATGGCTTTAATTAGCAGCCTGAACATGAGTTGAAATATTGCTTTAATTGGACATTTAAGCCTTTAATTTTAAAATCCTATTTCAGAATAGTCCTATATTACCCTGTGACAGTCTGGGCTGTGTATACTATCACCCTGAGGTGAAATTAGTCTGGCTAAACAGGACATTTATATGTTAGAGCAGCCTGAAGAAGAGATACAATATGGCTTTAATTAGCAGCCTGACAATGAGTTGAAATATTGCTTTAATTGGACATTAAAGCCTTTAATTTTAAAATCCTATATCAGAATAGTTCAATATTACCCAGTGACAGTCTGGGCTGTGTATACTATCACCCTGATGTGAAATGAGTCTGGCTAAACAGGAGGTTTCGATGTTTGAGCAGCCTGAAAAAGAGTTACAATATGTCTTTAATTAGAATACAGGATATAGCCGACATATTGATTTAATTGGACATTTAAGACTTTAATTTTAAAATCCTATATCAGAATGGTCCGATATTACCCAGTGAAAGTCTTGGATGTGTATACTATCACCATGAGGTGAAATGAGTCTGGCTAAACAGGATATTTATATGTTAGAGCAGCCTGAAAAAGAGATACAATATGCCTTTAATTAGAAGCCAGAATATAGCCAAAATGTAGATTTAATTGGACATTTAAGACTACAATTTTAAAATCCTATATCAGAATGGTTCGATATTACCCAGTGAAAGTCTTGGATGTGTATACTATCACCCTGAGGTGAAATGAGTCTGGCTAAACAGGATATTTATATGTTAGAGCAGCCTGAAAAAGCATTACAATATGCCTTTAATTAGAAGCCAGAATATAGCAGAAATATTGCTTTAATTGCACATTTAAGACTTTAATTTTAAAATCCTGAATCAGAATGGTCCGATATTACCCAGTGAAAGTCTGGGATGTGTATACTATCACCCAGAGGTGAAATGAGTCTGGCTAAACAGGAAGCTTCGATGTTAGAGCAGCCTGAAAAAGAGTTACAATATGGCTTTAATTAGCAGCCTGAAAAAGAGTTGAAATATAGCTTTACTTGGACATTTAAACGTTTAATTTTTAAATCCTGTATCAGAATAGTCCAATATTACCCAGTGACAGTCTGGGATGTGTATACTATCACCCTGACGTGAAATGAATCTGGCTAAACAGGAGATTTCGTTTATAGAGCAGCCTGAAAAAGCGTTACAATATGGCTTTAATTAGCAGCCTGAAAATGAGTTGAAATATTGCTTTAATTGGACATTTAAGCCTTTAATTTTAAAATCCTATATCAGAATAGTCCAATATTAACCAGTGACAGTCTGGGATGTGTATACTATCACGCTGATGTGAAATGAGTCTGGCTAAACAGGAGGTTTCAATGTTAGTGCAGCTTGAAAAAGAGATAAAATATGGCTTTAATTAGCAGCATGAAAATGAGTTGAATTATAGATTTAATTGGACATTTAAGCCTTTAATTTTAAAATCCTTTATCAGAATAGTCCAATATTACCCAGTGACAGTCTGGGATGTGTATACTATCACCCTGACGTGAAATGAGTCTGGCTAAACAGGAGGTTTCGATGTTAGAGCAGCCTGAAAAAGCGTTACAATAAGCCTTTAATTAGAAGCCAAAATATAGCTGAAATATAGACTTAATTGGACATTTAAGACTTTAATTTTAAAATCCTATATCAGAATGGTCCGATATTACCCAGTGAAAGTATTGGATGTGTATACTATCACCCTGAGATGAAATGAGTCTGGCTAAACAGGACATTTCGATGTTAGAGCAGCCTGAAAAAGCGTTACAATAAGCCTTTAATTAGAAGCCAGAATATAGCAGAAATATTGCTTTAATTGCACATTTAAGACTTTAATTTTAAAATCCTGAATCAGAATGGTCCGATATTACCCAGTGAAAGTCTGGGATGTGTATACGATCACCCTGAGGTGAAATGAATCTGGCTAAACAGGAAGCTTCGATGTTAGAGCAGCCTGAAAAAGAGTTACAATATGGCTTTAATTAGCAGCCTGAAAAAGAGTTGAAATATAGCTTTAGTTGGAAATTTAAACCTTTAATTTTTAAATCCTATATCGGAATAGTCCAATATTACCCAGTGACACACTGGGATGTGTATACTATCACCCTGATGTGAAATGAGTCTGTCTAAACAGGAGGTTTCGATGTTAGAGCAGCCTAAACAAGATTTACAATATGGCTTTAATTAGCAGCCTGAAAACAAGTTGAAATATAGCTTTAAGTGGATATTTAAACCTTTAATTTTTAATTCCTATATCAGAATAGTCCAATATTACCCAGTGACAGTCTGGGATGTGTATACTATCACCCTGAGGTGAAATGAGTCTGGCTAAACAGGAGGTTTCGTTTATAGAGCAGCCTGAAAAAGAGTTACAATATGGCTTTAATTAGCAGCCTGAAAATGAGTTGAAATATTGCTTTAATTGGACATTTAAGCCTTTAGTTTTAAAATCAATAAATCAGAATGGTACAATATTACCCAGTGACAGTCTGGGATGTGTATATTATCAGCCTGATGTGACATGAGTCTGGCTAAACAGGAAGTTTCGATGCTAGAGCAGCCTGAAAAAGAGTTACAATATGGCTTTAATTAGCAGCCTGAAAAAGAGTTGAAATATAGCTTTACGTGAACATTTAAACCTTTAATTTTTAAATCCTGTATCAGAATAGTCCAATATTACCCAGTGAAAGTCTGGGATGTGTATAATATCACCCTGATGTGAAATGTGTCTGGATAAACCGGAGGTTTCAATGTTAGAGCAGCCTGAAAAAGAGGTAAAATATGCCTTTAATTAGAAGCCATAGATATATAGATTTAATTGGACATTTAAACCATTAATTTTAAAATCCTATATCAGAATAGTCCAATATTAACCAGTGACAGTCTGGGATGTGTATACTATCAAGCTGATGTGAAATGAGTCTGGCTAAACAGGAGGTTTCAATGTTAGAGCAGCCTGAAAAAGAGTTACAATATGGCTTTAATTAGCAGCCTGAAAAAGAGTTGAAATATAGCTTTACTTGGACATTTAAACCTTTAATTTTTAAATCCTGTATCAGAATAGTCCAATATTACCCAGTGACAGTCTGGGATGTGTATACTATCACCCTGACGTGAAATGAATCTGGCTAAACAGGAGATTTCGTTTATAGAGCAGCCTGAAAAAGCGTTACAATATGGCTTTAATTAGCAGCCTGAACATGAGTTGAAATATTGCTTTAATTGGACATTTAAGCCTTTAATTTTAAAATCCTATTTCAGAATAGTCCTATATTACCCTGTGACAGTCTGGGCTGTGTATACTATCACCGTGAGGTGAAATTAGTCTGGCTAAACAGGACATTTATATGTTAGAGCAGCCAGAAAAAGAGATACAATATGCCTTTAATTAGAAGCCAGAATATAGCCGAAATGTAGATTTAATTGGACATTTAAGACTTTAATTTTAAAATCCTATATCCGAATGGTCCGATATTACCCAGTGAAAGTCTGGAATGTGTATACTATCACCCTGACGTGAAATTAATCTGGCTAAGCAGGAGGTTTCGATGTTAGAGCAGCCTGAAAAAGAGATACAATATGCCATTAATCAGAAGCAAGAATATAGCCGAAATATAGATTTAATTGGACATTTAAGACTTTAATTTTAAAATCCTATATCAGAGTGGTCTGATATTACCCAGTGAAAGTCTGGGATGTGTATACTATCACCCTGAGGTGAAATGAGTCTGGCTAAATAGGAGGTTTCGTTAAAAGAGCAGCCTGGAAAAGCGTTACAATATGGCTTTAATTAGCAGCCTGAAAATGAGTTGAAATATTGCTTTAATTGGACATTAAAGCCTTTAATTTTAAAATCCTATATCAGAATAGTTCAATATTACCCAGTGACAGTCTGGGCTGTGTATACTATCACCCTGATGTGAAATGAGTCTGGCTAAACAGGAGGTTTCGATGTTTGAGCAGCCTGAAAAAGAGTTACAATATGTCTTTAATTAGAATACAGGATATAGCCGACATATTGATTTAATTGGACATTTAAGACTTTAATTTTAAAATCCTATATCAGAATGGTCCGATATTACCCAGTGAAAGTCTTGGATGTGTATACTATCACCATGAGGTGAAATGAGTCTGGCTAAACAGGATATTTATATGTTAGAGCAGCCTGAAAAAGAGATACAATATGCCTTTAATTAGAAGCCAGAATATAGCCGAAATGTAGATTTAATTGGACATTTAAGACTACAATTTTAAAATCCTATATCAGAATGGTTCGATATTACCCAGTGAAAGTCTTGGATGTGTATACTATCACCCTGAGGTGAAATGAGTTTGGCTAAACAGGAAGCTTCGATGTTAGAGCAGCCTGAAAAATAGTTACAATATGGCTTTAATTAACAGCCTGTAAAAGAGTTGAAATATAGCTTTACGTGGACATTTAAACCTTTAATTTTTAAATCCTGTATCAGAATAGTCCAATATTACCCAGTGACAGTCTGGGATGTGTATACTATCACCCTGATGTGAAATGTGTCTGGATAAACCGGAGGCTTCGATGTTAGAGCAGCCTGAAAAAGAGATACATTATGCCTTTAATTAGAAGCCAGAATATAGCCGATATATAGATTTAATTGGACATTTAAACCATTAATTTTAAAATCCTATATCAGAATAGTCCAATATTAACCAGTGACAGTCTGGGATGTGTATACTATCAAGCTGACGTGAAATGAATCTGGCTAAACAGGAGATTTCGTTCATAGAGCAGCCTGAAAAAGCGTTACAATATGGCTTTAATTAGCAGCCTGAAAATGAGTTGAAATATTGCTTTAATTGGACATTTAAGCCTTTAATTTTAAAATCCTATATCAGAATAGTCCAATATTAACCAGTGACAGTCTGGGATGTGTATACTATCACGCTGATGTGAAATGAGTCTGGCTAAACAGGAGGTTTCAATGTTAGTGCAGCTTGAAAAAGAGATAAAATATGGCTTTAATTAGCAGCATGAAAATGAATTGAATTATAGATTTAATTGGACATTTAAGCCTTTAATTTTAAAATCCTTTATCAGAATAGTCCAATATTACCCAGTGACAGTCTGGGATGTGTATACTATCACGCTGATGTGAAATGAGTCTGGCTAAACAGGAGGTTTCAATGTTAGTGCAGCTTGAAAAAGAGATAAAATATGGCTTTAATTAGCAGCATGAAAATGAATTGAATTATAGATTTAATTGGACATTTAAGCCTTTAATTTTAAAATCCTTTATCAGAATAGTCCAATATTACCCAGTGACAGTCTGGGATGTGTATACTATCACCCTGACGTGAAATGAGTCTGGCTAAACAGGAGGTTTCGATGTTAGAGCAGCCTGAAAAAGAGATACAATATGCCTTTAATTAGAAGCCAAAATATAGCTGAAATATAGACTTAATTGGACATTTAAGACTTTAATTTTAAAATCCTATATCAGAATGGTCCGATATTACCCAGTGAAAGTCTTGGATGTGTATACTATCACCCTGAGATGAAATGAGTCTGGCTAAACAGGACATTTCGATGTTAGAGCAGCCTGAAAAAGCGTTACAATAAGCCTTTAATTAGAAGCCAGAATATAGCAGAAATATTGCTTTAATTGCACATTTAAGACTTTAATTTTAAAATCCTGAATCAGAATGGTCCGATATTACCCAGTGAAAGTCTGGGATGTGTATACGATCACCCTGAGGTGAAATGAATCTGGCTAAACAGGAAGCTTCGATGTTAGAGCAGCCTGAAAAAGAGTTACAATATGGCTTTAATTAGCAGCCTGAAAAAGAGTTGAAATATAGCTTTAGTTGGAAATTTAAACCTTTAATTTTTAAATCCTATATCGGAATAGTCCAATATTACCCAGTGACACACTGGGATGTGTATACTATCACCCTGATGTGAAATGAGTCTGTCTAAACAGGAGGTTTCGATGTTAGAGCAGCCTAAACAAGATTTACAATATGGCTTTAATTAGCAGCCTGAAAACAAGTTGAAATATAGCTTTAAGTGGATATTTAAACCTTTAATTTTTAATTCCTATATCAGAATAGTCCAATATTACCCAGTGACAGTCTGGGATGTGTATACTATCACCCTGAGGTGAAATGAGTCTGGCTAAACAGGAGGTTTCGTTTATAGAGCAGCCTGAAAAAGAGTTACAATATGGCTTTAATTAGCAGCCTGAAAATGAGTTGAAATATTGCTTTAATTGGACATTTAAGCCTTTAGTTTTAAAATCAATAAATCAGAATGGTACAATATTACCCAGTGACAGTCTGGGATGTGTATATTATCAGCCTGATGTGACATGAGTCTGGCTAAACAGGAAGTTTCGATGCTAGAGCAGCCTGAAAAAGAGTTACAATATGGCTTTAATTAGCAGCCTGAAAAAGAGTTGAAATATAGCTTTACGTGAACATTTAAACCTTTAATTTTTAAATCCTGTATCAGAATAGTCCAATATTACCCAGTGAAAGTCTGGGATGTGTATAATATCACCCTGATGTGAAATGTGTCTGGATAAACTGGAGGTTTCAATGTTAGAGCAGCCTGAAAAAGAGGTAAAATATGCCTTTAATTAGAAGCCATAGATATATAGATTTAATTGGACATTTAAACCATTAATTTTAAAATCCTATATCAGAATAGTCCAATATTAACCAGTGACAGTCTGGGATGTGTATACTATCAAGCTGATGTGAAATGAGTCTGGCTAAACAGGAGGTTTCAATGTTAGAGCAGCCTGAAAAAGAGTTACAATATGGCTTTAATTAGCAGCCTGAAAAAGAGTTGAAATATAGCTTTACTTGGACATTTAAACCTTTAATTTTTAAATCCTGTATCAGAATAGTCCAATATTACCCAGTGACAGTCTGGGATGTGTATACTATCACCCTGACGTGAAATGAATCTGGCTAAACAGGAGATTTCGTTTATAGAGCAGCCTGAAAAAGCGTTACAATATGGCTTTAATTAGCAGCCTGAACATGAGTTGAAATATTGCTTTAATTGGACATTTAAGCCTTTAATTTTAAAATCCTATTTCAGAATAGTCCTATATTACCCTGTGACAGTCTGGGCTGTGTATACTATCACCCTGAGGTGAAATTAGTCTGGCTAAACAGGACATTTATATGTTAGAGCAGCCTGAAAAAGAGATACAATATGCCTTTAATTAGAAGCCAGAATATAGCCGAAATGTAGATTTAATTGGACATTTAAGACTTTAATTTTAAAATCCTATATCCGAATGGTCCGATATTACCCAGTGAAAGTCTGGAATGTGTATACTATCACCCTGACGTGAAATTAATCTGGCTAAGCAGGAGGTTTCGATGTTAGAGCAGCCTGAAAAAGAGATACAATATGCCATTAATCAGAAGCAAGAATATAGCCGAAATATAGATTTAATTGGACATTTAAGACTTTAATTTTAAAATCATATATCAGAGTGGTCTGATATTACCCAGTGAAAGTCTGGGATGTGTATACTATCACCCTGAGGTGAAATGAGTCTGGCTAAATAGGAGGTTTCGTTAAAAGAGCAGCCTGGAAAAGCGTTACAATATGGCTTTAATTAGCAGCCTGTAAAAGAGTTGAAATATAGCTTTAAGTGGATATTTAAACCTTTAATTTTTAATTCCTATATCAGAATAGTCCAATATTACCCAGTGACAGTCTGGGATGTGTATACTATCACCCTGAGGTGAAATGAGTCTGGCTAAACAGGAGGTTTCGTTTATAGAGCAGCCTGAAAAAGAGTTACAATATGGCTTTAATTAGCAGCCTGAAAATGAGTTGAAATATTGCTTTAATTGGACATTTAAGCCTTTAGTTTTAAAATCAATAAATCAGAATGGTACAATATTACCCAGTGACAGTCTGGGATGTGTATATTATCAGCCTGATGTGACATGAGTCTGGCTAAACAGGAAGTTTCGATGCTAGAGCAGCCTGAAAAAGAGTTACAATATGGCTTTAATTAGCAGCCTGAAAAAGAGTTGAAATATAGCTTTACGTGAACATTTAAACCTTTAATTTTTAAATCCTGTATCAGAATAGTCCAATATTACCCAGTGAAAGTCTGGGATGTGTATAATATCACCCTGATGTGAAATGTGTCTGGATAAACTGGAGGTTTCAATGTTAGAGCAGCCTGAAAAAGAGGTAAAATATGCCTTTAATTAGAAGCCATAGATATATAGATTTAATTGGACATTTAAACCATTAATTTTAAAATCCTATATCAGAATAGTCCAATATTAACCAGTGACAGTCTGGGATGTGTATACTATCAAGCTGATGTGAAATGAGTCTGGCTAAACAGGAGGTTTCAATGTTAGAGCAGCCTGAAAAAGAGTTACAATATGGCTTTAATTAGCAGCCTGAAAAAGAGTTGAAATATAGCTTTACTTGGACATTTAAACCTTTAATTTTTAAATCCTGTATCAGAATAGTCCAATATTACCCAGTGACAGTCTGGGATGTGTATACTATCACCCTGACGTGAAATGAATCTGGCTAAACAGGAGATTTCGTTTATAGAGCAGCCTGAAAAAGCGTTACAATATGGCTTTAATTAGCAGCCTGAACATGAGTTGAAATATTGCTTTAATTGGACATTTAAGCCTTTAATTTTAAAATCCTATATCAGAATGGTCCGATATTACCCAGTGAAAGTCTTGGATGTGTATACTATCACCATGAGGTGAAATGAGTCTGGCTAAACAGGATATTTATATGTTAGAGCAGCCTGAAAAAGAGATACAATATGCCTTTAATTAGAAGCCAGAATATTGCCGAAATGTAGATTTAATTGGACATTTAAGTCTACAATTTTAAAATCCTATATCAGAATGGTTCGATATTACCCAGTGAAAGTCTTGGATGTGTATACTATCACCCTGAGGTGAAATGAGTCTGGCTAAACAGGAAGCTTCGATGTTAGAGCAGCCTGAAAAAGACTTACAATATGGCTTTAATTAGCAGCCTGTAAAAGAGTTGAAATATAGCTTTACGTGGACATTTAAACCTTTAATTTTTAAATCCTGTATCAGAATAGTCCAATATTACCCAGTGACAGTCTGGGATGTGTATACTATCACCCTGATGCGAAATGTGTCTGGATAAACCGGAGGCTTCGATGTTAGAGCAGCCTGAAAAAGAGATACATTATGCCTTTAATTAGAAGCCAGAATATAGCCGATATATAGATTTAATTGGACATTTAAACCATTAATTTTAAAATCCTATATCAGAATAGTCCAATATTAACCAGTGACAGTCTGGGATGTGTATACTATCAAGCTGATGTGAAATGAGTCTGGCTAAACAGGAGGTTTCAATGTTAGAGCAGCCTGAAAAAGAGTTACAATATGGCTTTAATTAGCAGCCTGAAAAATAGTTGAAATATAGCTTTACTTGGACATTTAAACCTTTAATTTTTAAGTCCTGTATCAGAATAGTCCAATATTACCCAGTGACAGTCTGGGATGTGTATACTATCACCCTGACGTGAAATGAATCTGGCTAAACAGGAGATTTCGTTTATAGAGCAGCCTGAAAAAGCGTTACAATATGGCTTTAATTAGCAGCCTGAACATGAGTTGAAATATTGCTTTAATTGGACATTTAAGCCTTTAATTTTAAAATCCTATTTCAGAATAGTCCTATATTACCCTGTGACAGTCTGGGCTGTGTATACTATCACCCTGAGGTGAAATTAGTCTGGCTAAACAGGACATTTATATGTTAGAGCAGCCTGAAGAAGAGATACAATATGGCTTTAATTAGCAGCCTGACAATGAGTTGAAATATTGCTTTAATTGGACATTAAAGCCTTTAATTTTAAAATCCTATATCAGAATAGTTCAATATTACCCAGTGACAGTCTGGGCTGTGTATACTATCACCCTGATGTGAAATGAGTCTGGCTAAACAGGAGGTTTCGATGTTTGAGCAGCCTGAAAAAGAGTTACAATATGTCTTTAATTAGAATACAGGATATAGCCGACATATTGATTTAATTGGACATTTAAGACTTTAATTTTAAAATCCTATATCAGAATGGTCCGATATTACCCAGTGAAAGTCTTGGATGTGTATACTATCACCATGAGGTGAAATGAGTCTGGCTAAACAGGATATTTATATGTTAGAGCAGCCTGAAAAAGAGATACAATATGCCTTTAATTAGAAGCCAGAATATAGCCAAAATGTAGATTTAATTGGACATTTAAGACTACAATTTTAAAATCCTATATCAGAATGGTTCGATATTACCCAGTGAAAGTCTTGGATGTGTATACTATCACCCTGAGGTGAAATGAGTCTGGCTAAACAGGATATTTATATGTTAGAGCAGCCTGAAAAAGCATTACAATATGCCTTTAATTAGAAGCCAGAATATAGCAGAAATATTGCTTTAATTGCACATTTAAGACTTTAATTTTAAAATCCTGAATCAGAATGGTCCGATATTACCCAGTGACAGTCTGGGCTGTGTATACTATCACCCTGAGGTGAAATTAGTCTGGCTAAACAGGACATTTATATGTTAGAGCAGCCTGAAAAAGAGATACAATATGCCTTTAATTAGAAGCCAGAATATAGCCGAAATGTAGATTTAATTGGACATTTAAGACTTTAATTTTAAAATCCTATATCCGAATGGTCCGATATTACCCAGTGAAAGTCTGGAATGTGTATACTATCACCCTGACGTGAAATTAATCTGGCTAAGCAGGAGGTTTCGATGTTAGAGCAGCCTGAAAAAGAGATACAATATGCCTTTAATTAGAAGCCAGAATATAGCAGAAATATTGCTTTAATTGCACATTTAAGACTTTAATTTTAAAATCCTGAATCAGAATGGTCCGATATTACCCAGTGAAAGTCTGGGATGTGTATACTATCACCCAGAGGTGAAATGAGTCTGGCTAAACAGGAAGCTTCGATGTTAGAGCAGCCTGAAAAAGAGTTACAATATGGCTTTAATTAGCAGCCTGAAAAAGAGTTGAAATATAGCTTTACTTGGACATTTAAACGTTTAATTTTTAAATCCTGTATCAGAATAGTCCAATATTACCCAGTGACAGTCTGGGATGTGTATACTATCACCCTGACGTGAAATGAATCTGGCTAAACAGGAGATTTCGTTTATAGAGCAGCCTGAAAAAGCGTTACAATATGGCTTTAATTAGCAGCCTGAAAATGAGTTGAAATATTGCTTTAATTGGACATTTAAGCCTTTAATTTTAAAATCCTATATCAGAATAGTCCAATATTAACCAGTGACAGTCTGGGATGTGTATACTATCACGCTGATGTGAAATGAGTCTGGCTAAACAGGAGGTTTCAATGTTAGTGCAGCTTGAAAAAGAGATAAAATATGGCTTTAATTAGCAGCATGAAAATGAGTTGAATTATAGATTTAATTGGACATTTAAGCCTTTAATTTTAAAATCCTTTATCAGAATAGTCCAATATTACCCAGTGACAGTCTGGGATGTGTATACTATCACCCTGACGTGAAATGAGTCTGGCTAAACAGGAGGTTTCGATGTTAGAGCAGCCTGAAAAAGCGTTACAATAAGCCTTTAATTAGAAGCCAAAATATAGCTGAAATATAGACTTAATTGGACATTTAAGACTTTAATTTTAAAATCCTATATCAGAATGGTCCGATATTACCCAGTGAAAGTATTGGATGTGTATACTATCACCCTGAGATGAAATGAGTCTGGCTAAACAGGACATTTCGATGTTAGAGCAGCCTGAAAAAGCGTTACAATAAGCCTTTAATTAGAAGCCAGAATATAGCAGAAATATTGCTTTAATTGCACATTTAAGACTTTAATTTTAAAATCCTGAATCAGAATGGTCCGATATTACCCAGTGAAAGTCTGGGATGTGTATACGATCACCCTGAGGTGAAATGAATCTGGCTAAACAGGAAGCTTCGATGTTAGAGCAGCCTGAAAAAGAGTTACAATATGGCTTTAATTAGCAGCCTGAAAAAGAGTTGAAATATAGCTTTAGTTGGAAATTTAAACCTTTAATTTTTAAATCCTATATCGGAATAGTCCAATATTACCCAGTGACACACTGGGATGTGTATACTATCACCCTGATGTGAAATGAGTCTGTCTAAACAGGAGGTTTCGATGTTAGAGCAGCCTAAACAAGATTTACAATATGGCTTTAATTAGCAGCCTGAAAACAAGTTGAAATATAGCTTTAAGTGGATATTTAAACCTTTAATTTTTAATTCCTATATCAGAATAGTCCAATATTACCCAGTGACAGTCTGGGATGTGTATACTATCACCCTGAGGTGAAATGAGTCTGGCTAAACAGGAGGTTTCGTTTATAGAGCAGCCTGAAAAAGAGTTACAATATGGCTTTAATTAGCAGCCTGAAAATGAGTTGAAATATTGCTTTAATTGGACATTTAAGCCTTTAGTTTTAAAATCAATAAATCAGAATGGTACAATATTACCCAGTGACAGTCTGGGATGTGTATATTATCAGCCTGATGTGACATGAGTCTGGCTAAACAGGAAGTTTCGATGCTAGAGCAGCCTGAAAAAGAGTTACAATATGGCTTTAATTAGCAGCCTGAAAAAGAGTTGAAATATAGCTTTACGTGAACATTTAAACCTTTAATTTTTAAATCCTGTATCAGAATAGTCCAATATTACCCAGTGAAAGTCTGGGATGTGTATAATATCACCCTGATGTGAAATGTGTCTGGATAAACCGGAGGTTTCAATGTTAGAGCAGCCTGAAAAAGAGGTAAAATATGCCTTTAATTAGAAGCCATAGATATATAGATTTAATTGGACATTTAAACCATTAATTTTAAAATCCTATATCAGAATAGTCCAATATTAACCAGTGACAGTCTGGGATGTGTATACTATCAAGCTGATGTGAAATGAGTCTGGCTAAACAGGAGGTTTCAATGTTAGAGCAGCCTGAAAAAGAGTTACAATATGGCTTTAATTAGCAGCCTGAAAAAGAGTTGAAATATAGCTTTACTTGGACATTTAAACCTTTAATTTTTAAATCCTGTATCAGAATAGTCCAATATTACCCAGTGACAGTCTGGGATGTGTATACTATCACCCTGACGTGAAATGAATCTGGCTAAACAGGAGATTTCGTTTATAGAGCAGCCTGAAAAAGCGTTACAATATGGCTTTAATTAGCAGCCTGAACATGAGTTGAAATATTGCTTTAATTGGACATTTAAGCCTTTAATTTTAAAATCCTATTTCAGAATAGTCCTATATTACCCTGTGACAGTCTGGGCTGTGTATACTATCACCCTGAGGTGAAATTAGTCTGGCTAAACAGGACATTTATATGTTAGAGCAGCCAGAAAAAGAGATACAATATGCCTTTAATTAGAAGCCAGAATATAGCCGAAATGTAGATTTAATTGGACATTTAAGACTTTAATTTTAAAATCCTATATCCGAATGGTCCGATATTACCCAGTGAAAGTCTGGAATGTGTATACTATCACCCTGATGTGAAATTAATCTGGCTAAGCAGGAGGTTTCGATGTTAGAGCAGCCTGAAAAAGAGATACAATATGCCATTAATCAGAAGCAAGAATATAGCCGAAATATAGATTTAATTGGACATTTAAGACTTTAATTTTAAAATCCTATATCAGAGTGGTCTGATATTACCCAGTGAAAGTCTGGGATGTGTATACTATCACCCTGAGGTGAAATGAGTCTGGCTAAATAGGAGGTTTCGTTAAAAGAGCAGCCTGGAAAAGCGTTACAATATGGCTTTAATTAGCAGCCTGAAAATGAGTTGAAATATTGCTTTAATTGGACATTAAAGCCTTTAATTTTAAAATCCTATATCAGAATAGTTCAATATTACCCAGTGACAGTCTGGGCTGTGTATACTATCACCCTGATGTGAAATGAGTCTGGCTAAACAGGAGGTTTCGATGTTTGAGCAGCCTGAAAAAGAGTTACAATATGTCTTTAATTAGAATACAGGATATAGCCGACATATTGATTTAATTGGACATTTAAGACTTTAATTTTAAAATCCTATATCAGAATGGTCCGATATTACCCAGTGAAAGTCTTGGATGTGTATACTATCACCATGAGGTGAAATGAGTCTGGCTAAACAGGATATTTATATGTTAGAGCAGCCTGAAAAAGAGATACAATATGCCTTTAATTAGAAGCCAGAATATAGCCGAAATGTAGATTTAATTGGACATTTAAGACTACAATTTTAAAATCCTATATCAGAATGGTTCGATATTACCCAGTGAAAGTCTTGGATGTGTATACTATCACCCTGAGGTGAAATGAGTTTGGCTAAACAGGAAGCTTCGATGTTAGAGCAGCCTGAAAAATAGTTACAATATGGCTTTAATTAACAGCCTGTAAAAGAGTTGAAATATAGCTTTACGTGGACATTTAAACCTTTAATTTTTAAATCCTGTATCAGAATAGTCCAATATTACCCAGTGACAGTCTGGGATGTGTATACTATCACCCTGATGTGAAATGTGTCTGGATAAACCGGAGGCTTCGATGTTAGAGCAGCCTGAAAAAGAGATACATTATGCCTTTAATTAGAAGCCAGAATATATCCGATATATAGATTTAATTGGACATTTAAACCATTAATTTTAAAATCCTATATCAGAATAGTCCAATATTAACCAGTGACAGTCTGGGATGTGTATACTATCAAGCTGACGTGAAATGAATCTGGCTAAACAGGAGATTTCGTTCATAGAGCAGCCTGAAAAAGCGTTACAATATGGCTTTAATTAGCAGCCTGAAAATGAGTTGAAATATTGCTTTAATTGGACATTTAAGCCTTTAATTTTAAAATCCTATATCAGAATAGTCCAATATTAACCAGTGACAGTCTGGGATGTGTATACTATCACGCTGATGTGAAATGAGTCTGGCTAAACAGGAGGTTTCAATGTTAGTGCAGCTTGAAAAAGAGATAAAATATGGCTTTAATTAGCAGCATGAAAATGAATTGAATTATAGATTTAATTGGACATTTAAGCCTTTAATTTTAAAATCCTTTATCAGAATAGTCCAATATTACCCAGTGACAGTCTGGGATGTGTATACTATCACCCTGACGTGAAATGAGTCTGGCTAAACAGGAGGTTTCGATGTTAGAGCAGCCTGAAAAAGAGATACAATATGCCTTTAATTAGAAGCCAAAATATAGCTGAAATATAGACTTAATTGGACATTTAAGACTTTAATTTTAAAATCCTATATCAGAATGGTCCGATATTACCCAGTGAAAGTCTTGGATGTGTATACTATCACCCTGAGATGAAATGAGTCTGGCTAAACAGGACATTTCGATGTTAGAGCAGCCTGAAAAAGCGTTACAATAAGCCTTTAATTAGAAGCCAGAATATAGCAGAAATATTGCTTTAATTGCACATTTAAGACTTTAATTTTAAAATCCTGAATCAGAATGGTCCGATATTACCCAGTGAAAGTCTGGGATGTGTATACGATCACCCTGAGGTGAAATGAATCTGGCTAAACAGGAAGCTTCGATGTTAGAGCAGCCTGAAAAAGAGTTACAATATGGCTTTAATTAGCAGCCTGAAAAAGAGTTGAAATATAGCTTTAGTTGGAAATTTAAACCTTTAATTTTTAAATCCTATATCGGAATAGTCCAATATTACCCAGTGACACACTGGGATGTGTATACTATCACCCTGATGTGAAATGAGTCTGTCTAAACAGGAGGTTTCGATGTTAGAGCAGCCTAAACAAGATTTACAATATGGCTTTAATTAGCAGCCTGAAAACAAGTTGAAATATAGCTTTAAGTGGATATTTAAACCTTTAATTTTTAATTCCTATATCAGAATAGTCCAATATTACCCAGTGACAGTCTGGGATGTGTATACTATCACCCTGAGGTGAAATGAGTCTGGCTAAACAGGAGGTTTCGTTTATAGAGCAGCCTGAAAAAGAGTTACAATATGGCTTTAATTAGCAGCCTGAAAATGAGTTGAAATATTGCTTTAATTGGACATTTAAGCCTTTAGTTTTAAAATCAATAAATCAGAATGGTACAATATTACCCAGTGACAGTCTGGGATGTGTATATTATCAGCCTGATGTGACATGAGTCTGGCTAAACAGGAAGTTTCGATGCTAGAGCAGCCTGAAAAAGAGTTACAATATGGCTTTAATTAGCAGCCTGAAAAAGAGTTGAAATATAGCTTTACGTGAACATTTAAACCTTTAATTTTTAAATCCTGTATCAGAATAGTCCAATATTACCCAGTGAAAGTCTGGGATGTGTATAATATCACCCTGATGTGAAATGTGTCTGGATAAACTGGAGGTTTCAATGTTAGAGCAGCCTGAAAAAGAGGTAAAATATGCCTTTAATTAGAAGCCATAGATATATAGATTTAATTGGACATTTAAACCATTAATTTTAAAATCCTATATCAGAATAGTCCAATATTAACCAGTGACAGTCTGGGATGTGTATACTATCAAGCTGATGTGAAATGAGTCTGGCTAAACAGGAGGTTTCAATGTTAGAGCAGCCTGAAAAAGAGTTACAATATGGCTTTAATTAGCAGCCTGAAAAAGAGTTGAAATATAGCTTTACTTGGACATTTAAACCTTTAATTTTTAAATCCTGTATCAGAATAGTCCAATATTACCCAGTGACAGTCTGGGATGTGTATACTATCACCCTGACGTGAAATGAATCTGGCTAAACAGGAGATTTCGTTTATAGAGCAGCCTGAAAAAGCGTTACAATATGGCTTTAATTAGCAGCCTGAACATGAGTTGAAATATTGCTTTAATTGGACATTTAAGCCTTTAATTTTAAAATCCTATTTCAGAATAGTCCTATATTACCCTGTGACAGTCTGGGCTGTGTATACTATCACCCTGAGGTGAAATTAGTCTGGCTAAACAGGACATTTATATGTTAGAGCAGCCTGAAAAAGAGATACAATATGCCTTTAATTAGAAGCCAGAATATAGCCGAAATGTAGATTTAATTGGACATTTAAGACTTTAATTTTAAAATCCTATATCCGAATGGTCCGATATTACCCAGTGAAAGTCTGGAATGTGTATACTATCACCCTGACGTGAAATTAATCTGGCTAAGCAGGAGGTTTCGATGTTAGAGCAGCCTGAAAAAGAGATACAATATGCCATTAATCAGAAGCAAGAATATAGCCGAAATATAGATTTAATTGGACATTTAAGACTTTAATTTTAAAATCATATATCAGAGTGGTCTGATATTACCCAGTGAAAGTCTGGGATGTGTATACTATCACCCTGAGGTGAAATGAGTCTGGCTAAATAGGAGGTTTCGTTAAAAGAGCAGCCTGGAAAAGCGTTACAATATGGCTTTAATTAGCAGCCTGTAAAAGAGTTGAAATATAGCTTTAAGTGGATATTTAAACCTTTAATTTTTAATTCCTATATCAGAATAGTCCAATATTACCCAGTGACAGTCTGGGATGTGTATACTATCACCCTGAGGTGAAATGAGTCTGGCTAAACAGGAGGTTTCGTTTATAGAGCAGCCTGAAAAAGAGTTACAATATGGCTTTAATTAGCAGCCTGAAAATGAGTTGAAATATTGCTTTAATTGGACATTTAAGCCTTTAGTTTTAAAATCAATAAATCAGAATGGTACAATATTACCCAGTGACAGTCTGGGATGTGTATATTATCAGCCTGATGTGACATGAGTCTGGCTAAACAGGAAGTTTCGATGCTAGAGCAGCCTGAAAAAGAGTTACAATATGGCTTTAATTAGCAGCCTGAAAAAGAGTTGAAATATAGCTTTACGTGAACATTTAAACCTTTAATTTTTAAATCCTGTATCAGAATAGTCCAATATTACCCAGTGAAAGTCTGGGATGTGTATAATATCACCCTGATGTGAAATGTGTCTGGATAAACTGGAGGTTTCAATGTTAGAGCAGCCTGAAAAAGAGGTAAAATATGCCTTTAATTAGAAGCCATAGATATATAGATTTAATTGGACATTTAAACCATTAATTTTAAAATCCTATATCAGAATAGTCCAATATTAACCAGTGACAGTCTGGGATGTGTATACTATCAAGCTGATGTGAAATGAGTCTGGCTAAACAGGAGGTTTCAATGTTAGAGCAGCCTGAAAAAGAGTTACAATATGGCTTTAATTAGCAGCCTGAAAAAGAGTTGAAATATAGCTTTACTTGGACATTTAAACCTTTAATTTTTAAATCCTGTATCAGAATAGTCCAATATTACCCAGTGACAGTCTGGGATGTGTATACTATCACCCTGACGTGAAATGAATCTGGCTAAACAGGAGATTTCGTTTATAGAGCAGCCTGAAAAAGCGTTACAATATGGCTTTAATTAGCAGCCTGAACATGAGTTGAAATATTGCTTTAATTGGACATTTAAGCCTTTAATTTTAAAATCCTATTTCAGAATAGTCCTATATTACCCTGTGACAGTCTGGGCTGTGTATACTATCACCCTGAGGTGAAATTAGTCTGGCTAAACAGGACATTTATATGTTAGAGCAGCCTGAAAAAGAGATACAATATGCCTTTAATTAGAAGCCAGAATATAGCCGAAATGTAGATTTAATTGGACATTTAAGACTTTAATTTTAAAATCCTATATCCGAATGGTCCGATATTACCCAGTGAAAGTCTGGAATGTGTATACTATCACCCTGACGTGAAATTAATCTGGCTAAGCAGGAGGTTTCGATGTTAGAGCAGCCTGAAAAAGAGATACAATATGCCATTAATCAGAAGCAAGAATATAGCCGAAATATAGATTTAATTGGACATTTAAGACATTAATTTTAAAATCATATATCAGAGTGGTCTGATATTACCCAGTGAAAGTCTGGGATGTGTATACTATCACCCTGAGGTGAAATGAGTCTGGCTAAATAGGAGGTTTCGTTAAAAGAGCAGCCTGGAAAAGCGTTACAATATGGCTTTAATTAGCAGCCTGTAAAAGAGTTGAAATATAGCTTTACGTGGACATTTAAACCTTTAATTTTTAAATCCTGTATCAGAATAGTCCAATATTACCCAGTGACAGTCTGGGATGTGTATACTATCAAGCTGACGTGAAATGAATCTGGCTAAACAGGAGATTTCGTTCATAGAGCAGCCTGAAAAAGCGTTACAATATGGCTTTAATTAGCAGCCTGAAAATGAGTTGAAATATTGCTTTAATTGGACATTTAAGCCTTTAATTTTAAAATCCTTTATCAGAATAGTCCAATATTACCCAGGGACAGTCTGGGATGTGTATACTATCACCCTGATGTGAAATGTGTCTAGATAAACCGGAGGCTTCGATGTTAGAGCAGCCTGAAAAAGAGATACATTATGCCTTTAATTAGAAGCCAGAATATAGCCGAAATATAGATTTAATTGGACATTTAAACCATTAATTTTAAAATCCTATATCAGAATAGTCCAATATTAACCAGTGACAGTCTGGGATGTGTATCCTATCACGCTGATGTGAAATGAGTCTGGCTAAACAGGAGGTTTCAATGTTAGAGCAGCTTGAAAAAGAGATAAAATATGGCTTTAATTAGCAGCATGAAAATGAGTTGAATTATAGATTTAATTGGACATTTAAGCCTTTAATTTTAAAATCCTTTATCAGAATAGTCCAATATTACCCAATGACAGTCTGGGATGTGTATACTATCACCCTGATGTGAAATGAGTCTGGCTAAACAGGAGGTTTCGATGTTAGAGCAGCCTGAACAAGAGATACAATATGCCTTTAATTAGAAGCCAGAATATAGCCGAAATGTAGATTTAATTGGACATTTAAGACTACAATTTTAAAATCCTATATCAGAATGGTTCGATATTACCCAGTGAAAGTCTTGGATGTGTATACTATCACCCTGAGGTGAAATGAGTCTGGCTAAACAGGATATTTATATGTAAGAGCAGGCTGAAAAAGCGTTACAATATGCCTTTAATTAGAAGCCAGAATATAGCAGAAATATTGCTTTAATTGCACATTTAAGACTTTAATTTTAAAATCCTGAATCAGAATGGTCCGATATTACCCAGTGAAAGTCTGGGATGTGTATACTATCACCCTGAGGTGAAATGAGTCTGGCTAAACAGGAAGCTTCGATGTTAGAGCAGCCTGAAAAAGAGTTACAATATGGCTTTAATTAGCAGCCTGAAAAAGAGTTGAAATATAGCTTTACTTGGACATTTAAACGTTTAATTTTTAAATCCTGTATCAGAATAGTCCAATATTACCCAGTGACAGTCTGGGATGTGTATACTATCACCCTGACGTGAAATGAATCTGGCTAAACAGGAGATTTCGTTTATAGAGCAGCCTGAAAAAGCGTTACAATATGGCTTTAATTAGCAGCCTGAAAATGAATTGAAATATTGCTTTAATTGGACATTTAAGCCTTTAATTTTAAAATCCTATATCAGAATAGTCCAATATTAACCAGTGACAGTCTGGGATGTGTATACTATCACGCTGATGTGAAATGAGTCTGGCTAAACAGGAGGTTTCAATGTTAGTGCAGCTTGAAAAAGAGATAAAATATGGCTTTAATTAGCAGCATGAAAATGAGCTGAATTATAGATTTAATTGGACATTTAAGCCTTTAATTTTAAAATCCTTTATCAGAATAGTCCAATATTACCCAGTGACAGTCTGGGATGTGTATACTATCACCCTGACGTGAAATGAGTCTGGCTAAACAGGAGGTTTCTATGTTAGAGCAGCCTGAAAAAGAGATACAATATGCCTTTAATTAGAAGCCAAAATATAGCTGAAATATAGACTTAATTGGACATTTAAGACTTTAATTTTAAAATCCTATATCAGAGTGGTCTGATATTACCCAGTGAAAGTCTGGGATGTGTATACTATCACCCTGAGTAGAAATGAGTCTGGCTAAATAGGAGGTTTCGTTAAAAGAGCAGCCTGAAAAAGCGTTACAATATAGCTTTAATTAGCAGCCTGAAAATGAGTTGAAATATTGCTTTAATTGGACATTAAAGCCTTTAATTTTAAAATCCTATATCAGAAAAGAGTTACAATATGTCTTTAATTAGAATACAGGATATAGCCGACATATTGATTTAATTGGACATTTAAGACTTTAATTTTAAAATCCTATATCAGAATGGTCCGATATTACCCAGTGAAAGTCTTGGATGTGTATACTATCACCATGATGTGAAATGAGTCTGGCTAAACATGATATTTATATGTTAGAGCAGCCTGAAAAAGAGATACAATATGCCTTTAATTAGAAGCCAGAATATAGCCGAAATGTAGATTTAATTGGACATTTAAGACTACAATTTTAAAATCCTATATCAGAATAGTCCAATATTAACCAGTGACAGTCTGGGATGTGTATACTATCAAGCTGATGTGAAATGAGTCTGGCTAAACAGGAGGTTTCAATGTTAGAGCAGCCTGAAAAAGAGTTACAATATGGCTTTAATTAGCAGCCTGAAAAAGAGTTGAAATATAGCTTTACTTGGACATTTAAACCTTTAATTTTTAAATCCTGTATCAGAATAGTCCAATATTACCCAGTGACAGTCTGGGATGTGTATACTATCACCCTGACGTGAAATGAATCTGGCTAAACAGGAGATTTCGTTTATAGAGCAGCCTGAAAAAGCATTACAATATGGCTTTAATTAGCAGCCTGAACATGAGTTGAAATATTGCTTTAATTGGACATTTAAGCCTTTAATTTTAAAATCCTATTTCAGAATAGTCCTATATTACCCAGTGAAAGTCTTGGATGTGTATACTATCACCCTGAGGTGAAATGAGTCTGGCTAAACAGGATATTTATATGTTAGAGCAGCCTGAAAAAGAGATACAAAATGCCTTTAATTAGAAGCCAGAATATAGCAGAAATATTGCTTTAATTGCACATTTAAGACTTTAATTTTAAAATCCTGAATCAGAATGGTCCGATATTACCCAGTGAAAGTCTGGGATGTGTATACTATCACCCTGAGGTGAAATGAGTCTGGCTAAACAGGAAGCTTCGATGTTAGAGCAGCCTGAAAAAGAGTTACAATATGGCTTTAATTAGCAGCCTGAAAAAGAGTTGAAATATAGCTTTACTTGGACATTTAAACGTTTAATTTTTAAATCCTGTATCAGAATAGTCCAATATTACCCAGTGACAGTCTGGGATGTGTATACTATCACCCTGACGTGAAATGAATCTGGCTAAACAGGAGGTTTCAATGTTAGTGCAGCTTGAAAAAGAGATAAAATATGGCTTTAATTAGCAGCATGAAAATGAGTTGAATTATAGATTTAATTGGACATTTAAGCCTTTAATTTTAAAATCCTTTATCAGAATAGTCCAATATTACCCAGTGACAGTCTGGGATGTGTATACTATCACCCTGACGTGAAATGAGTCTGGCTAAACAGGAGGTTTCTATGTTAGAGCAGCCTGAAAAAGAGATACAATATGCCTTTAATTAGAAGCCAAAATATAGCTGAAATATAGACTTAATTGGTCATTTAAGACTTTAATTTTAAAATCCTATATCAGAATGGTCCGATATTACCCAGTGAAAGTCTGGCATGTGTATACTATCACCCTGACGTGAAAGGAGTCTGGCTAAACAGGAGATTTTGTTTATAGAGCAGCCTGAAAAAGCGTTACAATATGGCTTTAATTAGCAGCCTGAAAATGAGTTGAAATATTGCTTTAATTGGACATTAAAGCCTTTAATTTTAAAATCCTATATCAGAATAGTTCAATATTACCCAGTGACAGTCTGGGCTGTGTATACTACCACCCTGATGTGAAAAATGTCTGGCTAAACAGGAGGTTTCGATGTTAGAGCAGCCTGAAAAAGACTTACAATATGTCTTTAATTAGAATATAGAATATAGCCGACATATTGATTTAATTGGACATTTAAGACTTTAATTTTAAAATCCTATATCAGAATGGTCCGATATTACCCAGTGAAAGTCTTGGATGTGTATACTATCACCCTGAGGTGAATTGAGTCTGGCTAAACAGGACATTTCGATGTTAGAGCAGCCTGAAAAAGCGTTACAATAAGCCTTTAATTAGAAGCCAGAATATAGCAGAAATATTGCTTTAATTGCACATTTAAGACTTTAATTTTAAAATCCTGAATCAGAATGGTCCGATATTACCCAGTGAAAGTCTGGGATGTGTATACGATCACCCTGAGGTGAAATGAGTCTGGCTAAACAGGAAGCTTCGATGTTAGAGCAGCCTGAAAAAGAGTTACAATATGGCTTTAATTAGCAGCCTGAAAAAGAGTTGAAATATAGCTTTAGTTGGAAATTTAAACCTTTAATTTTTAAATCCTATATCGGAATAGTCCAATATTACCCAGTGACACACTGGGATGTGTATACTATCACCCTGATGTGAAATGAGTCTGTCTAAACAGGAGGTTTCGATGTCAGAGCAGCCTAAACAAGATTTACAATATGGCTTTAATTAGCAGCCTGAAAACAAGTTGAAATATAGCTTTAAGTGGATATTTAAACCTTTAATTTTTAATTCCTATATCAGAATAGTCCAATATTACCCAGTGACAGTCTGGGATGTGTATACTATCACCCTGAGGTGAAATGAGTCTGGCTAAACAGGAGGTTTCGTTTATAGAGCAGCCTGAAAAAGAGTTACAATATGGCTTTAATTAGCAGCCTGAAAATGAGTTGAAATATTGCTTTAATTGGATATTTAAGCCTTTAGTTTTAAAATCAATAAATCAGAATGGTACAATATTACCCAGTGACAGTCTGGGATGTGTATATTATCAGCCTGATGTGACATGAGTCTGGCTAAACAGGAAGTTTCGATGCTAGAGCAGCCTGAAAAAGAGTTACAATATGGCTTTAATTAGCAGCCTGAAAAAGAGTTGAAATATAGCTTTACGTGGACATTTAAACCTTTAATTTTTAAATCCTGTATCAGAATAGTCCAATATTACCCAGTGACGGTCTGGGATGTGTATAATATCACCCTGATGTGAAATGTGTCTGGATAAACCGGAGGTTTCAATGTTAGAGCAGCCTGAAAAAGAGGTAAAATATGCCTTTAATTAGAAGCCATAATAAAGCCGAAATATAGATTTAATTGGACATTTAAGCCATTAATTTTAAAATCCTATATCAGATTAGTCCAATATTACCCAGTGACAGTCTGGGATGTGTATACTATCACCCTGATATGAAATGAGTCTGTCTAAACAGGAGGTTTCGATGTTAGAGCAGCCTGAAAGAGAGATACAATATGGCTTTAATTAGCAGCCACAATATAGCCGAAATATAGATTTAATTGGACATTTAAGACTTTAATTTTAAAATCCTATATCAGAATGGTCCGATATTACCCAGTGAAAGTCTGGGATGTGTATACTATCACCCTGATGTGAAATGAGTCTGGCTAAACAGGTTTCGATGTTAGAGCAGCCTGAAAAAGAGTTACAATATGGCTTTAATTAGCAGCCTGAAAATGAGTTGAAATATAGCTTTAGTTGGAAATTTAAACCTTTAATTTTTAAATCCTATATCGGAATAGTCCAATATTACCCAGTGACACACTGGGTTGTGTATACTATCACCCTGATGTGAAATGAGTCTGTCTAAACAGGAGGTTTCGATGTTAGAGCAGCCTAAAAAAGATTTACAATATGGCTTTAATTAGCAGCCTGAAAACAAGTTGAAATATAGCTTTAAGTGGATATTTAAACCTTTAATTTTTAATTCCTATATCAGAATAGTCCAATATTACCCAGTGACAGTCTGGGATGTGTATATTATCACCCTGATGTGAAATGAGTCTGTCTAAACAGGAGGTTTCGTTGTTAGAGCAGCCTGAAAAAGAGTTACAATATGTCTTTAATTAGAAGCCAGAATATAGCATAAATATTGCTTTAATTGCACATTTAAGACTTTAACTTTAAAATCCTGAATCAGAATGGTACGATATTAACCAGTGAAAGTCTGGGATGTGTATACTGTCACCCTGAGGTGAAATGAGTCTGGCTAAACAGGAAGTTTCAATAATAGAGCAGCCTGAAAAAGAGTTACAATATGGCTTTAATTAGCAGCCTGAAAAAGAGTTGAAATATTGCTTTACGTGGATATTTAAACCTTTAATTTTTAAATCCTGCATCAGAATAGTTCAATATTACCCACTGACAGTCTGGGATGTGTATACTATCACCCTGACGTGAAATGAGTCTGGCTAAACAAGACGTTTCGATGTTAGAGCAGTCTGACAAAGAGATACAATATGGCTTTAATTAGCAGCCAAAATATAGCCGAAATATAGATTTAATTGGACATTTAAGACTTTAATTTTAAAATTCTGAATCAGAATGTTCCAATATTACCCAGTGAAAGTCTGGGATGTGTATACTATCACCCTGATGTGAAATGTGTCTGGATAAACCGGAGGTTTTAATGTTAGAGCAGCCTGAAAAAGAGGTAAAATATGCCCTTAATTAGAAGCCAGAATATAGCCAAAATATAGATTTAATTGGACATTTAAGCCATTCATTTTAAAATCCTATTACAGATTAGTCCAATATTACCCAGTGACAGTCAAGGGATGTGTATACTATCACCCTGATGTGAAATGAGTCTGTCTAAACAGCATATTTCGATGTTAGAGCAGCCTGAAAAAGAGTTACAATATGGCCTTAATTAGCAGCCTGAAAAAGAGTTGAAATATAGCTTTAAGTGGACATTTAAACCTTTAATTTTTAAATCCTATATCAGAATAGTCCAATATTACCCAGTGACAGTCTGGGATGTGTATACTATCACCCTGACGTGAAATTAATCTGGCAAAACAGGAGATTTCGTTTATAGAGCAGCCTGAAAAAGCGTTACAATATGGCTTTAATTAGCAGCCTGAAAATGAGTTGAAATATTGCTTTAATTGGACATTTAAGCCTTTAATTTTAAAATCCTATTTCAGAATAGTCCTATATTACCCTGTGACAGTCTGGGCAGTGTATACTATCACCCTGAGGTGAAATTAGTCTGGCTAAACAGGACATTTATATGTTAGAGCAGCCTGAAAAAGAGATACAATATGCCTTTAATTAGAAGCCAGAATATAGCCGAAATGTAGATTGAATTGGACATTTAAGACTTTAATTTTAAAATCCTATATCAGAATGGTCCGATATTACCCAGTGAAAGTCTGGAATGTGTGTACTATCACCCTGACGTGAAATGAATCTGGCTAAGCAGGATGTTTCAATGTTAGAGCAGCCTGAAAAAGAGATACAATATGCCATTAATCAGAAGCAAGAATATAGCCGAAATATAGATTTAATTGGACATTTAAGACTTTAATTTTAAAATCCTATATCAGAGTGGTCCGATATTACCCAGTGAAAGTCTGGGATGTGTATACTATCACCCTGAGGTGAAATGAGTCTGGCTAAATAGGAGGTTTCGTTAAAAGAGCAGCCTGAAAAAGCGTTACAATATGGCTTTAATTAGCGCCTGAAAATGAGTTGAAATATTGCTTTAATTGGACATTAAAGCCTTTAATTTTAAAATCCTATATCAGAAAAGAGTTACAATATGTCTTTAATTAGAATACAGGATATAGCCGACATATTGATTTAATTGGACATTTAAGACTTTAATTTTAAAATCCTATATCAGAATGGTCCGATATTACCCAGTGAAAGTCTTGGATGTGTATACTATCACCCTGAGGTGAAATGAGTCTGACTAAACAGGATATTTATATGTTAGAGCAGCCTGAAAAAGAGATACAATATGCCTTTAATTAGAAGCCAGAATATAGCCGAAATGTAGATTTAATTGGACATTTAAGACTACAATTTTAAAATCCTATATCAGAATGGTTCGATATTACCCAGTGAAAGTCTTGGATGTGTATACTATCACCCTGAGGTGAAATGAGTCTGGCTAAACAGGACATTTCGATGTTAGACCAGCCTGAAAAAGCGTTACAATATGCCTTTAATTAGAAGCCAGAATATAGCAGAAATATTGCTTTAATTGCACATTTAAGACTTTAATTTTAAAATCCTGAATCAGAATGGTCCGATATTACCCAGTGAAAGTCTGGGATGTGTATACTATCACCCTGAGGTGAAATGAGTCTGGCTAAACAGGAAGCTTCGATGTTAGAGCAGCCTGAAAAAAGAGATACAATATGGCTTTAATTAGCAGCCTGAAAATGAGTTGAAATATAGCTTTAGTTGGAAATTTAAACCTTTCATTTTTAAATCCTATATCGGAATAGTCCAATATTACCCACTGACACACTGGGATGTGTATACTATCACCCTGATGTGAAATGAGTCTGTCTAACCAGGAGGTTTCGATGTTAGAGCAGCCTAAAAAAGATTTACAATATGGCTTTAATTAGCGGCCTGAAAATGAGTTGAAATATTGCTTTAATTGGACATTTAAGCCTTTAATTTTTAAATCCTATATCAGAATAGTCTAATATTACCCAGTGACAGTCTGGGATGTGTATACTGTCACCCTGATGTGAAATGTGTCTGGATAAACCGGAGGCTTCGATGTTAGAGCAGCCTGAAAAAGAGATACAATATGCCTTTAATTAGAAGCCAGAATAAAGCCGGAATATAGATTTAATTGGACATTTAAGCCATTCATTTTAAAATCCTATATCAGATTAGTCCAATATTACCCAGTGACAGTCTGGGATGTGTATACTATCACCCTGATGTGAAATGAGTCTGTCTAAACAGGAGGTTTCGATGTTAGAGCAGCCTGAAAAAGAGATACAATATGGCTTTAATTAGCAGCCAAAATATAGCCGAAATATAGATTTAATTGGACATTTAAGACTTTAATTTTAAAATCCTATATCAGAATGGTCCGATATTACCCAGTGAAAGTCTGGGATGTGTATACTATCACCGTGAGGTGAAATGAGTCTAGCTAAACAGGAGATTTCGTTTATAGAGCAGCCTGAAAAAGCGTTACAAAATGGCTTTAATTAGCAGCCTGAAAATGAGTTGAAATATTGCTTTAATTGGACATTTAAGCCTTTAATTTTAAAATCCTATATCAGAATGAACCAATATTACCCAGTTACAGTCTGGAATGTGTATACTATCACCCTGACGTGAAATGTGTCTGGATAAACCGGAGGTTTCAATGTTAGAGCAGCCTGAAAAAGAGGTAAAATATGCCCTTAATTAGAAGCCAGAATATAGCCAAAATATAGATTTAATTGGACATTTAAGCCATTCATTTTAAAATCCTATATCAGAATAGTCCAATATTACCCAGTGACAGTCTGGGATGTGTATACTATCACCCTGATGTGAAATGAATCTGGCTAAACAGGAGATTTCGTTTATAGAGCAGCCTGAAAAAGCGTTACAATATGGCTTTAATTAGCAGCCTGAAAATAAGTTGAAATATTGCTTGGACATTTAAGCCTTTAATTTTTAAATCCTATTTCCGAATAGTCCTATATTACCCTGTGACAGTCTGGGCTGTGTATACTATCACCTTGATGTGAAATGAGTCTGGCTAAACAGGAGGTTTCGATGTTAGAGTAGCCTGAAAAAGAGTTACAATATGTCTTTAATTAGAATACAGAATATAGCCGATATATTGATTTAATTGGACATTTAAGACTTTAATTTTAAAATCCTATATCAGAATGGTCCGATATTACCCAGTGAAAGTCTTGGATGTGTATACTATCACCCTGAGGTGAAATTAGTCTGGCTAAACAGGACATTTATATGTTAGAGCAGCCTGAAAAAGAGATACAATATGCCTTTAATTAGAAGCCAGAATATAGCCGAAATGTAGATTTAATTGGACATTTAAGACTTTAATTTTAAAATCCTATATCAGAATGGTCCGATATTACCCAGTGAAAGTCTGGAATGTGTGTACTATCACCCTGACGTAAAATGAATCTGGCTAAGCAGGATGTTTCGATGTTAGAGCAGCCTGAAAAAGAGATACAATATGCCATTAATCAGAAGCAAGAATATAGCCGAAATATAGATTTAATTGGACATTTAAGACTTTAATTTTAAAATCCTATATCAGAGTGGTCCGATATTACCCAGTGAAAGTCTGGGATGTGTATACTATCACCCTGAGGTGAAATGAGTCTGGCTAAATAGGAGGTTTCGTTAAAAGAGCAGCCTGAAAAAGCATTACAATATGGCTTTAATTAGCAGCCTGAAAATGAGTTGAAATATTGCTTTAATTGGACATTAAAGCCTTTAATTTTAAAATCCTATATCAGAATAGTTCAATATTACCCAGTGACAGTCTGTGCCGTGTATAGTATCAGCCTGAGGTGAAATGAGTATGACTAAACAGGAGGTTTCGATGTTAGAGCAGCCTGAAAAAGAGATACAATATGCCTTTAATTAGAAGCCAGAATATAGCCGAAATGTAGATTTAATTGGACATTTAAGACTACAATTTTAAAATCCTATATCAGAATGGTTCGATATTACCCAGTGAAAGTCTTGGATGTGTATACTATCACCCTGAGGTGAAATGAGTCTGGCTAAACAGGACATTTCGATGTTAGAGCAGCCTGAAAAAGCGTTACAATATGCCTTTAATTAGAAGCTAGAATATAGCAGAAATATTGCTTTAATTGCACATTTAAGACTTTAATTTTAAAATCCTGAATCAGAATGGTCCGATATTACCCAGTGAAAGTCTGGGATGTGTATACTATCACCCTGAGGTGAAATGAGTCTGGCTAAACAGGAAGATTCGATGTTAGAGCAGCCTGTAAACGAGATACAATGTGGCTTTAATTAGCAGCCTGAAAATGAGTTGAAATATAGCTTTAGTTGGAAATTTAAACCTTTAATTTTTAAATCCTATATCGGAATAGTCCAATATTACCCACTGACACACTGGGATGTGTATACTATCACCCTCATGTGAAATGAGTCTGGCTAAACAGGAGGTTTCGATGTTAGAGCAGCCTGAAAAAGAGTTACAATATGTCTTTAATTAGAAGCCAGAATATAGCAGAAATATTGATTTAATTGGACATTTAAGACTTTAATTTTAAAATCCTATTTCAGATTAGTCCAATATTACCCAGTGACAGTCTGGGATGTTAATACTATCACGCTGATGTGAAATGAGTCTGGCTAAACAGGAGGTTTCGTTTATAGAGCAGTCTGAAAAAGAGGTAAAATATGCCCATAATTAGAAGCCAGAATATAGACAAAATATAGATTTATTTGGACATTTAAGCCATTAATTTTAAGATCCTATATCAGATTAGTCCAATATTACCCAGTGACAGTCTGGGATGTGTATACTATCACCCTGATGTGAAATGAGTCTGTCTAAACAGGAGATTTTGATGTTAGAGCAGCCTGAAAAAGAGTTACAATATGGCTTTAATTAGCAGCCTGAAAAAGAGTTGAAATATAGCTTTAAGTGGACATTTAAACCTTTAATTTTTAAATCCTATATCAGAATAGTCCAATATTACCCAGTGACAGTCTGGGATGTGTATACTATCACCCTGACGTGAAATGAATCTGGCTAAACAGGAGATTTCGTTTATAGAGCAGCCTGAAAAAGCGTTACAATATGGCTTTAATTAGCGGCCTGAAAATGAGTTGAAATATTGCTTTAATTGGACATTTAAGCCCTTCATTTTTAAATCCTATAACAGAATAGTCCAATATTACCCAGTGACAGTCTGGGATGTGTATACTATCACCCTCATGTGACATAAGTCTGGCTAAACAGGAGGTTTCGATGTTAGAGCAGCCTGAGAAAGAGATACAATATGGCTTTAATTAGAAGCCAGAATATAGCCGAAATATAGATTTAATTGGACATTTAAGACTTTAATTTTAAAATCCTGTATCACAATGGTCCGATATTACCCAGTGAAAGTCGGATGTGTATACTATCAACCTGAGGTGAAATGAGTCTGGCTAAACATGAGATTTTGTTTATAGAGCAGCCTGAAAAAGCGTTACAATATGGCTTTAATTAGCAGCCTGAAAATAAGTTGAAATATTGCTTTAATTGGACATTTGAGCCTTTTATTTTAAAATACTATATCAGAATAGTCCAACATTACCCAGTGACAGTCTGGGAAGTGTATACTATCACCCTGATGTGAAATGAGTATGGCTAAAAAGGAGGTTTCGTTTATAGAGCAGCCTGAAAAAGAGTTACAATATGGCTGTAATTAGAAGCCTGCAAATTAGTTGAAATATTGCTTTAATTGGACATTTAAGCCCTTCATTTTTAAATCCTTTAACAGAATAGTCCAATATTACCCAGTGACAGTCTGGGATGTGTATACTATCACCCTCATGTGACATAAGTCTGGCTAAACAGGAGGTTTCGATGTTAGAGCAGCCTGAGAAAGAGATACAATATGGCTTTAATTAGAAGCCAGAATATAGCCGAAATATAGATTTAATTTGACATTTAAGACTTTAATTTTAAAATCCTGTATCACAATGGTCCGATATTACCCAGTGAAAGTCGGATGTGTATACTATCACCCTGAGGTGAAATGAGTCTGGCTAAACATGAGATTTTGTTTATAGAGCAGCCTGAAAAAGCGTTACAATATGGCTTTAATTAGCAGCCTGAAAATAAGTTGAAATATTGCTTTAATTGGACATTTGAGCCTTTTATTTTAAAATACTATATCAGAATAGTCCAACATTACCCAGTGACAGTCTGGGAAGTGTATACTATCACCCTGATGTGAAATGAGTCTGGCTAAACAGGAGATTTCGTTTATAGAGCAGCCTGAAAAAGCGTTACAATATGGCTTTAATTAGCAGCCTCAAAATGAGTTGAAATATTGCTTTAATTGGACATTTAAGCCTTTTATTTTAAAATCCAATATCAGAATATTCCAATATTACCCAGTGACAGTCTGTGATGTGTATACTATCACCCCGACCTGAAATGAATCTGGCTAAACAGGAGGTTTCGTTTATAGAGCAGCCTGAAAAAGCGTTACAATATGGCTTTAATTAGCAGCCTGAAAAAGAGTTGAAATATAGCTTTAAGTGGACATTTAAGCCTTTTATTTTAAAATCCAATATCAGAATATTCCAATATTACCCAGTGACAGTCTGGGATGTGTATACTATCACCCTGACATGAAATGATTCTGGCTAAACAGGAGATTTCGTTTATAGAGCAGCCTGAAAAAGCGTTACAATATGTCTTTAATTACTAGCCTGAAAAAGAGTTGAAATATAGCTTTAAGTGGACATTTGAACCTTGAATTTTAAAATCCTATATCAGAATAGTCCAATATTACCCATTGACAGTCTGGGATGTGTATACTATCACTCTGAGGTGAAATGAGTCTGGCTAAACAGGAGATTTCGTTTATAGAGCAGCCTGAAAAAGCGTTACAATATGGCTTTAATTAGCAGCCTCAAAATGAGTTGATATATTGCTTTAATTGGACATTTAAGCCTTTTATTTTAAAATCCAATATCAGAATATTCCAATATTACCCAGTGACAGTCTGTGATGTGTATACTATCACCCTGATGTGAAATGAGTATGGCTAAACAGGAGGTTTCGTTTATAGAGCAGCCTGAAAAAGCGTTACAATATGGCTTTAATTAGCAGCCTCAAAATGAGTTGAAATATTGCTTTATTTGGACATTTAAGCCTTTTATTTTAAAATCCTATATCAGAATAGTCCAATATTACCCAGTGACAGTCTGGGATGTGTATACTATCACCCTGTTTTGAAATAAGTCTGGCTAAACAGGATGTTTCGATGTTAGAGCATCCTGAAAAAGAGTTACAATATGGCTTTAATTAGCAGCCTGAAAAAGAGTTGAAATATAGCTTTAAGTGGACATTTAAGCCTTTTATTTTAAAATCCATTATCAGAATATTCCAATATTACCCAGTGACAGTCTGGGATGTGTATACTATCACCCTGATGTGAAATGAGTCTGGCTAAACAGGAGGTTTCGATGTTAGAGCAGCTTGAAAAAGAGATAAAATATGGCTTTAATTAGCAGCCTGAAAATGAGTTGAATTATAGCTTTAAGTGGACATTTAAGCCTTTTATTTTAAAATCCAATATCAGAATATTCCAATATTACCCAGTGACAGTCTGGGATGTGTATACTATCACCCTGATGTGAAATGAGTCTGGCTAAACAGGAGATTTCGATGTTAGAGCAGCCTTAAAAAGAGATACAATATGCCTTTAATTACAAGCCAGAATACATCCGAAATATAGATTTAATTGGACATTTAAGCCATTAATTTTAAAATCCTATATCAGAATAGTCCAATATTACCCAGTGACAGTCTGGGATGTGTATACTATCACCCTGACGTGAAATGATTCTGGCTAAACAGGAGATTTCGTTTATAGAGCAGCCTGAAAAAGCGTTACAATATGTCTTTAATTACTAGCCTGAAAAAGAGTTGAAATATAGCTTTAAGTGGTCATTTGTACCTTGAATTTTAAAATCCTATATCAGAATAGTCCAATATTACCCATTGACAGACTGGGATGTGTATACTATCACTCTGAGGTGAAATGAGTCTGGCTAAACAGGAGATTTCGTTTATAGAGCAGCCTGAAAAAGCGTTACAATATGGCTTTAATTAGCAGCCTGAAAATGAGTTGAAATATTGCTTTAATTGGACATTTAAGCCTTTTATTTTAAAATCCAATATCAGAATATTCCAATATTACCCAGTGACAGTCTGGGATGTGTATACTATCACCCTGAAGTGAAATGAGTCTGGCTAAACAGGAGGTTTCGATGTTAGAGCAGCTTGAAAAAGAGATAAAATATGGCTTTAATTAGCAGCCTGAAAATGAGTTGAATTATAGCTTTAAGTGGACATTTAAGCCTTTTATTTTAAAATCCAATATCAGAATATTCCAATATTACCCAGTGACAGTCTGGGATGTGTATACTATCACCCTGATGTGAAATGAGTCTGGCTAAACAGGAGGTTTCGATGTTAGAGCAGCCTGAAAAAGAGATACAATATGCCTTTAATTACAAGCCAGAATACATCCGAAATATAGATTTAATTGGACATTTAAGCCATTAATTTTAAAATCCTTTATCAGATAGGTACAATATTACCCAGTGACAGTCTGGGATGTGTATACTATCACCCGGATGTGAAATGAGTCTGGCTAAACAGGAGGTTTCAATGTTAAAGCAGCCTGAAAAAGAGTTACAATATGGCTTTAATTAGCAGCCTAAAAATGAGTTGAAATATTGCTTTAATTGGACATTTAAGCCTTTAATTTTAAAATCCTACATCAGAATAGTCCAATATTACCCAGTGACAGACTGGGATGTGTATACTATCACCCTCATGTGAAATAAGTCTGGCTAAACAGGAGGTTTCGATGTTAGAGCAGCCTGAAAAAGAGTTACAATATGGATTCAATTAGCAGCCTGAAAATGAGTTGAAATATTGCTTTAATTGGACATTTAAGCCTTTTTATTTTAAAATCCTATATCAGAATAGTCCAATATTACCCAGTGACATTCTGCGATGTGTATACTATCACCCTGGCGTGAAATGAGTCTGGCTAAACAGGAGGTTTCGATGTACGAGCAGCCTGAAAAAGAGTTACAATATGTCTTTAATTAGAAGCAAGAATATAGCCGAAATATAGATTTAATTGGACATTTAAGTCTTTAATTTTAAAATCCTGTATCAGAATAGTCCAATATTACCCATTGACAGTCTGGGATGTGTATACTATCACTCTGAGGTGAAAAGAGTCTGGCTAAACAGGAGATTTCGTTTATAGAGCAGCCTGAAAAAGCGTTACAATATGGCTTTAATTAGCAGCCTGAAAATGAGTTGAAATATTGCTTTAATTGGACATTTAAGCCTTTTATTTTAAAATCCAATATCAGAATATTCCAATATTACCCAGTGACAGTCTGTGATGTGTATACTATCACCCTGATGTGAAATGAGTTTGGCTAAACAGGAGGTTTCGTTTATAGAGCAGCCTGAAAAAGCGTTACAATATGGCTTTAATTAGCAGCCTCAAAATGAGTTGAAATATTGCTTTATTTGGACATTTAAGCCTTTCATTTTTAAATCCAATATCAGAATAGTCCAATATTACCCAGTGACAGTCTGGGATGTGTATACTATCACCCTGACCTGAAATGAATCTGGCTAAACAAGAGGGTTCGTTTATAGAGCAGCCTGAAAAAGCGTTACAATATGGCTTTAATTAGCAGCCTGCAAATGAGTTGAAATATTGCTTTAATTGGACATTTAAGCCTTTTATTTTAAAATCCTATATTAGAATAGTCCAATATTACCCAGTGACAGTCTGGGATGTGTATACTATCACCCTGATTTGAAATAAGTCTGGCTAAACAGGAGGTTTCGATGTTAGATCAGCCTGAAAAAGAGTTACAATATGGCTTTAATTAGCAGCCTGAAAAAGAGTTGAAATATAGCTTTAAGTGGACATTTAAGCCTTTTATTTTAAAATACAATATCAGAATTTTCCAATATTACCCAGTGACAGACTGGGATGTGTATACTATCACCCTGATGTGAAATGAGTCTGGCTAAACAGGAGATTTCGATGTTAGAGCAGCTTGAAAAAGAGATAAAATATGGCTTTAATTAGCAGCCTGAAAATGAGTTGAATTATAGCTTTAAGTGGACATTTAAGCCTTTTATTTTAAAATCTAATATCAGAATATTCCAATATTACCCAGTGACAGTCTGGGATGTGTATACTATGACCCTGACGTGAAATGAGTCTGGCTAAACAGGAGGTTTCGATGTTAGAGCAGACTGAAAAAGAGATACAATATGCCTTTAATTACAAGCCAGAATACATCCGAAATATAGATTTAATTGGACATTAAAGCCATTAATTTTAAAATCCTGTATCAGATAGGTACAATATTACCCAGTGACAGTCTGGGGTGTGTATACTATCACCCGGGTGTGAAATGAGTCTGGCTAAACAGGAGGTTTCAATGTTAAAGCAGCCTGAAAAAGAGTTACAATATGGCTTTAATTAGCAGCCTAAAAATGAGTTGAAATATTGCTTTAATTGGACATTTAAGCCCTTAATTTTTAAATCATATGACAGAATAGTCCAATATTACCCAGTGACAGTCTGGGATGTGTATACTATCACCCTGATGTGAAATGAGTATGGCTAAACAGGAGGTTTCGTTGCTAGAGCAGCCTGAAAAAGCGTTACAATATGGCTTTAATTAGCAGCCTGAAAATGAGTTGAAATATTGCTTTAATTGGACATTTAAGCCTTTTATTTTAAAATCCTATATCAGAATAGTCCAATATTACCCAGTGACAGTCTGGGATGTGTATACTATCACCCTGATGTGAAATGAGTCTGGATAAACAGGAGGTTTCGATGTTAGAGCAGCCTGAAAAAGAGTTACAATATGGCTTTAATTAGCAGCCTGAAAAAGAGTTGAAATATAGCTTTATGTGGACATTTAAACCTTTAATTTTTAAATCCTATATCAGAATAGTCCAATATTACCCAGTGTCAGTCGGGGATGTGTATACTATCACCATGACGTGAAATGAGTCTGACTACACAGGTGGTTTCGTTTATAGAGCAGCCTGAAAAAGCGTTACTATATGGCTTTTATTAGCAGCCTGAAAATGAGTTGAAATATTGCTTTAATTGGACATTTAAGCCATTAATTTTAAAATCCTATATCAGAATAGTCCAATATTACCCAGTGACAGACTGGGATGTGTATACTATCACCCTGACGTGAAATGAGTCTGGCTAAACAGGAGGTTTCGATGTTAGAGCAGCCTGAAAAAGAGATACAATATGCCTTTAATTAGAAGCCAGGATATATAGCCGAAATATAGATTTAATTGGACATTTAAGCCATTAATTATAAAATCCTATATCAGATTAGTCCAATATTACCCAGTGACAGTCTGGGATGTGTATACTATCACCCTGATGTGAAATGAGTATGGCTAAACAGGAGGTTTTCTTTTATAGAGCAGCCTGAAAAAGAGTTACAATATGGCTTTAATTAGCAGCCTGAAGTTCAAATATTGCTTTAATTGCACATTTAAGCCCCTAATTTTTAAATCCTATAACAGAATAGTCCAATATTACCCAGTGACAGTCTGGGATGTGTATACTATCACCCTGATGTGAAATGAGTATGGCTAAAAAGGAGGTTTCGTTTATAGAGCAGCCTGAAAAAGAGTTACAATATGGCTTTAATTAGAAGCCTGAAAATGAGTTGAAATATTGCTTTAATTGGACATTTAAGCCCTTCATTTTTAAATCCTATAACAGAATAGTCCAATATTACCCAGTTACAGTCTCGGATGTGTATACTATCACCCTCATGTGAAATAAGTCTGGCTAAACAGGAGGTTTCGATGTTAGAGCAGCCTGAAAAAGAGATACAATATGGCTTTAATTAGAAGCCAGAATATAGCCGAAATATAGATTTAATTGGACATTTAAGACTTTAATTTTAAAATCCTGTATCACAATGGTCCGATATTACCCAGTGACAGTCTGGGATGTGTATACTATCACCCGGATGTGAAATGAGTCTGGCTAAACAGGAGGTTTCAATGTTAAAGCAGCCTGAAAAAGAGTTACAATATGGCTTTAATTAGCAGCCTAAAAATGAGTTGAAATATTGCTTTAATTGGACATTTAAGCCCTTAATTTTAAAATCCTATATCAGATTAGTCCAATATTACCCAGTGACAGTCTGGGATGTGTATACTATCACCCTGATGTGAAATGAGTCTGGCTAAACAGGAGGTTTCGATGTTAGAGCAGCCTGAAAAAGAGTTACAATATGGCTTTAATTAGCAGCCTGAAAAGAGTTGAAATATAGCTTTATGTGGACATTTACACCTTTAATTTTTAAATCCTATATCAGAATAGTCCAATATTACCCAGTGACAGTCTGGGATGTGTATACTATGACCCTGACGTGAAATGAGTCTGGCTAAACAGGAGGTTTTGTTTATAGAGCAGCCTGAAAAAGAGTTACAATATGGCTTTAATTAGAAGCCTGAAAATGATTTGAAATATTGCTTTAATTGGACATTTAAGCCCTTCATTTTTAAATCCTATAACAGAATAGTCCAATATTACCCAGTGACAGTCTGGGATGTGTATACTATGACCCTGATGTGAAATGAGTCTGGCTAAACAGGAAGTTTCGATGTTAGAGCAGCCTGAAAAAGAGATACAATATGCCTTTAATTACAAGCCAGAACACATCCGAAATATAGATTTAATTGGACATTTAAGCCCTTAATTTTAAAATCCTATATCAGATTAGTCCAATATTACCCAGTGACAGTCTGGGATGTGTATACTATCACCCTGATGTGAAATGAGTCTGGCTAAACAGGAGGTTTCGATGTTAGAGCAGCCTGAAAAAGAGTTACAATATGGCTTTAATTAGCAGCCTGAAAAGAGTTGAAATATAGCTTTATGTGGACATTTACACCTTTAATTTTTAAATCCTATATCAGAATAGTCCAATATTACCCAGTGACAGTCTGGGATGTGTATACTATGACCCTGACGTGAAATGAGTCTGGCTAAACAGGAGGTTTTGTTTATAGAGCAGCCTGAAAAAGAGTTACAATATGGCTTTAATTAGAAGCCTGAAAATGAGTTGAAATATTGCTTTAATTGGACATTTAAGCCCTTCATTTTTAAATCCTATAACAGAATAGTCCAATATTACCCAGTGACAGTCTGGGATGTGTATACTATGACCCTGATGTGAAATGAGTCTGGGTAAACAGGAAGTTTCGATGTTAGAGCAGCCTGAAAAAGAGTTACAATATGGCTTTAATTATCAGCCTGAAAAAGAGTTGAAATATAGCTTTAAGTGGATATTTAAGCCTTTTATTTTAAAATCCAATGTCAGAATATTCCAATATTACCCAGTGACAGTCTGGGATGTGTATACTATCACCCTGATGTGAAATGAGTCTGGCTAAACAGGAGATTTCGATGTTAGAGCAGCCTGAAAAAGAGTTACAATATGGCTTTAATTAGCAGCCTGAAAAAGAGTTGAAATATAGCTTTATGTGGACATTTAAACCTTTATTTTTAAATCCTATATCAGAATAGTCCAATATTACCCAGTGACAGTCTGGGATGTGTATACTATGACCCTGATGTGAAATGAGTCTGGCTAAACAGGAAGTTTCGATGTTAGAGCAGCCTGAAAAAGAGATACAATATGCCTTTAATTACAAGCCAGAATACATCCGAAATATAGATTTAATTGGACATTTAAGCCATTCATTTTAAAATCCTGTATCAGATAGGTACAATATTACCCAGTGACAGTCTGGGATGTGTATACTATCACCCGGATGTGAAATGAGTCTGGCTAAACAGGAGGTTTCAATGTTAAAGCAGCCTGAAAAAGAGTTACAATATGGCTTTAATTAGCAGCCTAAAAATGAGTTGAAATATTGCTTTAATTGGACATTTAAGCCCTTAATTTTTAAATCCTATATCAGAATAGTCCAATATTACCCAGTGGCAGTCTGGGATGTGTATACTATGACCCTGACGTGAAATGAGTCTGGCTAAACAGGAGGTTTCGATGTTAGAGCAGCCTGAAAAAGAGATACAATATGCCTTTAATTAGAAGCCAGAATATAGCAGAAATATAGATTTAATTGGACATTTAAGCCCTTAATTTTAAAATCCTATATCAGATTAGTCCAATATTACCCAGTGACAGTCTGAGATGTGTATACTATCACCCTGATGTGAAATGAGTCTTGTTAAACAGGAGGTTTCGATGTTAGAGCAGCCTGAAAAAGGGTTACAATATGGCTTTAATTATCAGCCTGAAAAAGAGTTGAAATATAGCTTTAAGTGGACATTTAAACCTTTTATTTTAAAATACAATATCAGAATTTTCCAATATTACCCAGTGACAGACTGGGATGTGTATACTATCACCCTGATGTGAAATGAGTCTGGCTAAACAGGAGGTTTCGATGTTAGAGCAGCTTGAAAAAGAGATAAAATATGGCTTTAATTAGCAGCCTGAAAATGAGTTGAATTATAGCTTTAAGTGGACATTTAAGCCTTTTATTTTAAAATCTAATATCAGAATATTCCAATATTACCCAGTGACAGTCTGGGATGTGTATACTATGACCCTGACGTGAAATGAGTCTGGCTAAACAGGAGGTTTCGATGTTAGAGCAGACTGAAAAAGAGATACAATATGCCTTTAATTACAAGCCAGAATACATCCGAAATATAGATTTAATTGGACATTAAAGCCATTAATTTTAAAATCCTGTATCAGATAGGTACAATATTACCCAGTGACAGTCTGGGGTGTGTATACTATCACCCGGGTGTGAAATGAGTCTGGCTAAACAGGAGGTTTCGTTGCTAGAGCAGCCTGAAAAAGCGTTACAATATGGCTTTAATTAGCAGCCTGAAAATGAGTTGAAATATTGCTTTAATTGGACATTTAAGCCTTTTATTTTAAAATCCTATATCAGAATAGTCCAATATTACCCAGTGACAGTCTGGGATGTGTATACTATCACCCTGATGTGAAATGAGTCTGGCTAAACAGGAGGTTTCGATGTTAGAGCAGCCTGAAAAAGAGTTACAATATGGCTTTAATTAGCAGCCTGAAAAGAGTTGAAATATAGCTTTATGTGGACATTTAAACCTTTAATTTTTAAATCCTATATCAGAATAGTCCAATATTACCCAGTGTCAGTCGGGGATGTGTATACTATCACCATGACGTGAAATGAGTCTGACTACACAGGTGGTTTCGTTTATAGAGCAGCCTGAAAAAGCGTTACTATATGGCTTTTATTAGCAGCCTGAAAATGAGTTGAAATATTGCTTTAATTGGACATTTAAGCCTTTAATTTTAAAATCCTATATCAGAATAGTCCAATATTACCCAGTGACAGACTGGGATGTGTATACTATCACCCTGACGTGAAATGAGTCTGGCTAAACAGGAGGTTTCGATGTTAGAGCAGCCTGAAAAAGAGATACAATATGCCTTTAATTAGAAGCCAGGATATATAGCCGAAATATAGATTTAATTGGACATTTAAGCCATTAATTATAACATCCTATATCAGATTAGTCCAATATTACCCAGTGACAGTCTGGGATGTGTATACTATCACCCTGATGTGAAATGAGTATGGCTAAACAGGAGATTTTCTTTTATAGAGCAGCCTGAAAAAGAGTTACAATATGGCTTTAATTAGCAGCCTGAAGTTCAAATATTGCTTTAATTGCACATTTAAGCTCTTAATTTTTAAATCCTATAACAGAATAGTCCAATATTACCCAGTGACAGTCTGGGATGTGTATACTATCACCCTGATGTGAAATGAGTATGGCTAAAAAGGAGGTTTCGTTTATAGAGCAGCCTGAAAAAGAGTTACAATATGGCTTTAATTAGAAGCCTGAAAATGAGTTGAAATATTGCTTTAATTGGACATTTAAGCCTTTTATTTTAAAATCCTATATCAGAATAGTCCAATATTACCCAGTGACAGTCTGGGATGTGTATACTATGACCCTGACGTGAAATGAGTCTGGCTAAACAGGAGGTTTCGATGTTAGAGCAGACTGAAAAAGAGATACAATATGCCTTTAATTACAAGCCAGAATACATCCGAAATATAGATTTAATTGGACATTAAAGCCATTAATTTTAAAATCCTGTATCAGATAGGTACAATATTACCCAGTGACAGTCTGGGGTGTGTATACTATCACCCGGGTGTGAAATGAGTCTGGCTAAACAGGAGGTTTCAATGTTAAAGCAGCCTGAAAAAGAGTTACAATATGGCTTTAATTAGCAGCCTAAAAATGAGTTGAAATATTGCTTTAATTGGACATTTAAGCCCTTAATTTTTAAATCATATGACAGAATAGTCCAATATTACCCAGTGACAGTCTGGGATGTGTATACTATGACCCTGACGTGAAATGAGTCTGGCTAAACAGGAGGTTTCGATGTTAGAGCAGACTGAAAAAGAGATACAATATGCCTTTAATTACAAGCCAGAATACATCCGAAATATAGATTTAATTGGACATTAAAGCCATTAATTTTAAAATCCTGTATCAGATAGGTACAATATTACCCAGTGACAGTCTGGGGTGTGTATACTATCACCCGGGTGTGAAATGAGTCTGGCTAAACAGGAGGTTTCAATGTTAAAGCAGCCTGAAAAAGAGTTACAATATGGCTTTAATTAGCAGCCTAAAAATGAGTTGAAATATTGCTTTAATTGGACATTTAAGCCCTTAATTTTTAAATCATATGACAGAATAGTCCAATATTACCCAGTGACAGTCTGGGATGTGTATACTATCACCCTGATGTGAAATGAGTATGGCTAAACAGGAGGTTTCGTTGCTACAGCAGCCTGAAAAAGCGTTACAATATGGCTTTAATTAGCAGCCTGAAAATGAGTTGAAATATTGCTTTAATTGGACATTTAAGCCTTTTATTTTAAAATCCTATATCAGAATAGTCCAATATTACCCAGTGACAGTCTGGGATGTGTATACTATCACCCTGATGTGAAATGAGTCTGGCTAAACAGGAGGTTTCGATGTTAGAGCAGCCTGAAAAAGAGTTACAATATGGCTTTAATTAGCAGCCTGAAAAAGAGTTGAAATATAGCTTTATGTGGACATTTAAACCTTTAATTTTTAAATCCTATATCAGAATAGTCCAATATTACCCAGTGTCAGTCGGGGATGTGTATACTATCACCATGACGTGAAATGAGTCTGACTACACAGGTGGTTTCGTTTATAGAGCAGCCTGAAAAAGCGTTACTATATGGCTTTTATTAGCAGCCTGAAAATGAGTTGAAATATTGCTTTAATTGGACATTTAAGCCTTTAATTTTAAAATCCTATATCAGAATAGTCCAATATTACCCAGTGACAGACTGGGATGTGTATACTATCACCCTGACGTGAAATGAGTCTGGCTAAACAGGAGGTTTCGATGTTAGAGCAGCCTGAAAAAGAGATACAATATGCCTTTAATTAGAAGCCAGGATATATAGCCGAAATATAGATTTAATTGGACATTTAAGCCATTAATTATAAAATACTATATCAGATTAGTCCAATATTACCCAGTGACAGTCTGGGATGTGTATACTATCACCCTGATGTGAAATGAGTCTGGCTAAACAGGAGATTTCGATGTTAGAGCAGCCTGAAAAAGAGTTACAATATGGCTTTAATTAGCAGCCTGAAAAGGAGTTGAAATATAGCTTTATGTGGACATTTAAACCTTTATTTTTAAATCCTATATCAGAATAGTCCAATATTACCCAGTGACAGTCTGGGATGTGTATACTATGACCCTGATGTGAAATGAGTCTGGCTAAACAGGAAGTTTCGATGTTAGAGCAGCCTGAAAAAGAGATACAATATGGCTTTAATTAGAAGCCTGAAAATGAGTTGAAATATTGCTTTAATTGGACATTTAAGCCTTTTATTTTAAAATCCTATATCAGAATAGTCCAATATTACCCAGTGACAGTCTGGGATGTGTATACTATGACCCTGACGTGAAATGAGTCTGGCTAAACAGGAGGTTTCGATGTTAGAGCAGACTGAAAAAGAGATACAATATGCCTTTAATTACAAGCCAGAATACATCCGAAATATAGATTTAATTGGACATTAAAGCCATTAATTTTAAAATCCTGTATCAGATAGGTACAATATTACCCAGTGACAGTCTGGGGTGTGTATACTATCACCCGGGTGTGAAATGAGTCTGGCTAAACAGGAGGTTTCAATGTTAAAGCAGCCTGAAAAAGAGTTACAATATGGCTTTAATTAGCAGCCTAAAAATGAGTTGAAATATTGCTTTAATTGGACATTTAAGCCATTAATTTTTAAATCATATGACAGAATAGTCCAATATTACCCAGTGACAGTCTGGGATGTGTATACTATCACCCTGATGTGAAATGAGTATGGCTAAACAGGAGGTTTCGTTGCTAGAGCAGCCTGAAAAAGCGTTACAATATGGCTTTAATTAGCAGCCTGAAAATGAGTTGAAATATTGCTTTAATTGGACATTTAAGCCTTTTATTTTAAAATCCTATATCAGAATAGTCCAATATTACCCAGTGACAGTCTGGGATGTGTATACTATCACCCTGATGTGAAATGAGTCTGGCTAAACAGGAGGTTTCGATGTTAGAGCAGCCTGAAAAAGAGTTACAATATGGCTTTAATTAGCAGCCTGAAAAAGAGTTGAAATATAGCTTTATGTGGACATTTAAACCTTTAATTTTTAAATCCTATATCAGAATAGTCCAATATTACCCAGTGTCAGTCGGGGATGTGTATACTATCACCATGACGTGAAATGAGTCTGACTACACAGGTGGTTTCGTTTATAGAGCAGCCTGAAAAAGCGTTACTATATGGCTTTTATTAGCAGCCTGAAAATGAGTTGAAATATTGCTTTAATTGGACATTTAAGCCATTAATTATAAAATCCTATATCAGATTAGTCCAATATTACCCAGTGACAGTCTGGGATGTGTATACTATCACCCTGATGTGAAATGAGTATGGCTAAACAGGAGATTTTCTTTTATAGAGCAGCCTGAAAAAGAGTTACAATATGGCTTTAATTAGCAGCCTGAAGTTCAAATATTGCTTTAATTGCACATTTAAGCCCTTAATTTTTAAATCCTATAACAGAATAGTCCAATATTACCCAGTGACAGTCTGGGATGTGTATACTATCACCCTGATGTGAAATGAGTATGGCTAAAAAGGAGGTTTCGTTTATAGAGCAGCCTGAAAAAGAGTTACAATATGGCTTTAATTAGAAGCCTGAAAATGAGTTGAAATATTGCTTTAATTGGACATTTAAGCCCTTCATTTTTAAATCCTATAACAGAATAGTCCAATATTACCCAGTTACAGTCTGGGATGTGTATACTATCACCCTCATGTGAAATAAGTCTGGCTAAACAGGAGGTTTCGATGTTAGAGCAGCCTGAAAAAGAGATACAATATGGCTTTAATTAGAAGCCAGAATATAGCCGAAATATAGATTTAATTGGACATTTAAGACTTTAATTTTAAAATCCTGTATAACAATGGTCCGATATTACCCAGTGACAGTCTGGGATGTGTATACTATCACCCGGATGTGAAATGAGTCTGGCTAAACAGGAGGTTTCAATGTTAAAGCAGCCTGAAAAAGAGTTACAATATGGCTTTAATTAGCAGCCTAAAAATGAGTTGAATTATTGCTTTAATTGGACATTTAAGCCCTTAATTTTTAAATCCTGTATCAGAATAGTCCAATATTACCCAGTGACAGTCTGGGATGTGTATACTATGACCCTGACGTGAAATGAGTCTGGCTAAACAGGAGGTTTCGATGTTAGAGCAGCCTGAAAAAGAGATACAATATGCCTTTAATTAGCAGCTTGAATATAGCAGAAATATATATTTAATTGGACATTTAAGCCCTTAATTTTAAAATCCTATATCAGATTAGTCCAATATTACCCAGTGACAGTCTGGGATGTGTATACTATCACCCTGATGTGAAATGAGTCTGGCTAAACAGGAGGTTTCGATGTTAGAGCAGCCTGAAAAAGAGTTACAATATGGCTTTAATTAGCAGCCTGAAAAGAGTTGAAATATAGCTTTATGTGGACATTTACACCTTTAATTTTTAAATCCTATATCAGAATAGTCCAATATTACCCAGTGACAGTCTGGGATGTGTATACTATGACCCTGACGTGAAATGAGTCTGGCTAAAAAGGAGGTTTTGTTTATAGAGCAGCCTGAAAAAGAGTTACAATATGGCTTTAATTAGAAGCCTGAAAATGATTTGAAATATTGCTTTAATTGGACATTTAAGCCCTTCATTTTTAAATCCTATAACAGAATAGTCCAATATTACCCAGTGACAGTCTGGGATGTGTATACTATGACCCTGATGTGAAATGAGTCTGGCTAAACAGGAAGTTTCGATGTTAGAGCAGCCTGAAAAAGAGATACAATATGCCTTTAATTACAAGCCAGAACACATCCGAAATATAGATTTAATTGGACATTTAAGCCCTTAATTTTAAAATCCTATATCAGATTAGTCCAATATTACCCAGTGACAGTCTGGGATGTGTATACTATCACCCTGCTGTGAAATGAGTCTGGCTAAACAGGAGGTTTCGATGTTAGAGCAGCCTGAAAAAGAGTTACAATATGGCTTTAATTAGCAGCCTGAAAAGAGTTGAAATATAGCTTTATGTGGACATTTACACCTTTAATTTTTAAATCCTATATCAGAATAGTCCAATATTACCCAGTGACAGTCTGGGATGTGTATACTATGACCCTGACGTGAAATGAGTCTGGCTAAACAGGAGGTTTTGTTTATAGAGCAGCCTGAAAAAGAGTTACAATATGGCTTTAATTAGAAGCCTGAAAATGATTTGAAATATTGCTTTAATTGGACATTTAAGCCCTTCATTTTTAAATCCTATAACAGAATAGTCCAATATTACCCAGTGACAGTCTGGGATGTGTATACTATGACCCTGATGTGAAATGAGTCTGGCTAAACAGGAAGTTTCGATGTTAGAGCAGCCTGAAAAAGAGTTACAATATGGCTTTAATTATCAGCCTGAAAAAGAGTTGAAATATAGCTTTAAGTGGACATTTAAGCCTTTTATTTTAAAATCCAATGTCAGAATATTCCAATATTACCCAGTGACAGTCTGGGATGTGTATACTATCACCCTGATGTGAAATGAGTCTGGCTAAACAGGAGATTTCGATGTTAGAGCAGCCTGAAAAAGAGTTACAATATGGCTTTAATTAGCAGCCTGAAAAGGAGTTGAAATATAGCTTTATGTGGACATTTAAACCTTTATTTTTAAATCCTATATCAGAATAGTCCAATATTACCCAGTGACAGTCTGGGATGTGTATACTATGACCCTGATGTGAAATGAGTCTGGCTAAACAGGAAGTTTCGATGTTAGAGCAGCCTGAAAAAGAGATACAATATGCCTTTAATTACAAGCCAGAATACATCCGAAATATAGATTTAATTGGACATTTAAGCCATTCATTTTAAAATCCTGTATCAGATAGGTACAATATTACCCAGTGGCAGTCTGGGATGTGTATACTATGACCCTGACGTGAAATGAGTCTGGCTAAACAGGAGGTTTCGATGTTAGAGCAGCCTGAAAAAGAGATACAATATGCCTTTAATTAGAAGCCAGGATATATAGCCGAAATATAGATTTAATTGGACATTTAAGCCATTAATTATAACATCCTATATCAGATTAGTCCAATATTACCCAGTGACAGTCTGGGATGTGTATACTATCACCCTGATGTGAAATGAGTATGGCTAAACAGGAGATTTTCTTTTATAGAGCAGCCTGAAAAAGAGTTACAATATGGCTTTAATTAGCAGCCTGAAGTTCAAATATTGCTTTAATTGCACATTTAAGCCCTTAATTTTTAAATCCTATAACAGAATAGTCCAATATTACCCAGTGACAGTCTGGGATGTGTATACTATCACCCTGATGTGAAATGAGTATGGCTAAAAAGGAGGTTTCGTTTATAGAGCAGCCTGAAAAAGAGTTACAATATGGCTTTAATTAGAAGCCTGAAAATGAGTTGAAATATTGCTTTAATTGGACATTTAAGCCTTTTATTTTAAAATCCTATATCAGAATAGTCCAATATTACCCAGTGACAGTCTGGGGTGTGTATACTATCACCCGGGTGTGAAATGAGTCTGGCTAAACAGGAGGTTTCAATGTTAAAGCAGCCTGAAAAAGAGTTACAATATGGCTTTAATTAGCAGCCTAAAAATGAGTTGAAATATTGCTTTAATTGGACATTTAAGCCCTTAATTTTTAAATCATATGACAGAATAGTCCAATATTACCCAGTGACAGTCTGGGATGTGTATACTATCACCCTGATGTGAAATGAGTATGGCTAAACATGAGGTTTCGATGTTAGTGCAGCCTGAAAAAGGGTTACAATATGGCTTTAATTATCAGCCTGAAAAAGAGTTGAAATATAGCTTTAAGTGGACATTTAAACCTTTTATTTTAAAATACAATATCAGAATTTTCCAATATTACCCAGTGACAGACTGGGATGTGTATACTATCACCCTGATGTGAAATGAGTCTGGCTAAACAGGAGGTTTCGATGTTAGAGCAGCTTGAAAAAGAGATAAAATATGGCTTTAATTAGCAGCCTGAAAATGAGTTGAATTATAGCTTTAAGTGGACATTTAAGCCTTTTATTTTAAAATCTAATATCAGAATATTCCAATATTACCCAGTGACAGTCTGGGATGTGTATACTATGACCCTGACGTGAAATGAGTCTGGCTAAACAGGAGGTTTCGATGTTAGAGCAGACTGAAAAAGAGATACAATATGCCTTTAATTACAAGCCAGAATACATCCGAAATATAGATTTAATTGGACATTAAAGCCATTAATTTTTAAATCCTGTATCAGATATGTACAATATTACCCAGTGACAGTCTGGGGTGTGTATACTATCACCCGGGTGTGAAATGAGTCTGGCTAAACAGGAGGTTTCAATGTTAAAGCAGCCTGAAAAAGAGTTACAATATGGCTTTAATTAGCAGCCTAAAAATGAGTTGAAATATTGCTTTAATTGGACATTTAAGCCCTTAATTTTTAAATCCTATGACAGAATAGTCCAATATTACCCAGTGACAGTCTGGGATGTGTATACTATCACCCTGATGTGAAATGAGTATGGCTAAACAGGAGGTTTCGTTGCTAGAGCAGCCTGAAAAAGCGTTACAATATGGCTTTAATTAGCAGCCTGAAAATGAGTTGAAATATTGCTTTAATTGGACATTTAAGCCTTTTATTTTAAAATCCTATATCAGAATAGTCCAATATTACCCAGTGACAGTCTGGGATGTGTATACTATCACCCTGATGTGAAATGAGTCTGGCTAAACAGGAGGTTTCGATGTTAGAGCAGCCTGAAAAAGAGTTACAATATGGCTTTAATTAGCAGCCTGAAAAAGAGTTGAAATATAGCTTTATGTGGACATTTAAACCTTTCATTTTTAAATCCTATATCAGAATAGTCCAATATTACCCAGTGTCAGTCGGGGATGTGTATACTATCACCATGACGTGAAATGAGTCTGACTACACAGGTGGTTTCGTTTATAGAGCAGCCTGAAAAAGTGTTACTATATGGCTTTTATTAGCAGCCTGAAAATGAGTTGAAATATTGCTTTAATTGGACATTTAAGCCTTTAATTTTAAAATCCTATATCAGAATAGTCCAATATTACCCAGTGACAGACTGGGATGTGTATACTATCACCCTGACGTGAAATGAGTCTGGCTAAACAGGAGGTTTCGATGTTAGAGCAGCCTGAAAAAGAGATACAATATGCCTTTAATTAGACGCCAGGATATATAGCCGAAATATAGATTTAATTGGACATTTAAGCCATTAATTATAAAATCCTATATCAGATTAGTCCAATATTACCCAGTGACAGTCTGGGATGTGTATACTATCACCCTGATGTGAAATGAGTATGGCTAAACAGGAGGTTTTCTTTTATAGAGCAGCCTGAAAAAGAGTTACAATATGGCTTTAATTAGCAGCCTGAAGTTCAAATATTGCTTTAATTGCACATTTAAGCCCTTAATTTTTAAATCCTATAACAGAATAGTCCAATATTACCCAGTGACAGTCTGGGATGTGTATACTATCACCCTGATGTGAAATGAGTATGGCTAAAAAGGAGGTTTCGTTTATAGAGCAGCCTGAAAAAGAGTTACAATATGGCTTTAATTAGAAGCCTGAAAATGAGTTGAAATATTGCTTTAATTGGACATTTAAGCCCTTCATTTTTAAATCCTATAACAGAATAGTCCAATATTACCCAGTTACAGTCTGGGATGTGTATACTATCACCCTCATGTGAAATAAGTCTGGCTAAACAGGAGGTTTCGATGTTAGAGCAGCCTGAAAAAGAGTTACAATATGGCTTTAATTAGCAGCCTGAAAAGAGTTGAAATATAGCTTTATGTGGACATTTACACCTTTAATTTTTAAATCCTATATCAGAATAGTCCAATATTACCCAGTGACAGTCTGGGATGTGTATACTATGACCCTGACGTGAAATGAGTCTGGCTAAAAAGGAGGTTTTGTTTATAGAGCAGCCTGAAAAAGAGTTACAATATGGCTTTAATTAGAAGCCTGAAAATGATTTGAAATATTGCTTTAATTGGACATTTAAGCCCTTCATTTTTAAATCCTATAACAGAATAGTCCAATATTACCCAGTGACAGTCTGGGATGTGTATACTATGACCCTGATGTGAAATGAGTCTGGCTAAACAGGAAGTTTCGATGTTAGAGCAGCCTGAAAAAGAGATACAATATGCCTTTAATTACAAGCCAGAACACATCCGAAATATAGATTTAATTGGACATTTAAGCCCTTAATTTTAAAATCCTATATCAGATTAGTCCAATATTACCCAGTGACAGTCTGGGATGTGTATACTATCACCCTGCTGTGAAATGAGTCTGGCTAAACAGGAGGTTTCGATGTTAGAGCAGCCTGAAAAAGAGTTACAATATGGCTTTAATTAGCAGCCTGAAAAGAGTTGAAATATAGCTTTATGTGGACATTTACACCTTTAATTTTTAAATCCTATATCAGAATAGTCCAATATTACCCAGTGACAGTCTGGGATGTGTATACTATGACCCTGACGTGAAATGAGTCTGGCTAAACAGGAGGTTTTGTTTATAGAGCAGCCTGAAAAAGAGTTACAATATGGCTTTAATTAGAAGCCTGAAAATGATTTGAAATATTGCTTTAATTGGACATTTAAGCCCTTCATTTTTAAATCCTATAACAGAATAGTCCAATATTACCCAGTGACAGTCTGGGATGTGTATACTATGACCCTGATGTGAAATGAGTCTGGCTAAACAGGAAGTTTCGATGTTAGAGCAGCCTGAAAAAGAGTTACAATATGGCTTTAATTATCAGCCTGAAAAAGAGTTGAAATATAGCTTTAAGTGGACATTTAAGCCTTTTATTTTAAAATCCAATGTCAGAATATTCCAATATTACCCAGTGACAGTCTGGGATGTGTATACTATCACCCTGATGTGAAATGAGTCTGGCTAAACAGGAGATTTCGATGTTAGAGCAGCCTGAAAAAGAGTTACAATATGGCTTTAATTAGCAGCCTGAAAAGGAGTTGAAATATAGCTTTATGTGGACATTTAAACCTTTATTTTTAAATCCTATATCAGAATAGTCCAATATTACCCAGTGACAGTCTGGGATGTGTATACTATGACCCTGATGTGAAATGAGTCTGGCTAAACAGGAAGTTTCGATGTTAGAGCAGCCTGAAAAAGAGATACAATATGCCTTTAATTACAAGCCAGAATACATCCGAAATATAGATTTAATTGGACATTTAAGCCATTCATTTTAAAATCCTGTATCAGATAGGTACAATATTACCCAGTGGCAGTCTGGGATGTGTATACTATGACCCTGACGTGAAATGAGTCTGGCTAAACAGGAGGTTTCGATGTTAGAGCAGCCTGAAAAAGAGATACAATATGCCTTTAATTAGAAGCCAGGATATATAGCCGAAATATAGATTTAATTGGACATTTAAGCCATTAATTATAACATCCTATATCAGATTAGTCCAATATTACCCAGTGACAGTCTGGGATGTGTATACTATCACCCTGATGTGAAATGAGTATGGCTAAACAGGAGATTTTCTTTTATAGAGCAGCCTGAAAAAGAGTTACAATATGGCTTTAATTAGCAGCCTGAAGTTCAAATATTGCTTTAATTGCACATTTAAGCCCTTAATTTTTAAATCCTATAACAGAATAGTCCAATATTACCCAGTGACAGTCTGGGATGTGTATACTATCACCCTGATGTGAAATGAGTATGGCTAAAAAGGAGGTTTCGTTTATAGAGCAGCCTGAAAAAGAGTTACAATATGGCTTTAATTAGAAGCCTGAAAATGAGTTGAAATATTGCTTTAATTGGACATTTAAGCCTTTTATTTTAAAATCCTATATCAGAATAGTCCAATATTACCCAGTGACAGTCTGGGGTGTGTATACTATCACCCGGGTGTGAAATGAGTCTGGCTAAACAGGAGGTTTCAATGTTAAAGCAGCCTGAAAAAGAGTTACAATATGGCTTTAATTAGCAGCCTAAAAATGAGTTGAAATATTGCTTTAATTGGACATTTAAGCCCTTAATTTTTAAATCATATGACAGAATAGTCCAATATTACCCAGTGACAGTCTGGGATGTGTATACTATCACCCTGATGTGAAATGAGTATGGCTAAACATGAGGTTTCGATGTTAGTGCAGCCTGAAAAAGGGTTACAATATGGCTTTAATTATCAGCCTGAAAAAGAGTTGAAATATAGCTTTAAGTGGACATTTAAACCTTTTATTTTAAAATACAATATCAGAATTTTCCAATATTACCCAGTGACAGACTGGGATGTGTATACTATCACCCTGATGTGAAATGAGTCTGGCTAAACAGGAGGTTTCGATGTTAGAGCAGCTTGAAAAAGAGATAAAATATGGCTTTAATTAGCAGCCTGAAAATGAGTTGAATTATAGCTTTAAGTGGACATTTAAGCCTTTTATTTTAAAATCTAATATCAGAATATTCCAATATTACCCAGTGACAGTCTGGGATGTGTATACTATGACCCTGACGTGAAATGAGTCTGGCTAAACAGGAGGTTTCGATGTTAGAGCAGACTGAAAAAGAGATACAATATGCCTTTAATTACAAGCCAGAATACATCCGAAATATAGATTTAATTGGACATTAAAGCCATTAATTTTTAAATCCTGTATCAGATATGTACAATATTACCCAGTGACAGTCTGGGGTGTGTATACTATCACCCGGGTGTGAAATGAGTCTGGCTAAACAGGAGGTTTCAATGTTAAAGCAGCCTGAAAAAGAGTTACAATATGGCTTTAATTAGCAGCCTAAAAATGAGTTGAAATATTGCTTTAATTGGACATTTAAGCCCTTAATTTTTAAATCCTATGACAGAATAGTCCAATATTACCCAGTGACAGTCTGGGATGTGTATACTATCACCCTGATGTGAAATGAGTCTGGCTAAACAGGAGGTTTCGATGTTAGAGCAGCCTGAAAAAGAGTTACAATATGGCTTTAATTAGCAGCCTGAAAAAGAGTTGAAATATAGCTTTATGTGGACATTTAAACCTTTCATTTTTAAATCCTATATCAGAATAGTCCAATATTACCCAGTGTCAGTCGGGGATGTGTATACTATCACCATGACGTGAAATGAGTCTGACTACACAGGTGGTTTCGTTTATAGAGCAGCCTGAAAAAGTGTTACTATATGGCTTTTATTAGCAGCCTGAAAATGAGTTGAAATATTGCTTTAATTGGACATTTAAGCCTTTAATTTTAAAATCCTATATCAGAATAGTCCAATATTACCCAGTGACAGACTGGGATGTGTATACTATCACCCTGACGTGAAATGAGTCTGGCTAAACAGGAGGTTTCGATGTTAGAGCAGCCTGAAAAAGAGATACAATATGCCTTTAATTAGACGCCAGGATATATAGCCGAAATATAGATTTAATTGGACATTTAAGCCATTAATTATAAAATCCTATATCAGATTAGTCCAATATTACCCAGTGACAGTCTGGGATGTGTATACTATCACCCTGATGTGAAATGAGTATGGCTAAACAGGAGGTTTTCTTTTATAGAGCAGCCTGAAAAAGAGTTACAATATGGCTTTAATTAGCAGCCTGAAGTTCAAATATTGCTTTAATTGCACATTTAAGCCCTTAATTTTTAAATCCTATAACAGAATAGTCCAATATTACCCAGTGACAGTCTGGGATGTGTATACTATCACCCTGATGTGAAATGAGTATGGCTAAAAAGGAGGTTTCGTTTATAGAGCAGCCTGAAAAAGAGTTACAATATGGCTTTAATTAGAAGCCTGAAAATGAGTTGAAATATTGCTTTAATTGGACATTTAAGCCCTTCATTTTTAAATCCTATAACAGAATAGTCCAATATTACCCAGTTACAGTCTGGGATGTGTATACTATCACCCTCATGTGAAATAAGTCTGGCTAAACAGGAGGTTTCGATGTTAGAGCAGCCTGAAAAAGAGATACAATATGGCTTTAATTAGAAGCCAGAATATAGCCGAAATATAGATTTAATTGGACATTTAAGACTTTAATTTTAAAATCCTGTATCACAATGGTCCGATATTACCCAGTGACAGTCTGGGATGTGTATACTATCACCCGGATGTGAAATGAGTCTGGCTAAACAGGAGGTTTCAATGTTAAAGCAGCCTGAAAAAGAGTTACAATATGGCTTTAATTAGCAGCCTAAAAATGAGTTGAAATATTGCTTTAATTGGACATTTAAGCCCTTAATTTTTAAATCCTATATCAGAATAGTCCAATATTACCCAGTGACAGTCTGGGATGTGTATACTATGACCCTGACGTGAAATGAGTCTGGCTAAACAGGAGGTTTCGATGTTAGAGCAGCCTGAAAAAGAGTTACAATATGGCTTTAATTAGCAGCCTGAAAAAGAGTTGAAATATAGCTTTATGTGGACATTTAAACCTTTAATTTTTAAATCCTATATCAGAATAGACCAATATTACCCAGTGTCAGTCGGGGATGTGTATACTATCACCATGACGTGAAATGAGTCTGACTACACAGGTGGTTTCGTTTATAGAGCAGCCTGAAAAAGCGTTACTATATGGCTTTTATTAGCAGCCTGAAAATGAGTTGAAATATTGCTTTAATTGGACATTTAAGCCTTTAATTTTAAAATCCTATATCAGAATAGTCCAATATTACCCAGTGACAGACTGGGATGTGTATACTATCACCCTGACGTGAAATGAGTCTGGCTAAACAGGAGGTTTCGATGTTAGAGCAGCCTGAAAAAGAGATACAATATGCCTTTAATTAGAAGCCAGGATATATAGCCGAAATATAGATTTAATTGGACATTTAAGCCATTAATTATAACATCCTATATCAGATTAGTCCAATATTACCCAGTGACAGTCTGGGATGTGTATACTATCACCCTGATGTGAAATGAGTATGGCTAAACAGGAGATTTTCTTTTATAGAGCAGCCTGAAAAAGAGTTACAATATGGCTTTAATTAGCAGCCTGAAGTTCAAATATTGCTTTAATTGCACATTTAAGCCCTTAATTTTTAAATCCTATAACAGAATAGTCCAATATTACCCAGTGACAGTCTGGGATGTGTATACTATCACCCTGATGTGAAATGAGTATGGCTAAAAAGGAGGTTTCGTTTATAGAGCAGCCTGAAAAAGAGTTACAATATGGCTTTAATTAGAAGCCTGAAAATGAGTTGAAATATTGCTTTAATTGGACATTTAAGCCTTTTATTTTAAAATCCTATATCAGAATAGTCCAATATTACCCAGTGACAGTCTGGGATGTGTATACTATGACTCTGACGTGAAATGAGTCTGGCTAAACAGGAGGTTTCGATGTTAGAGCAGACTGAAAAAGAGATACAATATGCCTTTAATTACAAGCCAGAATACATCCGAAATATAGATTTAATTGGACATTAAAGCCATTAATTTTAAAATCCTGTATCAGATAGGTACAATATTACCCAGTGACAGTCTGGGGTGTGTATACTATCACCCGGGTGTGAAATGAGTCTGGCTAAACAGGAGGTTTCAATGTTAAAGCAGCCTGAAAAAGAGTTACAATATGGCTTTAATTAGCAGCCTAAAAATGAGTTGAAATATTGCTTTAATTGGACATTTAAGCCCTTAATTTTTAAATCATATGACAGAATAGTCCAATATTACCCAGTGACAGTCTGGGATGTGTATACTATCACCCTGATGTGAAATGAGTATGGCTAAACAGGAGGTTTCGTTGCTAGAGCAGCCTGAAAAAGCGTTACAATATGGCTTTAATTAGCAGCCTGAAAATGAGTTGAAATATTGCTTTAATTGGACATTTAAGCCTTTTATTTTAAAATCCTATATCAGAATAGTCCAATATTACCCAGTGACAGTCTGGGATGTGTATACTATCACCCTGATGTGAAATGAGTCTGGCTAAACAGGAGGTTTCGATGTTAGAGCAGCCTGAAAAAGAGTTACAATATGGCTTTAATTAGCAGCCTGAAAAAGAGTTGAAATATAGCTTTATGTGGACATTTAAACCTTTAATTTTTAAATCCTATATCAGAATAGTCCAATATTACCCAGTGTCAGTCGGGGATGTGTATACTATCACCATGACGTGAAATGAGTCTGACTACACAGGTGGTTTCGTTTATAGAGCAGCCTGAAAAAGCGTTACTATATGGCTTTTATTAGCAGCCTGAAAATGAGTTGAAATATTGCTTTAATTGGACATTTAAGCCTTTAATTTTAAAATCCTATATCAGAATAGTCCAATATTACCCAGTGACAGACTGGGATGTGTATACTATCACCCTGACGTGAAATGAGTATGGCTAAACAGGAGATTTTCTTTTATAGAGCAGCCTGAAAAAGAGTTACAATATGGCTTTAATTAGCAGCCTGAAGTTCAAATATTGCTTTAATTGCACATTTAAGCCCTTAATTTTTAAATCCTATAACAGAATAGTCCAATATTACCCAGTGACAGTCTGGGATGTGTATACTATCACCCTGATGTGAAATGAGTATGACTAAAAAGGAGGTTTCGTTTATAGAGCAGCCTGAAAAAGAGTTACAATATGGCTTTAATTAGAAGCCTGAAAATGAGTTGAAATATTGCTTTAATTGGACATTTAAGCCCTTCATTTTTAAATCCTATAACAGAATAGTCCAATATTACCCAGTTACAGTCTGGGATGTGTATACTATCACCCTCATGTGAAATAAGTCTGGCTAAACAGGAGGTTTCGATGTTAGAGCATCCTGAAAAAGAGATACAATATGGCTTTAATTAGAAGCCAGAATATAGCCGAAATATAGATTTAATTGGACATTTAAGACTTTAATTTTAAAATCCTGTATAACAATGGTCCGATATTACCCAGTGACAGTCTGGGATGTGTATACTATCACCCGGATGTGAAATGAGTCTGGCTAAACAGGAGGTTTCAATGTTAAAGCAGCCTGAAAAAGAGTTACAATATGGCTTTAATTAGCAGCCTAAAAATGAGTTGAATTATTGCTTTAATTGGACATTTAAGCCCTTAATTTTTAAATCCTGTATCAGAATAGTCCAATATTACCCAGTGACAGTCTGGGATGTGTATACTATGACCCTGACGTGAAATGAGTCTGGCTAAACAGGAGGTTTCGATGTTAGAGCAGCCTGAAAAAGAGATACAATATGCCTTTAATTAGCAGCTTGAATATAGCAGAAATATATATTTAATTGGACATTTAAGCCTTTAATTTTAAAATCCTATATCAGATTAGTCCAATATTACCCAGTGACAGTCTGGGATGTGTATACTATCACCCTGATGTGAAATGAGTCTGGCTAAACAGGAGGTTTCGATGTTAGAGCAGCCTGAAAAAGAGTTACAATATGGCTTTAATTAGCAGCCTGAAAAGAGTTGAAATATAGCTTTATGTGGACATTTACACCTTTAATTTTTAAATCCTATATCAGAATAGTCCAATATTACCCAGTGACAGTCTGGGATGTGTATACTATGACCCTGACGTGAAATGAGTCTGGCTAAACAGGAGGTTTTGTTTATAGAGCAGCCTGAAAAAGAGTTACAATATGGCTTTAATTAGAAGCCTGAAAATGATTTGAAATATTGCTTTAATTGGACATTTAAGCCCTTCATTTTTAAATCCTATAACAGAATAGTCCAATATTACCCAGTGACAGTCTGGGATGTGTATACTATGACCCTGATGTGAAATGAGTCTGGCTAAACAGGAAGTTTCGATGTTAGAGCAGCCTGAAAAAGAGATACAATATGCCTTTAATTACAAGCCAGAACACATCCGAAATATAGATTTAATTGGACATTTAAGCCCTTAATTTTAAAATCCTATATCAGATTAGTCCAATATTACCCAGTGACAGTCTGGGATGTGTATACTATCACCCTGCTGTGAAATGAGTCTGGCTAAACAGGAGGTTTCGATGTTAGAGCAGCCTGAAAAAGAGTTACAATATGGCTTTAATTAGCAGCCTGAAAAGAGTTGAAATATAGCTTTATGTGGACATTTACACCTTTAATTTTTAAATCCTATATCAGAATAGTCCAATATTACCCAGTGACAGTCTGGGATGTGTATACTATGACCCTGACGTGAAATGAGTCTGGCTAAACAGGAGGTTTTGTTTATAGAGCAGCCTGAAAAAGAGTTACAATATGGCTTTAATTAGAAGCCTGAAAATGAGTTGAAATATTGCTTTAATTGGACATTTAAGCCCTTCATTTTTAAATCCTATAACAGAATAGTCCAATATTACCCAGTGACAGTCTGGGATGTGTATACTATGACCCTGATGTGAAATGAGTCTGGCTAAACAGGAAGTTTCGATGTTAGAGCAGCCTGAAAAAGAGTTACAATATGGCTTTAATTATCAGCCTGAAAAAGAGTTGAAATATAGCTTTAAGTGGACATTTAAGCCTTTTATTTTAAAATCCAATGTCAGAATATTCCAATATTACCCAGTGACAGTCTGGGATGTGTATACTATCACCCTGATGTGAAATGAGTCTGGCTAAACAGGAGATTTCGATGTTAGAGCAGCCTGAAAAAGAGTTACAATATGGCTTTAATTAGCAGCCTGAAAAAGAGTTGAAATATAGCTTTATGTGGACATTTAAACCTTTATTTTTAAATCCTATATCAGAATAGTCCAATATTACCCAGTGACAGTCTGGGATGTGTATACTATGACCCTGATGTGAAATGAGTCTGGCTAAACAGGAAGTTTCGATGTTAGAGCAGCCTGAAAAAGAGATACAATATGCCTTTAATTACAAGCCAGAATACATCCGAAATATAGATTTAATTGGACATTTAAGCCATTCATTTTAAAATCCTGTATCAGATAGGTACAATATTACCCAGTGACAGTCTGGGATGTGTATACTATCACCCGGATGTGAAATGAGTCTGGCTAAACAGGAGGTTTCGATGTTAGAGCAGCCTGAAAAAGAGATACAATATGCCTTTAATTAGAAGCCAGAATATAGCAGAAATATAGATTTAATTGGACATTTAAGCCCTTAATTTTAAAATCCTATATCAGATTTGTCCAATATTACCCAGTGACAGTCTGAGATGTGTATACTATCACCCTGATGTGAAATGAGTCTTGTTAAACAGGAGGTTTCGATGTTAGAGCAGCCTGAAAAAGGGTTACAATATGGCTTTAATTATCAGCCTGAAAAAGAGTTGAAATATAGCTTTAAGTGGACATTTAAACCTTTTATTTTAAAATACAATATCAGAATTTTCCAATATTACCCAGTGACAGACTGGGATGTGTATACTATCACCCTGATGTGAAATGAGTCTGGCTAAACAGGAGGTTTCGATGTTAGAGCAGCTTGAAAAAGAGATAAAATATGGCTTTAATTAGCAGCCTGAAAATGAGTTGAATTATAGCTTTAAGTGGACATTTAAGCCTTTTATTTTAAAATCTAATATCAGAATATTCCAATATTACCCAGTGACAGTCTGGGATGTGTATACTATGACCCTGACGTGAAATGAGTCTGGCTAAACAGGAGGTTTCGATGTTAGAGCAGACTGAAAAAGAGATACAATATGCCTTTAATTACAAGCCAGAATACATCCGAAATATAGATTTAATTGGACATTAAAGCCATTAATTTTAAAATCCTGTATCAGATATGTACAATATTACCCAGTGACAGTCTGGGGTGTGTATACTATCACCCGGGTGTGAAATGAGTCTGGCTAAACAGGAGGTTTCAATGTTAAAGCAGCCTGAAAAAGAGTTACAATATGGCTTTAATTAGCAGCCTAAAAATGAGTTGAAATATTGCTTTAATTGGACATTTAAGCCCTTAATTTTTAAATCCTATGACAGAATAGTCCAATATTACCCAGTGACAGTCTGGGATGTGTATACTATCACCCTGATGTGAAATGAGTCTGGCTAAACAGGAGGTTTCGATGTTAGAGCAGCCTGAAAAAGAGTTACAATATGGCTTTAATTAGCAGCCTGAAAAAGAGTTGAAATATAGCTTTATGTGGACATTTAAACCTTTCATTTTTAAATCCTATATCAGAATAGTCCAATATTACCCAGTGTCAGTCGGGGATGTGTATACTATCACCATGACGTGAAATGAGTCTGACTACACAGGTGGTTTCGTTTATAGAGCAGCCTGAAAAAGCGTTACTATATGGCTTTTATTAGCAGCCTGAAAATGAGTTGAAATATTGCTTTAATTGGACATTTAAGCCTTTAATTTTAAAATCCTATATCAGAATAGTCCAATATTACCCAGTGACAGACTGGGATGTGTATACTATCACCCTGACGTGAAATGAGTCTGGCTAAACAGGAGGTTTCGATGTTAGAGCAGCCTGAAAAAGAGTTACAATATGGCTTTAATTATCAGCCTGAAAAAGAGTTGAAATATAGCTTTAAGTGGACATTTAAGCCTTTTATTTTAAAATCCAATGTCAGAATATTCCAATATTACCCAGTGACAGTCTGGGATGTGTATACTATCACCCTGATGTGAAATGAGTCTGGCTAAACAGGAGATTTCGATGTTAGAGCAGCCTGAAAAAGAGTTACAATATGGCTTTAATTAGCAGCCTGAAAAAGAGTTGAAATATAGCTTTATGTGGACATTTAAACCTTTATTTTTAAATCCTATATCAGAATAGTCCAATATTACCCAGTGACAGTCTGGGATGTGTATACTATGACCCTGATGTGAAATGAGTCTGGCTAAACAGGAAGTTTCGATGTTAGAGCAGCCTGAAAAAGAGATACAATATGCCTTTAATTACAAGCCAGAATACATCCGGAATATAGATTTAATTGGACATTTAAGCCATTCATTTTAAAATCCTGTATCAGATAGGTACAATATTACCCAGTGACAGTCTGGGATGTGTATACTATCACCCGGATGTGAAATGAGTCTGGCTAAACAGGAGGTTTCAATGTTAAAGCAGCCTGAAAAAGAGTTACAATATGGCTTTAATTAGCAGCCTAAAAATGAGTTGAAATATTGCTTTAATTGGACATTTAAGCCCTTAATTTTTAAATCCTATATCAGAATAGTCCAATATTACCCAGTGGCAGTCTGGGATGTGTATACTATGACCCTGCCGTGAAATGAGACTGGCTAAACAGGAGGTTTCGATGTTAGAGCAGCCTGAAAAAGAGATACAATATGCCTTTAATTAGAAGCCAGAATATAGCAGAAATATAGATTTAATTGGACATTTAAGCCCTTAATTTTAAAATCCTATATCAGATTAGTCCAATATTACCCAGTGACAGTCTGAGATGTGTATACTATCACCCTGATGTGAAATGAGTCTTGTTAAACAGGAGGTTTCGATGTTAGAGCAGCCTGAAAAAGGGTTACAATATGGCTTTAATTATCAGCCTGAAAAAGAGTTGAAATATAGCTTTAAGTGGACATTTAAACCTTTTATTTTAAAATACAATATCAGAATTTTCCAATATTACCCAGTGACAGACTGGGATGTGTATACTATCACCCTGATGTGAAATGAGTCTGGCTAAACAGGAGGTTTCGATGTTAGAGCAGCTTGAAAAAGAGATAAAATATGGCTTTAATTAGCAGCCTGAAAATGAGTTGAATTATAGCTTTAAGTGGACATTTAAGCCTTTTATTTTAAAATCTAATATCAGAATATTCCAATATTACCCAGTGACAGTCTGGGATGTGTATACTATGACCCTGACGTGAAATGAGTCTGGCTAAACAGGAGGTTTCGATGTTAGAGCAGACTGAAAAAGAGATACAATATGCCTTTAATTACAAGCCAGAATACATCCGAAATATAGATTTAATTGGACATTAAAGCCATTAATTTTAAAATCCTGTATCAGATATGTACAATATTACCCAGTGACAGTCTGGGGTGTGTATACTATCACCCGGGTGTGAAATGAGTCTGGCTAAACAGGAGGTTTCAATGTTAAAGCAGCCTGAAAAAGAGTTACAATATGGCTTTAATTAGCAGCCTAAAAATGAGTTGAAATATTGCTTTAATTGGACATTTAAGCCCTTAATTTTTAAATCCTATGACAGAATAGTCCAATATTACCCAGTGACAGTCTGGGATGTGTATACTATCACCCTGATGTGAAATGAGTATGGCTAAACAGGAGGTTTCGTTGCTAGAGCAGCCTGAAAAAGCGTTACAATATGGCTTTAATTAGCAGCCTGAAAATGAGTTGAAATATTGCTTTAATTGGACATTTAAGCCTTTTATTTTAAAATCCTATATCAGAATAGTCCAATATTACCCAGTGACAGTCTGGGATGTGTATACTATCACCCTGATGTGAAATGAGTCTGGCTAAACAGGAGGTTTCGATGTTAGAGCAGCCTGAAAAAGAGTTACAATATGGCTTTAATTAGCAGCCTGAAAAAGAGTTGAAATATAGCTTTATGTGGACATTTAAACCTTTAATTTTTAAATCCTATATCAGAATAGTCCAATATTACCCAGTGTCAGTCGGGGATGTGTATACTATCACCATGACGTGAAATGAGTCTGACTACACAGGTGGTTTCGTTTATAGAGCAGCCTGAAAAAGCGTTACTATATGGCTTTTATTAGCAGCCTGAAAATGAGTTGAAATATTGCTTTAATTGGACATTTAAGCCTTTAATTTTAAAATCCTATATCAGAATAGTCCAATATTACCCAGTGACAGACTGGGATGTGTATACTATCACCCTGACGTGAAATGAGTCTGGCTAAACAGGAGGTTTCGATGTTAGAGCAGCCTGAAAAAGAGATACAATATGCCTTTAATTAGAAGCCAGGATATATAGCCGAAATATAGATTTAATTGGACATTTAAGCCATTAATTATAAAATCCTATATCAGATTAGTCCAATATTACCCAGTGACAGTCTGGGATGTGTATACTATCACCCTGATGTGAAATGAGTATGGCTAAACAGGAGGTTTTCTTTTATAGAGCAGCCTGAAAAAGAGTTACAATATGGCTTTAATTAGCAGCCTGAAGTTCAAATATTGCTTTAATTGCACATTTAAGCCCTTAATTTTTAAATCCTATAACAGAATAGTCCAATATTACCCAGTGACAGTCTGGGATGTGTATACTATCACCCTGATGTGAAATGAGTATGGCTAAAAAGGAGGTTTCGTTTATAGAGCAGCCTGAAAAAGAGTTACAATATGGCTTTAATTAGAAGCCTGAAAATGAGTTGAAATATTGCTTTAATTGGACATTTAAGCCCTTCATTTTTAAATCCTATAACAGAATAGTCCAATATTACCCAGTTACAGTCTGGGATGTGTATACTATCACCCTCATGTGAAATAAGTCTGGCTAAACAGGAGGTTTCGATGTTAGAGCAGCCTGAAAAAGAGATACAATATGGCTTTAATTAGAAGCCAGAATATAGCCGAAATATAGATTTAATTGGACATTTAAGACTTTAATTTTAAAATCCTGTATCACAATGGTCCGATATTACCCAGTGACAGTCTGGGATGTGTATACTATCACCCGGATGTGAAATGAGTCTGGCTAAACAGGAGGTTTCAATGTTAAAGCAGCCTGAAAAAGAGTTACAATATGGCTTTAATTAGCAGCCTAAAAATGAGTTCAAATATTGCTTTAATTGGACATTTAAGCCCTTAATTTTTAAATCCTATATCAGAATAGTCCAATATTACCCAGTGACAGTCTGGGATGTGTATACTATGACCCTGACGTGAAATGAGTCTGGCTAAACAGGAGGTTTTGTTTATAGAGCAGCCTGAAAAAGAGTTACAATATTGCTTTAATTAGAAGCCTGAAAATGAGTTGAAATATTGCTTTAATTGGACATTTAAGCCCTTCATTTTTAAATCCTATAACAGAATAGTCCAATATTACCCAGTGACAGTCTGGGATGTGTATACTATGACCCTGATGTGAAATGAGTCTGGCTAAACAGGAAGTTTCGATGTTAGAGCAGCCTGAAAAAGAGTTACAATATGGCTTTAATTATCAGCCTGAAAAAGAGTTGAAATATAGCTTTAAGTGGACATTTAAGCCTTTTATTTTAAAATCCAATGTCAGAATATTCCAATATTACCCAGTGACAGTCTGGGATGTGTATACTATCACCCTGATGTGAAATGAGTCTGGCTAAACAGGAGATTTCGATGTTAGAGCAGCCTGAAAAAGAGTTACAATATGGCTTTAATTAGCAGCCTGAAAAAGAGTTGAAATATAGCTTTATGTGGACATTTAAACCTTTATTTTTAAATCCTATATCAGAATAGTCCAATATTACCCAGTGACAGTCTGGGATGTGTATACTATGACCCTGATGTGAAATGAGTCTGGCTAAACAGGAAGTTTCGATGTTAGAGCAGCCTGAAAAAGAGATACAATATGCCTTTAATTAGAAGCCAGAATATAGCAGAAATATAGATTTAATTGGACATTTAAGCCCTTAATTTTAAAATCCTATATCAGATTAGTCCAATATTACCCAGTGACAGTCTGAGATGTGTATAATATCACCCTGATGTGAAATGAGTCTTGTTAAACAGGAGGTTTCGATGTTAGAGCAGCCTGAAAAAGAGTTACAATATGGCTTTAATTATCAGCCTGAAAAAGAGTTGAAATATAGCTTTAAGTGGACATTTAAGCCTTTTATTTTAAAATCCAATATCAGAATATTCCAATATTACCCAGTGACAGTCTGGGATGTGTATACTATCACCCTGATGTGAAATGAGTCTGGCTAAACAGGAGATTTCGATTTTAGAGCAGCCTGAAAAAGAGTTCCAATATGGCTTTAATTAGCAGCCTGAAAAAGAGTTGAAATATAGCTTTATGTGGACATTTAAACCTTTATTTTTAAATCCTATATCAGAATAGTCCAATATTACCCAGTGACAGTCGGGGATGTGTATACTATCACCATGACGTGAAATGAGTCTGGCTAAACAGGTGGTTTCGTTTATAGAGCAGCCTGAAGAAGCGTTACTATATGGCTTTAATTAGCAGCCTGAAAAAGAGTTGAAATATAGCTTTAAGTGGACATTTGAGCCTTTTATTTTAAAATACTATATCAGAATAGTCCAACATTACCCAGTGACAGTCTAGGAAGTGTATACTATCAACCTGATGTGAAATGAGTCTGGCTTAACAGGTGTTTTCGATGTTAGAGCAGCCTGAAAAAGAGTTACAATATGGCGTCTATTAGCAGCCTGAAAATGAGTTGAAATATTGCTTTAATTGGAAATGTAAGCCCTTAATTTTAAAATCCTATATCAGAATAGTCCAACATTACCCAGTGACAGTCTGGGATGTGTATAATATCACCCTGATGTGAAATGAGTATGGCTAAACAGGAGGTTTCGTTTATAGAGCAGCCTGAAAAAGAGTTACAATATGGCTTTAATTAGCAGCCTGAAAATGAATTGAAATATTGCTTTAATTGGACATTTAAGCCCTTAATTTTTAAATCCTATAACAGAATAGTCCAATATTACCCAGTGACAGTCTGGGATGTGTATACCATCATCCTGATGTGACATGAGTATGGCTTAACAGGAGGTTTCGTTTATAGAGCAGCCTGAAAAAGAGTTACAATATGGCTTTAATTAGCAGCCTGAAAATGAGTTGAAATATTGCTTTAATTGGACATTTAAGCCCTTCATTTTTAAATCCTATAACAGAATAGTCCAATATTACCCAGTGACAGTCTGGGATGTGTATACTATCACCCTCATGTGAGATAAGTCTGGCTAAACAGGAGGTTTCGATGTTAGAGCAGCCTGAAAAAGAGATACAATATGGCTTTAATTAGAAGCCAGAATATAGCCGAAATATAGATTTAATTGGACATTTAAGACTTTAATTTAAAAATCCTGTATCACAATGGTCCGATATTACCCAGTGAAAGTCGGATGTGTATACTATCACCCTGAGGTGAAATGAGTCTGGCTAAACAGGAGATTGTTTATAGAGCAGCCTGAAAAAGCGTTACAATATGGATTTAATTAGCAGCATGAAAATCAGTGAATTATAGATTTAATTGGACATTTAAGCCATTAATTTTAAAATCCTATATCAGATTAGTCCAATATTACCCAGTGAGAGTCTGGGATGTGTATACTATCACCCGGATGTGAAATGAGTCTGGCTAAACAGGAGGTTTCAATGTTAAAGCAGCCTGAAAAAGAGTTACAATATGGCTTTAATTAGCAGACGAAAAATGAGTTAAAATATTGCTTTAATTGGACATTTAAGCCCTTAATTTTTAAATCCTATATCAGAATAGTCCAATATTACCCAGTGACAGTCTGGGATGTGTATACTATGACCCTGACGTGAAATGAGTCTGGCTAAACAGGAGGTTTCGATGTTAAAGCAGCCTGAAAAAGAGATACAATATGCCTTTAATTAGAAGCCAGAATATAGCAGAAATATAGATTTAATTGAACATTTAAGCCCTTAATTTTAAAATCCTATATCAGATTAGTCCAATATTACCCAGTGACAGTCTGGAATGTGTATACTATCACCCTGATGTGAAATGAGTCTGGCTAAACAGGAGGTTTCGATGTTAGAGCAGCCTGAAAAAGAGTTACAATATGGCTTTAATTAGCAGCCTGAAAAAGAGTTGAAATATAGCTTTATGTGGACATTTAAACCTTTAATTTTTAAATTCTATATCAGAATAGTCCAATATTACCCAGTGACAGTCGGGGATGTGTATTCTATCACCATGATGTGAAATGAGTCTGGCTAAACAGGTGGTTTCGTTTATAGAGCAGCCTGAAGAAGCGTTACTATATGGCTTTAATTAGCAGCCTGAAAAAGAGTTGAAATATAGCTTTAAGTGGACATTTAAACCTTTAATTTTTAAATCCTATATAAGAATAGTCCAATATTACCCAGTGACAGTCTGGGATGTCTATACTATGACCCTGACATGAAATGAGTCTGGCTAAACAGGAGGTTTCAATGTTAGAGCAGCCTGAAAAAGAGTTACAATATGGCTTTAATTAGCAGCCTGAAAAATAGTTGAAACATAGCTTTAAGTGGACATTTAAACATTTAATGTTTAAATCCTATATCAGAATAGTCCAATATTACCCAGTGAATGTCGGATGTGTATACTATCACCCTGAGGTGAAATGAGTCTGGCTAAACAAGAGATTGTTTATAGAGCAGCCTGAAAAAGTGTTACAATATGGCTTTAATTAGCAGCCTGAAAATGAGTTGAAATATTGCTTTAATTGGACATTTAAGACTTTAATTTTAAAATCCTATATCAGAATAGTCCAATATTACCCAGTGACAGTCTGGGATGTGTATACTATCACCCTCATGTGAGATAAGTCTGGCTAAACAGGAGGTTTCGATGTTAGAGCAGCCTGAAAAAGAGATACAATATGGCTTTAATTAGAAGCCAGAATATAGCCGAAATATAGATTTAATTGGACATTTAAGACTTTAATTTAAAAATCCTGTATCACAATGGTCCGATATTACCCAGTGAAAGTCGGATGTGTATACTATCACCCTGAGGTGAAATGAGTCTGGCTAAACAGGAGATTGTTTATAGAGCAGCCTGAAAAAGCGTTACAATATGGATTTAATTAGCAGCCTGAAAATAAGTTGAAATATTGCTTTAATTGGACATTTAAGCCCTTAATTTTAAAATCCCGTATCAGAATAGTCCAACATTACCCAGTGACAGTCTGGGAAGTGTATACTATCACCCTGATGTGAAATGAGTCTGGCTAAACAGGAGTTTTTGATGCTAGAGCAGCTTGAAAAAGAGATACAATATGGCTTTAATTAGCAGCATGAAAATCAGTGAATTATAGATTTAATTGGACATTTAAGCCATTAATTTTAAAATCCTATATCAGATTAGTCCAATATTACCCAGTGAGAGTCTGGGATGTGTATACTATCACCCGGATGTGAAATCAGTCTGGCTAAACAGGAGGTTTCAATGTTAAAGCAGCCTGAAAAAGAGTTACAATATGGCTTTAATTAGACGAAAAATGAGTTGAAATATTGCTTTAATTGGACATTTAAGCCCTTAATTTTTAAATCCTATATCAGAGTAGTCCAATATTACCCAGTGACAGTCTGGGATGTGTATACTATGACCCTGACGTGAAATGAGTCTGGCTAAACAGGAGGTTTCTATGTTAGAGCAGCCTGAAAAAGAGATACAATATGCCTTTAATTAGAAGCCAGAATATAGCAGAAATATAGATTTAATTGAACATTTAAGCCCTTAATTTTAAAATCCTATATCAGATTAGTCCAATATTACCCAGTGACAGTCTGGGATGTGTATACTATCACCCGGATGTGAAATCAGTCTGGCTAAACAGGAGGTTTCAATGTTAAAGCAGCCTGAAAAAGAGTTACAATATGGCTTTAATTAGACGAAAAATGAGTTGAAATATTGCTTTAATTGGACATTTAAGCCCTTAATTTTTAAATCCTATATCAGAGTAGTCCAATATTACCCAGTGACAGTCTGGGATGTGTATACTATGACCCTGACGTGAAATGAGTCTGGCTAAACAGGAGGTTTCTATGTTAGAGCAGCCTGAAAAAGAGATACAATATGCCTTTAATTAGAAGCCAGAATATAGCAGAAATATAGATTTAATTGAACATTTAAGCCCTTAATTTTAAAATCCTATATCAGATTAGTCCAATATTACCCAGTGACAGTCTGGGATGTGTATACTATCACCCTGATGTGAAATGAGTCTGGCTAAACAGGAGGTTTTGATGTTAGAGCAGCCTGAAAAAGAGTTACAATATGGCTTTAATTAGCAGCCTGAAAAAGAGTTGAAATATAGCTTTATGTGGACATTTAAACCTTTAATTTTTAAATCCTATATCAGAATAGTCCAATATTACCCAGTGACAGTCGGGGATGTGTATACTATCACCATGATGTGAAATGAGTCTGGCTAAACAGGTGGTTTCGTTTATAGAGCAGCCTGAAGAAGCGTTACTATATGGCTTTAATTAGCAGCCTGAAAAAGAGTTGAAATATAGCTTTATGTGGACATTTAAACCTTTAATTTTTAAATCCTATATAAGAATAGTCCAATTTTACCCAGTGACAGTCTGGGATGTGTATACTATGACCCTGACATGAAATGAGTCTGGCTAAACAGGAGGTTTCAATGTTAGAGCAGCCTGAAAAAGAGTTACAATATGGCTTTAATTAGCAGCCTTAAAAATAGTTGAAACATAGCTTTAAGTGGACATTTAAACCTTTAATTTTTAAATCCTATATCAGAATAGTCCAATATTACCCAGTGAAAGTCGGATGTGTATACTATCACCCTGAGGTGAAATGAGTCTGGCTAAACAAGAGATTGTTTATAGAGCAGCCTGACAAAGCGTTACAATATGGCTTTAATTAGCAGCCTGAAAATAAATTGAAATATTGCTTTAATTGGACATTTGAGCCTTTTATTTTAAAATACTATATCAGAATAGTCCAACATTACCCAGTGACAGTCTGGGAAGTGTATACTATCACCCTGATGTGAAATGAGTCTGGCTAAACAGGAGTTTTTGATGCTAGAGCAGCTTGAAAAAGAGATACAATATGGCTTTAATTAGCAGCATGAAAATCAGTGAATTATAGATTTAATTGGACATTTAAGCCATTAATTTTAAAATCCTATATCAGATTAGTCCAATATTACCCAGTGAGAGTCTGGGATGTGTATACTATCACCCAGATGTGAAATGAGTCTGGCTAAACAGGAGGTTTCAATGTTAAAGCAGCCTGAAAAAGAGTTACAATATGGCTTTAATTAGCAGACGAAAAATGAGTTGAAATATTGATTTAATTGGACATTTAAGCCCTTCATTTTTAAATCCTATATCAGAATAGTCCAATATTACCCAGTGACAGTCTGGGATGTGTATACTATGACCCTGACGTGAAATGAGTCTGGCTAAACAGGAGGTTTCGATGTTAGAGCAGCCTGAAAAAGAGATACAATATGCCTTTAATTAGAAGCCAGAATATAGCAGAAATATAGATTTAATTGAACATTTAAGCCCTTAATTTTAAAATCCTATATCAGATTAGTCCAATATTACCCAGTGACAGTCTGGAATGTGTATACTATCACCCTGATGTGAAATGAGTCTGGCTAAACAGGAGGTTTCGCTGTTAGAGCAGCATGAAAAAGAGTTACAATTTGGCTTTAATTAGCAGCCTGAAAAAGAGTTGAAATATAGCTTTATGTGGACATTTAAACCTTTAATTTTTAAATCCTATATCAGAATAGTCCAATATTACCCAGTGACAGTCGGGGATGTGTATTCTATCACCATGATGTGAAATGAGTCTGGCTAAACAGGTGGTTTCGTTTATAGAGCAGCCTGAAGAAGCGTTACTATATGGCTTTAATTAGCAGCCTGAAAAAGAGTTGAAATATAGCTTTAAGTGGACATTTAAACCTTTAATTTTTAAATCCTATATAAGAATAGTCCAATATTACCCAGTGACAGTCTGGGATGTGTATACTATGACCCTGACATGAAATGAGTCTGGCTAAACAGGAGGTTTCAATGTTAGAGCAGCCTGAAAAAGAGTTACAATATGGCTTTAATTAGCAGCCTGAAAAATAGTTGAAACATAGCTTTAAGTGGACATTTAAACCTTTAATTTTTAAATCCTATATCAGAATAGTCCAATATTACCCAGTGAATGTCGGATGTGTATACTATCACCCTGAGGTGAAATGAGTCTGGCTAAACAAGAGATTGTTTATAGAGCAGCCTGAAAAAGTGTTACAATATGGCTTTAATTAGCAGCCTGAAAATGAGTTGAAATATTGCTTTAATTGGACATTTAAGACTTTAATTTTAAAATCCTATATCAGAATAGTCCAATATTACCCAGTGACAGTCTGGGATGTGTATACTATCACCCTCATGTGAGATAAGTCTGGCTAAACAGGAGGTTTCGATGTTAGAGCAGCCTGAAAAAGAGATACAATATGGCTTTAATTAGAAGCCAGAATATAGCCGAAATATAGATTTAATTGGACATTTAAGACTTTAATTTAAAAATCCTGTATCACAATGGTCCGATATTACCCAGTGAAAGTCGGATGTGTATACTATCACCCTGAGGTGAAATGAGTCTGGCTAAACAGGAGATTGTTTATAGAGCAGCCTGAAAAAGCGTTACAATATGGATTTAATTAGCAGCCTGAAAATAAGTTGAAATATTGCTTTAATTGGACATTTAAGCCCTTAATTTTAAAATCCTGTATCAGAATAGTCCAACATTACCCAGTGACAGTCTGGGAAGTGTATACTATCACCCTGATGTGAAATGAGTCTGGCTAAACAGGAGTTTTTGATGCTAGAGCAGCTTGAAAAAGAGATACAATATGGCTTTAATTAGCAGCATGAAAATCAGTGAATTATAGATTTAATTGGACATTTAAGCCATTAATTTTAAAATCCTATATCAGATTAGTCCAATATTACCCAGTGAGAGTCTGGGATGTGTATACTATCACCCGGATGTGAAATGAGTCTGGCTAAACAGGAGGTTTCAATGTTAAAGCAGCCTGAAAAAGAGTTACAATATGGCTTTAATTAGCAGACGAAAAATGAGTTGAAATATTGCTTTAATTGGACATTTAAGCCCTTAATTTTTAAATCCTATATCAGAATAGTCCAATATTACCCAGTGACAGTCTGGGATTTGTATACTATGACCCTGACGTGAAATGAGTCTGGCTAAACAGGAGGTTTCGATGTTAGAGCAGCCTGAAAAAGAGATACAATATGCCTTTAATTAGAAGCCAGAATATAGCAGAAATATAGATTTAATTGAACATTTAAGCCCTTAATTTTAAAATCCTATATCAGATTAGTCCAATATTACCCAGTGACAGTCTGGGATGTGTATACTATCACCTTGATGTGAAATGAGTCTGGCTAAACAGGAGGTTTTGATGTTAGAGCAGCCTGAAAAAGAGTTACAATATGGCTTTAATTAGCAGCCTGAAAAAGAGTTGAAATATAGCTTTATGTGGACATTTAAACCTTTAATTTTTAAATCCTATATCAGAATAGTCCAATATTACCCAGTGACAGTCGGGGATGTGTATACTATCACCATGATGTGAAATGAGTCTGGCTAAACAGGTGGTTTCGTTTATAGAGCAGCCTGAAGAAGCATTACTATATGGCTTTAATTAGCAGCCTGAAAAAGAGTTGAAATATAGCTTTATGTGGACATTTAAACCTTTAATTTTTAAATCCTATATAAGAATAGTCCAATTTTACCCAGTGACAGTCTGGGATGTGTATACTATGACCCTGACATGAAATGAGTCTGGCTAAACAGGAGGTTTCAATGTTAGAGCAGCCTGAAAAAGAGTTACAATATGGCTTTAATTAGCAGCCTTAAAAATAGTTGAAACATAGCTTTAAGTGGACATTTAAACCTTTAATTTTTAAATCCTATATCAGAATAGTCCAATATTACCCAGTGAAAGTCGGATGTGTATACTATCACCCTGAGGTGAAATGAGTCTGGCTAAACAAGAGATTGTTTATAGAGCAGCCTGACAAAGCGTTACAATATGGCTTTAATTAGCAGCCTGAAAATAAATTGAAATATTGCTTTAATTGGACATTTAAGACTTTCATTTTAAAATCCTATATCAGAATAGTCCAATATTACCCAGTGACAGTCTGGGATGTGTATACTATCACCCTCATGTGAGATAAGTCTGGCTAAACAGGAGGTTTCGATGTTAGAGCAGCCTGAAAAAGAGATACAATATGGCTTTAATTAGAAGCCAGAATATAGCCGAAATATAGATTTAATTGGACATTTAAGACTTTAATTTAAAAATCCTGTATCACAATGGTCCGATATTACCCAGTGAAAGTCGGATGTGTATACTATCACCCTGAGGTGAAATGAGTCTGGCTAAACAGGAGATTGTTTATAGAGCAGCCTGAAAAAGCGTTACAATATGGATTTAATTAGCAGCCTGAAAATAAGTTGAAATATTGCTTTAATTGGACATTTAAGCCCTTAATTTTAAAATCCTGTATCAGAATAGTCCAACATTACCCAGTGACAGTCTGGGAAGTGTATACTATCACCCTGATGTGAAATGAGTCTGGCTAAACAGGAGTTTTTGATGCTAGAGCAGCTTGAAAAAGAGATACAATATGGCTTTAATTAGCAGCATGAAAATCAGTGAATTATAGATTTAATTGGACATTTAAGCCATTAATTTTAAAATCCTATATCAGATTAGTCCAATATTACCCAGTGAGAGTCTGGGATGTGTATACTATCACCCGGATGTGAAATGAGTCTGGCTAAACAGGAGGTTTCAATGTTAAAGCAGCCTGAAAAAGAGTTACAATATGGCTTTAATTAGCAGACGAAAAATGAGTTGAAATATTGCTTTAATTGGACATTTAAGCCCTTAATTTTTAAATCCTATATCAGAATAGTCCAATATTACCCAGTGACAGTCTGGGATTTGTATACTATGACCCTGACGTGAAATGAGTCTGGCTAAACAGGAGGTTTCGATGTTAGAGCAGCCTGAAAAAGAGATACAATATGCCTTTAATTAGAAGCCAGAATATAGCAGAAATATAGATTTAATTGAACATTTAAGCCCTTAATTTTAAAATCCTATATCAGATTAGTCCAATATTACCCAGTGACAGTCTGGGATGTGTATACTATCACCTTGATGTGAAATGAGTCTGGCTAAACAGGAGGTTTTGATGTTAGAGCAGCCTGAAAAAGAGTTACAATATGGCTTTAATTAGCAGCCTGAAAAAGAGTTGAAATATAGCTTTATGTGGACATTTAAACCTTTAATTTTTAAATCCTATATCAGAATAGTCCAATATTACCCAGTGACAGTCGGGGATGTGTATACTATCACCATGATGTGAAATGAGTCTGGCTAAACAGGTGGTTTCGTTTATAGAGCAGCCTGAAGAAGCGTTACTATATGGCTTTAATTAGCAGCCTGAAAAAGAGTTGAAATATAGCTTTATGTGGACATTTAAACCTTTAATTTTTAAATCCTATATAAGAATAGTCCAATTTTACCCAGTGACAGTCTGGGATGTGTATACTATGACCCTGACATGAAATGAGTCTGGCTAAACAGGAGGTTTCAATGTTAGAGCAGCCTGAAAAAGAGTTACAATATGGCTTTAATTAGCAGCCTTAAAAATAGTTGAAACATAGCTTTAAGTGGACATTTAAACCTTTAATTTTTAAATCCTATATCAGAATAGTCCAATATTACCCAGTGAAAGTCGGATGTGTATACTATCACCCTGAGGTGAAATGAGTCTGGCTAAACAAGAGATTGTTTATAGAGCAGCCTGACAAAGCGTTACAATATGGCTTTAATTAGCAGCCTGAAAATAAATTGAAATATTGCTTTAATTGGACATTTGAGCCTTTTATTTTAAAATACTATATCAGAATAGTCCAACATTACCCAGTGACAGTCTGGGAAGTGTATACTATCACCCTGATGTGAAATGAGTCTGGCTAAACAGGAGTTTTTGATGCTAGAGCAGCTTGAAAAAGAGATACAATATGGCTTTAATTAGCAGCATGAAAATCAGTGAATTATAGATTTAATTGGACATTTAAGCCATTAATTTTAAAATCCTATATCAGATTAGTCCATTATTACCCAGTGAGAGTCTGGGATGTGTATACTATCACCCGGATGTGAAATGAGTCTGGCTAAACAGGAGGTTTCAATGTTAAAGCAGCCTGAAAAAGAGTTACAATATGGCTTTAATTAGCAGACGAAAAATGAGTTGAAATATTGCTTTAATTGGACATTTAAGCCCTTAATTTTTAAATCCTATATCAGAATAGTCCAATATTACCCAGTGACAGTCTGCGATGTGTATACTATGACCCTGACGTGAAATGGGTCTGGCTAAACAGGAGGTTTCGATGTTAGAGCAGCCTGAAAAAGAGATACAATATGCCTTTAATTAGAAGCCAGAATATAGCAGAAATATAGATTTAATTGAACATTTAAGCCGTTAATTTTAAAATCCTATATCAGATTAGTCCAATATTACCCAGTGACAGTCTGGGATGTGTATACTATCACCCTGATGTGAAATGAGTCTGGCTAAACAGGAGGTTTCGATGTTAGAGCAGCCTGAAAAAGAGTTACAATATGGCTTTAATTAGCAGCCTGAAAAAGAGTTGAAATATAGCTTTATGTGGACATTTAAACCTTTAATTTTTAAATCCTATATCAGAATAGTCCAATATTACCCAGTGACAGTCGGGGATGTGTATACTATCACCATGATGTGAAATGAGTCTGGCTAAACAGGTGGTTTCGTTTATAGAGCAGCCTGAAGAAGCGTTACTATATGGCTTTAATTAGCAGCCTGAAAAAGAGTTGAAATATAGCTTTATGTGGACATTTAAACCTTTAATTTTTAAATCCTATATAAGAATAGTCCAATATTACCCAGTGACAGTCTGGGATGTGTATACTATGACCCTGACATGAAATGAGTCTGGCTAAACAGGAGGTTTCAATGTTAGAGCAGCCTGAAAAAGAGCTACAATATGGCTTTAATTAGCAGCCTTAAAAATAGTTGAAACATAGCTTTAAGTGGACATTTAAACCTTTAATTTTTAAATCCTATATCAGAATAGTCCAATATTACCCAGTGTAAGTCGGATGTGTATACTATCACCCTGAGGTGAAATGAGTCTGGCTAAACAAGAGATTGTTTATAGAGCAGCCTGACAAAGCGTTACAATATGGCTTTAATTAGCAGCCTGAAAATAAATTTAAATATTGCTTTAATTGGACATTTGAGCCTTTTATTTTAAAATACTATATCAGAATAGTCCAACATTACCCAGTGACAGTCTGGGAAGTGTATACTATCACCCTGATGTGAAATGAGTCTGGCTTAACAGGTGGTTTCGATGTTAGAGCAGCCTGAAAAAGAGTTACAACATGGTGTCTAATAGCAGCCTGAAAATGAGTTGAAATATTGCTTTAATTGGAAATTTAAGCCCTTAATTTTAAAATCCTATATCAGAATAGTCCAACATTACCCAGTGACAGTCTGGGATGTGTATACTATCACCCTGATGTGAAATGAGTCTGGCTTAACAGGAGGTTTCGATGTTAGAGCAGCCTGAAAAAGAGTTACAATATGGCGTCTATTAGCAGCCTGAAAATGAGTTGAAATATTGCTTTAATTGGACATTTAAGCCCTTAATTTTAAAATCCTATATCAGAATAGTCCAACATTACCCAGTGACAGTCTGGGAAGTGTATACTATCACCCTGATGTGAAATGAGTCTGGCTAAACAGGAGTTTTTGATGCTAGAGCAGCTTGAAAAAGAGATACAATATGGCTTTAATTAGCAGCATGAAAATCAGTGAATTATAGATTTAATTAGACATTTAAGCCATTAATTTTAAAATCCTATATCAGATTAGTCCAATATTACCCAGTGACAGTCTGGGGTGTGTATACTATCACCCTGATGTGAAATGAGTCTGGCTAAACAGGAGGTTTCGATGTTAAAGCAGCCTGAAAAAGAGATACAATATGCCTTTAATTACAAGCCAGAATACATCCAAAATATAGATTTAATTGGACATTTAAGCCATTAATTTTAAAATCCTGTATCAGATAGGTACAATATTACCCAGTGAGAGTCTGGGATGTGTATACTATCACCCGGATGTGAAATGAGTCTGGCTAAACAGGAGGTTTCAATGTTAAAGCAGCCTGAAAAAGAGTTACAATATGGCTTTAATTAGCAGACGAAAAATGAGTTGAAATATTGCTTTAATTGGACATTTAAGCCCTTCATTTTTAAATCCTATATCAGAATAGTCCAATATTACCCAGTGACAGTCTGGGATGTGTATACTATGACCCTGACGTGAAATGAGTCTGGCTAAACAGGAGGTTTCGATGTTAGAGCAGCCTGAAAAAGAGATACAATATGCCTTTAATTAGAAGCCAGAATATAGCAGAAATATAGATTTAATTTAACATTTAAGCCCTTAATTTTAAAATCCTATATCAGATTAGTCCAATATTACCGAGTGACAGTCTGGAATGTGTATACTATCACCCTGATGTGAAATGAGTCTGGCTAAACAGGAGGTTTCGATGTTAGAGCAGCCTGAAAAAGAGTTACAATATGGCTTTAATTAGCAGCCTGAAAAAGAGTTGAAATATAGCTTTATGTGGACATTTAAACCTTTAATTTTTAAATCCTATATCAGAATAGTCCAATATTACCCAGTGACAGTCGGGGATGTGTATTCTATCACAATGATGTGAAATGAGTCTGGCTAAACAGGTGGTTTCGTTTATAGAGCAGCCTGAAGAAGCGTTACTATATGGCTTTAATTAGCAGCCTGAAAAAGAGTTGAAATATAGCTTTAAGTGGACATTTAAACCTTTCATTTTTAAATCCTATATAAGAATAGTCCAATATTACCCAGTGACAGTCTGGGATGTGTATACTATGACCCTGACATGAAATGAGTCTGGCTAAACAGGAGGTTTCAATGTTAGAGCACCCTGAAAAAGAGTTACAATATGGCTTTAATTAGCAGCCTGAAAAATAGTTGAAACATAGCTTTAAGTGGACATTTAAACCTTTAATTTTTAAATCCTATATCAGAATAGTCCAATATTACCCAGTGAATGTCGGATGTGTATACTATCACCCTGAGGTGAAATGAGTCTGGCTAAACAAGAGATTGTTTATAGAGCAGCCTGAAAAAGTGTTACAATATGGCTTTAATTAGCAGCCTGAAAATGAGTTGAAATATTGCTTTAATTGGACATTTAAGACTTTAATTTTAAAATCCTATATCAGAATAGTCCAATATTACCCAGTGACAGTCGGGGATGTGTATACTATCACCATGACGTGAAATGAGTCTGGCAAAACAGGTGGTTTCGTTTATAGAGCAGCCTGAATAAGCGTTACTATATGGCTTTAATTAGCAGCCTGAAAAAGAGTTGAAATATAGCTTTAAGTGGACATTTAAACCTTTCATTTTTAAATCCTATATAAGAATAGTCCAATATTACCCAGTGACAGTCTGGGATGTGTATACTATCACCCTGACGTGAAATGAGTCTTGCTGAACAGGAGCTTTCGTTTATAGAGCAGCCTGAAAAAGTGTTACAATATGGCTTTAATTAGCAGCCTGAAAATGAGTTGAAATATTGCTTTAATTGGACATTTACGCCTTTAATTTTAAAATCCTATATCAGAATAGTCCAATATTACCCAGTGACAGACTGGGATGTGTATACTATCACCCTGATGTGAAATGAGTCTGGCTAAACAGGAGGTTTCAATGTTAGAGCAGCCTGAAAAAGAGTTACAATATGGCGTCTATTAGCAGCCTGAAAATGAGTTGAAATATTGATTTAATTGGAAACTCAAGCCCTTAATTTTTAAATCCTATATCAGAATAGTCCAACATTACCCAGTGACAGTCTGGGAAGTGTATACTATCACCCTGATGTGAAATGAGTCTGGAAAAACGGGAGGTTTCAATGTTAGAGCAGCCTGAAAAAGAGTTACAATATGGCTTTAATTAGCAGCCTGAAAATGAGTTGAAATATTGCTTTAATTGGACATTTAAACCTTTAATTTTTAAATCCTATATCAGAATAGTCCAATATTACCCAGTGACAGTCTGGGATGTGTATACTATGACCCTGACGTGAAATGAGTCTGGCTAAACAGGAGGTTTCGATGTTAGAGCAGCCTGAAAAAGAGATACAATATGCCTTTAATTAGAAGCCAGGATATAGCCGAAATATAGATTTAATTGGACATTTAAGCCATTAATTTTAAAATCCTATATCAGATTAGTCCAATATTACCCAGTGACAGTCTGGGATGTGTATACTATCACCCTGATGTGAAATGAGTATGGCTAAACAGGAGGTTTCGTTTATAGAGCAGCCTGAAAAAGAGTTACAATATGGCTTTAATTAGAAGCCTGAAAATGAGTTGAAATATTGCTTTAATTGGACATTTAAGCCCTTCATTTTTAAATCCTATAACAGAATAGTCCAATATTACCCAGTGACAGTCTGGGATGTGTATACTATCACCCGGATGTGAAATGAGTCTGGCTAAACATGAGGTTTCAATGTTAAAGCAGCCTGAAAAAGAGTTACAATATGGCTTTAATTAGCAGCCTAAAAATGAGTTGAAATATTGCTTTAATTGGACATTTAAGCCCTTAATTTTTAAATCCTATATCAGAGTAGTCCAATATTACCCAGTGACAGTCTGGGATGTCTATACTATGACCCTGACGTGAAATGAGTCTGGCTAAACAAGAGGTTTCGATGTTAGAGCAGCCTGAAAAAGAGATACAATATGCCTTTAATTAGAAGCCAGAATAAAGCAGAAATATAGATTTAATTGGACATTTAAGCCATTTCATTTTAAAAATCATATATCAGATTAGTCCAATATTACCTAGTGACAGTCTGGGATGTGTATACTATCACCCCGAGGTGAAATGAGTCTGTCTAAACAGGAGGTTTCAATGTTAGAGCAGCCTGAAAAAGAGATACAATATGCCTTTAACTAGAAGCCAGAATATAGCCTAAATATATATTTAATTGGACATTTAAGCCCTTAATTTTAAAATCCTATATCAGATTAGTCCAATATTACCCAGTGACAGTCTGGGATGTGTATACTATCACCCTGATGTGAAATGAGTCTGGCTAAACAGGAGGTTTCGATGTTAGAGCAGCCTGAAAAAGAGTTACAATATGGCTTTAATTATCAGCCTGAAAAAGAGTTGAAATATAGCTTTAAGTGGACATTTAAGCCTTTTATTTTTAAATCCTATATAAGAATAGTCCAATATTACCCAGTGACAGTCTGGGATGTGTATACTATCACCCTGACGTGAAATGAGTCTTGCTGAACAGGAGCTTTCGTTTATAGAGCAGCCTGAAAAAGTGTTACAATATGGCTTTAATTAGCAGCCTGAAAATGAGTTGAAATATTGCTTTAATTGGACATTTACGCCTTTAATTTTAAAATCCTATATCAGAATAGTCCAATATTACCCAGTGACAGACTGGGATGTGTATACTATCACCCTGATGTGAAATGAGTCTGGCTAAACAGGAGGTTTCAATGTTAGAGCAGCCTGAAAAAGAGTTACAATGTGGCTTTAATTAGCAGCCTGAAAATGAGTTGAAATATTGATTTAATTGGACATTTAAACCTTTAATTTTTAAATCCTATATCAGAATAGTCCAATATTACCCAGTGACAGTCTGGGATGTGTATACTATGACCCTGACGTGAAATGAGTCTGGCTAAACAGGAGGTTTCGATGTTAGAGCAGCCTGAAAAAGAGATACAATATGCCTTTAATTAGAAGCCAGAATAAAGCAGAAATATAGATTTAATTGGACATTTAAGCCATTTCATTTTAAAAATCATATATCAGATTAGTCCAATATTACCTAGTGACAGTCTGGGATGTGTATACTATCACCCCGAGGTGAAATGAGTCTGTCTAAACAGGAGGTTTCAATGTTAGAGCAGCCTGAAAAAGAGATACAATATGCCTTTAACTAGAAGCCAGAATATAGCCTAAATATATATTTAATTGGACATTTAAGCCCTTAATTTTAAAATCCTATATCAGATTAGTCCAATATTACCCAGTGACAGTCTGGGATGTGTATACTATCACCCTGATGTGAAATGAGTCTGGCTAAACAGGAGGTTTCGATGTTAGAGCAGCCTGAAAAAGAGTTACAATATGGCTTTAATTATCAGCCTGAAAAAGAGTTGAAATATAGCTTTAAGTGGACATTTAAGCCTTTTATTTTTAAATCCTATATAAGAATAGTCCAATATTACCCAGTGACAGTCTGGGATGTGTATACTATCACCCTGACGTGAAATGAGTCTTGCTGAACAGGAGCTTTCGTTTATAGAGCAGCCTGAAAAAGTGTTACAATATGGCTTTAATTAGCAGCCTGAAAATGAGTTGAAATATTGCTTTAATTGGACATTTACGCCTTTAATTTTAAAATCCTATATCAGAATAGTCCAATATTACCCAGTGACAGACTGGGATGTGTATACTATCACCCTGATGTGAAATGAGTCTGGCTAAACAGGAGGTTTCAATGTTAGAGCAGCCTGAAAAAGAGTTACAATGTGGCTTTAATTAGCAGCCTGAAAATGAGTTGAAATATTGATTTAATTGGACATTTAAACCTTTAATTTTTAAATCCTATATCAGAATAGTCCAATATTACCCAGTGACAGTCTGGGATGTGTATACTATGACCCTGACGTGAAATGAGTCTGGCTAAACAGGAGGTTTCGATGTTAGAGCAGCCTGAAAAAGAGATACAATATGCCTTTAATTAGAAGCCAGGATATAGCCGAAATATAGATTTAATTGGACATTTAAGCCATTAATTTTAAAATCCTATATCAGATTAGTCCAATATTACCCAGTGACAGTCTGGGATGTGTATACTATCACCCTGATGTGAAATGAGTATGGCTAAACAGGAGGTTTCGTTTATAGAGCAGCCTGAAAAAGAGTTACAATATGGCTTTAATTAGAAGCCTGAAAATGAGTTGAAATATTGCTTTAATTGGACATTTAAGCCCTTCATTTTTAAATCCTATAACAGAATAGTCCAATATTACCCAGTGACAGTCTGGGATGTGTATACTATCACCCGGATGTGAAATGAGTCTGGCTAAACATGAGGTTTCAATGTTAAAGCAGCCTGAAAAAGAGTTACAATATGGCTTTAATTAGCAGCCTAAAAATGAGTTGAAATATTGCTTTAATTGGACATTTAAGCCCTTAATTTTTAAATCCTATATCAGAGTAGTCCAATATTACCCAGTGACAGTCTGGGATGTGTATACTATGACCCTGACGTGAAATGAGTCTGGCTAAACAAGAGGTTTCGATGTTAGAGCAGCCTGAAAAAGAGATACAATATGCCTTTAATTAGAAGCCAGAATAAAGCAGAAATATAGATTTAATTGGACATTTAAGCCATTTCATTTTAAAAATCATATATCAGATTAGTCCAATATTACCTAGTGACAGTCTGGGATGTGTATACTATCACCCCGAGGTGAAATGAGTCTGTCTAAACAGGAGGTTTCAATGTTAGAGCAGCCTGAAAAAGAGATACAATATGCCTTTAACTAGAAGCCAGAATATAGCCTAAATATATATTTAATTGGACATTTAAGCCCTTAATTTTAAAATCCTATATCAGATTAGTCCAATATTACCCAGTGACAGTCTGGGATGTGTATACTATCACCCTGATGTGAAATGAGTCTGGCTAAACAGGAGGTTTCGATGTTAGAGCAGCCTGAAAAAGAGTTACAATATGGCTTTAATTATCAGCCTGAAAAAGAGTTGAAATATAGCTTTAAGTGGACATTTAAGCCTTTTATTTTAAAATCCAATATCAGAATATTCCAATATTACCCAGTGACAGTCTGGGATGTGTATACTATCACCCTGATGTGAAATGAGTCTGGCTAAACAGGAGGTTTCGATGTTAGAGCAGCCTGAAAAAGAGTTACAATATGGCTTTAATTAGCAGCCTGAAAAAGAGTTGAAATATAGCTTTATGTGGACATTTAAACCTTTAATTTTTAAATCCTATATCAGAATAGTCCAATATTACCCAGTGACAGTCGGGGATGTGTATACTATCACCATGACGTGAAATGAGTCTGGCTAAACAGGTGGTTTCGTTTATAGAGCAGCCTGAAAAAGCGTTACTATATGGTTTTAATTAGCAGCCTGAAAAAGAGTTGAAATATAGCTTTAAGTGGACATTTAAACCTTTCATTTTTAAATCCTATATCAGAATAGTCCAATATTACCCAGTGTAAGTCGGATGTGTATACTATCACCCTGAGGTGAAATGAGTCTGGCTAAACAAGAGATTGTTTATAGAGCAGCCTGACAAAGCGTTACAATATGGCTTTAATTAGCAGCCTGAAAATAAATTTAAATATTGCTTTAATTGGACATTTGAGCCTTTTATTTTAAAATACTATATCAGAATAGTCCAACATTACCCAGTGACAGTCTGGGAAGTGTATACTATCACCCTGATGTGAAATGAGTCTGGCTTAACAGGTGGTTTCGATGTTAGAGCAGCCTGAAAAAGAGTTACAACATGGTGTCTAATAGCAGCCTGAAAATGAGTTGAAATATTGCTTTAATTGGAAATTTAAGCCCTTAATTTTAAAATCCTATATCAGAATAGTCCAACATTACCCAGTGACAGTCTGGGATGTGTATACTATCACCCTGATGTGAAATGAGTCTGGCTTAACAGGAGGTTTCGATGTTAGAGCAGCCTGAAAAAGAGTTACAATATGGCGTCTATTAGCAGCCTGAAAATGAGTTGAAATATTGCTTTAATTGGACATTTAAGCCCTTAATTTTAAAATCCTATATCAGAATAGTCCAACATTACCCAGTGACAGTCTGGGAAGTGTATACTATCACCCTGATGTGAAATGAGTCTGGCTAAACAGGAGTTTTTGATGCTAGAGCAGCTTGAAAAAGAGATACAATATGGCTTTAATTAGCAGCATGAAAATCAGTGAATTATAGATTTAATTAGACATTTAAGCCCTTAATTTTAAAATCCTATATCAGAATAGTCCAACATTACCCAGTGACAGTCTGGGATGTGTATACTATCACCCTGATGTGAAATGAGTCTGGCTTAACAGGAGGTTTCGATGTTAGAGCAGCCTGAAAAAGAGTTACAATATGGCGTCTATTAGCAGCCTGAAAATGAGTTGAAATATTGCTTTAATTGGACATTTAAGCCCTTAATTTTAAAATCCTATATCAGAATAGTCCAACATTACCCAGTGACAGTCTGGGAAGTGTATACTATCACCCTGATGTGAAATGAGTCTGGCTAAACAGGAGTTTTTGATGCTAGAGCAGCTTGAAAAAGAGATACAATATGGCTTTAATTAGCAGCATGAAAATCAGTGAATTATAGATTTAATTAGACATTTAAGCCATTAATTTTAAAATCCTATATCACATTAGTCCAATATTACCCAGTGACAGTCTGGGGTGTGTATACTATCACCCTGATGTGAAATGAGTCTGGCTAAACAGGAGGTTTCGATGTTAAAGCAGCCTGAAAAAGAGATACAATATGCCTTTAATTACAAGCCAGAATACATCCAAAATATAGATTTAATTGGACATTTAAGCCATTTATTTTAAAATCCTGTATAAGATAGGTACAATATTACCCAGTGAGAGTCTGGGATGTGTATACTATCACCCGGATGTGAAATGAGTCTGGCTAAACAGGAGGTTTCAATGTTAAAGCAGCCTGAAAAAGAGTTACAATATGGCTTTAATTAGCAGACGAAAAATGAGTTGAAATATTGCTTTAATTGGACATTTAAGCCCTTCATTTTTAAATCCTATATCAGAATAGTCCAATATTACCCAGTGACAGTCTGGGATGTGTATACTATGACCCTGACGTGAAATGAGTCTGGCTAAACAGGAGGTTTCGATGTTAGAGCAGCCTGAAAAAGAGATACAATATGCCTTTAATTAGAAGCCAGAATATAGCAGAAATATAGATTTAATTTAACATTTAAGCCCTTAATTTTAAAATCCTATATCAGATTAGTCCAATATTACCGAGTGACAGTCTGGAATGTGTATACTATCACCCTGATGTGAAATGAGTCTGGCTAAACAGGAGGTTTCGATGTTAGAGCAGCCTGAAAAAGAGTTACAATATGGCTTTAATTAGCAGCCTGAAAAAGAGTTGAAATATAGCTTTATGTGGACATTTAAACCTTTAATTTTTAAATCCTATATCAGAATAGTCCAATATTACCCAGTGACAGTCGGGGATGTGTATTCTATCACCATGATGTGAAATGAGTCTGGCTAAACAGGTGGTTTCGTTTATAGAGCAGCCTGAAGAAGCGTTACTATATGGCTTTAATTAGCAGCCTGAAAAAGAGTTGAAATATAGCTTTAAGTGGACATTTAAACCTTTAATTTTTAAATCCTATATAAGAATAGTCCAATATTACCCAGTGACAGTCTGGGATGTGTATACTATGACCCTGACATGAAATGAGTCTGGCTAAACAGGAGGTTTCAATGTTAGAGCACCCTGAAAAAGAGTTACAATATGGCTTTAATTAGCAGCCTGAAAAATAGTTGAAACATAGCTTTAAGTGGACATTTAAACCTTTAATTTTTAAATCCTATATCAGAATAGTCCAATATTACCCAGTGAATGTCGGATGTGTATACTATCACCCTGAGGTGAAATGAGTCTGGCTAAACAAGAGATTGTTTATAGAGCAGCCTGAAAAAGTGTTACAATATGGCTTTAATTAGCAGCCTGAAAATGAGTTGAAATATTGCTTTAATTGGACATTTAAGACTTTAATTTTAAAATCCTATATCAGAATAGTCCAATATTACCCAGTGACAGTCGGGGATGTGTATACTATCACCATGACGTGAAATGAGTCTGGCAAAACAGGTGGTTTCGTTTATAGAGCAGCCTGAAGAAGCGTTACTATATGGCTTTAATTAGCAGCCTGAAAAAGAGTTGAAATATAGCTTTAAGTGGACATTTAAACCTTTCATTTTTAAATCCTATATAAGAATAGTCCAATATTACCCAGTGACAGTCTGGGATGTGTATACTATCACCCTGACGTGAAATGAGTCTTGCTGAACAGGAGCTTTCGTTTATAGAGCAGCCTGAAAAAGTGTTACAATATGGCTTTAATTAGCAGCCTGAAAATGAGTTGAAATATTGCTTTAATTGGACATTTACGCCTTTAATTTTAAAATCCTATATCAGAATAGTCCAATATTACCCAGTGACAGACTGGGATGTGTATACTATCACCCTGATGTGAAATGAGTCTGGCTAAACAGGAGGTTTCAATGTTAGAGCAGCCTGAAAAAGAGTTACAATATGGCGTCTATTAGCAGCCTGAAAATGAGTTGAAATATTGATTTAATTGGAAACTCAAGCCCTTAATTTTTAAATCCTATATCAGAATAGTCCAACATTACCCAGTGACAGTCTGGGAAGTGTATACTATCACCCTGATGTGAAATGAGTCTGGAAAAACGGGAGGTTTCAATGTTAGAGCAGCCTGAAAAAGAGTTACAATATGGCTTTAATTAGCAGCCTGAAAATGAGTTGAAATATTGCTTTAATTGGACATTTAAACCTTTAATTTTTAAATCCTATATCAGAATAGTCCAATATTACCCAGTGACAGTCTGGGATGTGTATACTATGACCCTGACGTGAAATGAGTCTGGCTAAACAGGAGGTTTCGATGTTAGAGCAGCCTGAAAAAGAGATACAATATGCCTTTAATTAGAAGCCAGGATATAGCCGAAATATAGATTTAATTGGACATTTAAGCCATTAATTTTAAAATCCTATATCAGATTAGTCCAATATTACCCAGTGACAGTCTGGGATGTGTATACTATCACCCTGATGTGAAATGAGTATGGCTAAACAGGAGGTTTCGTTTATAGAGCAGCCTGAAAAAGAGTTACAATATGGCTTTAATTAGAAGCCTGAAAATGAGTTGAAATATTGCTTTAATTGGACATTTAAGCCCTTCATTTTTAAATCCTATAACAGAATAGTCCAATATTACCCAGTGACAGTCTGGGATGTGTATACTATCACCCGGATGTGAAATGAGTCTGGCTAAACATGAGGTTTCAATGTTAAAGCAGCCTGAAAAAGAGTTACAATATGGCTTTAATTAGCAGCCTAAAAATGAGTTGAAATATTGCTTTAATTGGACATTTAAGCCCTTAATTTTTAAATCCTATATCAGAGTAGTCCAATATTACCCAGTGACAGTCTGGGATGTGTATACTATGACCCTGACGTGAAATGAGTCTGGCTAAACAAGAGGTTTCGATGTTAGAGCAGCCTGAAAAAGAGATACAATATGCCTTTAATTAGAAGCCAGAATAAAGCAGAAATATAGATTTAATTGGACATTTAAGCCATTTCATTTTAAAAATCATATATCAGATTAGTCCAATATTACCTAGTGACAGTCTGGGATGTGTATACTATCACCCCGAGGTGAAATGAGTCTGTCTAAACAGGAGGTTTCAATGTTAGAGCAGCCTGAAAAAGAGATACAATATGCCTTTAACTAGAAGCCAGAATATAGCCTAAATATATATTTAATTGGACATTTAAGCCCTTAATTTTAAAATCCTATATCAGATTAGTCCAATATTACCCAGTGACAGTCTGGGATGTGTATACTATCACCCTGATGTGAAATGAGTCTGGCTAAACAGGAGGTTTCGATGTTAGAGCAGCCTGAAAAAGAGTTACAATATGGCTTTAATTATCAGCCTGAAAAAGAGTTGAAATATAGCTTTAAGTGGACATTTAAGCCTTTTATTTTTAAATCCTATATAAGAATAGTCCAATATTACCCAGTGACAGTCTGGGATGTGTATACTATCACCCTGACGTGAAATGAGTCTTGCTGAACAGGAGCTTTCGTTTATAGAGCAGCCTGAAAAAGTGTTACAATATGGCTTTAATTAGCAGCCTGAAAATGAGTTGAAATATTGCTTTAATTGGACATTTACGCCTTTAATTTTAAAATCCTATATCAGAATAGTCCAATATTACCCAGTGACAGACTGGGATGTGTATACTATCACCCTGATGTGAAATGAGTCTGGCTAAACAGGAGGTTTCAATGTTAGAGCAGCCTGAAAAAGAGTTACAATGTGGCTTTAATTAGCAGCCTGAAAATGAGTTGAAATATTGATTTAATTGGACATTTAAACCTTTAATTTTTAAATCCTATATCAGAATAGTCCAATATTACCCAGTGACAGTCTGGGATGTGTATACTATGACCCTGACGTGAAATGAGTCTGGCTAAACAGGAGGTTTCGATGTTAGAGCAGCCTGAAAAAGAGATACAATATGCCTTTAATTAGAAGCCAGGATATAGCCGAAATATAGATTTAATTGGACATTTAAGCCATTAATTTTAAAATCCTATATCAGATTAGTCCAATATTACCCAGTGACAGTCTGGGATGTGTATACTATCACCCTGATGTGAAATGAGTATGGCTAAACAGGAGGTTTCGTTTATAGAGCAGCCTGAAAAAGAGTTACAATATGGCTTTAATTAGAAGCCTGAAAATGAGTTGAAATATTGCTTTAATTGGACATTTAAGCCCTTCATTTTTAAATCCTATAACAGAATAGTCCAATATTACCCAGTGACAGTCTGGGATGTGTATACTATCACCCGGATGTGAAATGAGTCTGGCTAAACATGAGGTTTCAATGTTAAAGCAGCCTGAAAAAGAGTTACAATATGGCTTTAATTAGCAGCCTAAAAATGAGTTGAAATATTGCTTTAATTGGACATTTAAGCCCTTAATTTTTAAATCCTATATCAGAGTAGTCCAATATTACCCAGTGACAGTCTGGGATGTGTATACTATGACCCTGACGTGAAATGAGTCTGGCTAAACAAGAGGTTTCGATGTTAGAGCAGCCTGAAAAAGAGATACAATATGCCTTTAATTAGAAGCCAGAATAAAGCAGAAATATAGATTTAATTGGACATTTAAGCCATTTCATTTTAAAAATCATATATCAGATTAGTCCAATATTACCTAGTGACAGTCTGGGATGTGTATACTATCACCCCGAGGTGAAATGAGTCTGTCTAAACAGGAGGTTTCAATGTTAGAGCAGCCTGAAAAAGAGATACAATATGCCTTTAACTAGAAGCCAGAATATAGCCTAAATATATATTTAATTGGACATTTAAGCCCTTAATTTTAAAATCCTATATCAGATTAGTCCAATATTACCCAGTGACAGTCTGGGATGTGTATACTATCACCCTGATGTGAAATGAGTCTGGCTAAACAGGAGGTTTCGATGTTAGAGCAGCCTGAAAAAGAGTTACAATATGGCTTTAATTATCAGCCTGAAAAAGAGTTGAAATATAGCTTTAAGTGGACATTTAAGCCTTTTATTTTTAAATCCTATATAAGAATAGTCCAATATTACCCAGTGACAGTCTGGGATGTGTATACTATCACCCTGACGTGAAATGAGTCTTGCTGAACAGGAGCTTTCGTTTATAGAGCAGCCTGAAAAAGTGTTACAATATGGCTTTAATTAGCAGCCTGAAAATGAGTTGAAATATTGCTTTAATTGGACATTTACGCCTTTAATTTTAAAATCCTATATCAGAATAGTCCAATATTACCCAGTGACAGACTGGGATGTGTATACTATCACCCTGATGTGAAATGAGTCTGGCTAAACAGGAGGTTTCAATGTTAGAGCAGCCTGAAAAAGAGTTACAATGTGGCTTTAATTAGCAGCCTGAAAATGAGTTGAAATATTGATTTAATTGGACATTTAAACCTTTAATTTTTAAATCCTATATCAGAATAGTCCAATATTACCCAGTGACAGTCTGGGATGTGTATACTATGACCCTGACGTGAAATGAGTCTGGCTAAACAGGAGGTTTCGATGTTAGAGCAGCCTGAAAAAGAGATACAATATGCCTTTAATTAGAAGCCAGGATATAGCCGAAATATAGATTTAATTGGACATTTAAGCCATTAATTTTAAAATCCTATATCAGATTAGTCCAATATTACCCAGTGACAGTCTGGGATGTGTATACTATCACCCTGATGTGAAATGAGTATGGCTAAACAGGAGGTTTCGTTTATAGAGCAGCCTGAAAAAGAGTTACAATATGGCTTTAATTAGAAGCCTGAAAATGAGTTGAAATATTGCTTTAATTGGACATTTAAGCCCTTCATTTTTAAATCCTATAACAGAATAGTCCAATATTACCCAGTGACAGTCTGGGATGTGTATACTATCACCCGGATGTGAAATGAGTCTGGCTAAACATGAGGTTTCAATGTTAAAGCAGCCTGAAAAAGAGTTACAATATGGCTTTAATTAGCAGCCTAAAAATGAGTTGAAATATTGCTTTAATTGGACATTTAAGCCCTTAATTTTTAAATCCTATATCAGAGTAGTCCAATATTACCCAGTGACAGTCTGGGATGTGTATACTATGACCCTGACGTGAAATGAGTCTGGCTAAACAAGAGGTTTCGATGTTAGAGCAGCCTGAAAAAGAGATACAATATGCCTTTAATTAGAAGCCAGAATAAAGCAGAAATATAGATTTAATTGGACATTTAAGCCATTTCATTTTAAAAATCATATATCAGATTAGTCCAATATTACCTAGTGACAGTCTGGGATGTGTATACTATCACCCCGAGGTGAAATGAGTCTGTCTAAACAGGAGGTTTCAATGTTAGAGCAGCCTGAAAAAGAGATACAATATGCCTTTAACTAGAAGCCAGAATATAGCCTAAATATATATTTAATTGGACATTTAAGCCCTTAATTTTAAAATCCTATATCAGATTAGTCCAATATTACCCAGTGACAGTCTGGGATGTGTATACTATCACCCTGATGTGAAATGAGTCTGGCTAAACAGGAGGTTTCGATGTTAGAGCAGCCTGAAAAAGAGTTACAATATGGCTTTAATTATCAGCCTGAAAAAGAGTTGAAATATAGCTTTAAGTGGACATTTAAGCCTTTTATTTTAAAATCCAATATCAGAATATTCCAATATTACCCAGTGACAGTCTGGGATGTGTATACTATCACCCTGATGTGAAATGAGTCTGGCTAAACAGGAGGTTTCGATGTTAGAGCAGCCTGAAAAAGAGTTACAATATGGCTTTAATTAGCAGCCTGAAAAAGAGTTGAAATATAGCTTTATGTGGACATTTAAACCTTTAATTTTTAAATCCTATATCAGAATAGTCCAATATTACCCAGTGACAGTCGGGGATGTGTATACTATCACCATGACGTGAAATGAGTCTGGCTAAACAGGTGGTTTCGTTTATAGAGCAGCCTGAAAAAGCGTTACTATATGGTTTTAATTAGCAGCCTGAAAAAGAGTTGAAATATAGCTTTAAGTGGACATTTAAACCTTTCATTTTTAAATCCTATATCAGAATAGTCCAATATTACCCAGTGTAAGTCGGATGTGTATACTATCACCCTGAGGTGAAATGAGTCTGGCTAAACAAGAGATTGTTTATAGAGCAGCCTGACAAAGCGTTACAATATGGCTTTAATTTGCAGCCTGAAAATAAATTTAAATATTGCTTTAATTGGACATTTGAGCCTTTTATTTTAAAATACTATATCAGAATAGTCCAACATTACCCAGTGACAGTCTGGGAAGTGTATACTATCACCCTGATGTGAAATGAGTCTGGCTTAACAGGTGGTTTCGATGTTAGAGCAGCCTGAAAAAGAGTTACAACATGGTGTCTAATAGCAGCCTGAAAATGAGTTGAAATATTGCTTTAATTGGAAATTTAAGCCCTTAATTTTAAAATCCTATATCAGAATAGTCCAACATTACCCAGTGACAGTCTGGGATGTGTATACTATCACCCTGATGTGAAATGAGTCTGGCTTAACAGGAGGTTTCGATGTTAGAGCAGCCTGAAAAAGAGTTACAATATGGCGTCTATTAGCAGCCTGAAAATGAGTTGAAATATTGCTTTAATTGGACATTTAAGCCCTTAATTTTAAAATCCTATATCAGAATAGTCCAACATTACCCAGTGACAGTCTGGGAAGTGTATACTATCACCCTGATGTGAAATGAGTCTGGCTAAACAGGAGTTTTTGATGCTAGAGCAGCTTGAAAAAGAGATACAATATGGCTTTAATTAGCAGCATGAAAATCAGTGAATTATAGATTTAATTAGACATTTAAGCCCTTAATTTTAAAATCCTATATCAGAATAGTCCAACATTACCCAGTGACAGTCTGGGATGTGTATACTATCACCCTGATGTGAAATGAGTCTGGCTTAACAGGAGGTTTCGATGTTAGAGCAGCCTGAAAAAGAGTTACAATATGGCGTCTATTAGCAGCCTGAAAATGAGTTGAAATATTGCTTTAATTGGACATTTAAGCCCTTAATTTTAAAATCCTATATCAGAATAGTCCAACATTACCCAGTGACAGTCTGGGAAGTGTATACTATCACCCTGATGTGAAATGAGTCTGGCTAAACAGGAGTTTTTGATGCTAGAGCAGCTTGAAAAAGAGATACAATATGGCTTTAATTAGCAGCATGAAAATCAGTGAATTATAGATTTAATTAGACATTTAAGCCATTAATTTTAAAATCCTATATCACATTAGTCCAATATTACCCAGTGACAGTCTGGGGTGTGTATACTATCACCCTGATGTGAAATGAGTCTGGCTAAACAGGAGGTTTCGATGTTAAAGCAGCCTGAAAAAGAGATACAATATGCCTTTAATTACAAGCCAGAATACATCCAAAATATAGATTTAATTGGACATTTAAGCCATTAATTTTAAAATCCTGTATAAGATAGGTACAATATTACCCAGTGAGAGTCTGGGATGTGTATACTATCACCCGGATGTGAAATGAGTCTGGCTAAACAGGAGGTTTCAATGTTAAAGCAGCCTGAAAAAGAGTTACAATATGGCTTTAATTAGCAGACGAAAAATGAGTTGAAATATTGCTTTAATTGGACATTTAAGCCCTTCATTTTTAAATCCTATATCAGAATAGTCCAATATTACCCAGTGACAGTCTGGGATGTGTATACTATGACCCTGACGTGAAATGAGTCTGGCTAAACAGGAGGTTTCGATGTTAGAGCAGCCTGAAAAAGAGATACAATATGCCTTTAATTAGAAGCCAGAATATAGCAGAAATATAGATTTAATTTAACATTTAAGCCCTTAATTTTAAAATCCTATATCAGATTAGTCCAATATTACCGAGTGACAGTCTGGAATGTGTATACTATCACCCTGATGTGAAATGAGTCTGGCTAAACAGGAGGTTTCGATGTTAGAGCAGCCTGAAAAAGAGTTACAATATGGCTTTAATTAGCAGCCTGAAAAAGAGTTGAAATATAGCTTTATGTGGACATTTAAACCTTTAATTTTTAAATCCTATATCAGAATAGTCCAATATTACCCAGTGACAGTCGGGGATGTGTATTCTATCACCATGATGTGAAATGAGTCTGGCTAAACAGGTGGTTTCGTTTATAGAGCAGCCTGAAGAAGCGTTACTATATGGCTTTAATTAGCAGCCTGAAAAAGAGTTGAAATATAGCTTTAAGTGGACATTTAAACCTTTAATTTTTAAATCCTATATAAGAATAGTCCAATATTACCCAGTGACAGTCTGGGATGTGTATACTATGACCCTGACATGAAATGAGTCTGGCTAAACAGGAGGTTTCAATGTTAGAGCACCCTGAAAAAGAGTTACAATATGGCTTTAATTAGCAGCCTGAAAAATAGTTGAAACATAGCTTTAAGTGGACATTTAAACCTTTAATTTTTAAATCCTATATCAGAATAGTCCAATATTACCCAGTGAATGTCGGATGTGTATACTATCACCCTGAGGTGAAATGAGTCTGGCTAAACAAGAGATTGTTTATAGAGCAGCCTGAAAAAGTGTTACAATATGGCTTTAATTAGCAGCCTGAAAATGAGTTGAAATATTGCTTTAATTGGACATTTAAGACTTTAATTTTAAAATCCTATATCAGAATAGTCCAATATTACCCAGTGACAGTCGGGGATGTGTATACTATCACCATGACGTGAAATGAGTCTGGCAAAACAGGTGGTTTCGTTTATAGAGCAGCCTGAAGAAGCGTTACTATATGGCTTTAATTAGCAGCCTGAAAAAGAGTTGAAATATAGCTTTAAGTGGACATTTAAACCTTTCATTTTTAAATCCTATATAAGAATAGTCCAATATTACCCAGTGACAGTCTGGGATGTGTATACTATCACCCTGACGTGAAATGAGTCTTGCTGAACAGGAGGTTTCAATGTTAGAGCAGCCTGAAAAAGAGTTACAATATGGCGTCTATTAGCAGCCTGAAAATGAGTTGAAATATTGATTTAATTGGAAACTCAAGCCCTTAATTTTTAAATCCTATATCAGAATAGTCCAACATTACCCAGTGACAGTCTGGGAAGTGTATACTATCACCCTGATGTGAAATGAGTCTGGAAAAACGGGAGGTTTCAATGTTAGAGCAGCCTGAAAAAGAGTTACAATATGGCTTTAATTAGCAGCCTGAAAATGAGTTGAAATATTGCTTTAATTGGACATTTAAACCTTTAATTTTTAAATCCTATATCAGAATAGTCCAATATTACCCAGTGACAGTCTGGGATGTGTATACTATGACCCTGACGTGAAATGAGTCTGGCTAAACAGGAGGTTTCGATGTTAGAGCAGCCTGAAAAAGAGATACAATATGCCTTTAATTAGAAGCCAGGATATAGCCGAAATATAGATTTAATTGGACATTTAAGCCATTAATTTTAAAATCCTATATCAGATTAGTCCAATATTACCCAGTGACAGTCTGGGATGTGTATACTATCACCCTGATGTGAAATGAGTATGGCTAAACAGGAGGTTTCGTTTATAGAGCAGCCTGAAAAAGAGTTACAATATGGCTTTAATTAGAAGCCTGAAAATGAGTTGAAATATTGCTTTAATTGGACATTTAAGCCCTTCATTTTTAAATCCTATAACAGAATAGTCCAATATTACCCAGTGACAGTCTGGGATGTGTATACTATCACCCGGATGTGAAATGAGTCTGGCTAAACATGAGGTTTCAATGTTAAAGCAGCCTGAAAAAGAGTTACAATATGGCTTTAATTAGCAGCCTAAAAATGAGTTGAAATATTGCTTTAATTGGACATTTAAGCCCTTAATTTTTAAATCCTATATCAGAGTAGTCCAATATTACCCAGTGACAGTCTGGGATGTGTATACTATGACCCTGACGTGAAATGAGTCTGGCTAAACAAGAGGTTTCGATGTTAGAGCAGCCTGAAAAAGAGATACAATATGCCTTTAATTAGAAGCCAGAATAAAGCAGAAATATAGATTTAATTGGACATTTAAGCCATTTCATTTTAAAAATCATATATCAGATTAGTCCAATATTACCTAGTGACAGTCTGGGATGTGTATACTATCACCCCGAGGTGAAATGAGTCTGTCTAAACAGGAGGTTTCAATGTTAGAGCAGCCTGAAAAAGAGATACAATATGCCTTTAACTAGAAGCCAGAATATAGCCTAAATATATATTTAATTGGACATTTAAGCCCTTAATTTTAAAATCCTATATCAGATTAGTCCAATATTACCCAGTGACAGTCTGGGATGTGTATACTATCACCCTGATGTGAAATGAGTCTGGCTAAACAGGAGGTTTCGATGTTAGAGCAGCCTGAAAAAGAGTTACAATATGGCTTTAATTATCAGCCTGAAAAAGAGTTGAAATATAGCTTTAAGTGGACATTTAAGCCTTTTATTTTAAAATCCAATATCAGAATATTCCAATATTACCCAGTGACAGTCTGGGATGTGTATACTATCACCCTGATGTGAAATGAGTCTGGCTAAACAGGAGGTTTCGATGTTAGAGCAGCCTGAAAAAGAGTTACAATATGGCTTTAATTAGCAGCCTGAAAAAGAGTTGAAATATAGCTTTATGTGGACATTTAAACCTTTAATTTTTAAATCCTATATCAGAATAGTCCAATATTACCCAGTGACAGTCGGGGATGTGTATACTATCACCATGACGTGAAATGAGTCTGGCTAAACAGGTGGTTTCGTTTATAGAGCAGCCTGAAAAAGCGTTACTATATGGTTTTAATTAGCAGCCTGAAAAAGAGTTGAAATATAGCTTTAAGTGGACATTTAAACCTTTCATTTTTAAATCCTATATAAGAATAGTCCAATATTACCCAGTGACAGTCTGGGATGTGTATACTATCACCCTGACGTGAAATGAGTCTTGCTGAACAGGAGCTTTCGTTTATAGAGCAGCCTGAAAAAGTGTTACAATATGGCTTTAATTAGCAGCCTGAAAATGAGTTGAAATATTGCTTTAATTGGACATTTAAGCCTTTAATTTTAAAATCCTATATCAGAATAGTCCAATATTACCCAGTGACAGACTGGGATGTGTATACTATCACCCTGATGTGAAATGAGTCTGGCTAAATGGGAGGTTTCGATGTTAGAGCAGCCTGAAAAAGAGTTACAATATGCCTTTAATTAGAAGCCAGGATATAGCCGAAATATAGATTTAATTGGACATTTAAGACTTTAATTTTAAAATCCTATATCAGAATAGTCCAACATTACCCAGTGACAGTCTGGGATGTGTATACTATCACCCTGATGTGAAATGAGTCTGGCTTAACAGGAGGTTTCGATGTTAGAGCAGCCTGAAAAAGAGTTACAATATGGCGTCTATTAGCAGCCTGAAAATGAGTTGAAATATTGCTTTAATTGGACATTTAAGCCCTTAATTTTAAAATCCTATATCAGAATAGTCCAACATTACCCAGTGACAGTCTGGGAAGTGTATACTATCACCCTGATGTGAAATGAGTCTGGCTAAACAGGAGTTTTTGATGCTAGAGCAGCTTGAAAAAGAGATACAATATGGCTTTAATTAGCAGCATGAAAATCAGTGAATTATAGATTTAATTAGACATTTAAGCCATTAATTTTAAAATCCTATATCAGATTAGTCCAATATTACCCAGTGACAGTCTGGGGTGTGTATACTATCACCCTGATGTGAAATGAGTCTGGCTAAACAGGAGGTTTCGATGTTAAAGCAGCCTGAAAAAGAGATACAATATGCCTTTAATTACAAGCCAGAATACATCCAAAATATAGATTTAATTGGACATTTAAGCCATTAATTTTAAAATCCTGTATCAGATAGGTACAATATTACCCAGTGAGAGTCTGGGATGTGTATACTATCACCCGGATGTGAAATGAGTCTGGCTAAACAGGAGGTTTCAATGTTAAAGCAGCCTGAAAAAGAGTTACAATATGGCTTTAATTAGCAGACGAAAAATGAGTTGAAATATTGCTTTAATTGGACATTTAAGCCCTTCATTTTTAAATCCTATATCAGAATAGTCCAATATTACCCAGTGACAGTCTGGGATGTGTATACTATGACCCTGACGTGAAATGAGTCTGGCTAAACAGGAGGTTTCGATGTTAGAGCAGCCTGAAAAAGAGATACAATATGCCTTTAATTAGAAGCCAGAATATAGCAGAAATATAGATTTAATTTAACATTTAAGCCCTTAATTTTAAAATCCTATATCAGATTAGTCCAATATTACCGAGTGACAGTCTGGAATGTGTATACTATCACCCTGATGTGAAATGAGTCTGGCTAAACAGGAGGTTTCGATGTTAGAGCAGCCTGAAAAAGAGTTACAATATGGCTTTAATTAGCAGCCTGAAAAAGAGTTGAAATATAGCTTTATGTGGACATTTAAACCTTTAATTTTTAAATCCTATATCAGAATAGTCCAATATTACCCAGTGACAGTCGGGGATGTGTATTCTATCACCATGATGTGAAATGAGTCTGGCTAAACAGGTGGTTTCGTTTATAGAGCAGCCTGAAGAAGCGTTACTATATGGCTTTAATTAGCAGCCTGAAAAAGAGTTGAAATATAGCTTTAAGTGGACATTTAAACCTTTCATTTTTAAATCCTATATAAGAATAGTCCAATATTACCCAGTGACAGTCTGGGATGTGTATACTATGACCCTGACATGAAATGAGTCTGGCTAAACAGGAGGTTTCAATGTTAGAGCACCCTGAAAAAGAGTTACAATATGGCTTTAATTAGCAGCCTGAAAAATAGTTGAAACATAGCTTTAAGTGGACATTTAAACCTTTAATTTTTAAATCCTATATCAGAATAGTCCAATATTACCCAGTGAATGTCGGATGTGTATACTATCACCCTGAGGTGAAATGAGTCTGGCTAAACAAGAGATTGTTTATAGAGCAGCCTGAAAAAGTGTTACAATATGGCTTTAATTAGCAGCCTGAAAATGAGTTGAAATATTGCTTTAATTGGACATTTAAGACTTTAATTTTAAAATCCTATATCAGAATAGTCCAATATTACCCAGTGACAGTCGGGGATGTGTATACTATCACCATGACGTGAAATGAGTCTGGCAAAACAGGTGGTTTCGTTTATAGAGCAGCCTGAAGAAGCGTTACTATATGGCTTTAATTAGCAGCCTGAAAAAGAGTTGAAATATAGCTTTAAGTGGACATTTAAACCTTTCATTTTTAAATCCTATATAAGAATAGTCCAATATTACCCAGTGACAGTCTGGGATGTGTATACTATCACCCTGACGTGAAATGAGTCTTGCTGAACAGGAGCTTTCGTTTATAGAGCAGCCTGAAAAAGTGTTACAATATGGCTTTAATTAGCAGCCTGAAAATGAGTTGAAATATTGCTTTAATTGGACATTTACGCCTTTAATTTTAAAATCCTATATCAGAATAGTCCAATATTACCCAGTGACAGACTGGGATGTGTATACTATCACCCTGATGTGAAATGAGTCTGGCTAAACAGGAGGTTTCAATGTTAGAGCAGCCTGAAAAAGAGTTACAATATGGCGTCTATTAGCAGCCTGAAAATGAGTTGAAATATTGATTTAATTGGAAACTCAAGCCCTTAATTTTTAAATCCTATATCAGAATAGTCCAACATTACCCAGTGACAGTCTGGGAAGTGTATACTATCACCCTGATGTGAAATGAGTCTGGAAAAACGGGAGGTTTCAATGTTAGAGCAGCCTGAAAAAGAGTTACAATATGGCTTTAATTAGCAGCCTGAAAATGAGTTGAAATATTGCTTTAATTGGACATTTAAACCTTTAATTTTTAAATCCTATATCAGAATAGTCCAATATTACCCAGTGACAGTCTGGGATGTGTATACTATGACCCTGACGTGAAATGAGTCTGGCTAAACAGGAGGTTTCGATGTTAGAGCAGCCTGAAAAAGAGATACAATATGCCTTTAATTAGAAGCCAGGATATAGCCGAAATATAGATTTAATTGGACATTTAAGCCATTAATTTTAAAATCCTATATCAGATTAGTCCAATATTACCCAGTGACAGTCTGGGATGTGTATACTATCACCCTGATGTGAAATGAGTATGGCTAAACAGGAGGTTTCGTTTATAGAGCAGCCTGAAAAAGAGTTACAATATGGCTTTAATTAGAAGCCTGAAAATGAGTTGAAATATTGCTTTAATTGGACATTTAAGCCCTTCATTTTTAAATCCTATAACAGAATAGTCCAATATTACCCAGTGACAGTCTGGGATGTGTATACTATCACCCGGATGTGAAATGAGTCTGGCTAAACATGAGGTTTCAATGTTAAAGCAGCCTGAAAAAGAGTTACAATATGGCTTTAATTAGCAGCCTAAAAATGAGTTGAAATATTGCTTTAATTGGACATTTAAGCCCTTAATTTTTAAATCCTATATCAGAGTAGTCCAATATTACCCAGTGACAGTCTGGGATGTCTATACTATGACCCTGACGTGAAATGAGTCTGGCTAAACAAGAGGTTTCGATGTTAGAGCAGCCTGAAAAAGAGATACAATATGCCTTTAATTAGAAGCCAGAATAAAGCAGAAATATAGATTTAATTGGACATTTAAGCCATTTCATTTTAAAAATCATATATCAGATTAGTCCAATATTACCTAGTGACAGTCTGGGATGTGTATACTATCACCCCGAGGTGAAATGAGTCTGTCTAAACAGGAGGTTTCAATGTTAGAGCAGCCTGAAAAAGAGATACAATATGCCTTTAACTAGAAGCCAGAATATAGCCTAAATATATATTTAATTGGACATTTAAGCCCTTAATTTTAAAATCCTATATCAGATTAGTCCAATATTACCCAGTGACAGTCTGGGATGTGTATACTATCACCCTGATGTGAAATGAGTCTGGCTAAACAGGAGGTTTCGATGTTAGAGCAGCCTGAAAAAGAGTTACAATATGGCTTTAATTATCAGCCTGAAAAAGAGTTGAAATATAGCTTTAAGTGGACATTTAAGCCTTTTATTTTTAAATCCTATATAAGAATAGTCCAATATTACCCAGTGACAGTCTGGGATGTGTATACTATCACCCTGACGTGAAATGAGTCTTGCTGAACAGGAGCTTTCGTTTATAGAGCAGCCTGAAAAAGTGTTACAATATGGCTTTAATTAGCAGCCTGAAAATGAGTTGAAATATTGCTTTAATTGGACATTTACGCCTTTAATTTTAAAATCCTATATCAGAATAGTCCAATATTACCCAGTGACAGACTGGGATGTGTATACTATCACCCTGATGTGAAATGAGTCTGGCTAAACAGGAGGTTTCAATGTTAGAGCAGCCTGAAAAAGAGTTACAATGTGGCTTTAATTAGCAGCCTGAAAATGAGTTGAAATATTGATTTAATTGGACATTTAAACCTTTAATTTTTAAATCCTATATCAGAATAGTCCAATATTACCCAGTGACAGTCTGGGATGTGTATACTATGACCCTGACGTGAAATGAGTCTGGCTAAACAGGAGGTTTCGATGTTAGAGCAGCCTGAAAAAGAGATACAATATGCCTTTAATTAGAAGCCAGGATATAGCCGAAATATAGATTTAATTGGACATTTAAGCCATTAATTTTAAAATCCTATATCAGATTAGTCCAATATTACCCAGTGACAGTCTGGGATGTGTATACTATCACCCTGATGTGAAATGAGTATGGCTAAACAGGAGGTTTCGTTTATAGAGCAGCCTGAAAAAGAGTTACAATATGGCTTTAATTAGAAGCCTGAAAATGAGTTGAAATATTGCTTTAATTGGACATTTAAGCCCTTCATTTTTAAATCCTACAACAGAATAGTCCAATATTACCCAGTGACAGTCTGGGATGTGTATACTATCACCCGGATGTGAAATGAGTCTGGCTAAACATGAGGTTTCAATGTTAAAGCAGCCTGAAAAAGAGTTACAATATGGCTTTAATTAGCAGCCTAAAAATGAGTTGAAATATTGCTTTAATTGGACATTTAAGCCCTTAATTTTTAAATCCTATATCAGAGTAGTCCAATATTACCCAGTGACAGTCTGGGATGTGTATACTATGACCCTGACGTGAAATGAGTCTGGCTAAACAAGAGGTTTCGATGTTAGAGCAGCCTGAAAAAGAGATACAATATGCCTTTAATTAGAAGCCAGAATAAAGCAGAAATATAGATTTAATTGGACATTTAAGCCATTTCATTTTAAAAATCATATATCAGATTAGTCCAATATTACCTAGTGACAGTCTGGGATGTGTATACTATCACCCCGAGGTGAAATGAGTCTGTCTAAACAGGAGGTTTCAATGTTAGAGCAGCCTGAAAAAGAGATACAATATGCCTTTAACTAGAAGCCAGAATATAGCCTAAATATATATTTAATTGGACATTTAAGCCCTTAATTTTAAAATCCTATATCAGATTAGTCCAATATTACCCAGTGACAGTCTGGGATGTGTATACTATCACCCTGATGTGAAATGAGTCTGGCTAAACAGGAGGTTTCGATGTTAGAGCAGCCTGAAAAAGAGTTACAATATGGCTTTAATTATCAGCCTGAAAAAGAGTTGAAATATAGCTTTAAGTGGACATTTAAGCCTTTTATTTTAAAATCCAATATCAGAATATTCCAATATTACCCAGTGACAGTCTGGGATGTGTATACTATCACCCTGATGTGAAATGAGTCTGGCTAAACAGGAGGTTTCGATGTTAGAGCAGCCTGAAAAAGAGTTACAATATGGCTTTAATTAGCAGCCTGAAAAAGAGTTGAAATATAGCTTTATGTGGACATTTAAACCTTTAATTTTTAAATCCTATATCAGAATAGTCCAATATTACCCAGTGACAGTCGGGGATGTGTATACTATCACCATGACGTGAAATGAGTCTGGCTAAACAGGTGGTTTCGTTTATAGAGCAGCCTGAAAAAGCGTTACTATATGGTTTTAATTAGCAGCCTGAAAAAGAGTTGAAATATAGCTTTAAGTGGACATTTAAACCTTTCATTTTTAAATCCTATATAAGAATAGTCCAATATTACCCAGTGACAGTCTGGGATGTGTATACTATCACCCTGACGTGAAATGAGTCTTGCTGAACAGGAGCTTTCGTTTATAGAGCAGCCTGAAAAAGTGTTACAATATGGCTTTAATTAGCAGCCTGAAAATGAGTTGAAATATTGCTTTAATTGGACATTTAAGCCTTTAATTTTAAAATCCTATATCAGAATAGTCCAATATTACCCAGTGACAGACTGGGATGTGTATACTATCACCCTGATGTGAAATGAGTCTGGCTAAATGGGAGGTTTCGATGTTAGAGCAGCCTGAAAAAGAGTTACAATATGCCTTTAATTAGAAGCCAGGATATAGCCGAAATATAGATTTAATTGGACATTTAAGACTTTAATTTTAAAATCCTATATCAGAATAGTCCAATATCACCCAGTGGCAGTCTGGGATGTGTATACTATCACCCTGATGTGAAATGAGTCTGGCTAAACAGGAGTTTTCGATGCTAGAGCAGCTTGAAAAAGAGATACAATATGGCTTTAATTAGCAGCCGGAAAATAAGTTGAAATATTGCTTTAATTGGACATTTGAGCCTTTTATTTTAAAATACTATATCAGAATAGTCCAACATTACCCAGTGACAGTCTGGGAAGTGTATACTATCACCCTAATGTGAAATGAGTCTGGCTTAACAGGAGGTTTCGATGTTAGAGCAGCCTGAAAAAGAGTTACAATATGGCGTCTATTAGCAGCCTGAAAATGAGTTGAAATATTGCTTAAATTGGAAACTCAAGCCCTTAATTTTTAAATCCTATATCCGAATAGTTCAACATTACCCAGTGACAGTCTGGGAAGTGTATACTATCACCCTGATGTGAAATGAGTCTGGAAAAACAGGAGGTTTCAATGTTAGAGCAGCCTGAAAAAGAGTTACAATATGCCTTTAATTAGAAGCCAGGATATAGCCGAAATATAGATTTAATTGGACATTTAAGCCATTAATTTTAAAATCCTATATCAGATTAGTCCAATATTACCCAGTGACAGTCTGGGATGTGTATACTATCACCCTGATGTGAAATGAGTATGGCTAAACAGGAGGTTTCGTTTATAGAGCAGCCTGAAAAAGAGTTACAATATGGCTTTAATTAGAAGCCTGAAAATGAGTTGAAATATTGCTTTAATTGGACAATTAAGCCCTTCAATTTTAAATCCTATAACAGAATATTCCAATATTACCCAGTGACAGTCTGGGATGTTTATACTATCACCCTCATGTGAAATAAGTCTGGCTAAACAGGAGGTTTCGATGTTAGAGCAGCCTGAAAAAGAGATACAATATGGCTTTAATTAGAAGCCAGAATATAGTCGAAATATAGATTTAATTGGACATGTAAGACTTTAATTTCAAAATCCTGTATCACAATGCTCCGATATTACCCAGTGAAAGGCGGATGTGTATACTATCACCCTGAGTTGAAATGAGTCTGGCTAAACAGGAGGTTTCGATGTTAGAGCAGCCTGAAAAAGAGTTACAATATGGCTTTAATTATCAGCCTGAAAAAGAGTTGAAATATAGCTTTAAGTGGACATTTAAACCTTTCATTTTTAAATCCTATATCAGAATAGTCCAATATTACCCAGTGACAGTCTGGGATGTGTATACTATCACCATGACGTGAAATGAGTCTGGCTAAACAGGTGGTTTCAATGTTCGAGCAGCCTGAAAAAGAGATACAATATGTCTTTAATTAGAAGCGAGAATATAGCCGAAATATAGATTTAATTGGACATTTAAGACTTTAATTTTAAAATCCCATATCAGAACAGTCCAATATTACCCAGTGACAGTCGGGGATGTGTATACTATCACCATGACGTGAAATGAGTCTGGCTAAACAGGTGGTTTCGTTTATAGAGCAGCCTGAAAAAAGCGTTACTATATGGCTTTAATTAGCAGCCTGAAAAAGAGTTGAAATATATCTTTAAGTGGACATTTAAACCTTTCATTTTTAAATCCTGTATCAGAATAGTCCAATATTACCCAGTGACAGTCGGGGATGTGTATACTATCACCCTGAGGTGAAATGAGTCTGGCTAAACAGGTGGTTTCGTTTATAGAGCAGCCTGAAAAAGAGATACAATATGCCTTTAATTAGAAGCCAGAATATAGCAGAAATATAGATTTAATTGGACCTTTAAGCCATTTCATTTTAAAAATCATTTATCAGATTAGTCCAATATTACCTAGTGACAGTCTGGGATGTGCATACTATCACCCTGACGTGAAATGAGTCTGGCTAAGCAGGAGGTTTCAATGTTAAAGAAGCCTGAAAAAGAGATACAATATGCCTTTTACTAGAAGCCAGAATATAGCCGAAATATAGATTTACTTGGACATTTAAGCCATTAATTTTAAAATCCTATATCAGAATAGTCCAATATTATCCAGTGACAGTCTGCGATGTGTATACTATCACCCTGATGTGAAATGAGTCTGGCTAAACAGGAGGTTTCGATGTTAGAGCAGCCTGAAAAAGAGTTACAATATGGCTTTAATTATCAGCCTGAAAAAGAGTTGAAATATATAGCTTTATGTGGATTTTTAAACCTTTAATTTTTAAATCCTATATCAGAACAGTCCAATATTACCCAGTGACAGTCGGGGATGTGTATACTATCACCATGACGTGAAATGAGTCTGGCTAAACAGGTGGTTTCGTTTATAGAGCAGCCTGAAAAAGCGTTACTATATGGCTTTAATTAGCAGCCTGAAAAAGAGTTGAAATATAGCTTTAAGTGGACATTTAAACCTTTCATTTTTAAATCCTATATCAGAATAGTCCAATATTACCCAGTGACAGTCTGGAATGTGTATACTATGACCCTGACGTGAAATGAGTCTGGCTAAGCAGTAGGTTTCGTTTATAGAGCAGCCTGAAAAAGTGTTACAACATGGATTTAATTAGCAGCCTGAAAAGGAGTTGAATTATTGATTTAATTGGACATTTAAGCCTTTAATTTTAAAATCCTATATCAGAATAGTCCAATATTACCTAGTGACAGTCTGGGATGTGTATACTATCACCCTGATGTGAAATGAGTCTGGCTAAACAGGAGGTTTCGATGTTAGAGCAGCCTGAAAAAGAGTTACAATATGGCTTTAATTATCAGCCTGAAAAAGAGTTGAAATATAGCTTTAAGTGGACATTTAAGCCTTTTATTTTAAAATCCAATATCAGAACATTCCAATATTACCCAGTGACAGTCTGGGATGTGTATACTATCACCCTGATGTGAAATGAGTCTGGCTAAACAGGAGGTTTCGATGTTAGAGCAGCCTGAAAAAGAGTTACAATATGGCTTTAATTATCAGCCTGAAAAAGAGTTGAAATATATAGCTTTATGTGGATTTTTAAACCTTTAATTTTTAAATCCTATATCAGAACAGTCCAATATTACCCAGTGACAGTCGGGGATGTGTATACTATCACCATGACGTGAAATGAGTCTGGCTAAACAGGTGGTTTCGTTTATAGAGCAGCCTGAAAAAGCGTTACTATATGGCTTTAATTAGCAGCCTGAAAAAGAGTTGAAATATATCTTTAAGTGGACATTTAAACCTTTCATTTTTAAATCCTATATCAGAATAGTCCAATATTACCCAGTGACAGTCGGGGATGTGTATACTATCACCCTGAGGTGAAATGAGTCTGGCTAAACAGGTGGTTTCGTTTATAGAGCAGCCTGAAAAAGCGTTACTATATGGCTTTAATTAGCAGCCTGAAAAAGAGTTGAAATATAGCTTTAAGTGGACATTTAAACCTTTCATTTTTAAATCCTATATCAGAATAGACCAATATTACCCAGTGACAGTCGGGGATGTGTATACTATCACCCTGAGGTGAAATAAGTCTGGCTAAACAGTAGGTTTCGTTTATAGAGCAGCCTGAAAAAGTGTTACAATATGGCTTTAATTAGCAGCCTGAAAATGAGTTGAAATATTGCTTTAATTGGTCATTTAAGTCTTTAATTTTAAAATCCTATATCAGAATAGTCCAATATTACCCAGTGACAGACTGGGATGTGTATACTATCACCCTGACGTGAAATGAGTCTGGCTAAACAGGAGGTTTCGATGTTAGAGCAGCCTGAAAAAGAGATACAATATGCCTTTAATTAGAAGCCAGAATATAGCAGAAATATAGATTTAATTGGACCTTTAAGCCATTTCATTTTAAAAATCATATATCAGATTAGTCCAATATTACCTAGTGACAGTCTGGGATGTGCATACTATCACCCTGACGTGAAATGAGTCTGGCTAAGCAGGAGGTTTCAATGTTAGAGCAGCCTGAAAAAGAGATACAATATGCCTTTTACTAGAAGCCAGAATATAGCCGAAATATAGATTTACTTGTACATTTAAGCCATTAATTTTAAAATCCTGTATCAGAATAGTCCAATATTATCCAGTGACAGTCTGCGATGTGTATACTATCACCCTGATGTGAAATGAGTCTGGCTAAACAGGAGGTTTCGATGCTAGAGCAATTTGAAAAAGAGATACAATATGGCTTTAATTAGCAGCCTGAAAATGAGTTGAATTATTGATTTAATTGGACATTTAAGCCTTTAATTTTAAAATCTTATATCAGAATAGTCCAATATCTCCCAGTGACAGTCTGGGATGTGTATCCTATCACCCTGATGTGAAATGAGTCTGGCTAAACAGGAGGTTTCGATGTTAGAGCAGCCTGAAAAAGAGTTAAAATATGTCCTTAATTAGAAGCCAGAATATAGCCGAAATATTGATTTAATTGGACATTTAAGACTTTAATTTTAAAATCTTATATACGAATAGTCCAATATTACCTAGTGACAGTCTGGGATGTGTATACTATCACCCTGATGTGAAATGAGTCTGGCTAAACAGGAGGTTTCGATGTTAGAGCAGCCTGAAAAAGAGTTACAATATGGCTTTAATTAGCAGCCTGAAAATGAGTTGAATTATTGATTTAATTGGACATTTAAGCCTTTAATTTTAAAATCCTATATCAGAACAGTCCAATATCACCCAGTGACAGTCTTGGATGTGTATACTATCACCATGACGTGAAATGAGTCTGGCTAAACAGGAGGTTTCGTTTATAGAGCAGCCTGAAAAAGTGTTACAATATGGCTTTAATTAGCAGCCTGAAAATGAGTTGAATTATTGATTTAATTGGACATTTAAGCCTTTAATTTTTAAATCCTATATCAGAACAGTCCAATATTACCCAGTGACAGTCGGGGATGTGTATACTATCACCATGACGTGAAATGAGTCTGGCTAAACAGGTGGTTTCGTTTATAGAGCAGCCTGAAAAAAGCGTTACTATATGGCTTTAATTAGCAGCCTGAAAAAGAGTTGAAATATATCTTTAAGTGGACATTTAAACCTTTCATTTTTAAATCCTATATCAGAATAGTCCAATATTACCCAGTGACAGTCGGGGATGTGTATACTATCACCCTGAGGTGAAATGAGTCTGGCTAAACAGGTGGTTTCGTTTATAGAGCAGCCTGAAAAAGAGATACAATATGCCTTTAATTAGAAGCCAGAATATAGCAGAAATATAGATTTAATTGGACCTTTAAGCCATTTCATTTTAAAAATCATTTATCAGATTAGTCCAATATTACCTAGTGACAGTCTGGGATGTGCATACTATCACCCTGACGTGAAATGAGTCTGGCTAAGCAGGAGGTTTCAATGTTAGAGAAGCCTGAAAAAGAGATACAATATGCCTTTTACTAGAAGCCAGAATATAGCCGAAATATAGATTTACTTGGACATTTAAGCCATTAATTTTAAAATCCTATATCAGAATAGTCCAATATTATCCAGTGACAGTCTGCGATGTGTATACTATCACCCTGATGTGAAATGAGTCTGGCTAAACAGGAGGTTTCGATGTTAGAGCAGCCTGAAAAAGAGTTACAATATGGCTTTAATTATCAGCCTGAAAAAGAGTTGAAATATATAGCTTTATGTGGATTTTTAAACCTTTAATTTTTAAATCCTATATCAGAACAGTCCAATATTACCCAGTGACAGTCGGGGATGTGTATACTATCACCATGACGTGAAATGAGTCTGGCTAAACAGGTGGTTTCGTTTATAGAGCAGCCTGAAAAAGCATTGCTATATGGCTTTAATTAGCAGCCTGAAAAAGAGTTGAAATATAGCTTTAAGTGGACATTTAAACCTTTCATTTTTAAATCCTATATCAGAATAGTCCAATATTACCCAGTGACAGTCTGGGATGTGTATACTATGACCCTGACGTGAAATGAGTCTGGCTAAGCAGTAGGTTTCGTTTATAGAGCAGCCTGAAAAAGTGTTACAATATGGATTTAATTAGCAGCCTGAAAAGGAGTTGAATTATTGATTTAATTGGACATTTAAGCCTTTAATTTTAAAATCCTATATCAGAATAGTCCAATATTACCTAGTGACAGTCTGGGATGTGTATACTATCACCCTGATGTGAAATGAGTCTGGCTAAACAGGAGGTTTCGATGTTAGAGCAGCCTGAAAAAGATTTACAATATGGCTTTAATTATCAGCCTGAAAAAGAGTTGAAATATAGCTTTAAGTGGACATTTAAGCCTTTTATTTTAAAATCCAATATCAGAACATTCCAATATTACCCAGTGACAGTCTGGGATGTGTATACTATCACCCTGATGTGAAATGAGTCTGGCTAAACAGGAGGTTTCGATGTTAGAGCAGCCTGAAAAAGAGTTACAATATGGCTTTAATTATCAGCCTGAAAAAGAGTTGAAATATATAGCTTTATGTGGATTTTTAAACCTTTAATTTTTAAATCCTATATCAGAACAGTCCAATATTACCCAGTGACAGTCGGGGATGTGTATACTATCACCATGACGTGAAATGAGTCTGGCTAAACAGGTGGTTTCGTTTATAGAGCAGCCTGAAAAAGCGTTACTATATGGCTTTAATTAGCAGCCTGAAAAAGAGTTGAAATATATCTTTAAGTGGACATTTAAACCTTTCATTTTTAAATCCTATATCAGAATAGTCCAATATTACCCAGTGACAGTCGGGGATGTGTATACTATCACCCTGAGGTGAAATGAGTCTGGCTAAACAGGTGGTTTCGTTTATAGAGCAGCCTGAAAAAGTGTTACTATATGGCTTTAATTAGCAGCCTGAAAAAGAGTTGAAATATAGCTTTAAGTGGACATTTAAACCTTTCATTTTTAAATCCTATATCAGAATAGACCAATATTACCCAGTGACAGTCGGGGATGTGTATACTATCACCCTGAGGTGAAATAAGTCTGGCTAAACAGTAGGTTTCGTTTATAGAGCAGCCTGAAAAAGTGTTACAATATGGCTTTAATTAGCAGCCTGAAAATGAGTTGAAATATTGCTTTAATTGGTCATTTAAGTCTTTAATTTTAAAATCCTATATCAGAATAGTCCAATAATACCCAGTGACAGACTGGGATGTGTATACTATCACCCTGACGTGAAATGAGTCTGGCTAAACAGGAGGTTTCGATGTTAGAGCAGCCTGAAAAAGAGATACAATATGCCTTTAATTAGAAGCCAGAATATAGCAGAAATATAGATTTAATTGGACCTTTAAGCCATTTCATTTTAAAAATCATATATCAGATTAGTCCAATATTACCTAGTGACAGTCTGGGATGTGCATACTATCACCCTGACGTGAAATGAGTCTGGCTAAGCAGGAGGTTTCAATGTTAGAGCAGCCTGAAAAAGAGATACAATATGCCTTTTACTAGAAGCCAGAATATAGCCGAAATATAGATTTACTTGGACATTTAAGCCATTAATTTTAAAATCCTGTATCAGAATAGTCCAATATTATCCAGTGACAGTCTGCGATGTGTATACTATCACCCTGATGTGAAATGAGTCTGGCTAAACAGGAGGTTTCGATGCTAGAGCAATTTGAAAAAGAGATACAATATGGCTTTAATTATCAGCCTGAAAATGAGTTGAATTATTGATTTAATTGGACATTTAAGCCTTTAATTTTAAAATCTTATATCAGAATAGTCCAATATCTCCCAGTGACAGTCTGGGATGTGTATCCTATCACCCTGATGTGAAATGAGTCTGGCTAAACAGGAGGTTTCGATGTTAGAGCAGCCTGAAAAAGAGTTACAATATGTCCTTAATTAGAAGCCAGAATATAGCCGAAATATTGATTTAATTGGACATTTAAGACTTTAATTTTAAAATCCTATATACGAATAGTCCAATATTACCTAGTGACAGTCTGGGATGTGTATACTATCACCCTGATGTGAAATGAGTCTGGCTAAACAGGAGGTTTCGATGTTAGAGCAGCCTGAAAAAGAGTTACAATATGGCTTTAATTAGCAGCCTGAAAATGAGTTGAATTATTGATTTAATTGGACATTTAAGCCTTTAATTTTAAAATCCTATATCAGAACAGTCCAATATCACCCAGTGACAGTCTGGGATGTGTATACTATCACCATGACGTGAAATGAGTCTGGCTAAACAGGAGGTTTCGTTTATAGAGCAGCCTGAAAAAGTGTTACAATATGGATTTAATTAGCAACCTGAAAATGAGTTGAAATATTGCTTTAATTGGACATTTAAGCCTTTAATTTTAAAATCCTATATCAGAATAGTCCAATATTACCCAGTGACAGACTGAGTTGTGTATACTATCACCCTGATGTGAAATGAGTCTGGAAAAACAGGAGGTTTCAATGTTAGAGCAGCCTGAAAAAGAGATACAATATGCCTTTAATTAGAAGCCAGGATATAGCCGAAATATAGATTTAATTGGACATTTAAGCCATTAATTTTAAAATCCTATATCAGATTAGTCCAATATTACCCAGTGACAGTCAGGGATGTGTATACTATCACCCTGATGTTTAATGAGTATGGCTAAAAAGGAGGTTTCGTTTATAGAGCAGCCTGAAAAAGAGTTACAATATGGCTTTAATTAGCAGCCTGAAAATGAGTTGAAATATTGCTTTAATTGGACATTTAAGCCCTTAATTTTTAAATCCTATAACAGAATAGTCCAATATTACCCAGTGACAGCCTGGGATGTGTATACTATCACCCTGATGTGAAATGAGTATGGCTAAACAGGAGGTTTCGTTTATAGAGCAGCCTGAAAAAGAGTTACAATATGGCTTTAATTAGAAGCCTGAAAATGAGTTGAAATATTGCTTTAATTGGACATTTAAGCCCTTCAATTTTAAATCCTATAACAGAATATTCCAATATTACCCAGTGACAGTCTGGGATGTTTATACTATCACCCTCATGTGAAATAAGTCTGGCTAAACAGGAGGTTTCGATGTTAGAGCAGCCTGAAAAAGAGATACAATATGGCTTTAATTAGAAGCAAGAATATAGTCGAAATATAGATTTAATTGGACATGTAAGACTTTAATTTTAAAATCCTGTATCACAATGCTCCGATATTACCCAGTGAAAGGCGGATGTGTATACTATCACCCTGAGTTGAAATGAGTCTGGCTAAACAGGAGGTTTCGATGTTAGAGCAGCCTGAAAAAGAGTTACAATATGGCTTTAATTATCAGCCTGAAAAAGAGTTGAAATATAGCTTTAAGTGGACATTTAAACCTTTCATTTTTAAATCCTATATCAGAATAGTCCAATATTACCCAGTGACAGTCTGGGATGTGTATACTATCACCATGACGTGAAATGAGTCTGGCTAAACAGGTGGTTTCAATGTTCGAGCAGCCTGAAAAAGAGATACAATATATCTTTAATTAGAAGCGAGAATATAGCCGAAATATAGATTTAATTGGACATTTAAGACTTTAATTTTAAAATCCTGTATCAGAATGGTCCGATATTACCCAGTGAAAGTCTGGGATGTGTATACTATCACCATGACGTGAAATGAGTCTGGCTAAACAGGTGGTTTCATTTATAGAGCAGCCTGAAAAAGCATTACTATATGGCTTTAATTATCAGCCTGAAAAAGAGTTGAAATATAGATTTAAGTGGACATTTAAACCTTTCATTTTTAAATCCTATATAAGACTAGTCCAATATTACCCAGTGACAGTCTGGGATGTGTATACTATCACCCTGAGGTGAAATGAGTCTGGCTAAACAGTAGGTTTCGTTTATAGAGCAGCCTGAAAAAGTGTTACAATATGGCTTTAATTAGCAGCCTCAAAATGAGTTGAAATATTGCTTTATGTGGACATTTAAGCCTTTTATTTTAAAATCCAATATCAGAATAGTCCAATATTACCCAGTGACAGTCTGGGATGTGTATACTATCACCCTGACCAGAAATTAATCTGGCTAAACAGGAGGTTTCGTTTATAGAGCAGCCTGAAAAAGCGTTACAATATGGCTTTAATTAGCAGCCTGAAAATGAGTTGAAATATTGCTTTAATTGGACATTTAAGCCTTTTATTTTAAAATCCTATATCAGAATAGTCCAATATTACCCAGTGACAGTCTGGGATGTGTATACTGTCACCCTGATGTGAAATGAGTCTGGCTAAACATGAGGTTTCGATGTTAGAGCAGCCTGAAAAAGTGTTACAATATGGCTTTAATTAGCAGCCTGAAAAAGGGTTGAAATAAAGCTTTAAGTGGACATTTAAACCTTTAATTTTGAAATCCTATATCAGAATAGTCCAATATTACCCAGTGACAGTCTGGGATGTGTATACTATGACCCTGACGTGAAATGAGTCTGGCTAAACAGTAGGTTTCGTTTATAGAGCAGCCTGAAAAAGTGTTACAATATGGATTTAATTAGCAGCCTGAAAATGAGATGAATATGGCTTTAATTGGTCATTTCAGCCTTTTATTTTAAAATCCTATATCAACATAGTCCAATATTAACCAGTGAAAGTCTGGGATGTGTATACTATCACCCTCATGTGAAATATGTCTAGCTAAACAGGAGGTTTCGATGTTAGAGAAGCCTGAAAAAGAGTTACAATATGGCTTCAATTAGCAGCCTGAAACTGAGTTGAAATATTGCTTTAATTGGACATTTAAGCCTTTTTATTTTTAAATCCTATATCAGAATAGTCCAATATTACCCAGTGATATTCTGCGATGTGTATACTATGACCCTGACGTGAAATGAGTCTGGCTAAACAGGAGGTTTCGATGTTCGAGCAGCCTGAAAAAGAGATACAATATGTCTTTAATTAGAAGCGAGAATATAGCCGAAATATAGATTTAATTGGACATTTAAGACTTTAATTTTAAAATCCTATATCAGAATGGTCCGATATTACCCAGTGAAAGTCTGGGATGTGTATACTATCACCCTGAGGTGATATGAGTCTGGGTAAACAGGAGGTTTCGATGTTAGAGCAGCCTGAAAAAGTGTTACAATATGGCTTTAATTAGCAGCCTGAAAATGAGTTGAAATATTGCTTTATTTGGACATGTAAGCCTTTTATTTTAAAATCCAATATCAGAATAGTCCAATATTACCCAGTGACAGTCTGGGATGTGTATACTATCACCCTGACCAGAAATGAGTCTGGCTAAACACAAGGTTTCGATGTTAGAGCAGCCTGAAAAAGCGTTACATTATGGCTTTAATTAGCAGCCTGAAAAAGGGTTGAAATATAGCTTTAAGTGGACATTTAAACCTTTAATTTTTAAATCCTATATCAGAATAGTCCAATATTACCCAGTGACAGTCTGGGATGTGTATACTATCACCCTGGCCAGAAATTAATCTGGCTAAACAGGAGGTTTCGTTTATAGAGCAGCCTGAAAAAGCGTTACAATATGGCTTTAATTAGCAGCCTGAAAAAGGGTTGAAATATAGCTTTAAGTGGACATTTAAACCTTTAATTTTTAAATCCTATATCAGAATAGTCCAATATTACCCAGTGACAGTCTGGGATGTGTATACTATGACCCTGACGTGAAATGAGTCTGGCTAAACAGTAGGTTTCGTTTATAGAGCAGCCTGAAAAAGTGTTACAATATGGATTTAATTAGCAGCCTGAAAATGAGATGAAATATGGCTTTAATTGGTCATTTCAGCCTTTTATTTTAAAATCCTATATCAACATAGTCCAATATTACCCAGTGAAAGTCTGGGATGTGTATACTATCACCCTCATGTGAAATATGTCTAGCTAAACAGGAGGTTTCGATGTTAGAGAAGCCTGAAAAAGAGTTACAATATGGCTTCAATTAGCAGCCTGAAAATGAGTTGAAATATTGCTTTAATTGGACATTTAAGCCTTTTTATTTTTAAATCCTATATCAGAATAGTCCAATATTACCCAGTGATATTCTGCGATGTGTATACTATGACCCTGACGTGAAATGAGTCTGGCTAAACAGGAGGTTTCGATGTTCGAGCAGCCTGAAAAAGAGATACAATATGTCTTTAATTAGAAGCGAGAATATAGCCGAAATATAGATTTAATTGGACATTTAAGACTTTAATTTTAAAATCCTATATCAGAATGGTCCGATATTACCCAGTGAAAGTCTAGGATGTGTATACTATCACCCTGAGGTGATATGAGTCTGGGTAAACAGGAGGTTTCGATGTTAGAGCAGCCTGAAAAAGTGTTACAATATGGCTTTAATTAGCAGCCTGAAAATGAGTTGAAATATTGCTTTATTTGGACATGTAAGCCTTTTATTTTAAAATCCAATATCAGAATAGTCCAATATTACCCAGTGACAGTCTGGGATGTGTATACTATCACCCTGACCAGAAATGAGTCTGGCTAAACACAAGGTTTCGATGTTAGAGCAGCCTGAAAAAGCGTTACATTATGGCTTTAATTAGCAGCCTGAAAAAGGGTTGAAATATAGCTTTAAGTGGACATTTAAACCTTTAATTTTTAAATCCTATATCAGAATAGTCCAATATTACCCAGTGACAGTCTGGGATGTGTATACTATCACCCTGGCCAGAAATTAATCTGGCTAAACAGGAGGTTTCGTTTATAGAGCAGCCTGAAAAAGCGTTACAATATGGCTTTAATTAGCAGCCTGAAAATGAGTTGAAATATTGCTTTAATTGGACATTTAAGCCTTTTATTTTAAAATCCTATATCAGAATAGTCCAATATTACCCAGTGACAGTCTGGGATGTGAATACTGTCACCCTGATGTGAAATGAGTCTGGCTAAACATGAGGTTTCGATGTTAGAGCAGCCTGAAAAAGCGTTACAATATGGCTTTAATTAGCAGCCTGAAAAAGGGTTGAAATATAGCTTTAAGTGGACATTTAAACCTTTAATTTTTAAATCCTATATCAGAATAGTCCAATATTACCCAGTGACAGTCTGGGATGTGTATACTATGACCCTGACGTGAAATGAGTCTGGCTAAACAGTAGGTTTCGTTTATAGAGCAGCCTGAAAAAGTGTTACAATATGGATTTAATTAGCAGCCTGAAAATGAGATGAAATATGGCTTTAATTGGTCATTTCAGCCTTTTATTTTAAAATCCTATATCAACATAGTCCAATATTAACCAGTGAAAGTCTGGGATGTGTATACTATCACCCTCATGTGAAATATGTCTAGCTAAACAGGAGGTTTCGATGTTAGAGAAGCCTGAAAAAGAGTTACAATATGGCTTCAATTAGCAGCCTGAAAATGAGTTGAAATATTGCTTTAATTGGACATTTAAGCCTTTTCATTTTTAAATCCTATATCAGAATAGTCCAATATTACCCAGTGATATTCTGCGATGTGTATACTATGACCCTGACGTGAAATGAGTCTGGCTAAACAGGAGGTTTCGATGTTCGAGCAGCCTGAAAAAGAGATACAATATGTCTTTAATTAGAAGCGAGAATATAGCGGAAATATAGATTTAATTGGACATTTAAGACTTTAATTCTAAAATCCTATATCAGAATGGTCCGATATTACCCAGTGAAAGTCTGGGATGTGTATACTATCACCCTGAGGTGATATGAGTCTGGGTAAACAGGAGGTTTCGATGTTAGAGCAGCCTGAAAAAGTGTTACAATATGGCTTTAATTAGCAGCCTGAAAATGAGTTGAAATATTGCTTTATTTGGACATTTAAGCCTTTTATTTTAAAATCCAATATCAGAATAGTCCAATATTACCCAGTGACAGTCTGGGATGTGTATACTATCACCCTGACCAGAAATGAGTCTGGCTAAACACAAGGTTTCGATGTTAGAGCAGCCTGAAAAAGCGTTACATTATGGCTTTAATTAGCAGCCTGAAAAAGGGTTGAAATATAGCTTTAAGTGGACATTTAAACGTTTAATTTTTAAATCCTATATCAGAATAGTCCAATATTACCCAGTGAAAGTCCGGGATGTGTATACTATCACCCTCATGTGAAATATGTCTGGCTAAACAGGAGGTTTCGTTTATAGAGCAGCCTGAAAAAGTGTTACAATATGGATTTAATTAGCAGCCTGAAAATGAGTTGAAATATGGCTTTAATTGGACATTTCAGCCTTTTATTTTAAAATCCTATATCAACATAGTCCAATATTAACCAGTGAAAGTCCGGGATGTGTATACTATCACCCTCATGTGAAATATGTCTGGCTAAACAGGAGGTTTCGATGTTAGAGCAGCCTGAAAAAGAGTTACAATATGGCTTCAATTAGCAGCCTGAAAATGAGTTGAAATATTGCTTTAATTGGACATTTAAGCCTTTTTATTTTTAAATCCTATATCAGAATAGTCCAATATTACCCAGTGACATTCTGCGAGGTGTATACTATGACCCTGACGTGAAATGAGTCTGGCTAAACAGGAGGTTTCAATGTTCGAGCAGCCTGAAAAAGAGATACAATATGCCTTTAATTAGAAGCCAGAATATAGCAGAAATATAGATTTAATTGGACCTTTAAGCCATTTCATTTTAAAAATCATTTATCAGATTAGTCCAATATTACCTAGTGACAGTCTGGGATGTGCATACTATCACCCTGACGTGAAATGAGTCTGGCTAAGCAGGAGGTTTCAATGTTAGAGAAGCCTGAAAAAGAGATACAATATGCCTTTTACTAGAAGCCAGAATATAGCCGAAATATAGATTTTCTTGGACATTTAAGCCATTAATTTTAAAATCCCATATCAGAATAGTCCAATATTATCCAGTGACAGTCTGCGATGTGTATACTATCACCCTGATGTGAAATGAGTCTGGCTAAACAGGAGGTTTCGATGTTAGAGCAGCCTGAAAAAGAGTTACAATATGGCTTTAATTATCAGCCTGAAAAAGAGTTGAAATATATAGCTTTATGTGGATTTTTAAACCTTTAATTTTTAAATCCTATATCAGAACAGTCCAATATTACCCAGTGACAGTCGGGGATGTGTATACTATCACCATGACGTGAAATGAGTCTGGCTAAACAGGTGGTTTCGTTTATAGAGCAGCCTGAAAAAGCGTTACTATATGGCTTTAATTAGCAGCCTGAAAAAGATTTGAAATATAGCTTTAAGTGGACATTTAAACCTTTCATTTTTAAATCCTATATCAGAATAGTCCAATATTACCCAGTGACAGTCTGGGATGTGTATACTATGACCCTGACGTGAAATGAGTCTGGCTAAGCAGTAGGTTTCATTTATAGAGCAGCCTGAAAAAGTGTTACAATATGGATTTAATTAGCAGCCTGAAAATGAGTTGAATTATTGATTTAATTGGACATTTAAGCCTTTAATTTTAAAATCCTATATCAGAATAGTCCAATATTACCTAGTGACAGTCTGGGATGTGTATACTATCACCCTGATGTGAAATGAGTCTGGCTAAACAGGAGGTTTCGATGTTAGAGCAGCCTGAAAAAGAGTTACAATATGGCTTTAATTATCAGCCTGAAAAAGAGTTGAAATATAGCTTTAAGTGGACATTTAAGCCTTTTATTTTAAAATCCAATATCAGAACATTCCAATATTACCCAGTGACAGTCTGGGATGTGTATACTATCACCCTGATGTGAAATGAGTCTGGCTAAACAGGAGGTTTCGATGTTAGAGCAGCCTGAAAAAGAGTTACAATATGGCTTTAATTATCAGCCTGAAAAAGAGTTGAAATATATAGCTTTATGTGGATTTTTAAACCTTTAATTTTTAAATCCTATATCAGAACAGTCCAATATTACCCAGTGACAGTCGGGGATGTGTATACTATCACCATGACGTGAAATGAGTCTGGCTAAACAGGTGGTTTCGTTTATAGAGCAGCCTGAAAAAAGCGTTACTATATGGCTTTAATTAGCAGCCTGAAAAAGAGTTGAAATATATCTTTAAGTGGACATTTAAACCTTTCATTTTTAAATCCTGTATCAGAATAGTCCAATATTACCCAGTGACAGTCGGGGATGTGTATACTATCACCCTGAGGTGAAATGAGTCTGGCTAAACAGGTGGTTTCGTTTATAGAGCAGCCTGAAAAAGCGTTACTATATGGCTTTAATTAGCAGCCTGAAAAAGAGTTGAAATATAGCTTTAAGTGGACATTTAAACCTTTCATTTTTAAATCCTATATCAGAATAGACCAATATTACCCAGTGACAGTCGGGGATGTGTATACTATCACCCTGAGGTGAAATAAGTCTGGCTAAACAGTAGGTTTCGTTTATAGAGCAGCCTGAAAAAGTGTTACAATATGGCTTTAATTAGCAGCCTGAAAATGAGTTGAAATATTGCTTTAATTGGTCATTTAAGTCTTTAATTTTAAAATCCTATATCAGAATAGTCCAATATTACCCAGTGACAGACTGGGATGTGTATACTATCACCCTGACGTGAAATGAGTCTGGCTAAACAGGAGGTTTCGATGTTAGAGCAGCCTGAAAAAGAGATACAATATGCCTTTAATTAGAAGCCAGAATATAGCAGAAATATAGATTTAATTGGACCTTTAAGCCATTTCATTTTAAAAATCATATATCAGATTAGTCCAATATTACCTAGTGACAGTCTGGGATGTGCATACTATCACCCTGACGTGAAATGAGTCTGGCTAAGCAGGAGGTTTCAATGTTAGAGCAGCCTGAAAAAGAGATACAATATGCCTTTTACTAGAAGCCAGAATATAGCCGAAATATAGATTTACTTGGACATTTAAGCCATTAATTTTAAAATCCTGTATCAGAATAGTCCAATATTATCCAGTGACAGTCTGCGATGTGTATACTATCACCCTGATGTGAAATGAGTCTGGCTAAACAGGAGGTTTCGATGCTAGAGCAATTTGAAAAAGAGATACAATATGGCTTTAATTAGCAGCCTGAAAATGAGTTGAATTATTGATTTAATTGGACATCTAAGCCTTTGATTTTAAAATCTTATATCAGAATAGTCCAATATCTCCCAGTGACAGTCTGGGATGTGTATCATATCACCCTGATGTGAAATGAGTCTGGCTAAACAGGAGGTTTCGATGTTAGAGCAGCCTGAAAAAGAGTTACAATATGGCTTTAATTATCAGCCTGAAAAAGAGTTGAAATATAGCTTTAAGTGGACATTTAAGCCTTTTATTTTAAAATCCAATATCAGAACATTCCAATATTACCCAGTGACAGTCTGGGATGTGTATACTATCACCCTGATTTGAAATGAGTCTGGCTAAACAGGAGGTTTCGATGTTAGAGCAGCCTGAAAAAGAGTTACAATATGGCTTTAATTATCAGCCTGAAAAAGAGTTGAAATATATAGCTTTATGTGGATTTTTAAACCTTTAATTTTTAAATCCTATATCAGAACAGTCCAATATTACCCAGTGACAGTCGGGGATGTGTATACTATCACCATGACGTGAAATGAGTCTGGCTAAACAGGTGGTTTCGTTTATAGAGCAGCCTGAAAAAAGCGTTACTATATGGCTTTAATTAGCAGCCTGAAAAAGAGTTGAAATATATCTTTAAGTGGACATTTAAACCTTTCATTTTTAAATCCTGTATCAGAATAGTCCAATATTACCCAGTGACAGTCGGGGATGTGTATACTATCACCCTGAGGTGAAATGAGTCTGGCTAAACAGGTGGTTTCGTTTATAGAGCAGCCTGAAAAAGCGTTACTATATGGCTTTAATTAGCAGCCTGAAAAAGAGTTGAAATATAGCTTTAAGTGGACATTTAAACCTTTCATTTTTAAATCCTATATCAGAATAGACCAATATTACCCAGTGACAGTCGGGGATGTGTATACTATCACCCTGAGGTGAAATAAGTCTGGCTAAACAGTAGGTTTCGTTTATAGAGCAGCCTGAAAAAGTGTTACAATATGGCTTTAATTAGCAGCCTGAAAATGAGTTGAAATATTGCTTTAATTGGTCATTTAAGTCTTTAATTTTAAAATCCTATATCAGAATAGTCCAATATTACCCAGTGACAGACTGGGATGTGTATACTATCACCCTGACGTGAAATGAGTCTGGCTAAACAGGAGGTTTCGATGTTAGAGCAGCCTGAAAAAGAGATACAATATGCCTTTAATTAGAAGCCAGAATATAGCAGAAATATAGATTTAATTGGACCTTTAAGCCATTTCATTTTAAAAATCATATATCAGATTAGTCCAATATTACCTAGTGACAGTCTGGGATGTGCATACTATCACCCTGACGTGAAATGAGTCTGGCTAAGCAGGAGGTTTCAATGTTAGAGCAGCCTGAAAAAGAGATACAATATGCCTTTTACTAGAAGCCAGAATATAGCCGAAATATAGATTTACTTGGACATTTAAGCCATTAATTTTAAAATCCTGTATCAGAATAGTCCAATATTATCCAGTGACAGTCTGCGATGTGTATACTATCACCCTGATGTGAAATGAGTCTGGCTAAACAGGAGGTTTCGATGCTAGAGCAATTTGAAAAAGAGATACAATATGGCTTTAATTAGCAGCCTGAAAATGAGTTGAATTATTGATTTAATTGGACATCTAAGCCTTTAATTTTAAAATCTTATATCAGAATAGTCCAATATCTCCCAGTGACAGTCTGGGATGTGTATCATATCACCCTGATGTGAAATGAGTCTGGCTAAACAGGAGGTTTCGATGTTAGAGCAGCCTGAAAAAGAGTTACAATATGTCCTTAATTAGAAGCCAGAATATAGCCGAAATATTGATTTAATTGGACATTTAAGACTTTAATTTTAAAATCCTATATACGAATAGTCCAATATTACCTAGTGACAGTCTGGGATGTGTATACTATCACCCTGATGTGAAATGAGTCTGGCTAAACAGGAGGTTTCGATGTTAGAGCAGCCTGAAAAAGAGTTACAATATGGCTTTAATTAGCAGCCTGAAAATGAGTTGAATTATTGATTTAATTGGACATTTAAGCCTTTAATTTTAAAATCCTATATCAGAACAGTCCAATATCACCCAGTGACAGTCTGGGATGTGTATACTATCACCATGACGTGAAATGAGTCTGGCTAAACAGGAGGTTTCGTTTATAGAGCAGCCTGAAAAAGTGTTACAATATGGCTTTAATTAGCAGCCTGAAAATGAGTTGAAATATAGCTTTATTTGGACATTTAAGCCTTTTATTTTAAAATCCAATATCAGAATAGTCCAATATTACCCAGTGACAGTCTGGGATGTGTATACTATCACCCTGACCAGAAATGAGTCTGGCTAAACACAAGGTTTCGATGTTAGAGCAGCCTGAAAAAGCGTTACAATATGGCTTTAATTAGCAGCCTGAAAAAGGGTTGAAATATAGCTTTAAGTGGACATTTAAACCTTTAATTTTTAAATCCTATATCAGAATAGTCCAATATTACCCAGTGACAGTCTGGGATGTGTATACTATGACCCTGACGTGAAATGAGTCTTACTAAACAGTAGGTTTCGTTTATAGAGCAGCCTGAAAAAGAGTTACAATATGGCTTCAATTAGCAGCCTGAAAATGAGTTGAAATATTGCTTTAATTGGACATTTAAGCCTTTTTATTTTTAAATCCTATATCAGAATAGTCCAATCTTACCCAGTGACATTCTGCGATGTGTATACTATGACCCTGACGTGAAATGAGTCTGGCTAAACAGGAGGTTTCAATGTTCGAGCAGCCTGAAAAAGAGATACAATATGTCTTTAATTAGAAGCGAGAATATAGCCGAAATATAGATTTAATTGGACATTTAAGACTTTAATTTTAAAATCCTGTATCAGAATGGTCCGATATTACCCAGTGAAAGTCTGGGATGTGTATACTATCACCCTGAGGTGATATGAGTCTGGGTAAACAGGAGGTTTCGATGTTAGAGCAGCCTGAAAAAGTGTTACAATATGGCTTTAATTAGCAGCCTTAAAAATTAGTTGAAATATTGCTTTATTTGGACATTTAAGCCTTTTATTTTAAAATCCAATATCAGAATAGTCCAATATTACCCAGTGACAGTCTGGGATGTGTATACTATCACCCTGACCTGAAATGAATCTGGCTCAACAGGAGGTTTCGTTTATAGAGCAGCCTGAAAAAGCGTTACAATATGGCTTTAATTAGCAGCCTGAAAAAGGGTTGAAATATAGCTTTAAGTGGACATTTAAACCTTTAATTTTTAAATCCTATATCAGAATAGTCCAATATTACCCAGTGACAGTCTGGCATGTGTATACTATGACCCTGACGTGAAATGAGTCTGACTAAACAGTAGGTTTCGTTTATAGAGCAGCCTGAATAAGTGTTACAATATGGATTTAATTAGCAGCCTGAAAATGAGTTGAAATATGGCTTTAATTGGATATTTCAGCCTTTTATTTTAAAATCCTATATCAACATAGTCCAATATTAACCAGTGAAAGTCCGGGATGTGTATACTATCACCCTCATGTGAAATATGTCTGGCTAAACAGGAGGTTTCGATGTTAGAGCAGCCTGAAAAAGAGTTACAATATGGCTTCAATTAGCAGCCTGAAAATGAGTTGAAATATTGCTTTAATTGGACATTTAAGCCTTTTTATTTTTAAATCCTATATCAGAATAGTCCAATCTTACCCAGTGACATTCTGCGATGTGTATACTATGACCCTGACGTGAAATGAGTCTGGCTAAACAGGAGGTTTCAATGTTCGAGCAGCCTGAAAAAGAGATACAATATGTCTTTAATTAGAAGTGAGAATATAGCCGAAATACAGATTTAATTGGACATTTAAGACTTTAATTTTAAAATCCTGTATCAGAATGGTCCGATATTACCCAGTGAAAGTCTGGGCTGTGTATACTATCACCCTGAGGTGATATGAGTCTGGCTAAACACGAGGTTTCGATGTTAGAGCAGCCTGAAAAAGAGTTAAAATATGGCTTTAATTAGCAGCCTGAAAAAGGGTTGAAATATAGCTTTAAGTGGACATTTAAACCTTTAATTTTTAAATCCTATATCAGAATAGTCCAATATTACCCAGTGACAGTCTGGGATGTGTATACTATGACCCTGACGTGAAATGAGTCTGGCTAAACAGTAGGTTTCGTTTATAGAGCAGCCTGAAAAAGTGTTACAATATGGATTTAATTAGCAGCCTGAAAATGAGTTGAAATATGGCTTTAATTGGACATTTCAGCCTTTTATTTTAAAATCCTATATCAACATAGTCCAATATTAACCAGTGAAAGTCTGGGATGTGTATACTATCACCCTCATGTGAAATGAGTCTGGCTAAACAGGAGGTTTCGATGTTCGAGCAGCCTGAAAAAGAGATACAATATGTCTTTAATTAGAAGCGAGAATATAGCCGAAATATAGATTTAATTGGACATTTAAGACTTTAATTTTAAAATCCTGTATCAGAATGGTCCGATATTACCCAGTGAAAGTCTGGGATGTGTATACTATCACCCTGAGGTGATATGAGTCTGGGTAAACAGGAGGTTTCGATGTTAGAGCAGCCTGAAAAAGTGTTACAATATGGCTTTAATTAGCAGCCTTAAAAATTAGTTGAAATATTGCTTTATTTGGACATTTAAGCCTTTTATTTTAAAATCCAATATCAGAATAGTCCAATATTACCCAGTGACAGTCTGGGATGTGTATACTATCACCCTGACCTGAAATGAATCTGGCTCAACAGGAGGTTTCGTTTATAGAGCAGCCTGAAAAAGCGTTACAATATGGCTTTAATTAGCAGCCTGAAAATGAGTTGAAATATTGCTTTAATTGGACATTTAAACCTTGAATTTTTAAATCCTATATCAGAATAGTCCAATATTACCCAGTGACAGTCTGGGATGTGGATACTATCACCCTGATGTGAAATGAGTATGGCTAAACAGGAGGTTTCGTTTATAGAGCAGCCTGAAAAAGCGTTACAATATGGCTTTAATTAGCAGCCTGAAAATGAGTTGAAATATTGCTTTATTTGGACATTTAAGCCTTTTATTTTAAAATCCAATATCAGAATAGTCCAATATTACCCAGTGACAGTCTGGGATGTGTATACTATCACCCTGACCAGAAATGAGTCTGGCTAAACACAAGGTTTCGATGTTAGAGCAGCCTGAAAAAGCGTTACAATATGGCTTTAATTAGCAGCCTGAAAAAGGGTTGAAATATAGCTTTAAGTGGACATTTAAACCTTTAATTTTTAAATCCTATATCAGAATAGTCCAATATTACCCAGTGACAGTCTGGGATGTGTATACTATGACACTGACGTGAAATGAGTCTGACTAAACAGTAGGTTTCGTTTATAGAGCAGCCTGAATAAGTGTTACAATATGGATTTAATTAGCAGCCTGAAAATGAGTTGAAATATGGCTTTAATTGGATATTTCAGCCTTTTATTTTAAAATCCTATATCAACATAGTCCAATATTAACCAGTGAAAGTCCGGGATGTGTATACTATCACCCTCATGTGAAATATGTCTGGCTAAACAGGAGGTTTCGATGTTAGAGCAGCCTGAAAAAGAGTTACAATATGGCTTCAATTAGCAGCCTGAAAATGAGTTGAAATATTGCTTTAATTGGACATTTAAGCCCTTCATTTTTAAATCCTATAACAGAATAGTCCAATATTAACCAATGAAAGTCGGGGATGTGTATACTATCACCCTCATGTGAAATGAGTCTGGCTAAACAGGAGGTTTCGATGTTCGAGCAGCCTGAAAAAGAGATACAATATGTCTTTAATTAGAAGCGAGAATATAGCCGAAATATAGATTTAATTGGACATTTAAGACTTTAATTTTAAAATCCTGTATCAGAATGGTCCGATATTACCCAGTGAAAGTCTGGGATGTGTATACTATCACCCTGAGGTGATATGAGTCTGGGTAAACAGGAGGTTTCGATGTTAGAGCAGCCTGAAAAAGTGTTACAATATGGCTTTAATTAGCAGCCTTAAAAATGAGTTGAAATATTGCTTTATTTGGACATTTAAGCCTTTAATTTTTAAATCCTATATCAGAATAGTCCAATATTACCCAGTGACAGTCTGGGATGTGGATACTATCACCCTGATGTGAAATGAGTATGGCTAAACAGGAGGTTTCGTTTATAGAGCAGCCTGAAAAAGCGTTACAATATGGCTTTAATTAGCAGCCTGAAAATGAGTTGAAATATTGCTTTATTTGGACATTTAAGCCTTTTATTTTAAAATCCAATATCAGAATAGTCCAATATTACCCAGTGACAGTCTGGGATGTGTATACTATCACCCTGACCAGAAATGAGTCTGGCTAAACACAAGGTTTCGATGTTAGAGCAGCCTGAAAAAGCGTTACAATATGGCTTTAATTAGCAGCCTGAAAAAGGGTTGAAATATAGCTTTAAGTGGACATTTAAACCTTTAATTTTTAAATCCTATATCAGAATAGTCCAATATTACCCAGTGACAGTCTGGGATGTGTATACTATGACCCTGACGTGAAATGAGTCTGACTAAACAGTAGGTTTCGTTTATAGAGCAGCCTGAATAAGTGTTACAATATGGATTTAATTAGCAGCCTGAAAATGAGTTGAAATATGGCTTTAATTGGATATTTCAGCCTTTTATTTTAAAATCCTATATCAACATAGTCCAATATTAACCAGTGAAAGTCCGGGATGTGTATACTATCACCCTCATGTGAAATATGTCTGGCTAAACAGGAGGTTTCGATGTTAGAGCAGCCTGAAAAAGAGTTACAATATGGCTTCAATTAGCAGCCTGAAAATGAGTTGAAATATTGCTTTAATTGGACATTTAAGCCTTTTTATTTTTAAATCCTATATCAGAATAGTCCAATCTTACCCAGTGACATTCTGCGATGTGTATACTATGACCCTGACGTGAAATGAGTCTGGCTAAACAGGAGGTTTCAATGTTCGAGCAGCCTGAAAAAGAGATACAATATGTCTTTAATTAGAAGTGAGAATATAGCCGAAATACAGATTTAATTGGACATTTAAGACTTTAATTTTAAAATCCTGTATCAGAATGGTCCGATATTACCCAGTGAAAGTCTGGGCTGTGTATACTATCACCCTGAGGTGATATGAGTCTGGCTAAACACGAGGTTTCGATGTTAGAGCAGCCTGAAAAAGAGTTAAAATATGGCTTTAATTAGCAGCCTGAAAAAGGGTTGAAATATAGCTTTAAGTGGACATTTAAACCTTGAATTTTTAAATCCTATATCAGAATAGTCCAATATTACCCAGTGACAGTCTGGGATGTGTATACTATGACCCTGACGTGAAATGAGTCTGGCTAAACAGTAGGTTTCGTTTATAGAGCAGCCTGAAAAAGTGTTACAATATGGATTTAATTAGCAGCCTGAAAATGAGTTGAAATATGGCTTTAATTGGACATTTCAGCCTTTTATTTTAAAATCCTATATCAACATAGTCCAATATTAACCAGTGAAAGTCTGGGATGTGTATACTATCACCCTCATTTGAAATGAGTCTGGCTAAACAGGAGGTTTCGATGTTCGAGCAGCCTGAAAAAGAGATACAATATGTCTTTAATTAGAAGCGAGAATATAGCCGAAATATAGATTTAATTGGACATTTAAGACTTTAATTTTAAAATCCTGTATCAGAATGGTCCGATATTACCCAGTGAAAGTCTGGGATGTGTATACTATCACCCTGAGGTGATATGAGTCTGGGTAAACAGGAGGTTTCGATGTTAGAGCAGCCTGAAAAAGTGTTACAATATGGCTTTAATTAGCAGCCTTAAAAATGAGTTGAAATATTGCTTTATTTGGACATTTAAGCCTTTAATTTTTAAATCCTATATCAGAATAGTCCAATATTACCCAGTGACAGTCTGGGATGTGGATACTATCACCCTGATGTGAAATGAGTATGGCTAAACAGGAGGTTTCGTTTATAGAGCAGCCTGAAAAAGCGTTACAATATGGCTTTAATTAGCAGCCTGAAAATGAGTTGAAATATTGCTTTAATTGGACATTTAAGCCCTTCATTTTTAAATCCTATAACAGAATAGTCCAATATTACCCAGTGACAGTCTGGGATGTGTATACTATGACCCTGAATTGAAATGAGTCTGGCTAAACAGGAGGTTTCGATGTTAGAGCAGCCTGAAAAAGAGATACAATATGCCTTTAATTAGAAGCCAGAATATAGCAGAAATATAGATTTAATTGGACCTTTAAGCCATTTCATTTTAAAAATCATTTATCAGATTAGTCCAATATTACCTAGTGACAGTCTGGGATGTGCATACTATCACCCTGACGTGAAATGAGTCTGGCTAAGCAGGAGGTTTCAATGTTAGAGAAGCCTGAAAAAGAGATACAATATGCCTTTTACTAGAAGCCAGAATATAGCCGAAATATAGATTTACTTGGACATTTAAGCCATTAATTTTAAAATCCTATATCAGAACAGTCCAATATCACCCAGTGACAGTCTGGGATGTGTATACTACCACCATGACGTGAAATGAGTCTGGCTAAACAGGTGGTTTCGTTTATAGAGCAGCCTGAAAAAGCGTTACTATATGGCTTTAATTAGCAGCCTGAAAAAGAGTTGAAATATAGCTTTAAGTGGACATTTAAACCTTTCATTTTTAAATCCTATATCAGAATAGTCCAATATTACCCAGTGACAGTCTGGGATGTGTATACTATGACCCTGACGTGAAATGAGTCTGGCTAAGCAGTAGGTTTCGTTTATAGAGCAGCCTGAAAAAGCGTTACAATATGGCTTTAATTAGCAGCCTGAAAATGAGTTGAAATATGGCTTTAATTGGACATTTCAGCCTTTTATATTAAAATCCTATATCAACATAGTCCAATATTAACCAGTGAAAGTCTGGGATGTGTATACTATCACCCTCATGTGAAATGAGTCTGGCTAAACAGGAGGTTTCGATGCTAGAGCAATTTGAAAAAGAGATACAATATGGCTTTAATTAGCAGCCTGAAAATTAGTTGAATTATTGATTTAATTGGACATTTAAGCCTTTAATTTTAAAATCCTATATCAGAATAGTCCAATATCACCCAGTGACAGTCTGGGATGTGTATCCTATCACCCTGATGTGAAATGAGTCTGGCTAAACAGGAGGTTTCGATGTTAGAGCAGCCTGAAAAAGAGTTACAATATGGCTTTAATTATCAGCCTGAAAAAGAGTTGAAATATAGCTTTAAGTGGACATTTAAGCCTTTTATTTTAAAATCCAATATCAGAACATTCCAATATTACCCAGTGACAGTCTGGGATGTGTATACTATCACCCTGATGTGAAATGAGTCTGGCTAAACAGGAGGTTTCGATGTTAGAGCAGCCTGAAAAAGAGTTACAATATGGCTTTAATTATCAGCCTGAAAAAGAGTTGAAATATATAGCTTTATGTGGATTTTTAAACCTTTAATTTTTAAATCCTATATCAGAACAGTCCAATATTACCCAGTGACAGTCGGGGATGTGTATACTATCACCATGACGTGAAATGAGTCTGGCTAAACAGGTGGTTTCGTTTATAGAGCAGCCTGAAAAAGCGTTACTATATGGCTTTAATTAGCAGCCTGAAAAAGAGTTGAAATATATCTTTAAGTGGACATTTAAACCTTTAATTTTTAAATCCTATATCAGAATAGTCCAATATTACCCAGTGACAGTCTGGGATGTGTATACTATGACCCTGACGTGAAATGAGTCTGGCTAAACAGTAGGTTTCGTTTATAGAGCAGCCTGAAAAAGTGTTACAATATGGATTTAATTAGCAGCCTGAAAATGAGTTGAAATATGGCTTTAATTGGACATTTCAGCCTTTTATTTTAAAATCCTATATCAACATAGTCCAATATTAACCAGTGAAAGTCTGGGATGTGTATACTATCACCCTCATGTGAAATGAGTCTGGCTAAACAGGAGTTTTCGATGTTCGAGCAGCCTGAAAAAGAGATACAATATGTCTTTAATTAGAAGCGAGAATATAGCCGAAATATAGATTTAATTGGACATTTAAGACTTTAATTTTAAAATCCTGTATCAGAATGGTCCGATATTACCCAGTGAAAGTCTGGGATGTGTATACTATCACCCTGAGGTGATATGAGTCTGGGTAAACAGGAGGTTTCGATGTTAGAGCAGCCTGAAAAAGTGTTACAATATGGCTTTAATTAGCAGCCTTAAAAATTAGTTGAAATATTGCTTTATTTGGACATTTAAGCCTTTTATTTTAAAATCCAATATCAGAATAGTCCAATATTACCCAGAGACAGTCTGGGATGTGTATACTATCACCCTGACCTGAAATGAATCTGGCTCAACAGGAGGTTTCGTTTATAAAGCAGCCTGAAAAAGCGTTACAATATGGCTTTAATTAGCAGCCTGAAAATGAGTTGAAATATTGCTTTAATTGGACATTTAAACCTTGAATTTTTAAATCCTACATCAGAATAGTCCAATATTACCCAGTGACAGTCTGGGATGTGGATACTATCACCCTGATGTGAAATGAGTATGGCTAAACAGGAGGTTTCGTTTATAGAGCAGCCTGAAAAAGCGTTACAATATGGCTTTAATTAGCAGCCTGAAAATGAGTTGAAATATTGCTTTATTTGGACATTTAAGCCTTTTATTTTAAAATCCAATATCAGAATAGTCCAATATTACCCAGTGACAGTCTGGGATGTGTATACTATCACCCTGACCAGAAATGAGTCTGGCTAAACACAAGGTTTCGATGTTAGAGCAGCCTGAAAAAGCGTTACAATATGGCTTTAATTAGCAGCCTGAAAAAGGGTTGAAATATAGCTTTAAGTGGACATTTAAACCTTTAATTTTTAAATCCTATATCAGAATAGTCCAATATTACCCAGTGACAGTCTGGGATGTGTATACTATGACACTGACGTGAAATGAGTCTGACTAAACAGTAGGTTTCGTTTATAGAGCAGCCTGAATAAGTGTTACAATATGGATTTAATTAGCAGCCTGAAAATGAGTTGAAATATGGCTTTAATTGGATATTTCAGCCTTTTATTTTAAAATCCTATATCAACATAGTCCAATATTAACCAGTGAAAGTCCGGGATGTGTATACTATCACCCTCATGTGAAATATGTCTGGCTAAACAGGAGGTTTCGATGTTAGAGCAGCCTGAAAGGAGTTACAATATGGCTTCAATTAGCAGCCTGAAAATGAGTTGAAATATTGCTTTAATTGGACATTTAAGCCCTTCATTTTTAAATCCTATAACAGAATAGTCCAATATTACCCAGTGACAGTCTGGGATGTGTATACTATCACCCTCATGTGAAATAAGTCTGGCTAAACAGGAGGTTTCGATGTTAGAGCAGCCTGAAAAAGAGATACAATATGTCTTTAATTAGAAGGAGAATATAGCCGAAATATAGATTTAATTGGACATTTAAGACTTTAATTTTAAAATCCTGTATCAGAATGGTCCGATATTACCCAGTGAAAGTCTGGGATGTGTATACTATCACCCTGAGGTGATATGAGTCTGGGTAAACAGGAGTTTTCGATGTTAGAGCAGCCTGAAAAAGTGTTACAATATGGCTTTAATTAGCAGCCTTAAAAATGAGTTGAAATATTGCTTTATTTGGACATTTAAGCCTTTTATTTTAAAATCCAATATCAGAATAGTCCAATATTACCCAGTGACAGTCTGGGATGTGTATACTATCACCCTGACCTGAAATGAATCTGGCTCAACAGGAGGTTTCGTTAATAGAGCAGCCTGAAAAAGCGTTACAATATGGCTTTAATTAGCAGCCTGAAAATGAGTTGAAATATTGCTTTAATTGGACATTTAAGCCTTTTATTTTAAAATCATATATCAGAATAGTCCAATATTACCCAGTGACAGTCTGGGATGTGTATACTATCACCCTGACGTGAAATAAGTCTGGCTAAACACGAGGTTTTGATGTTAGAGCAGCCTGAAAAAGCGTTACAATATGGCTTTAATTACTAGCCTGAAAAAGGTTTTAAATATATCTTTAAGTGGACATTTAAACCTTGAATTTTTAAATCCTATATCAGAATAGTCCAATATTACCCAGTGACAGTCTGGGATGTGTATACTATGACCCTGACGTGAAATGAGTCTGGCTAAACAGTAGGTTTCGTTTATAGAGCAGCCTGAAAAAGTGTTACAATATGGATTTAATTAGCAGCCTGAAAATGAGTTGAAATATGGCTTTAATTGGACATTTCAGCCTTTCATTTTAAAATCTTATATCAACATAGTCCAATATTAACCAGTGAAAGTCGGGGATGTGTATACTATCACCCTCATGTGAAATGAGTCTGGCTAAACAGGAGGTTTCGATGTTCGAGCAGCCTGAAAAAGAGATACAATATGTCTTTAATTAGAAGCGAGAATATAGCCGAAATATAGATTTAATTGGACATTTAAGACTTTAATTTTAAAATCCTGTATCAGAATGGTCCGATATTACCCAGTGAAAGTCTGGGATGTGTATACTATCACCCTGAGGTGATATGAGTCTGGGTAAACAGGAGGTTTCGATGTTAGAGCAGCCTGAAAAAGTGTTACAATATGGCTTTAATTAGCAGCCTTAAAAATGAGTTGAAATATTGCTTTATTTGGACATTTAAGCCTTTAATTTTTAAATCCTATATCAGAATAGTCCAATATTACCCAGTGACAGTCTGGGATGTGTATCCTATCACCCTGATGTGAAATGAGTCTGGCTAAACAGGAGGTTTCGATGTTAGAGCAGCCTGAAAAAGAGTTACAATATGGCTTTAATTATCAGCCTGAAAAAGAGTTGAAATATAGCTTTAAGTGGACATTTAAGCCTTTTATTTTAAAATCCAATATCAGAACATTCCAATATTACCCAGTGACAGTCTGGGATGTGTATACTATCACCCTGATGTGAAATGAGTCTGGCTAAACAGGAGGTTTCGATGTTAGAGCAGCCTGAAAAAGAGTTACAATATGGCTTTAATTATCAGCCTTAAAAAGAGTTGAAATATATAGCTTTATGTGGATTTTTAAACCTTTAATTTTTAAATCCTATATCAGAACAGTCCAATATTACCCAGTGACAGTCGGGGATGTGTATACTATCACCATGACGTGAAATGAGTCTGGCTAAACAGGTGGTTTCGTTTATAGAGCAGCCTGAAAAAGTGTTACAATATGGATTTAATTAGCAGCCTGAAAATGAGTTGAAATATGGCTTTAATTGGACATTTCAGCCTTTTATTTTAAAATCCTATATCAACATAGTCCAATATTAACCAGTGAAAGTCTGGGATGTGTATACTATCACCCTCATGTGAAATGAGTCTGGCTAAACAGGAGTTTTCGATGTTCGAGCAGCCTGAAAAAGAGATACAATATGTCTTTAATTAGAAGCGAGAATATAGCCGAAATATAGATTTAATTGGACATTTAAGACTTTAATTTTAAAATCCTGTATCAGAATGGTCCGATATTACCCAGTGAAAGTCTGGGATGTGTATACTATCACCCTGAGGTGATATGAGTCTGGGTAAACAGGAGGTTTCGATGTTAGAGCAGCCTGAAAAAGTGTTACAATATGGCTTTAATTAGCAGCCTTAAAAATTAGTTGAAATATTGCTTTATTTGGACATTTAAGCCTTTTATTTTAAAATCCAATATCAGAATAGTCCAATATTACCCAGAGACAGTCTGGGATGTGTATACTATCACCCTGACCTGAAATGAATCTGGCTCAACAGGAGGTTTCGTTTATAGAGCAGCCTGAAAAAGTGTTACAATATGGCTTTAATTAGCAGCCTGAAAATGAGTTGAAATATTGCTTTAATTGGACATTTAAACCTTGAATTTTTAAATCCTATATCAGAATAGTCCAATATTACCCAGTGACAGTCTGGGATGTGGATACTATCACCCTGATGTGAAATGAGTATGGCTAAACAGGAGGTTTCGTTTATAGAGCAGCATGAAAAAGCGTTACAATATGGCTTTAATTAGCAGCCTGAAAATGAGTTGAAATATTGCTTTATTTGGACATTTAAGCCTTTTATTTTAAAATCCAATATCAGAATAGTCCAATATTACCCAGTGACAGTCTGGGATGTGTATACTATCACCCTGACCAGAAATGAGTCTGGCTAAACACAAGGTTTCGATGTTAGAGCAGCCTGAAAAAGCGTTACAATATGGCTTTAATTAGCAGCCTGAAAAAGGGTTGAAATATAGCTTTAAGTGGACATTTAAACCTTTAATTTTTAAATCCTATATCAGAATAGTCCAATATTACCCAGTGACAGTCTGGGATGTGTATACTATGACACTGACGTGAAATGAGTCTGACTAAACAGTAGGTTTCGTTTATAGAGCAGCCTGAATAAGTGTTACAATATGGATTTAATTAGCAGCCTGAAAATGAGTTGAAATATGGCTTTAATTGGATATTTCAGCCTTTTATTTTAAAATCCTATATCAACATAGTCCAATATTAACCAGTGAAAGTCCGGGATGTGTATACTATCACCCTCATGTGAAATATGTCTGGCTAAACAGGAGGTTTCGATGTTAGAGCAGCCTGAAAGGAGTTACAATATGGCTTCAATTAGCAGCCTGAAAATGAGTTGAAATATTGCTTTAATTGGACATTTAAGCCCTTCATTTTTAAATCCTATAACAGAATAGTCCAATATTACCCAGTGACAGTCTGGGATGTGTATACTATCACCCTCATGTGAAATAAGTCTGGCTAAACAGGAGGTTTCGATGTTAGAGCAGCCTGAAAAAGAGATACAATATGTCTTTAATTAGAAGCGAGAATATAGCCGAAATATAGATTTAATTGGACATTTAAGACTTTAATTTTAAAATCCTGTATCAGAATGGTCCGATATTACCCAGTGAAAGTCTGGGATGTGTATACTATCACCCTGAGGTGATATGAGTCTGGGTAAACAGGAGTTTTCGATGTTAGAGCAGCCTGAAAAAGTGTTACAATATGGCTTTAATTAGCAGCCTTAAAAATGAGTTGAAATATTGCTTTATTTGGACATTTAAGCCTTTTATTTTAAAATCCAATATCAGAATAGTCCAATATTACCCAGTGACAGTCTGGGATGTGTATACTATCACCCTGACCTGAAATGAATCTGGCTCAACAGGAGGTTTCGTTAATAGAGCAGCCTGAAAAAGCGTTACAATATGGCTTTAATTAGCAGCCTGAAAATGAGTTGAAATATTGCTTTAATTGGACATTTAAGCCTTTTATTTTAAAATCATATATCAGAATAGTCCAATATTACCCAGTGACAGTCTGGGATGTGTATACTATCACCCTGACGTGAAATAAGTCTGGCTAAACACGAGGTTTTGATGTTAGAGCAGCCTGAAAAAGCGTTACAATATGGCTTTAATTACTAGCCTGAAAAAGGTTTTAAATATATCTTTAAGTGTACATTTAAACCTTGAATTTTTAAATCCTATATCAGAATAGTCCAATATTACCCAGTGACAGTCTGGGATGTGTATACTATGACCCTGACGTGAAATGAGTCTGGCTAAACAGTAGGTTTCGTTTATAGAGCAGCCTGAAAAAGTGTTACAATATGGATTTAATTAGCAGCCTGAAAATGAGTTGAAATATGGCTTTAATTGGACATTTCAGCCTTTTATTTTAAAATCCTATATCAACATAGTCCAATATTAACCAGTGAAAGTCTGGGATGTGTATACTATCACCCTCATTTGAAATGAGTCTGGCTAAACAGGAGGTTTCGATGTTCGAGCAGCCTGAAAAAGAGATACAATATGTCTTTAATTAGAAGCGAGAATATAGCCGAAATATAGATTTAATTGGACATTTAAGACTTTAATTTTAAAATCCTGTATCAGAATGGTCCGATATTACCCAGTGAAAGTCTGGGATGTGTATACTATCACCCTGAGGTGATATGAGTCTGGGTAAACAGGAGGTTTCGATGTTAGAGCAGCCTGAAAAAGTGTTACAATATGGCTTTAATTAGCAGCCTTAAAAATGAGTTGAAATATTGCTTTATTTGGACATTTAAGCCTTTAATTTTTAAATCCTATATCAGAATAGTCCAATATTACCCAGTGACAGTCTGGGATGTGGATACTATCACCCTGATGTGAAATGAGTATGGCTAAACAGGAGGTTTCGTTTATAGAGCAGCCTGAAAAAGCGTTACAATATGGCTTTAATTAGCAGCCTGAAAATGAGTTGAAATATTGCTTTAATTGGACATTTAAGCCCTTCATTTTTAAATCCTATAACAGAATAGTCCAATATTACCCAGTGACAGTCTGGGATGTGTATACTATGACCCTGAATTGAAATGAGTCTGGCTAAACAGGAGGTTTCGATGTTAGAGCAGCCTGAAAAAGAGATACAATATGCCTTTAATTAGAAGCCAGAATATAGCAGAAATATAGATTTAATTGGACCTTTAAGCCATTTCATTTTAAAAATCATTTATCAGATTAGTCCAATATTACCTAGTGACAGTCTGGGATGTGCATACTATCACCCTGACGTGAAATGAGTCTGGCTAAGCAGGAGGTTTCAATGTTAGAGAAGCCTGAAAAAGAGATACAATATGCCTTTTACTAGAAGCCAGAATATAGCCGAAATATAGATTTACTTGGACATTTAAGCCATTAATTTTAAAATCCTATATCAGAACAGTCCAATATCACCCAGTGACAGTCTGGGATGTGTATACTACCACCATGACGTGAAATGAGTCTGGCTAAACAGGTGGTTTCGTTTATAGAGCAGCCTGAAAAAGCGTTACTATATGGCTTTAATTAGCAGCCTGAAAAAGAGTTGAAATATAGCTTTAAGTGGACATTTAAACCTTGAATTTTTAAATCCTATATCAGAATAGTCCAATATTACCCAGTGACAGTCTGGGATGTGGATACTATCACCCTGATGTGAAATGAGTATGGCTAAACAGGAGGTTTCGTTTATAGAGCAGCCTGAAAAAGCGTTACAATATGGCTTTAATTAGCAGCCTGAAAATGAGTTGAAATATTGCTTTATTTGGACATTTAAGCCTTTTATTTTAAAATCCAATATCAGAATAGTCCAATATTACCCAGTGACAGTCTGGGATGTGTATACTATCACCCTGACCAGAAATGAGTCTGGCTAAACACAAGGTTTCGATGTTAGAGCAGCCTGAAAAAGCGTTACAATATGGCTTTAATTAGCAGCCTGAAAAAGGGTTGAAATATAGCTTTAAGTGGACATTTAAACCTTTAATTTTTAAATCCTATATCAGAATAGTCCAATATTACCCAGTGACAGTCTGGGATGTGTATACTATGACACTGACGTGAAATGAGTCTGACTAAACAGTAGGTTTCGTTTATAGAGCAGCCTGAATAAGTGTTACAATATGGATTTAATTAGCAGCCTGAAAATGAGTTGAAATATGGCTTTAATTGGATATTTCAGCCTTTTATTTTAAAATCCTATATCAACATAGTCCAATATTAACCAGTGAAAGTCCGGGATGTGTATACTATCACCCTCATGTGAAATATGTCTGGCTAAACAGGAGGTTTCGATGTTAGAGCAGCCTGAAAGGAGTTACAATATGGCTTCAATTAGCAGCCTGAAAATGAGTTGAAATATTGCTTTAATTGGACATTTAAGCCCTTCATTTTTAAATCCTATAACAGAATAGTCCAATATTACCCAGTGACAGTCTGGGATGTGTATACTATCACCCTCATGTGAAATAAGTCTGGCTAAACAGGAGGTTTCGATGTTAGAGCAGCCTGAAAAAGAGATACAATATGTCTTTAATTAGAAGCGAGAATATAGCCGAAATATAGATTTAATTGGACATTTAAGACTTTAATTTTAAAATCCTGTATCAGAATGGTCCGATATTACCCAGTGAAAGTCTGGGATGTGTATACTATCACCCTGAGGTGATATGAGTCTGGGTAAACAGGAGTTTTCGATGTTAGAGCAGCCTGAAAAAGTGTTACAATATGGCTTTAATTAGCAGCCTTAAAAATGAGTTGAAATATTGCTTTATTTGGACATTTAAGCCTTTTATTTTAAAATCCAATATCAGAATAGTCCAATATTACCCAGTGACAGTCTGGGATGTGTATACTATCACCCTGACCTGAAATGAATCTGGCTCAACAGGAGGTTTCGTTAATAGAGCAGCCTGAAAAAGCGTTACAATATGGCTTTAATTAGCAGCCTGAAAATGAGTTGAAATATTGCTTTAATTGGACATTTAAGCCTTTTATTTTAAAATCATATATCAGAATAGTCCAATATTACCCAGTGACAGTCTGGGATGTGTATACTATCACCCTGACGTGAAATAAGTCTGGCTAAACACGAGGTTTTGATGTTAGAGCAGCCTGAAAAAGCGTTACAATATGGCTTTAATTACTAGCCTGAAAAAGGTTTTAAATATATCTTTAAGTGGACATTTAAACCTTGAATTTTTAAATCCTATATCAGAATAGTCCAATATTACCCAGTGACAGTCTGGGATGTGTATACTATGACCCTGACGTGAAATGAGTCTGGCTAAACAGTAGGTTTCGTTTATAGAGCAGCCTGAAAAAGTGTTACAATATGGATTTAATTAGCAGCCTGAAAATGAGTTGAAATATGGCTTTAATTGGACATTTCAGCCTTTCATTTTAAAATCTTATATCAACATAGTCCAATATTAACCAGTGAAAGTCGGGGATGTGTATACTATCACCCTCATGTGAAATGAGTCTGGCTAAACAGGAGGTTTCGATGTTCGAGCAGCCTGAAAAAGAGATACAATATGTCTTTAATTAGAAGCGAGAATATAGCCGAAATATAGATTTAATTGGACATTTAAGACTTTAATTTTAAAATCCTGTATCAGAATGGTCCGATATTACCCAGTGAAAGTCTGGGATGTGTATACTATCACCCTGAGGTGATATGAGTCTGGGTAAACAGGAGGTTTCGATGTTAGAGCAGCCTGAAAAAGTGTTACAATATGGCTTTAATTAGCAGCCTTAAAAATGAGTTGAAATATTGCTTTATTTGGACATTTAAGCCTTTAATTTTTAAATCCTATATCAGAATAGTCCAATATTACCCAGTGACAGTCTGGGATGTGTATCCTATCACCCTGATGTGAAATGAGTCTGGCTAAACAGGAGGTTTCGATGTTAGAGCAGCCTGAAAAAGAGTTACAATATGGCTTTAATTATCAGCCTGAAAAAGAGTTGAAATATAGCTTTAAGTGGACATTTAAGCCTTTTATTTTAAAATCCAATATCAGAACATTCCAATATTACCCAGTGACAGTCTGGGATGTGTATACTATCACCCTGATGTGAAATGAGTCTGGCTAAACAGGAGGTTTCGATGTTAGAGCAGCCTGAAAAAGAGTTACAATATGGCTTTAATTATCAGCCTGAAAAAGAGTTGAAATATATAGCTTTATGTGGATTTTTAAACCTTTAATTTTTAAATCCTATATCAGAACAGTCCAATATTACCCAGTGACAGTCGGGGATGTGTATACTATCACCATGACGTGAAATGAGTCTGGCTAAACAGGTGGTTTCGTTTATAGAGCAGCCTGAAAAAGCGTTACTATATGGCTTTAATTAGCAGCCTGAAAAAGAGTTGAAATATATCTTTAAGTGGACATTTAAACCTTTAATTTTTAAATCCTATATCAGAATAGTCCAATATTACCCAGTGACAGTCTGGGATGTGTATACTATGACCCTGACGTGAAATGAGTCTGGCTAAACAGTAGGTTTCGTTTATAGAGCAGCCTGAAAAAGTGTTACAATATGGATTTAATTAGCAGCCTGAAAATGAGTTGAAATATGGCTTTAATTGGACATTTCAGCCTTTTATTTTAAAATCCTATATCAACATAGTCCAATATTAACCAGTGAAAGTCTGGGATGTGTATACTATCACCCTCATGTGAAATGAGTCTGGCTAAACAGGAGTTTTCGATGTTCGAGCAGCCTGAAAAAGAGATACAATATGTCTTTAATTAGAAGCGAGAATATAGCCGAAATATAGATTTAATTGGACATTTAAGACTTTAATTTTAAAATCCTGTATCAGAATGGTCCGATATTACCCAGTGAAAGTCTGGGATGTGTATACTATCACCCTGAGGTGATATGAGTCTGGGTAAACAGGAGGTTTCGATGTTAGAGCAGCCTGAAAAAGTGTTACAATATGGCTTTAATTAGCAGCCTTAAAAATTAGTTGAAATATTGCTTTATTTGGACATTTAAGCCTTTTATTTTAAAATCCAATATCAGAATAGTCCAATATTACCCAGAGACAGTCTGGGATGTGTATACTATCACCCTGACCTGAAATGAATCTGGCTCAACAGGAGGTTTCGTTTATAGAGCAGCCTGAAAAAGCGTTACAATATGGCTTTAATTAGCAGCCTGAAAATGAGTTGAAATATTGCTTTAATTGGACATTTAAACCTTGAATTTTTAAATCCTATATCAGAATAGTCCAATATTACCCAGTGACAGTCTGGGATGTGGATACTATCACCCTGATGTGAAATGAGTATGGCTAAACAGGAGGTTTCGTTTATAGAGCAGCCTGAAAAAGCGTTACAATATGGCTTTAATTAGCAGCCTGAAAATGAGTTGAAATATTGCTTTATTTGGACATTTAAGCCTTTTATTTTAAAATCCAATATCAGAATAGTCCAATATTTCCCAGTGACAGTCTGGGATGTGTATACTATCACCCTGACCAGAAATGAGTCTGGCTAAACACAAGGTTTCGATGTTAGAGCAGCCTGAAAAAGCGTTACAATATGGCTTTAATTAGCAGCCTGAAAAAGGGTTGAAATATAGCTTTAAGTGGACATTTAAACCTTTAATTTTTAAATCCTATATCAGAATAGTCCAATATTACCCAGTGACAGTCTGGGATGTGTATACTATGACACTGACGTGAAATGAGTCTGACTAAACAGTAGGTTTCGTTTATAGAGCAGCCTGAATAAGTGTTACAATATGGATTTAATTAGCAGCCTGAAAATGAGTTGAAATATGGCTTTAATTGGATATTTCAGCCTTTTATTTTAAAATCCTATATCAACATAGTCCAATATTAACCAGTGAAAGTCCGGGATGTGTATACTATCACCCTCATGTGAAATATGTCTGGCTAAACAGGAGGTTTCGATGTTAGAGCAGCCTGAAAGGAGTTACAATATGGCTTCAATTAGCAGCCTGAAAATGAGTTGAAATATTGCTTTAATTGGACATTTAAGCCCTTCATTTTTAAATCCTATAACAGAATAGTCCAATATTACCCAGTGACAGTCTGGGATGTGTATACTATCACCCTCATGTGAAATAAGTCTGGCTAAACAGGAGGTTTCGATGTTAGAGCAGCCTGAAAAAGAGATACAATATGTCTTTAATTAGAAGCGAGAATATAGCCGAAATATAGATTTAATTGGACATTTAAGACTTTAATTTTAAAATCCTGTATCAGAATGGTCCGATATTACCCAGTGAAAGTCTGGGATGTGTATACTATCACCCTGAGGTGATATGAGTCTGGGTAAACAGGAGTTTTCGATGTTAGAGCAGCCTGAAAAAGTGTTACAATATGGCTTTAATTAGCAGCCTTAAAAATGAGTTGAAATATTGCTTTATTTGGACATTTAAGCCTTTTATTTTAAAATCCAATATCAGAATAGTCCAATATTACCCAGTGACAGTCTGGGATGTGTATACTATCACCCTGACCTGAAATGAATCTGGCTCAACAGGAGGTTTCGTTAATAGAGCAGCCTGAAAAAGCGTTACAATATGGCTTTAATTAGCAGCCTGAAAATGAGTTGAAATATTGCTTTAATTGGACATTTAAGCCTTTTATTTTAAAATCATATATCAGAATAGTCCAATATTACCCAGTGACAGTCTGGGATGTGTATACTATCACCCTGACGTGAAATAAGTCTGGCTAAACACGAGGTTTTGATGTTAGAGCAGCCTGAAAAAGCGTTACAATATGGCTTTAATTACTAGCCTGAAAAAGGTTTTAAATATATCTTTAAGTGGACATTTAAACCTTGAATTTTTAAATCCTATATCAGAATAGTCCAATATTACCCAGTGACAGTCTGGGATGTGTATACTATGACCCTGACGTGAAATGAGTCTGGCTAAACAGTAGGTTTCGTTTATAGAGCAGCCTGAAAAAGTGTTACAATATGGATTTAATTAGCAGCCTGAAAATGAGTTGAAATATGGCTTTAATTGGACATTTCAGCCTTTTATTTTAAAATCCTATATCAACATAGTCCAATATTAACCAGTGAAAGTCTGGGATGTGTATACTATCACCCTCATTTGAAATGAGTCTGGCTAAACAGGAGGTTTCGATGTTCGAGCAGCCTGAAAAAGAGATACAATATGTCTTTAATTAGAAGCGAGAATATAGCCGAAATATAGATTTAATTGGACATTTAAGACTTTAATTTTAAAATCCTGTATCAGAATGGTCCGATATTACCCAGTGAAAGTCTGGGATGTGTATACTATCACCCTGAGGTGATATGAGTCTGGGTAAACAGGAGGTTTCGATGTTAGAGCAGCCTGAAAAAGTGTTACAATATGGCTTTAATTAGCAGCCTTAAAAATGAGTTGAAATATTGCTTTATTTGGACATTTAAGCCTTTAATTTTTAAATCCTATATCAGAATAGTCCAATATTACCCAGTGACAGTCTGGGATGTGGATACTATCACCCTGATGTGAAATGAGTATGGCTAAACAGGAGGTTTCGTTTATAGAGCAGCCTGAAAAAGCGTTACAATATGGCTTTAATTAGCAGCCTGAAAATGAGTTGAAATATTGCTTTAATTGGACATTTAAGCCCTTCATTTTTAAATCCTATAACAGAATAGTCCAATATTACCCAGTGACAGTCTGGGATGTGTATACTATGACCCTGAATTGAAATGAGTCTGGCTAAACAGGAGGTTTCGATGTTAGAGCAGCCTGAAAAAGAGATACAATATGCCTTTAATTAGAAGCCAGAATATAGCAGAAATATAGATTTAATTGGACCTTTAAGCCATTTCATTTTAAAAATCATTTATCAGATTAGTCCAATATTACCTAGTGACAGTCTGGGATGTGCATACTATCACCCTGACGTGAAATGAGTCTGGCTAAGCAGGAGGTTTCAATGTTAGAGAAGCCTGAAAAAGAGATACAATATGCCTTTTACTAGAAGCCAGAATATAGCCGAAATATAGATTTACTTGGACATTTAAGCCATTAATTTTAAAATCCTATATCAGAACAGTCCAATATCACCCAGTGACAGTCTGGGATGTGTATACTACCACCATGACGTGAAATGAGTCTGGCTAAACAGGTGGTTTCGTTTATAGAGCAGCCTGAAAAAGCGTTACTATATGGCTTTAATTAGCAGCCTGAAAAAGAGTTGAAATATAGCTTTAAGTGGACATTTAAACCTTTCATTTTTAAATCCTATATCAGAATAGTCCAATATTACCCAGTGACAGTCTGGGATGTGTATACTATGACCCTGACGTGAAATGAGTCTGGCTAAGCAGTAGGTTTCGTTTATAGAGCAGCCTGAAAAAGCGTTACAATATGGCTTTAATTAGCAGCCTGAAAATGAGTTGAAATATGGCTTTAATTGGACATTTCAGCCTTTTATATTAAAATCCTATATCAACATAGTCCAATATTAACCAGTGAAAGTCTGGGATGTGTATACTATCACCCTCATGTGAAATGAGTCTGGCTAAACAGGAGGTTTCGATGCTAGAGCAATTTGAAAAAGAGATACAATATGGCTTTAATTAGCAGCCTGAAAATTAGTTGAATTATTGATTTAATTGGACATTTAAGCCTTTAATTTTAAAATCCTATATCAGAATAGTCCAATATCACCCAGTGACAGTCTGGGATGTGTATCCTATCACCCTGATGTGAAATGAGTCTGGCTAAACAGGAGGTTTCGATGTTAGAGCAGCCTGAAAAAGAGTTACAATATGGCTTTAATTATCAGCCTGAAAAAGAGTTGAAATATAGCTTTAAGTGGACATTTAAGCCTTTTATTTTAAAATCCAATATCAGAACATTCCAATATTACCCAGTGACAGTCTGGGATGTGTATACTATCACCCTGATGTTAAATGAGTCTGGCTAAACAGGAGGTTTCGATGTTAGAGCAGCCTGAAAAAGAGTTACAATATGGCTTTAATTATCAGCCTGAAAAAGAGTTGAAATATATAGCTTTATGTGGATTTTTAAACCTTTAATTTTTAAATCCTATATCAGAACAGTCCAATATTACCCAGTGACAGTCGGGGATGTGTATACTATCACCATGACGTGAAATGAGTCTGGCTAAACAGGTGGTTTCGTTTATAGAGCAGCCTGAAAAAGCGTTACTATATGGCTTTAATTAGCAGCCTGAAAAAGAGTTGAAATATATCTTTAAGTGGACATTTAAACCTTTCATTTTTAAATCCTATATGAGAATAGTCCAATATTACCCAGTGACAGTCGGGGATGTGTATACTATCACCCTGAGGTGAAATGAGTCTGGCTAAACAGGTGGTTTCGTTTATAGAGCAGCCTGAAAAAGCGTTACTATATGGCTTTAATTAGCAGCCTGAAAATGAGTTGAAATATGGCTTTAATTGGACATTTCAGCCTTTCATTTTAAAATCTTATATCAACATAGTCCAATATTAACCAGTGAAAGTCGGGGATGTGTATACTATCACCCTCATGTGAAATGAGTCTGGCTAAACAGGAGGTTTCGATGTTCGAGCAGCCTGAAAAAGAGATACAATATGTCTTTAATTAGAAGCGAGAATATAGCCGAAATATAGATTTAATTGGACATTTAAGACTTTAATTTTAAAATCCTGTATCAGAATGGTCCGATATTACCCAGTGAAAGTCTGGGATGTGTATACTATCACCCTGAGGTGATATGAGTCTGGGTAAACAGGAGGTTTCGATGTTAGAGCAGCCTGAAAAAGTGTTACAATATGGCTTTAATTAGCAGCCTTAAAAATGAGTTGAAATATTGCTTTATTTGGACATTTAAGCCTTTAATTTTTAAATCCTATATCAGAATAGTCCAATATTACCCAGTGACAGTCTGGGATGTGGATACTATCACCCTGATGTGAAATGAGTATGGCTAAACAGGAGGTTTCGTTTATAGAGCAGCCGGAAAAAGCGTTACAATATGGCTTTAATTAGCAGCCTGAAAATGAGTTGAAATATTGCTTTAATTGGACATTTAAGCCCTTCATTTTTAAATCCTATAACAGAATAGTCCAATATTACCCAGTGACAGTCTGGGATGTGTATACTATGACCCTGAATTGAAATGAGTCTGGCTAAACAGGAGGTTTCGATGTTAGAGCAGCCTGAAAAAGAGATACAATATGCCTTTAATTAGAAGCCAGAATATAGCAGAAATATAGATTTAATTGGACCTTTAAGCCATTTCATTTTAAAAATCATTTATCAGATTAGTCCAATATTACCTAGTGACAGTCTGGGATGTGCATACTATCACCCTGACGTGAAATGAGTCTGGCTAAGCAGTAGGTTTCGTTTATAGAGCAGCCTGAAAAAGCGTTACAATATGGCTTTAATTAGCAGCCTGAAAATGAGTTGAAATATGGCTTTAATTGGACATTTCAGCCTTTTATATTAAAATCCTATATCAACATAGTCCAATATTAACCAGTGAAAGTCTGGGATGTGTATACTATCACCCTCATGTGAAATGAGTCTGGCTAAACAGGAGGTTTCGATGCTAGAGCAATTTGAAAAAGAGATACAATATGGCTTTAATTAGCAGCCTGAAAATTAGTTGAATTATTGATTTAATTGGACATTTAAGCCTTTAATTTTAAAATCCTATATCAGAATAGTCCAATATCACCCAGTGACAGTCTGGGATGTGTATCCTATCACCCTGATGTAAAATGAGTCTGGCTAAACAGGAGGTTTCGATGTTAGAGCAGCCTGAAAAAGATTTACAATATGGCTTTAATTATCAGCCTGAAAAAGAGTTGAAATATATAGCTTTATGTGGATTTTTAAACCTTTAATTTTTAAATCCTATATCAGAACAGTCCAATATTACCCAGTGACAGTCGGGGATGTGTATACTATCACCATGACGTGAAATGAGTCTGGCTAAACAGGTGGTTTCGTTTATAGAGCAGCCTGAAAAAGCGTTACTATATGGCTTTAATTAGCAGCCTGAAAAAGAGTTGAAATATATCTTTAAGTGGACATTTAAACCTTTCATTTTTAAATCCTATATGAGAATAGTCCAATATTACCCAGTGACAGTCGGGGATGTGTATACTATCACCCTGAGGTGAAATGAGTCTGGCTAAACAGGTGGTTTCGTTTATAGAGCAGCCTGAAAAAGCGTTACTATATGGCTTTAATTAGCAGCCTGAAAAAGAGTTGAAATATAGCTTTAAGTGGACATTTAAACCTTTCATTTTTAAATCCTTTATCAGAATAGTCCAATATTACCCAGTGACAGTCGGGGATGTGTATACTATCACCCTGACGTTAAATGAGTCTGGCTAAACAGGAGGTTTCGATGTTAGAGCAGCCTGAAAAAGAGATACAATATGCCTTTAATTAGAAGCCAGAATATAGCAGAAATATAGATTTAATTGGACCTTTAAGCCATTTCATTTTAAAAATCATATATCAGATTAGTCCAATATTACCTAGTGACAGTCTGGGATGTGCATACTATCACCCTGACGTGAAATGAGTCTGGCTAAGCAGTTGGTTTCAATGTTCGAGCATCCTGAAAAAGAGATACAATATGTCTTTAATTAGAAGCGAGAATATAGCCGAAATATAGATTTACTTGGACATTTAAGACTTTAATTTTAAAATCCTGCATCAGAATGGTCCGATATTACCCAGTGAAAGTCTTGGATGTGTATACTATCACCCTGAGGTGATATGAGTCTGGGTAAACAGGAGGTTTCGATGTTAGAGCAGCCTGAAAAAGAGTTACAATATGGCTTTAATTAGCAGCCTGAAAATGAGTTGAAATATTATTTTAATTGGACATTTAATCCCTTAATTTTAAAATCCTTTATCAGAATAGTCCAATATTACCCAGTGACAGTCTGGGATGTGTATACTATCACCCTGATGTGAAATGAGTATGGCTAAACAGGAGGTTTCGTTTATAGAGCCGCCTGAAAAAGTGTTACAATATGGCTTTAATTAGCAGCCTGAAAATGAGTTGAAATATTGCTTTATTTGGACATTTAAGCCTTTTATTTTAAAATCCAATATCAGAATAGTCCAATATTACCCAGTGACAGTCTGGGATGTGTATACTATCACCCTGACCAGAAATGAGTCTGGCTAAACACAAGGTTTCGATGTTAGAGCAGCCTGAAAAAGCGTTACAATATGGCTTTAATTAGCAGCCTGAAAAAGGGTTGAAATATGGCTTTAATTGGACATTTCAGCCTTTCATTTTAAAATCTTATATCAACATAGTCCAATATTAACCAGTGAAAGTCGGGGATGTGTATACTATCACCCTCATGTGAAATGAGTCTGGCTAAACAGGAGGTTTCGATGTTCGAGCAGCCTGAAAAAGAGATACAATATGTCTTTAATTAGAAGCGAGAATATAGCCGAAATATAGATTTAATTGGACATTTAAGACTTTAATTTTAAAATCCTGTATCAGAATGGTCCGATATTACCCAGTGAAAGTCTGGGATGTGTATACTATCACCCTGAGGTGATATGAGTCTGGGTAAACAGGAGGTTTCGATGTTAGAGCAGCCTGAAAAAGTGTTACAATATGGCTTTAATTAGCAGCCTTAAAAATGATTTGAAATATTGCTTTATTTGGACATTTAAGCCTTTAATTTTTAAATCCTATATCAGAATAGTCCAATATTACCCAGTGACAGTCTGGGATGTGGATACTATCACCCTGATGTGAAATGAGTATGGCTAAACAGGAGGTTTCGTTTATAGAGCAGCCTGAAAAAGCGTTACAATATGGCTTTAATTAGCAGCCTGAAAATGAGTTGAAATATTGCTTTATTTGGACATTTAAGCCTTTTATTTTAAAATCCAATATCAGAATAGTCCAATATTACCCAGTGACAGTCTGGGATGTGTATACTATCACCCTGACCAGAAATGAGTCTGGCTAAACACAAGGTTTCGATGTTAGAGCAGCCTGAAAAAGCGTTACAATATGGCTTTAATTAGCAGCCTGAAAAAGGGTTGAAATATAGCTTTAAGTGGACATTTAAACCTTTAATTTTTAAATCCTATATCAGAATAGTCCAATATTACCCAGTGACAGTCTGGGATGTGTATACTATGACCCTGACGTGAAATGAGTCTGACTAAACAGTAGGTTTCGTTTATAGAGCAGCCTGAATAAGTGTTACAATATGGATTTAATTAGCAGCCTGAAAATGAGTTGAAATATGGCTTTAATTGGATATTTCAGCCTTTTATTTTAAAATCCTATATCAACATAGTCCAATATTAACCAGTGAAAGTCCGGGATGTGTATACTATCACCCTCATGTGAAATATGTCTGGCTAAACAGGAGGTTTCGATGTTAGAGCAGCCTGAAAAAGAGTTACAATATGGCTTCAATTAGCAGCCTGAAAATGAGTTGAAATATTGCTTTAATTGGACATTTAAGCCTTTTTATTTTTAAATCCTATATCAGAATAGTCCAATCTTACCCAGTGACATTCTGCGATGTGTATACTATGACCCTGACGTGAAATGAGTCTGGCTAAACAGGAGGTTTCAATGTTCGAGCAGCCTGAAAAAGAGATACAATATGTCTTTAATTAGAAGCGAGAATATAGCCGAAATATAGATTTAATTGGACATTTAAGACTTTAATTTTAAAATCCTGTATCAGAATGGTCCGATATTACCCAGTGAAAGTCTGGGATGTGTATACTATCACCCTGAGGTGATATGAGTCTGGGTAAACAGGAGGTTTCGATGTTAGAGCAGCCTGAAAAAGTGTTACAATATGGCTTTAATTAGCAGCCTTAAAAATGAGTTGAAATATTGCTTTATTTGGACATTTAAGCCTTTAATTTTTAAATCCTATATCAGAATAGTCCAATATTACCCAGTGACAGTCTGGGATGTGGATACTATCACCCTGATGTGAAATGAGTATGGCTAAACAGGAGGTTTCGTTTATAGAGCAGCCTGAAAAAGCGTTACAATATGGCTTTAATTAGCAGCCTGAAAATGAGTTGAAATATTGCTTTAATTGGACATTTAAGCCCTTCATTTTTAAATCCTATAACAGAATAGTCCAATATTACCCAGTGACAGTCTGGGATGTGTATACTATGACCCTGAATTGAAATGAGTCTGGCTAAACAGGAGGTTTCGATGTTAGAGCAGCCTGAAAAAGAGATACAATATGCCTTTAATTAGAAGCCAGAATATAGCAGAAATATAGATTTAATTGGACCTTTAAGCCATTTCATTTTAAAAATCATTTATCAGATTAGTCCAATATTACCTAGTGACAGTCTGGGATGTGCATACTATCACCCTGACGTGAAATGAGTCTGGCTAAGCAGGAGGTTTCAATGTTAGAGAAGCCTGAAAAAGAGATACAATATGCCTTTTACTAGAAGCCAGAATATAGCCGAAATATAGATTTACTTGGACATTTAAGCCATTAATTTTAAAATCCTATATCAGAACAGTCCAATATCACCCAGTGACAGTCTGGGATGTGTATACTACCACCATGACGTGAAATGAGTCTGGCTAAACAGGTGGTTTCGTTTATAGAGCAGCCTGAAAAAGCGTTACTATATGGCTTTAATTAGCAGCCTGAAAAAGAGTTGAAATATAGCTTTAAGTGGACATTTAAACCTTTCATTTTTAAATCCTATATCAGAATAGTCCAATATTACCCAGTGACAGTCTGGGATGTGTATACTATGACCCTGACGTGAAATGAGTCTGGCTAAGCAGTAGGTTTCGTTTATAGAGCAGCCTGAAAAAGCGTTACAATATGGCTTTAATTAGCAGCCTGAAAATGAGTTGAAATATGGCTTTAATTGGACATTTCAGCCTTTTATATTAAAATCCTATATCAACATAGTCCAATATTAACCAGTGAAAGTCTGGGATGTGTATACTATCACCCTCATGTGAAATGAGTCTGGCTAAACAGGAGGTTTCGATGCTAGAGCAATTTGAAAAAGAGATACAATATGGCTTTAATTAGCAGCCTGAAAATTAGTTGAATTATTGATTTAATTGGACATTTAAGCCTTTAATTTTAAAATCCTATATCAGAATAGTCCAATATCACCCAGTGACAGTCTGGGATGTGTATCCTATCACCCTGATGTGAAATGAGTCTGGCTAAACAGGAGGTTTCGATGTTAGAGCAGCCTGAAAAAGAGTTACAATATGGCTTTAATTATCAGCCTGAAAAAGAGTTGAAATATAGCTTTAAGTGGACATTTAAGCCTTTTATTTTAAAATCCAATATCAGAACATTCCAATATTACCCAGTGACAGTCTGGGATGTGTATACTATCACCCTGATGTGAAATGAGTCTGGCTAAACAGGAGGTTTCGATGTTAGAGCAGCCTGAAAAAGAGTTACAATATGGCTTTAATTATCAGCCTGAAAAAGAGTTGAAATATATAGCTTTATGTGGATTTTTAAACCTTTAATTTTTAAATCCTATATCAGAACAGTCCAATATTACCCAGTAACAGTCGGGGATGTGTATACTATCACCATGACGTGAAATGAGTCTGGCTAAACAGGTGGTTTCGTTTATAGAGCAGCCTGAAAAAGCGTTACTATATGGCTTTAATTAGCAGCCTGAAAAAGAGTTGAAATATATCTTTAAGTGGACATTTAAACCTTTAATTTTTAAATCCTATATCAGAATAGTCCAATATTACCCAGTGACAGTCTGGGATGTGTATACTATGACCCTGACGTGAAATGAGTCTGGCTAAACAGTAGGTTTCGTTTATAGAGCAGCCTGAAAAAGTGTTACAATATGGATTTAATTAGCAGCCTGAAAATGAGTTGAAATATGGCTTTAATTGGACATTTCAGCCTTTTATTTTAAAATCCTATATCAACATAGTCCAATATTAACCAGTGAAAGTCTGGGATGTGTATACTATCACCCTCATGTGAAATGAGTCTGGCTAAACAGGAGTTTTCGATGTTCGAGCAGCCTGAAAAAGAGATACAATATGTCTTTAATTAGAAGCGAGAATATAGCCGAAATATAGATTTAATTGGACATTTAAGACTTTAATTTTAAAATCCTGTATCAGAATGGTCCGATATTACCCAGTGAAAGTCTGGGATGTGTATACTATCACCCTGAGGTGATATGAGTCTGGGTAAACAGGAGGTTTCGATGTTAGAGCAGCCTGAAAAAGTGTTACAATATGGCTTTAATTAGCAGCCTTAAAAATTAGTTGAAATATTGCTTTATTTGGACATTTAAGCCTTTTATTTTAAAATCCAATATCAGAATAGTCCAATATTACCCAGAGACAGTCTGGGATGTGTATACTATCACCCTGACCTGAAATGAATCTGGCTCAACAGGAGGTTTCGTTTATAGAGCAGCCTGAAAAAGCGTTACAATATGGCTTTAATTAGCAGCCTGAAAATGAGTTGAAATATTGCTTTAATTGGACATTTAAACCTTGAATTTTTAAATCCTATATCAGAATAGTCCAATATTACCCAGTGACAGTCTGGGATGTGGATACTATCACCCTGATGTGAAATGAGTATGGCTAAACAGGAGGTTTCGTTTATAGAGCAGCCTGAAAAAGCGTTACAATATGGCTTTAATTAGCAGCCTGAAAATGAGTTGAAATATTGCTTTATTTGGACATTTAAGCCTTTTATTTTAAAATCCAATATCAGAATAGTCCAATATTACCCAGTGACAGTCTGGGATGTGTATACTATCACCCTGACCAGAAATGAGTCTGGCTAAACACAAGGTTTCGATGTTAGAGCAGCCTGAAAAAGCGTTACAATATGGCTTTAATTAGCAGCCTGAAAAAGGGTTGAAATATAGCTTTAAGTGGACATTTAAACCTTTAATTTTTAAATCCTATATCAGAATAGTCCAATATTACCCAGTGACAGTCTGGGATGTGTATACTATGACACTGACGTGAAATGAGTCTGACTAAACAGTAGGTTTCGTTTATAGAGCAGCCTGAATAAGTGTTACAATATGGATTTAATTAGCAGCCTGAAAATGAGTTGAAATATGGCTTTAATTGGATATTTCAGCCTTTTATTTTAAAATCCTATATCAACATAGTCCAATATTAACCAGTGAAAGTCCGGGATGTGTATACTATCACCCTCATGTGAAATATGTCTGGCTAAACAGGAGGTTTCGATGTTAGAGCAGCCTGAAAGGAGTTACAATATGGCTTCAATTAGCAGCCTGAAAATGAGTTGAAATATTGCTTTAATTGGACATTTAAGCCCTTCATTTTTAAATCCTATAACAGAATAGTCCAATATTACCCAGTGACAGTCTGGGATGTGTATACTATCACCCTCATGTGAAATAAGTCTGGCTAAACAGGAGGTTTCGATGTTAGAGCAGCCTGAAAAAGAGATACAATATGTCTTTAATTAGAAGCGAGAATATAGCCGAAATATAGATTTAATTGGACATTTAAGACTTTAATTTTAAAATCCTGTATCAGAATGGTCCGATATTACCCAGTGAAAGTCTGGGATGTGTATACTATCACCCTGAGGTGATATGAGTCTGGGTAAACAGGAGTTTTCGATGTTAGAGCAGCCTGAAAAAGTGTTACAATATGGCTTTAATTAGCAGCCTTAAAAATGAGTTGAAATATTGCTTTATTTGGACATTTAAGCCTTTTATTTTAAAATCCAATATCAGAATAGTCCAATATTACCCAGTGACAGTCTGGGATGTGTATACTATCACCCTGACCTGAAATGAATCTGGCTCAACAGGAGGTTTCGTTAATAGAGCAGCCTGAAAAAGCGTTACAATATGGCTTTAATTAGCAGCCTGAAAATGAGTTGAAATATTGCTTTAATTGGACATTTAAGCCTTTTATTTTAAAATCATATATCAGAATAGTCCAATATTACCCAGTGACAGTCTGGGATGTGTATACTATCACCCTGACGTGAAATAAGTCTGGCTAAACACGAGGTTTTGATGTTAGAGCAGCCTGAAAAAGCGTTACAATATGGCTTTAATTACTAGCCTGAAAAAGGTTTTAAATATATCTTTAAGTGGACATTTAAACCTTGAATTTTTAAATCCTATATCAGAATAGTCCAATATTACCCAGTGACAGTCTGGGATGTGTATACTATGACCCTGACGTGAAATGAGTCTGGCTAAACAGTAGGTTTCGTTTATAGAGCAGCCTGAAAAAGCGTTACTATATGGCTTTAATTAGCAGCCTGAAAATGAGTTGAAATATGGCTTTAATTGGACATTTCAGCCTTTCATTTTAAAATCTTATATCAGCATAGTCCAATATTAACCAGTGAAAGTCGGGGATGTGTATACTATCACCCTCATGTGAAATGAGTCTGGCTAAACAGGAGGTTTCGATGTTCGAGCAGCCTGAAAAAGAGATACAATATGTCTTTAATTAGAAGCGAGAATATAGCCGAAATATAGATTTAATTGGACATTTAAGACTTTAATTTTAAAATCCTGTATCAGAATGGTCCGATATTACCCAGTGAAAGTCTGGGATGTGTATACTATCACCCTGAGGTGATATGAGTCTGGGTAAACAGGAGGTTTCGATGTTAGAGCAGCCTGAAAAAGTGTTACAATATGGCTTTAATTAGCAGCCTTAAAAATGAGTTGAAATATTGCTTTATTTGGACATTTAAGCCTTTAATTTTTAAATCCTATATCAGAATAGTCCAATATTACCCAGTGACAGTCTGGGATGTGGATACTATCACCCTGATGTGAAATGAGTATGGCTAAACAGGAGGTTTCGTTTATAGAGCAGCCGGAAAAAGCGTTACAATATGGCTTTAATTAGCAGCCTGAAAATGAGTTGAAATATTGCTTTAATTGGACATTTAAGCCCTTCATTTTTAAATCCTATAACAGAATAGTCCAATATTACCCAGTGACAGTCTGGGATGTGTATACTATGACCCTGAATTGAAATGAGTCTGGCTAAACAGGAGGTTTCGATGTTAGAGCAGCCTGAAAAAGAGATACAATATGCCTTTAATTAGAAGCCAGAATATAGCAGAAATATAGATTTAATTGGACCTTTAAGCCATTTCATTTTAAAAATCATTTATCAGATTAGTCCAATATTACCTAGTGACAGTCTGGGATGTGCATACTATCACCCTGACGTGAAATGAGTCTGGCTAAGCAGTAGGTTTCGTTTATAGAGCAGCCTGAAAAAGCGTTACAATATGGCTTTAATTAGCAGCCTGAAAATGAGTTGAAATATGGCTTTAATTGGACATTTCAGCCTTTTATATTAAAATCCTATATCAACATAGTCCAATATTAACCAGTGAAAGTCTGGGATGTGTATACTATCACCCTCATGTGAAATATGTCTGGCTAAACAGGAGGTTTCGATGTTAGAGCAGCCTGAAAAAGAGTTACAATATGGCTTTAATTAGCAGCCTGAAAATGAGTTGAAATATTATTTTAATTGGACATTTAATCCCTTAATTTTAAAATCCTTTATCAGAATAGTCCAATATTACCCAGTGACAGTCTGGGATGTGTATACTATCACCCTGATGTGAAATGAGTATGGCTAAACAGGAGGTTTCGTTTATAGAGCCGCCTGAAAAAGTGTTACAATATGGCTTTAATTAGCAGCCTGAAAATGAGTTGAAATATTGCTTTATTTGGACATTTAAGCCTTTTATTTTAAAATCCAATATCAGAATAGTCCAATATTACCCAGTGACAGTCTGGGATGTGTATACTATCACCCTGACCAGAAATGAGTCTGGCTAAACACAAGGTTTCGATGTTAGAGCAGCCTGAAAAAGCGTTACAATATGGCTTTAATTAGCAGCCTGAAAAAGGGTTGAAATATGGCTTTAATTGGACATTTCAGCCTTTCATTTTAAAATCTTATATCAACATAGTCCAATATTAACCAGTGAAAGTCGGGGATGTGTATACTATCACCCTCATGTGAAATGAGTCTGGCTAAACAGGAGGTTTCGATGTTCGAGCAGCCTGAAAAAGAGATACAATATGTCTTTAATTAGAAGCGAGAATATAGCCGAAATATAGATTTAATTGGACATTTAAGACTTTAATTTTAAAATCCTGTATCAGAATGGTCCGATATTACCCAGTGAAAGTCTGGGATGTGTATACTATCACCCTGAGGTGATATGAGTCTGGGTAAACAGGAGGTTTCGATGTTAGAGCAGCCTGAAAAAGTGTTACAATATGGCTTTAATTAGCAGCCTTAAAAATGAGTTGAAATATTGCTTTATTTGGACATTTAAGCCTTTAATTTTTAAATCCTATATCAGAATAGTCCAATATTACCCAGTGACAGTCTGGGATGTGGATACTATCACCCTGATGTGAAATGAGTATGGCTAAACAGGAGGTTTCGTTTATAGAGCAGCCTGAAAAAGCGTTACAATATGGCTTTAATTAGCAGCCTGAAAATGAGTTGAAATATTGCTTTAATTGGACATTTAAGCCCTTCATTTTTAAATCCTATAACAGAATAGTCCAATATTACCCAGTGACAGTCTGGGATGTGTATACTATGACCCTGACGTGAAATGAGTCTGGCTAAACAGGAGGTTTCAATGTTCGAGCAGCCTGAAAAAGAGATACAATATGTCTTTAATTAGAAGCGAGAATATAGCCGAAATATATTTTTAATTGGACATTTAAGACTTTAATTTTAAAATCCTGTATCAGAATGGTCCGATATTACCCAGTGAAAGTCTGGGCTGTGTATACTATCACCCTGAGGTGATATGAGTCTGGCTAAACACGAGGTTTCGATGTTAGAGCAGCCTGAAAAAGCGTTACAATATGGCTTTAATTAGCAGCCTGAAAAAGGGTTGAAATATAGCTTTAAGTGGACATTTAAACCTTTAATTTTTAAATCCTATATCAGAATAGTCCAATATTACCCAGTGACAGTCTGGGATGTGTATACTATGACCCTGACGTGAAATGAGTCTGGCTAAACAGTAGGTTTCGTTTATAGAGCAGCCTGAAAAAGTGTTACAATATGGATTTAATTAGCAGCCTGAAAATGAGTTGAAATATGGCTTTAATTGGACATTTCAGCCTTTCATTTTAAAATCTTATATCAACATAGTCCAATATTAACCAGTGAAAGTCGGGGATGTGTATACTATCACCCTCATGTGAAATGAGTCTGGCTAAACAGGAGGTTTCGATGTTCGAGCAGCCTGAAAAAGAGATACAATATGTCTTTAATTAGAAGCGAGAATATAGCCGAAATATAGATTTAATTGGACATTTAAGACTTTAATTTTAAAATCCTGTATCAGAATGGTCCGATATTACCCAGTGAAAGTCTGGGATGTGTATACTATCACCCTGAGGTGATATGAGTCTGGGTAAACAGGAGGTTTCGATGTTAGAGCAGCCTGAAAAAGTGTTACAATATGGCTTTAATTAGCAGCCTTAAAAATGAGTTGAAATATTGCTTTATTTGGACATTTAAGCCTTTAATTTTTAAATCCTATATCAGAATAGTCCAATATTACCCAGTGACAGTCTGGGATGTGGATACTATCACCCTGATGTGAAATGAGTATGGCTAAACAGGAGGTTTCGTTTATAGAGCAGCCTGAAAAAGCGTTACAATATGGCTTTAATTAGCAGCCTGAAAATGAGTTGAAATATTGCTTTAATTGGACATTTAAGCCCTTCATTTTTAAATCCTATAACAGAATAGTCCAATATTACCCAGTGACAGTCTGGGATGTGTATACTATGACCCTGACGTGAAATGAGTCTGGCTAAACTGGAGGTTTCGATGTTAGAGCAGCCTGAAAAAGAGATACAATATGCCTTTAATTAGAAGCCAGAATATAGCAGAAATATAGATTTAATTGGACCTTTAAGCCATTTCATTTTAAAAATCATTTATCAGATTAGTCCAATATTACCTAGTGACAGTCTGGGATGTGCATACTATCACCCTGACGTGAAATGAGTCTGGCTAAGCAGGAGGTTTCAATGTTAGAGAAGCCTGAAAAAGAGATACAATATGCCTTTTACTAGAAGCCAGAATATAGCCGAAATATAGATTTACTTGGACATTTAAGCCATTAATTTTAAAATCGTATATCAGAATAGTCCAATATTATCCAGTGACAGTCTGCGATGTGTATACTATCACCCTGATGTGAAATGAGTCTGGCTAAACAGGAGGTTTCGATGCTAGAGCAATTTGAAAAAGAGATACAATATGGCTTTAATTAGCAGCCTGAAATTTAGTTGAATTATTGATTTAATTGGACATTTAAGCCTTTAATTTTAAAATCCTATATCAGAACAGTCCAATATCACCCAGTGACAGTCTGGGATGTGTATACTACCACCATGACGTGAAATGAGTCTGGCTAAACAGGTTGTTTCGTTTATAGAGCAGCCGGAAAAAGCGTTACTATATGGCTTTAATTAGCAGCCTGAAAAAGAGTTGAAATATAGCTTTAAGTGGACATTTAAACCTTTCATTTTTAAATCCTATATCAGAATAGTCCAATATTACCCAGTGACAGTCTGGGATGTGTATACTATGACCCTGACGTGAAATGAGTCTGGCTAAGCAAGAGGTTTCAATGTTAGAGAAGCCTAAAAAAGAGATACAATATGCCTTTTACTAGAAGCCAGAATATAGCCGAAATATAGATTTACTTGGACATTTAAGCGATTAATTTTAAAATCCTATATCAGAATAGTCCAATATTATCCAGTGACAGTCTGCGATGTGTATACTATCACCCTGATGTGAAATGAGTCTGGCTAAACAGGAGGTTTCGATGCTAGAGCAATTTGAAAAAGAGATACAATATGGCTTTAATTAGCAGCCTGAAAATTAGTTGAATTATTGATTTAATTGGACATTTAAGCCTTTAATTTTAAAATCCTATATCAGAACAGTCCAATATCACCCAGTGACAGTCTGGGATGTGTATACTACCACCATGACGTGAAATGAGTCTGGCTAAACAGGTTGTTTCGTTTATAGAGCAGCCGGAAAAAGCGTTACTATATGGCTTTAATTAGCAGCCTGAAAAAGAGTTGAAATATAGCTTTAAGTGGACATTTAAACCTTTCATTTTTAAATCCTATATCAGAATAGTCCAATATTACCCAGTGACATTCTGGGATGTGTATACTATGACCCTGACGTGAAATGAGTCTGGCTAAGCAGTAGGTTTCGTTTATAGAGCAGCCTGAAAAAGTGTTACAATATGGATTTAATTAGCAGCCTGAAAATGAGTTGAATTATTGATTTAATTGGACATTTAAGCCTTTAATTTTAAAATCCTATATCAGAATAGTCCAATATCACCCAGTGACAGTCTGGGATGTGTATCCTATCACCCTGATGTGAAATGAGTCTGGCTAAACAGGAGGTTTCGATGTTAGAGCAGCCTGAAAAAGAGTTACAATATGTCTTTAATTAGAAGCCAGAATATAGCTGAAATATTGATTTAATTGGACATTTAAGACTTTAATTTTAAAATCCTATATCAGAATAGTCCAATATTACCCAGTGACAGACTGGGATGTGTATACTATCACCCTGACGTGAAATGAGTCTGGCTAAACAGGAGGTTTCGATGTTAGAGCAGCCTGAAAAAGAGTTACAATATGGCTTTAATTATCAGCCTGAAAAAGAGTTGAAATATAGCTTTAAGTGGACATTTAAGCCTTTTATTTTAAAATCCAATATCAGAACATTCCAATATTACCCAGTGACAGTCTAGGATGTGTATACTATCACCCTGATGTGAAATGAGTCTGGCTAAACAGGAAGTTTCGATGTTAGAGCATCCTGAAAAAGAGTTACAATATGGTTTTAATTATCAGCCTGAAAAAGAGTTGAAATATATAGCTTTATGTGGATTTTTAAACCTTTAATTTTTAAATCCTATATCAGAACAGTCCAATATTACCCAGTGACAGTCGGGGATGTGTATACTATCACCATGACTTGAAATGAGTCTGGCTAAACAGGTGGTTTCGTTTATAGAGCAGCCTGACAAAGCGTTACTATATGGCTTTAATTAGCAGCCTGAAAAATAGTTGAAATATAGCTTTAAGTGGACATTTAAACCTTTCATTTTTAAATCCTATATCAGAATAGTCCAATATTACCCAGTGACAGTCGGGGATGTGTATACTATCACCCTGAGGTGAAATGAGTCTGGCTAAACAGTAGGTTTCGTTCATAGAGCAGCCTGAAAAAGTGTTACAATATGGCTTTAATTAGCAGCCTGAAAATGAGTTGAAATATTGCTTTAATTGGTCATTTAAGTCTTTAATTTTAAAATCCTATATCAGAATAGTCCAATATTACCCAGTGACAGACTGGGATGTGTATACTATCACCCTGACGTGAAATGAGTCTGGCTAAACAGGAGGTTTCGATGTTAGAGCAGCCTGAAAAAGAGATACAATATGCCTTTAATTAGAAGCTAGAATATAGCAGAAATATAGATTTAATTGGACTTTAAGCCATTTCATTTTAAAAATCATATATCAGATTAGTCCAATATTACCTAGTGACAGTCTGGGATGTGCATACTATCACCCTGATGTGAAATGAGTCTGGCTAAGCAGGAGGTTTCAATGTTAGAGCAGCCTGAAAAAGAGATACAATATGCCTTTTACTAGAAGCCAGAATATAGCCGAAATATTGATTTAATTGTACATTTAAGACTTTAATTTTAAAATCCTATATCAGAATAGTCCAATATTACCTAGTGACAGTCTGGGATGTGTATACTATCACCGTGATGTGAAATGAGTCTGGCTAAACAGGAGGTTTCGATGTTAGCGCAGCCTGAAAAAGAGTTACAATATGGCTTTAATTATCAGCCTGAAAAAGAGTTGAAATATAGCTTTAAGTGGACATTTAAGCCTTTTATTTTAAAATCCAATATCAGAACATTCCAATATTACCCAGTGACAGTCTAGGATGTGTATACTATCACCCTGATTTGAAATGAGTCTGGCTAAACAGGAAGTTTCGATGTTAGAGCATCCTGAAAAAGAGTTACAATATGGCTTTAATTATCAGCCTGAAAAAGAGTTGAAATATATAGCTTTATGTGGATTTTTAAACCTTTAATTTTAAAATCCTATATCAGAATAGTCCAATATTACCTAGTGACAGTCTGGGATGTGTATACTATCACCCTGATGTGAAATGAGTCTGGCTAAACAGGTGGTTTCGTTTATAGAGCAGCCTGAAAAAGCGTTACTATATGGCTTTAATTAGCAGCCTGAAAAAGAGTTGAAATATAGCTTTAAGTGGACATTTAAACCTTTCATTTTTAAATCCTATATCAGAATAGTCCAATATTACCCAGTGACAGTCGGGGATGTGTATACTATCACCCTGAGGTGAAAGAAGTCTGGCTAAACAGTAGGTTTCGTTTATAGAGCAGCCTGAAAAAGTGTTACAATATGGCTTTAATTAGCAGCCTGAAAATGAGTTGAAATATTGCTTTAAAAGGTCATTTAAGTCTTTACATTTAAAATCCTATATCAGAATAGTCCAATATTACCCAGTGACAGACTGGGATGTGTATACTATCACCCTGACGTTAAATGAGTCTGGCTAAACAGGAGGTTTCGATGTTAGAGCAGCCTGAAAAAGAGATACAATATGCCTTTAATTAGAAGCCAGAATATAGCCGAAATATAGATTTAATTGGACATTTAAGACTTTAATTTTAAAATCCTGTATCAGAATGGTCCGATATTACCCAGTGAAAGTCTGGGATGTGGATACTATCACCCTGATGTGAAATGAGTATGGCTAAACAGGAGGTTTCGTTTATAGAGCAGCCTGAAAAAGCGTTACAATATGGCTTTAATTAGCAGCCTGAAAATGAGTTGAAATATTGCTTTAATTGGACATTTAAGCCCTTCATTTTTAAATCCTATAACAGAATAGTCCAATATTACCCAGTGACAGTCTGGGATGTGTATACTATGACCCTGAAGTGAAATGAGTCTGGCTAAACAGGAGGTTTCGATGTTAGAGCAGCCTGAAAAAGAGATACAATATGCCTTTAATTAGATGCCAGAATATAGCAGAAATATAGATTTAATTGGACCTTTAAGCCATTTCATTTTAAAAATCATTTATCAGATTAGTCCAATATTACCTAGTGACAGTCTGGGATGTGCATACTATCACCCTGACGTGAAATGAGTCTGGCTAAGCAGGAGGTTTCAATGTTAGAGAAGCCTGAAAAAGAGATACAATATGCCTTTTACTAGAAGCCAGAATATAGCCGAAATATAGATTTACTTGGACATTTAAGCCATTAATTTTAAAATCCTATATCAGAACAGTCCAATATCACCCAGTGACAGTCTGGGATGTGTATACTACCACCATGACGTGAAATGAGTCTGGCTAAACAGGTTGTTTCGTTTATAGAGCAGCCGGAAAAAGCATTACTATATGGCTTTAATTAGCAGCCTGAAAAAGAGTTGAAATATAGCTTTAAGTGGACATTTAAACCTTTCATTTTCAAATCCTATATCAGAATAGTCCAATATTACCCAGTGACAGTCTGGGATGTGTATACTATGACCCTGACGTGAAATGAGTCTGGCTAAGCAGTAGGTTTCGTTTATAGAACAGCCTGAAAAAGTGTTACAATATGGATTTAATTAGCAGCCTGAAAATGAGTTGAATTATTGATTTAATTGGACATTTAAGCCTTTAATTTTAAAATCCTATATCAGAATGGTCCAATATCACCCAGTGACAGTCTGGGATGTGTATCCTATCGCCCTGATGTGAAATGAGTCTGGCTAAACAGGAGGTTTTGATGTTAGAGCAGCCTGAAAAAGAGTTACAATATGTCTTTAATTAGAAGCCAGAATATAGCCGAAATATTGATTTAATTGGACATTTAAGACTTTAATTTTAAAATCCTATATCAGAATAGTCCAATATTACCTAGTGACAGTCTGGGATGTGTATACTATCACCCTGATGTGAAATGAGTCTGGCTAAACAGGAGGTTTCGATGTTAGAGCAGCCTGAAAAAGAGTTACAATATGGCTTTAATTATCAGCCTGAAAAAGAGTTGAAATATATAGCTTTATGTGGATTTTTAAACCTTTAATTTTTAAATCCTATATCAGAACAGTCCAATATTACCCAGTGACAGTCGGGGATGTGTATACTATCACCATGATGTGAAATGAGTCTGGCTAAACAGTAGGTTTCGTTCATAGAGCAGCCTGAAAAAGTGTTACAATATGGCTTTAATTAGCAGCCTGAAAATGAGTTGAAATATTGCTTTAATTGGTCATTTAAGTCTTTAATTTTAAAATCCTATATCAGAATAGTCCAATATTACCCAGTGACAGTCGGGGATGTGTATACTATCACCTTGAGGTGAAATGAGTCTGGCTAAACAGTAGGTTTCGTTCATAGAGCAGCCTGAAAAAGTGTTACAATATGGCTTTAATTAGCAGCCTGAAAATGAGTTGAAATATTGCTTTAATTGGTCATTTAAGTCTTTAATTTTAAAATCCTATATCAGAATAGTCCAATATTACCCAGTGACAGACTGGGATGTGTATACTATCACCCTGACGTGAAATGAGTCTGGCTAAACAGGAGGTTTCGATGTTAGAGCAGCCTGAAAAAGAGATACAATATGCCTTTAATTAGAAGCTAGAATATAGCAGAAATATAGATTTAATTGGACTTTAAGCCATTTCATTTTAAAAATCATATATCAGATTAGTCCAATATTACCTAGTGACAGTCTGGGATGTGCATACTATCACCCTGATGTGAAATGAGTCTGGCTAAGCAGGAGGTTTCAATGTTAGAGCAGCCTGAAAAAGAGATACAATATGCCTTTTACTAGAAGCCAGAATATAGCCGAAATATTGATTTAATTGTACATTTAAGACTTTAATTTTAAAATCCTATATCAGAATAGTCCAATATTACCTAGTGACAGTCTGGGATGTGTATACTATCACCGTGATGTGAAATGAGTCTGGCTAAACAGGAGGTTTCGATGTTAGCGCAGCCTGAAAAAGAGTTACAATATGGCTTTAATTATCAGCCTGAAAAAGAGTTGAAATATAGCTTTAAGTGGACATTTAAGCCTTTTATTTTAAAATCCAATATCAGAACATTCCAATATTACCCAGTGACAGTCTAGGATGTGTATACTATCACCCTGATTTGAAATGAGTCTGGCTAAACAGGAAGTTTCGATGTTAGAGCATCCTGAAAAAGAGTTACAATATGGCTTTAATTATCAGCCTGAAAAAGAGTTGAAATATATAGCTTTATGTGGATTTTTAAACCTTTAATTTTAAAATCCTATATCAGAATAGTCCAATATTACCTAGTGACAGTCTGGGATGTGTATACTATCACCCTGATGTGAAATGAGTCTGGCTAAACAGGTGGTTTCGTTTATAGAGCAGCCTGAAAAAGCGTTACTATATGGCTTTAATTAGCAGCCTGAAAAAGAGTTGAAATATAGCTTTAAGTGGACATTTAAACCTTTCATTTTTAAATCCTATATCAGAATAGTCCAATATTACCCAGTGACAGTCGGGGATGTGTATACTATCACCCTGAGGTGAAAGAAGTCTGGCTAAACAGTAGGTTTCGTTTATAGAGCAGCCTGAAAAAGTGTTACAATATGGCTTTAATTAGCAGCCTGAAAATGAGTTGAAATATTGCTTTAAAAGGTCATTTAAGTCTTTACATTTAAAATCCTATATCAGAATAGTCCAATATTACCCAGTGACAGACTGGGATGTGTATACTATCACCCTGACGTTAAATGAGTCTGGCTAAACAGGAGGTTTCGATGTTAGAGCAGCCTGAAAAAGAGATACAATATGCCTTTAATTAGAAGCCAGAATATAGCAGAAATATAGATTTAATTGGACCTTTAAGCCATTTCATTTTAAAAATCATATATCAGATTAGTCCAATATTACCTAGTGACAGTCTGGGATGTGCATACTATCACCCTGACGTGAAATGAGTCTGGCTAAGCAGGAGGTTTCAATGTTCGAGCATCCTGAAAAAGAGATACAATATGTCTTTAATTAGAAGTGAGAATATAGCCGAAATATAGATTTAATTGGACATTTAAGACTTTAATTTTAAAATCCTGTATCAGAATGGTCCAATATTACCCAGTGACAGTCTGGGATGTGTATACTATCAACCTGATGTGAAATGAGTATGGCTAAACAGGAGGTTTCGTTTATAGAGCAGCCTGAAAAAGTGTTACAATATGGCTTTAATTAGCAGCCTGAAAATGAGTTGAAATATTGCTTTATTTGGACATTTAAGCCTTTTATTTTAAAATCCAATATCAGAATAGTCCAATATTACCCAGTGACAGTCTGGGATGTGTATACTATCACCCTGACCAGAAATGAGTCTGGCTAAACACAAGGTTTCGATGTTAGAGCAGCCTGAAAAAGCGTTACAATATGGCTTTAATTAGCAGCCTGAAAAAGGGTTGAAATATAGCTTTAAGTGGACATTTAAACCTTTAATTTTTAAATCCTATATCAGAATAGTCCAATATTACCCAGTGACAGTCTGGGATGTGTATACTATGACCCTGACGTGAAATGAGTCTGGCTAAACAGGAGGTTTCAATGTTTGAGCAGCCTGAAAAAGAGATACAATATGTCTTTAATTAGAAGCGAGAATATAGCCGAAATATAGATTTAATTGGACATTTAAGACTTTAATTTTAAAATCCTGTATCAGAATGGTCCGATATTACCCAGTGAAAGTCTGGGCTGTGTATACTATCACCCTGAGGTGATATGAGTCTGGCTAAACACGAGGTTTCGATGTTAGAGCAGCCTGAAAAAGCGTTACAATATGGCTTTAATTAGCAGCCTGAAAAAGGGTTGAAATATAGCTTTAAGTGGACATTTAAACCTTTAATTTTTAAATCCTATATCAGAATAATCCAATATTACCCAGTGACAGTCTGGGATGTGTATACTATGACCCTGACGTGAAATGAGTCTGGCTAAACAGTAGGTTTCGTTTATAGAGCAGCCTGAAAAAGTGTTACAATATGGATTTAATTAGCAGCCTGAAAATGAGTTGAAATATGGCTTAATTGGACATTTCAGCCTTTCATTTTAAAATCCTATATCAACATAGTCCAATATTAACCAGTGAAAGTCTGGGATGTGTATACTATCACCCTCATGTGAAATGAGTCTGGCTAAACAGGAGGTTTCGATGTTCGAGCAGCCTGAAAAAGAGATACAATATGTCTATAATTAGAAGCGAGAATATAGCCGAAATATAGATTTAATTGGACATTTAAGACTTTAATTTTAAAATCCTGTATCAGAATGGTCCGATATTACCCAGTGAAAGTCTGGGATGTGTATACTATCACCCTGAGGTGATATGAGTCTGGGTAAACAGGAGGTTTCGATGTTAGAGCAGCCTGAAAAAGTGTTACAATATGGCTTTAATTAGCAGCCTTAAAAATGAGTTGAAATATTGCTTTATTTGGACATTTAAGCCTTTAATTTTTAAATCCTATATCAGAATAGTCCAATATTACCCAGTGACAGTCTGGGATGTGGATACTATCACCCTGATGTGAAATGAGTATGGCTAAACAGGAGGTTTCGTTTATAGAGCAGCCTGAAAAAGCGTTACAATATGGCTTTAATTAGCAGCCTGAAAATGAGTTGAAATATTGCTTTAATTGGACATTTAAGCCCTTCATTTTTAAATCCTATAACAGAATAGTCCAATATTACCCAGTGACAGTCTGGGATGTGTATACTATGACCCTGAAGTGAAATGAGTCTGGCTAAACAGGAGGTTTCGATGTTAGAGCAGCCTGAAAAAGAGATACAATATGCCTTTAATTAGATGCCAGAATATAGCAGAAATATAGATTTAATTGGACCTTTAAGCCATTTCATTTTAAAAATCATTTATCAGATTAGTCCAATATTACCTAGTGACAGTCTGGGATGTGCATACTATCACCCTGACGTGAAATGAGTCTGGCTAAGCAGGAGGTTTCAATGTTAGAGAAGCCTGAAAAAGAGATACAATATGCCTTTTACTAGAAGCCAGAATATAGCCGAAATATAGATTTACTTGGACATTTAAGTCATTAATTTTAAAATCCTATATCAGAATAGTCCAATATTATCCAGTGACAGTCTGCGATGTGTATACTATCACCCTGATGTGAAATGAGTCTGGCTAAACAGGAGGTTTCGATGCTAGAGCAATTTGAAAAAGAGATACAATATGGCTTTAATTAGCAGCCTGAAAATTAGTTGAATTATTGATTTAATTGGACATTTAAGCCTTTAATTTTAAAATCCTATATCAGAACAGTCCAATATCACCCAGTGACAGTCTGGGATGTGTATACTACCACCATGACGTGAAATGAGTCTGGCTAAACAGGTTGTTTCGTTTATAGAGCAGCCGGAAAAAGCGTTACTATATGGCTTTAATTAGCAGCCTGAAAAAGAGTTGAAATATAGCTTTAAGTGGACATTTAAACCTTTCATTTTCAAATCCTATATCAGAATAGTCCAATATTACCCAGTGACAGTCTGGGATGTGTATACTATGACCCTGACGTGAAATGAGTCTGGCTAAGCAGTAGGTTTCGTTTATAGAACAGCCTGAAAAAGTGTTACAATATGGATTTAATTAGCAGCCTGAAAATGAGTTGAATTATTGATTTAATTGGACATTTAAGCCTTTAATTTTAAAATCCTATATCAGAATAGTCCAATATCACCCAGTGACAGTCTGGGATGTGTATCCTATCGCCCTGATGTGAAATGAGTCTGGCTAAACAGGAGGTTTTGATGTTAGAGCAGCCTGAAAAAGAGTTACAATATGTCTTTAATTAGAAGCCAGAATATAGCCGAAATATTGATTTAATTGGACATTTAAGACTTTAATTTTAAAATCCTATATCAGAATAGTCCAATATTACCTAGTGACAGTCTGGGATGTGTATACTATCACCCTGATGTGAAATGAGTCTGGCTAAACAGTAGGTTTCGTTCATAGAGCAGCCTGAAAAAGTGTTACAATATGGCTTTAATTAGCAGCCTGAAAATGAGTTGAAATATTGCTTTAATTGGTCATTTAAGTCTTTAATTTTAAAATCCTATATCAGAATAGTCCAATATTACCCAGTGACAGTCAGGGATGTGTATACTATCACCCTGAGGTGAAATGAGTCTGGCTAAACAGTAGGTTTCGTTCATAGAGCAGCCTGAAAAAGTGTTACAATATGGCTTTAATTAGCAGCCTGAAAATGAGTTGAAATATTGCTTTAATTGGTCATTTAAGTCTTTAATTTTAAAATCCTATATCAGAATAGTCCAATATTACCCAGTGACAGACTGGGATGTGTATACTATCACCCTGACGTGAAATGAGTCTGGCTAAACAGGAGGTTTCGATGTTAGAGCAGCCTGAAAAAGAGATACAATATGCCTTTAATTAGAAGCCAGAATATAGCAGAAATATAGATTTAATTGGACTTTAAGCCATTTCATTTTAAAAATCATATATCAGATTAGTCCAATATTACCTAGTGACAGTCTGGGATGTGCATACTATCACCCTGATGTGAAATGAGTCTGGCTAAGCAGGAGGTTTCAATGTTAGAGCAGCCTGAAAAAGAGATACAATATGCCTTTTACTAGAAGCCAGAATATAGCCGAAATATTGATTTAATTGTACATTTAAGACTTTAATTTTAAAATCCTATATCAGAATAGTCCAATATTACCTAGTGACAGTCTGGGATGTGTATACTATCACCGTGATGTGAAATGAGTCTGGCTAAACAGGAGGTTTCGATGTTAGCGCAGCCTGAAAAAGAGTTACAATATGGCTTTAATTATCAGCCTGAAAAAGAGTTGAAATATAGCTTTAAGTGGACATTTAAGCCTTTTATTTTAAAATCCAATATCAGAACATTCCAATATTACCCAGTGACAGTCTAGGATGTGTATACTATCACCCTGATTTGAAATGAGTCTGGCTAAACAGGAAGTTTCGATGTTAGAGCATCCTGAAAAAGAGTTACAATATGGCTTTAATTATCAGCCTGAAAAAGAGTTGAAATATATAGCTTTATGTGGATTTTTAAACCTTTAATTTTTAAATCCTATATCAGAACAGTCCAATATTACCCAGTGACAGTCGGGGATGTGTATACTATCACCATGACGTGAAATGAGTCTGGCTAAACAGGTGGTTTCGTTTATAGAGCAGCCTGAAAAAGCGTTACTATATGGCTTTAATTAGCAGCCTGAAAAAGAGTTGAAATATAGCTTTAAGTGGACATTTAAACCTTTCATTTTTAAATCCTATATCAGAATAGTCCAATATTACCCAGTGACAGTCGGGGATGTGTATACTATCACCCTGAGGTGAAATGAGTCTGGCTAAACAGTAGGTTTCGTTCATAGAGCAGCCTGAAAAAGTGTTACAATATGGCTTTAATTGGTCATTTAAGTCTTTAATTTTAAAATCCTATATCAGAATAGTCCAATATTACCCAGTGACAGACTGGGATGTGTATACTATCACCCTGACGTGAAATGAGTCTGGCTAAACAGGAGGTTTCGATGTTAGAGCAGCCTGAAAAAGAGATACAATATGCATTTAATTAGAAGCCAGAATATAGCAGAAATATAGATTTAATTGGACCTTTAAGCCATTTCATTTTAAAAATCATATATCAGATTAGTCCAATATTACCTAGTGACAGTCTGGGATGTGCATACTATCACCCTGACGTGAAATGAGTCTGGCTAAGCAGGAGGTTTCAATGTTAGAGCAGCCTGAAAAAGAGATACAATATGCCTTTTACGAGAAGCCAGAATATAGCCGAAATATAGATTTACTTGGACATTTAAGCCATTAATTTTAAAATCCTATATCAGAATAGTCCAATATTATCCAGTGACAGTCTGCGATGTGTATACTATCACCCTGATGTGAAATGAGTCTGGCTAAACAGGAGGTTTCGATGTTAGAGCAGCCTGAAAAAGAGTTACAATATGGCTTTAATTATCAGCCTGAAAAAGAGTTGAAATATAGCTTTAAGTGGACATTTAAGCCTTTTATTTTAAAATCCAATATCAGAACATTCCAATATTACCCAGTGACAGTCTGGGATGTGTATACTATCACCCTGATGTGAAATGAGTCTGGCTAAACAGGAGGTTTCGATGTTAGAGCAGCCTGAAAAAGAGTTACAATATGGCTTTAATTATCAGCCTGAAAAAGAGTTGAAATATATAGCTTTATGTGGATTTTTAAACCTTTAATTTTTAAATCCTATATCAGAACAGTCCAATATTACGCAGTGACAGTCGGGGATGTGTATAATATCACCATGATGTGAAATGAGTCTGGCTAAACAGGTTGTTTCGTTTATAGAGCAGCCTGAAAAAGCGTTACTATATGGCTTTAATTAGCAGCCTGAAAAAGAGTTGAAATATCGCTTTAAGTGGACATTTAAACCTTTCATTTTTAAATCCTATATAAGAATAGTCCAATATTACCCAGTGAGAGTCTGGTATGTGTATACTATCACCCTGATGTGAAATGAGTCTGGCTAAACAGGAGGTTTCGATGCTAGAGCAAATTGAAAAAGAGATACAATATGGCTTTAATTAGCAGCCTGAAAATGAGTTGAATTATTGATTTAATTGGACATTTAAGCCTTTAATTTTAAAATCCTATATCAGAATAGTCCAATATCACCCAGTGACAGTCTGGGATGTGTATCCTATCACCCTGATGTGAAATGAGTCTGGCTAAACAGGATGTTTCGATGTTAGAGCAGCCTGAAAAAGAGTTACAATATGTCTTTAATTAGAATCCAGAATATAGCCGAAATATTGATTTAATTGGACATTTAAGACTTTAATTTTAAAATCCTATATCAAAATAGTCCAATATTACCTAGTGACAGTCTGGGATGTGTATACTATCACCCTGATGTGAAATGAGTCTGGCTAAACAGGAGGTTTCGATGTTAGCGCAGCCTGAAAAAGAGTTACAATATGGCTTTAATTATCAGCCTGAAAAAGAGTTGAAATATAGCTTTAAGTGGACATTTAAGCCTTTTATTTTAAAATCCAATATCAGAACATTCCAATATTACCCAGTGACAGTCTGGGATGTGTATACTATCACCCTGATGTGAAATGAGTCTGGCTAAACAGGAGGTTTCGATGTTAGAGCAGCCTGAAAAAGAGTTACAATATGGCTTTAATTATCAGCCTGAAAAAGAGTTGAAATATAGCTTTAAGTGGACATTTAAGCCTTTTATTTTAAAATCCAATATCAGAAAATTCCAATATTACCCAGTGACAGTTTGGGATGTGTATACTATCACCCTGATGTGAAATGAGTCTGGCTAAACAGGAGGTTTCGTTTATAAAGCAGCCTGAAAAAGAGTTACAATTTGGCGTCTATTAGCAGCCTGAAAATGAGTTGAAATATTGCTTTAATTGGAAATTTAAGCCCTTAATTTTAAAATCCTATATCAGAATAGTCCAACATTACCCAGTGACAGTCTGGGAAGTGTATACTATCACCCTGATGTGAAATGAGTCTGGCTAAACAGGAGGTTTCGATGTTAGAGCAGCCTGAAAAAGAGTTACAATATGGCTTTAAATAGCAGCCTGAAAAAGAGTTGAAATATAGCTTTATGTGGATTTTTAAACCTTTAATTTTTAAATCCTATATCAGAACAGTCCAATATTACCCAGTGACAGTCGGGGATGTGTATACTATCACCATGACGTGAAATGAGTCTGGCTAAACAGGTGGTTTCGTTTATAGAGCAGCCTGAAAAAGCGTTACTATATGGCTTTAATTAGCAGCCTGAAAAAGAGTTGAAAAATATCTTTAAGTGGACATTTAAACCTTTCATTTTTAAATCCTATATCAGAATAGTCCAATATTATCCAGTGACAGTCGGGGATGTGTATACTATCACCCTGAGGTGAAATGAGTCTGGCTAAACAGGTGGTTTCGTTTATAGAGCAGCCTGAAAAAGCGTTACTATATGGCTTTAATTAGCAGCCTGAAAAAGAGTTGAAATATAGCTTTAAGTGGACATTTAAACCTTTCATTTTTAAATCCTATGTCAGAATAGTCCAATATTACCCAGTGACAGTCAGGGATGTGTATACTATCACCCTGAGGTGAATTGAGTCTGGCTAAACAGTAGGTTTCGTTTATAGAGCAGCCTGAAAAAGTGTTACAATATGGCTTTAATTAGCAGCCTGAAAATGAGTTGAAATATTGCTTTAATTGGTCATTTAAGTCTTTAATTTTAAAATCCTATATCAGAATAGTCCAATATTACCCAGTGACAGACTGGGATGTGTATACTATCACCCTGACGTGAAATGAGTCTGGCTAAACAGGAGGTTTCGATGTTAGAGCAGCCTGAAAAAGAGATACAATATGCCTTTAATTAGAAGCCAGAATATAGCAGAAATATAGATTTAATTGGACCTTTAAGCCATTTCATTTTAAAAATCATATATCAGATTAGTCCAATATTACCTAGTGACAGTCTGGGATGTGCATACTATCACCCTGACGTGAAATGAGTCTGGCTAAGCAGGAGGTTTCAATGTTAGAGCAGCCTGAAAAAGAGATACAATATGCCTTTTACTAGAAGCCAGAATATAGCCGAAATATTGATTTAATTGGACATTTAAGCCATTAATTTTAAAATCCTATATCAGAATAGTCCAATATTATCCAGTGACAGTCTGCGATGTGTATACTATCACCCTGATGTGAAATGAGTCTGGCTAAACAGGAGGTTTCGATGCTAGAGCAATTTGAAAAAGAGATACAATATGGCTTTAATTAGCAGCCTGAAAATGAGTTGAATTATTGATTTAATTGGACATTTAAGCCTTTAATTTTAAAATCCTATATCAGAATAGTCCAATATCACCCAGTGACAGTCTGGGATGTGTATCCTATCACCCTGATGTGAAATGAGTATGGCTAAACAGGAGGTTTCGATGTTAGAGCAGCCTGAAAAGGAGTTACAATATGTCTTTAATTAGAAGCCAGAATATAGCCGAAATATTGATTTAATTGGACATTTAAGACTTTAATTTTAAAATCCTATATCAGAATAGTCCAATATTACCTAGTGACAGTCTGGGATGTGTATACTATCACCCTGATGTGAAATGAGTCTGGCTAAACAGGAGGTTTCGATGTTAGAGCAGCCTGAAAAAGAGTTACAATATGGCTTTAATTATCAGCCTGAAAAAGAGTTGAAATATAGCTTTAAGTGGACATTTAAGCCTTTTATTTTAAAATCCAATATCAGAACATTCCAATATTACCCAGTGACAGTCTGGGATGTGTATACTATCACCATGACGTGAAATGAGTCTGGCTAAACAGGTTGTTTCGTTTATAGAGCAGCCTGAAAAAGCGTTACTATATGGCTTTAATTAGCAGCCTGAAAAAGAGTTGAAATATCGCTTTAAGTGGACATTTAAACCTTTCATTTTTAAATCCTATATAAGAATAGTCCAATATTACCCAGTGACAGTCTGGTATGTGTATACTATCACCCTGATGTGAAATGAGTCTGGCTAAACAGGAGGTTTCGTTTATAAAGCAGCCTGAAAAAGAGTTACAATATGGCTTTAATTAGCAGCCTGAAAAAGAGTTGAAATATCGCTTTAAGTGGACATTTAAACCTTTCATTTTTAAATCCTATATAAGAATAGTCCAATATTACCCAGTGACAGTCTGGTATGTGTATACTATCACCCTGATGTGAAATGAGTCTGGCTAAACAGGAGGTTTCGTTTATAAAGCAGCCTGAAAAAGAGTTATAATATGGCTTTAATTATCAGCCTGAAAAAGAGTTGAAATATAGCTTTAAGTGGACATTTAAGCCTTTTATTTTAAAATCCAATATCAGAACATTCCAATATTACCCAGTGACAGTCTGGGATGTGTATACTATCACCATGACGTGAAATGAGTCTGGCTAAACAGGTTGTTTCGTTTATAGAGCAGCCTGAAAAAGCGTTACTATATGGCTTTAATTAGCAGCCTGAAAAAGAGTTGAAATATCGCTTTAAGTGGACATTTAAACCTTTCATTTTTAAATCCTATATAAGAATAGTCCAATATTACCCAGTGACAGACTGGGATGTGCGTACTATCACCCTGACGTGAAATGAGTCTGGCTAAGCAGGAGGTTTCAATGTTAGAGCAGCCTGAAAAAGAGATACAATATGTCTTTAATTAGAAGCCAGAATATAGCCGAAATATTGATTTAATTGGACATTTAAGACTTTAATTTTAAAATCCTATATCAGAATAGTCCAATATTACCTAGTGACAGTCTGGGATGTGTATACTATCACCCTGATGTGAAATGAGTCTGGCTAAACAGGAGGTTTCGATGTTAGAGCAGCCTGAAAAAGAGTTACAATATGGCTTTAATTATCAATTTGAAAAATAGTTGAAATATAGCTTTAAGTGGACATTTAAGCCTTTTATTTTAAAATCCAATATCAGAACATTCCAATATTACCCAGTGACAGTCTGGGATGTGTATACTATCACCCTGATGTGAAATGAGTCTGGCTAAACAGGAGGTTTCGATGTTAGAGCAGCCTGAAAAAGAGTTACAATATGGCTTTAATTATCAGCCTGAAAAAGAGTTGAAATATATAGCTTTATTTGGATTTTTAAACCTTTAATTTTTAAATCCTATATCAGAACAGTCCAATATTACGCAGTGACAGTCGGGGATGTGTATACTATCACCATGACGTGAAATGAGTCTGGCTAAACAGTAGGTTTCGTTTATAGAGCAGCCTGAAAAAGTGTTACAATATGGCTTTAATTAGCAGCCTGAAAATGAGTTGAAATATTGCTTTAATTGGTCATTTAAGTCTTTAATTTTAAAATCCTGTATCAGAATAGTCCAATATTACCCAGTGACAGACTGGGATGTGTATACTATCACCCTGACGTGAAATGAGTCTGGCTAAACAGGAGGTTTCGATGTTAGAGCAGCCTGAAAAAGAGATACAATATGCCTTTAATTAGAAGCCAGAATATAGCAGAAATATAGATTTAATTGGACCTTTAAGCCATTTCATTTTAAAAATCATATATCAGATTAGTCCAATATTACCTAGTGACAGTCTGGGATGTGCATACTATCACCCTGACGTGAAATGAGTCTGGCTAAACAGTAGGTTTCGTTTATAGAGCAGCCTGAAAAAGTGTTACAATATGGCTTTAATTAGCAGCCTGAAAATGAGTTGAAATGTTGCTTTAATTGGTCATTTAAGTCTTTAATTTTAAAATCCTATATCAGAATAGTCCAATATTACCCAGTGACAGACTGGGATGTGTATACTATCACCCTGACGTGAAATGAGTCTGGCTAAACAGGAGGTTTCGATGTTAGAGCAGCCTGAAAAAGAGATACAATATGCCTTTAATTAGAAGCCAGAATATAGCAGAAATATAGATTTAATTGGACCTTTAAGCCATTTCATTTTAAAAATCATATATCAGATTAGTCCAATATTACCTAGTGACAGTCTGGGATGTGCATACTATCACCCTGACGTGAAATGAGTCTGGCTAAGCAGGAGGTTTCAATGTTAGAGCAGCCTGAAAAAGAGATACAATATGCCTTTTACGAGAAGCCAGAATATAGCCGAAATATAGATTTACTTGGACATTTAAGCCATTAATTTTAAAATCCTATATCAGAATAGTCCAATATTATCCAGTGACAGTCTGCGATGTGTATACTATCACCCTGATGTGAAATGAGTCTGGCTAAACAGGAGGTTTCGATGTTAGAGCAGCCTGAAAAGAGTTACAATATGGCTTTAATTATCAGCCTGAAAAAGAGTTGAAATATAGCTTTAAGTGGACATTTAAGCCTTTTATTTTAAAATCCAATATCAGAACATTCCAATATTACCCAGTGACAGTCTGGGATGTGTATACTATCACCCTGATGTGAAATGAGTCTGGCTAAACAGGAGGTTTCGATGTTAGAGCAGCCTGAAAAAGAGTTACAATATGGCTTTAATTATCAGCCTGAAAAAGAGTTGAAATATATAGCTTTATGTGGATTTTTAAACCTTTAATTTTAAAATCCTATATCAGAACAGTTCAATATTACGCAGTGACAGTCGGGGATGTGTATACTATCACCATGACGTGAAATGAGTCTGGCTAAACAGGTTGTTTCGTTTATAGAGCAGCCTGAAAAAGCGTTACTATATGGCTTTAATTAGCAGCCTGAAAAAGAGTTGAAATATCGCTTTAAGTGGACATTTAAACCTTTCATTTTTAAATCCTTTATAAGAATAGTCCAATATTACCCAGTGACAGTCTGGTATGTGTATACTATCACCCTGATGTGAAATGAGTCTGGCTAAACAGGAGGTTTCGTTTATAAAGCAGCCTGAAAAAGAGTTACAATTTGGCGTCTATTAGCAGCCTGAAAATGAGTTGAAATATTGCTTTAATTGGAAATTTAAGCCCTTAATTTTAAAATCCTATATCAGAATAGTCCAACATTACCCAGTGACAGTCTGGGAAGTGTATACTATCACCCTGATGTGAAATGAGTCTGGCTAAACAGGAGGTTTCGATGTTAGAGCAGCCTGAAAAAGAGTTGAAATATCGCTTTATGTGGACATTTAAACCTTTCATTTTTAAATCCTATATAAGAATAGTCCAATATTACCCAGTGACAGTCTGGTATGTGTATACTATCACCCTGATGTGAAATGAGTCTGGCTAAACAGGAGGTTTCGTTTATAAAGCAGCCTGAAAAAGAGTTACAATATGGCTTTAATTAGCAGCCTGAAAAAGAGTTGAAATATCGCTTTAAGTGGACATTTAAACCTTTCATTTTTAAATCCTATATAAGAATAGTCCAATATTACCCAGTGACAGTCTGGTATGTGTATACTATCACCCTGATGTGAAATGAGTCTGGCTAAACAGGAGGTTTCGTTTATAAAGCAGCCTGAAAAAGAGTTACAATATGGCTTTAATTATCAGCCTGAAAAAGAGTTGAAATATAGCTTTAAGTGGACATTTAAGCCTTTTATTTTAAAATCCAATATCAGAACATTCCAATATTACCCAGTGACAGTCTGGGATGTGTATACTATCACCATGACGTGAAATGAGTCTGGCTAAACAGGTTGTTTCGTTTATAGAGCAGCCTGAAAAAGCGTTACTATATGGCTTTAATTAGCAGCCTGAAAAAGAGTTGAAATATCGCTTTAAGTGGACATTTAAACCTTTCATTTTTAAATCCTATATAAGAATAGTCCAATATTACCCAGTGACAGACTGGGATGTGCATACTATCACCCTGACGTGAAAGGAGTCTGGCTAAGCAGGAGGTTTCAATGTTAGAGCAGCCTGAAAAAGAGATACAATATGTCTTTAATTAGAAGCCAGAATATAGCCGAAATATTGATTTAATTGGACATTTAAGACTTTAATTTTAAAATCCTATATCAGAATAGTCCAATATTACCTAGTGACAGTCTGGGATGTGTATACTATCACCCTGATGTGAAATGAGTCTGGCTAAACAGGAGGTTTCGATGTTAGAGCAGCCTGAAAAAGAGTTACAATATGGCTTTAATTATCAGCCTGAAAAAGAGTTGAAATATAGCTTTAAGTGGACATTTAAGCCTTTTATTTTAAAATCCAATATCAGAACATTCCAATATTACCCAGTGACAGTCTGGGATGTGTATACTATCACCCTGATGTGAAATGAGTCTGGCTAAACAGGAGGTTTCGATGTTAGAGCAGCCTGAAAAAGAGTTACAATATGGCTTTAATTTGCAGCCTGAAAAAGAGTTGAAATATAGCTTTATGTGGATTTTTAAACCTTTAATTTTTAAATCCTATATCAGAATAGTCCAATATTACCCAGTGACAGACTGGGATGTGCATACTATCACCCTGACGTGAAATGAGTCTGGCTAAGCAGGAGGTTTCAATGTTAGAGCAGCCTGAAAAAGAGATACAATATGTCTTTAATTAGAAGCCAGAATATAGCCGAAATATTGATTTAATTGGACATTTAAGACTTTAATTTTAAAATCCTATATCAGAATAGTCCAATATTACCGAGTGACAGTCTGGGATGTGTATACTATCACCCTGATGTGAAATGAGTCTGGCTAAACAGGAGGTTTCGATGTTAGAGCAGCCTGAAAAAGAGTTACAATATGGCTTTAATTATCAGCCTGAAAAAGAGTTGAAATATAGCTTTATGTGGACATTTAAACCTTTAATTTTTAAATCCTATATCAGAATAGTCCAATATTACCCAGTGACAGTCGGGGATGTGTATACTATCACCATGACGTGAAATGAGTCTGGCTAAACAGGTGGTTTCGTTTATAGAGCAGCCTGAAAAAGCGTTACTATATGGCTTTAATTAGCAGCCTGAAAAAGAGTTGAAATATAGCTTTAAGTGGACATTTAAACCTTTCATTTTTAAATCCTATATAAGAATAGTCCAATATTACCCAGTGACAGTCTGGGATGTGTATACTATCACCCTGATGTGAAATGAGTCTGGCTAAACAGGAGGTTTCGATGTTAGAGCAGCCTGAAAAAGAGTTACAATATGGCTTTAATTATCAGCCTGAAAAAGAGTTGAAATATAGCTTTGAGTGGACATTTAAGCCTTTTATTTTAAAATCCAATATCAGAATATTCCAATATTACCCAGTGACAGTCTGGCATGTGTATACTATCACCCTGATGTGAAATGAGTCTGGCTAAACAGGAGGTTCCGATGTTAGAGAAGCCTGAAAAAGAGATACAATATGCCTTTAATTAGAAGCCAGAATATAGCAGAAATATAGATTTAATTGGACCTTTAAGCCATTTCATTTTAAAAATCATATATCAGATTAGTCCAATATTACCTAGTGACAGTCTGGGATGTGCATACTATCACCCTGATGTGAAATGAGTCTGGCTAAGCTGGAGGTTTCAATGTTAGAGCAGCCTGAATAAGAGATACAATATGCCTTTAACTAGAAGCCAGAATATAGCCGAAATATAGATTTAATTGGACATTTAAGTCATTAATTTTAAAATCCTATATCAGATTAGTCCAATATTAGACAGTGACAGTCTGGGATGTGTATACTATCGCCCTGATGTGAAATGAGTCTGGCTAAACAGGAGGTTTCGATGTTAGAGCAGCCTGAAAAAGAGTTACAATATGGCTTTAATTATCAGCCTGAAAAAGAGTTGAAATATAGCTTTAAGTGGACATTTAAGCCTTTTATTTTAAAATCCAATATCAGAACATTCCAATATTACCCAGTGACAGTCTGGGATGTGTATACTATCACCCTGATGTGAAATGAGTCTGGCTAAACAGGAGGTTTCGATGTTAGAGCAGCCTGAAAAAGAGTTACAATATGGCTTTAATTAGCAGCCTGAAAAAGAGTTGAAATATAGCTTTATGTGGATTTTTAAACCTTTAATTTTTAAATCCTATATCAGAATAGTCCAATATTACCCAGTGACAGACTGGGATGTGCATACTATCATCCTGACGTGAAATGAGTCTGGCTAAGCAGGAGGTTTCAATGTTAGAGCAGCCTGAAAAAGAGATACAATATGTCTTTAATTAGAAGCCAGAATATAGCCGAAATATTGATTTAATTGGACATTTAAGACTTTAATTTTAAAATCCTATATCAGAATAGTCCAATATTACCGAGTGACAGTCTGGGATGTGTATACTATCACCCTGATGTGAAATGAGTCTGGCTAAACAGGAGGTTTCGATGTTAGAGCAGCCTGAAAAAGAGTTACAATATGGCTTTAATTATCAGCCTGAAAAAGAGTTGAAATATAGCTTTATGTGGACATTTAAACCTTTAATTTTTAAATCCTATATCAGAATAGTCCAATATTACCCAGTGACAGTCGGGGATGTGTATACTATCACCATGACGTGAAATGAGTCTGGCTAAACAGGTGGTTTCGTTTATAGAGCAGCCTGAAAAAGCGTTACTATATGGCTTTAATTAGCAGCCTGAAAAAGAGTTGAAATATAGCTTTAAGTGGACATTTAAACCTTTCATTTTTAAATCCTATATAAGAATAGTCCAATATTACCCAGTGACAGTCTGGGATGTGTATACTATCATCCTGATGTGAAATGAGTCTGGCTAAACAGGAGGTTTCGATGTTAGAGCAGCCTGAAAAAGAGTTACAATATGGCTTTAATTATCAGCCTGAAAAAGAGTTGAAATATAGCTTTGAGTGGACATTTAAGCCTTTTATTTTAAAATCCAATATCAGAATATTCCAATATTACCCAGTGACAGTCTGGCATGTGTATACTATCACCCTGATGTGAAATGAGTCTGGCTAAACAGGAGGTTCCGATGTTAGAGCAGCCTGAAAAAGAGATACAATATGCCTTTAATTAGAAGCCAGAATATAGCAGAAATATAGATTTAATTGGACCTTTAAGCCATTTCATTTTAAAAATCATATATCAGATTAGTCCAATATTACCTAGTGACAATCTGGGATGTGCATACTATCACCCTGACGTGAAATGAGTCTGGCTAAGCTGGAGGTTTCAATGTTAGAGCAGCCTGAATAAGAGATACAATATGCCTTTAACTAGAATCCAGAATATAGCCGAAATATAGATTTAATTGGACATTTAAGTCATTAATTTTAAAATCCTATATCAGATTAGTCCAATATTAGACAGTGACAGTCTGGGATGTGTATACTATCGCCCTGATGTGAAATGAGTATGGCTAAACAGGAGGTTTCGATGTTAGAGCAGCCTGAAAAAGAGTTACAATATGGCTTTAATTATCAGCCTGAAAAAGAGTTGAAATATAGCTTTAAGTGGACATTTAAGCCTTTTATTTTAAAATCCAATATCAGAACATTCCAATATTACCCAGTGACAGTCTGGGATGTGTATACTATCACCCTGATGTGAAATGAGTCTGGCTAAACAGGAGGTTTCGATGTTAGAGCAGCCTGAAAAAGAGTTACAATATGGCTTTAATTAGCAGCCTGAAAAAGAGTTGAAATATAGCTTTATGTGGATTTTTAAACCTTTAATTTTTAAATCCTATATCAGAATAGTCCAATATTACCCAGTGACAGACTGGGATGTGCATACTATCACCCTGACGTGAAATGAGTCTGGCTAAGCAGGAGGTTTCAATGTTAGAGCAGCCTGAAAAAGAGATACAATATGTCTTTAATTAGAAGCCAGAATATAGCCGAAATATTGATTTAATTGGACATTTAAGACTTTAATTTTAAAATCCTATATCAGAATAGTCCAATATTACCTAGTGACAGTCTGGGATGTGTATACTATCACCCTGATGTGAAATGAGTCTGGCTAAACAGGAGGTTTCGATGTTAGAGCAGCCTGAAAAAGAGTTACAATATGGCTTTAATTATCAGCCTGAAAAAGAGTTGAAATATAGCTTTAAGTGGACATTTAAGCCTTTTATTTTAAAATCCAATATCAGAACATTCCAATATTACCCAGTGACAGTCTGGGATGTGTATACTATCACCCTGATGTGAAATGAGTCTGGCTAAACAGGAGGTTTCGATGTTAGAGCAGCCTGAAAAAGAGTTACAATATGGCTTTAATTATCAGCCTGAAAAAGAGTTGAAATATATAGCTTTATGTGGATTTTTAAACCTTTAATTTTTAAATCCTATATCAGAACAGTCCAATATTACGCAGTGACAGTCGGGGATGTGTATACTATCACCATGACGTGAAATGAGTCTGGCTAAACAGTAGGTTTCGTTTATAGAGCAGCCTGAAAAAGTGTTACAATATGGCTTTAATTAGCAGCCGGAAAATGAGTTGAAATATTGCTTTAATTGGTCATTTAAGTCTTTAATTTTAAAATCCTGTATCAAAATAGTCCAATATTACCCAGTGACAGACTGGGATGTGTATACTATCACCCTGACGTGAAATGAGTCTGGTTAAACAGGAGGTTTCGATGTTAGAGCAGCCTGAAAAAGAGATACAATATGCCTTTAATTAGAAGCCAGAATATAGCAGAAATATAGATTTAATTGGACCTTTAAGCCATTTCATTTTAAAAATCATATATCAGATTAGTCCAATATTACCTAGTGACAGTCTAGGACGTGCATACTATCACCCTGACGTGAAATGAGTCTGGCTAAACAGTAGGTTTCGTTTATAGAGCAGCCTGAAAAAGTGTTACAATATGGCTTTAATTAGCAGCCTGAAAATGAGTTGAAATGTTGCTTTAATTGGTCATTTAAGTCTTTAATTTTAAAATCCTATATCAGAATAGTCCAATATTACCCAGTGACAGACTGGGATGTGTATACTATCACCCTGACGTGAAATGAGTCTGGCTAAACAGGAGGTTTCGATGTTAGAGCAGCCTGAAAAAGAGATACAATATGCCTTTAATTAGAAGCCAGAATATAGCAGAAATATAGATTTAATTGGACCTTTAAGCCATTTCATTTTAAAAATCATATATCAGATTAGTCCAATATTACCTAGTGACAGTCTGGGATGTGCATACTATCACCCTGACATGAAATGAGTCTGGCTAAGCAGGAGGTTTCAATGTTAGAGCAGCCTGAAAAAGAGATACAATATGCCTTTTACGAGAAGCCAGAATATAGCCGAAATATAGATTTACTTGGACATTTAAGCCATTAATTTTAAAATCCTATATCAGAATAGTCCAATATTATCCAGTGACAGTCTGCGATGTGTATACTATCACCCTGATGTGAAATGAGTCTGGCTAAACAGGAGGTTTCGATGCTAGAGCAATTTGAAAAAGAGATACAATATGTCTTTAATTAGAAGCCAGAATATAGCCGAAATATTGATTTAATTGGACATTTAAGACTTTAATTTTAAAATCCTATATCAGAATAGTCCAATATTACCTAGTGACAGTCTGGGATGTGTATACTATCACCCTGATGTGAAATGAGTCTGGCTAAACAGGAGGTTTCGATGTTAGAGCAGCCTGAAAAAGAGTTACAATATGGCTTTAATTATCAGCCTGAAAAAGAGTTGAAATATAGCTTTAAGTGGACATTTAAGCCTTTTATTTTAAAATCCAATATCAGAACATTCCAATATTACCCAGTGACAGTCTGGGATGTGTATACTATCACCCTGATGTGAAATGAGTCTGGCTAAACAGGAGGTTTCGATGTTAGAGCAGCCTGAAAAAGAGTTACAATATGGCTTTAATTATCAGCCTGAAAAAGAGTTGAAATATATAGCTTTATGTGGATTTTTAAACCTTTAATTTTTAAATCCTATATCAGAACAGTCCAATATTACGCAGTGACAGTCGGGGATGTGTATACTATCACCATGACGTGAAATGAGTCTGGCTAAACAGGTTGTTTCGTTTATAGAGCAGCCTGAAAAAGCGTTACTATATGGCTTTAATTAGCAGCCTGAAAAAGAGTTGAAATATCGCTTTAAGTGGACATTTAAACCTTTCATTTTTAAATCCTATATAAGAATAGTCCAATATTACCCAGTGACAGTCTGGTATGTGTATACTATCACCCTGATGTGAAATGAGTCTGGCTAAACAGGAGGTTTCGTTTATAAAGCAGCCTGAAAAAGAGTTACAATTTGGCGTCTATTAGCAGCCTGAAAATGAGTTGAAATATTGCTTTAATTGGAAATTTAAGCCCTTAATTTTAAAATCCTATATCAGAATAGTCCAACATTACCCAGTGACAGTCTGGGAAGTGTATACTATCACCCTGATGTGAAATGAGTCTGGCTAAACAGGAGGTTTCGATGTTAGAGCAGCCTGAAAAACAGTTACAATATGGCTTTAAATAGCAGCCTGAAAAAGAGTTGAAATATAGCTTTATGTGGACATTTAAACCTTTAATTTTTAAATCCTATATCAGAATAGTCCATTATTACCCAGTGACAGTCGGGGATGTGTATACTATCACCATGACGTGAAATGAGTCTGGCTAAACAGGTGGTTTCGTTTATAGAGCAGCCTGAAAAAGCGTTACTATATGGCTTTAATTAGCAGCCTGAAAAAGAGTTGAAATATAGCTTTATGTGGACATTTAAACCTTTAATTTTTAAATCCTATATCAGAATAGTCCATTATTACCCAGTGACAGTCTGGGATGTGTATACTATCACCCTGATGTGAAATGAGTCTGGCTAAACAGGAGGTTTCGATGTTAGAGCAGCCTGAAAAAGAGTTACAATATGGCTTTAATTATCAGCCTGAAAAAGAGTTGAAATATAGCTTTAAGTGGACATTTAAGCCTTTTATTTTAAAATCCAATATCAGAATATTCCAATATTACCCAGTGACAGTCTGGGATGTGTATACTATCACCCTGATGTGAAATGAGTCTGGCTAAACAGGAGGTTCCGATGTTAGAGCAGCCTGAAAAAGAGATACAATATGCCTTTAATTAGAAGCCAGAATATAGCAGAAATATAGATTTAATTGGACCTTTAAGCCATTTCATTTTAAAAATCATATATCAGATTAGTCCAATATTACCTAGTGACAGTCTGTGATGTGCATACTATCACCCTGACGTGAAATGAGTCTGGCTAAGCTGGAGGTTTCAATGTTAGAGCAGCCTGAATAAGAGATACAATATGCCTTTAACTAGAAGCCAGAATATAGCCGAAATATAGATTTAATTGGACATTTAAGCCATTAATTTTAAAATCCTATATCAGATTAGTCCAATATTACCCAGTGACAGTCTGGGATGTGTATACTATCGCCCTGATGTGAAATGAGTCTGGCTAAACAGGAGGTTTCGATGTTAGAGCAGCCTGAAAAAGAGATACAATATGCCTTTAACTAGAAGCCAGAATATAGCCGAAATATAGATTTACTTGGACATTTAAGCCATTAATTTTAAAATCCTTTATCAGAATAGTCCAATATTATCCAGTGACAGTCTGCGATGTGTATACTATCACCCTGACGTGAAATGAGTCTGGCTAAACAGGAGGTTTCGATGCTAGAGCAATTTGAAAAAGAGATACAATATGTCCTTAATTAGAAGCCAGAATATAGCCGAAATATTGATTTAATTGGACATTTAAGACTTTAATTTTAAAATCCTATATCAGAATAGTCCAATATTACCTAGTGACAGTCTGGGATGTGTATACTATCACCCTGATGTGAAATGAGTCTGGCTAAACAGGAGGTTTCGATGTTAGAGCAGCCTGAAAAAGAGTTACAATATGGCTTTAATTATCAGCCTGAAAAAGAGTTGAAATATAGCTTTAAGTGGACATTTAAGCCTTTTATTTTAAAATCCAATATCAGAATACTCCAATATTACCCAGTGACAGTCTGGGATGTGTATACTATCACCCTGATGTGAAATGAGTCTGGCTAAACAGGAGGTTTCGATGTTAGAGCAGCCTGAAAAAGAGTTACAATATGGCTTTAATTATCAGCCTGAAAAAGAGTTGAAATATAGCTTTATGTGGATTTTTAAACCTTTAATTTTTAAATCCTATATCAGAACAGTCCAATATTACCCAGTGACAGTCGGGGATGTGTATACTATCACCATGACGTGAAATGAGTCTGGCTAAACAGGTTGTTTCGTTTATAAAGCAGCCTGAAAAAGAGTTACAATATGGCGTCTATTAGCAGCCTGAAAATGAGTTGAAATATTGCTTTAATTGGAAATTTAAGCCCTTAATTTTAAAATCCTATATAAGCATAGTCCAACATTACCCAGTGACAGTCTGGGAAGTGTATACTATCACCCTGATTTGAAATGAGTCTGGCTAAACAGGAGGTTTCGATGTTAGAGCAGCCTGAAAAAGAGTTACAATATGGCTTTAATTAGCAGTCTGAAAAAGAGTTGAAATATAGCTTTATGTGGACATTTAAACCTTTAATTTTTAAATGTAATATCAGAATAGTCCAATATTACCCAGTGACAGTCGGGGATGTGTATACTATCACCATGATGTGAAATGAGTCTGGCTAAACAGGTGGTTTCGTTTATAGAGCAGCCTGAAAAAGTTACAAATATGGCTTTAATTATCAGCCTGAAAAAGAGTTGAAATATAGCTTTAAGTGGACATTTAAGCCTTTTATTTTAAAATCCAATATCAGAATATTCCAATATTACCCAGTGACAGTCTGGGATGTGTATACTATCACCCTGATGTGAAATGAGTCTGGCTAAACAGGAGGTTTCGATGTTAGAGCAGCCTGAAAAAGAGTTACAATATGGCTTTAATTAGCAGCCTGAAAAAGAGTTGAAATATAGCTTTCTGTGGATTTTTAAACCTTTAATTTTTAAATCCTATATCAGAACAGTCCAATATTACCCAGTGACAGTCGGGGATGTGTATACTATCACCATGATGTGAAATGAGTCTGGCTAAACAGGTTGTTTCGTTTATAGAGCAGCCTGAAAAAGCGTTACTATATGGATTTAATTAGCAGCCTGAAAAATAGTTGAAATATAGCTTTAAGTGGACATTTAAACCTTTCTTTTTTAAATCCTATATAAGAATAGTGCAATATTACCCAGTGACAGTCTGGGATGTGTATACTATCACCCTGATGTGAAATGAGTCTGGCTAAACAGGATGTTTCATTTATAAAGCAGCCTGAAAAAGAGTTACAATATGGCGTCTATTAGCAGCCTGCAAATGAGTTGAAATATTGCTTTAATTGGACATTTAAGCCTTTTATTTTAAAATCCAATATCAGAATATTCCAATATTACCCAGTGACAGTCTGGGATGTGTATACTATCACCCTGATGTGAAATGAGTCTGGCTAAACAGGAGGTTTCGATGTTAGAGCAGCCTGAAAAAGAGTTACAATATGGCTTTAATTAGCAGCCTGAAAAAGAGTTGAAATATAGCTTTATGTGGATTTTTAAACCTTTAATTTTTAAATCCTATATCAGAACAGTCCAATATTACCCAGTGACAGTCGGGGATGTGTATACTATCACCATGACGTGAAATGAGTCTGGCTAAACAGGTGGTTTCGTTTATAGAGCAGCCTGAAAAAGCCTTACTATATGGCTTTAATTAGCAGCCTGAAAAAGAGTTGAAATATACCTTTAAGTGGACATTTAAACCTTTCATTTTTAAATCCTATATTAAGAATAGTCCAATATTACCCAGTGACAGTCTGGGATGTGTATACTATCACCCTGATGTGAAATGAGTCTGGCTAAACAGGAGGTTTCAATGTTAGAGCAGCCTAACATTGAAACTACAATGGGATGTGTATACTATCAACCTGATGTGAAATGAGTCTGGCTAAACAGGAGGTTTCGATGTTAGAGCAGCCTGAAAAAGAGTTACAATATGTCTTTAATTAGAAGCCAGAATATAGCCGAAATATAGATTTAATTGGACATTTAAGACTTTAATTTTAAAATCCTATATCAGAATAGTCCAATATTACCTAGTGACAGTCTGGGATGTGTATACTATCACCCTGATGTGAAATGAGTCTGGCTAAAAAGGAGGTTTCGATGTTAGAGCAGCCTGAAAAAGAGTTACAATATGGCTTTAATTAGCAGCCTGAAAATGAGTTGAAATATAGCTTTATGTGGACATTTAAACCTTTAATTTTTAAATCCTATATCAGAATAGTCCAATATTACCCAGTGACAGTCGGGGATGTGTATACTATCACCATGAGGTGAAATGAGTCTGGCTAAACAGGTGGTTTCGTTTATAGAGCAGCCTGAAAAAGTGTTACAATATGGCTTTAATTAGCAGCCTGGAAATGAGTTGAAATATTGCTTTAATTGGACATTTAAGTCTTTTATTTTTAAATCCTATATCAGAATAGTCCAATATTACCCAGTGACATTCTGCGATGTGTATACTATGACCCTGACTTGAAATGAGTCTGGCTAAACAGGAGGTTTCGATGTTCGAGCAGCCTGAAAAAGAGATACAATATGTATTTAATTAGAAGAGAGAATATAGCCAAAATATAGATTTAATTGGACATTTAAGACTTTAATTTTAAAATCCTGTATCAGAATGGTCCGATATTACCCAGTGAAAGTCTGGGATGTGTATACTATCACCCTGAGGCGATATGCGTCTGGGTAAACAGGAGGTTTCGATGTAAGAGCAGCCTGAAAAAGAGTTACAATATGGCTTTAATTAGCAGCCTGAAAATGAGTTGAAATATTATTTTAATTGGACATTTAATCCCTTAATTTTAAAATCCTATATCAGAATAGTCCAATATTACCTAGTGACAGTCTGGGATGTGTATACTATCACCCTGATGTGAAATGAGTCTGGCTAAACAGGAGGTTTCGATGTTAGAGCAGCCTGAAAAAGAGTTACAATATGGCTTTAATTATCAGCCTGAAAAAGAGTTGAAATATAGCTTTAAGAGGACATTTAAGCCTTTTATTTTAAAATCCAATATCAGAATATTCCAATATTACCCAGTGACAGTCTGGGATGTGTATACTATCACCCTGATGTGAAATGAGTCTGGCTAAACAGGAGGTTTCGATGTTAGAGCAGCCTGAAAAAGAGTTACAATATGGCTTTAATTAGCAGCCTGAAAAAGAGTTGAAATATAGCTTTATGTGGATTTTTAAACCTTTAATTTTTAAATCCTATATCAGAACAGTCCAATATTAGCCAGTGACAGTCGGGGATGTGTATACTATCACCATGACGTGAAATGAGTCTGGCTAAACAGGTTGTTTCGTTTATAAAGCAGCCTGAAAAAGAGTGACAATATGGCGTCTATTAGCAGCCTGAAAATGAGTTGAAATATTGCTTTAATTGGAAATTTAAGCCCTTAATTTTAAAATCCTATATAAGCATAGTCCAACATTACCCAGTGACAGTCTGGGAAGTGTATACTATCACCATGACGTGAAATGAGTCTGGCTAAACTTTAGGTTTCGTTTATAGAGCAGCCTGAAAAAGTGTTACAATATGGCTTTAATTAGCAGCCTGAAAATGAGTTGAAATATTGCTTTAATTGGTCATTTAAGTCTTTAATTTTAAAATCCTGTATCAGAATAGTCCAATATTACCTAGTGACAGTCTGGGATGTGCATACTATCACCCTGACGTGAAATGAGTCTGGCTAAGCAGGAGGTTTCAATGTTAGAGCAGCCTGAAAAAGAGATACAATATGCCTTTTACGAGAAGCCCGAATATAGCCGAAATATAGATTTACTTGGACATTTAAGCCATTAATTTTAAAATCCTATATCAGAATAGTCCAATATTATCCAGTGACAGTCTGCGATGTATATACTATCACCCTGATGTGAAATGAGTCTGGCTAATCAGGAGGTTTCGATGCTAGAGCAATTTGAAAAAGAGATACAATATGTCTTTAATTAGAAGCCAGAATATAGCCGAAATATTGATTTAATTGGACATTTAAGACTTTAATTTTAAAATCCTATATCAGAATAGTCCAATATTACCTAGTGACAGTCTGGGATGTGTATACTATCACCCTGATGTGAAATGAGTCTGGCTAAACAGGAGGTTTCGATGTTAGAGCAGCCTGAAAAAGAGTTACAATATGGCTTTAATTATCAGCCTGAAAAAGAGTTGAAATATAGCTTTAAGTGGACATTTAAGCCTTTTATTTTAAAATCCAATATCAGAACATTCCAATATTACCCAGTGACAGTCTGGGATGTGTATACTATCACCCTGATGTGAAATGAGTCTGGCTAAACAGGAGGTTTCGATGTTAGAGCAGCCTGAAAAAGAGTTACAATATGGCTTTAATTATCAGCCTGAAAAAGAGTTGAAATATATAGCTTTATGTGGATTTTTAAACCTTTAATTTTTAAATCCTATATCAGAACAGTCCAATATTACGCAGTGACAGTCGGGGATGTGTATACTATCACCATGACGTGAAATGAGTCTGGCTAAACAGTAGGTTTCGTTTATAGAGCAGCCTGAAAAAGTGTTACAATATGGCTTTAATTAGCAGCCTGAAAATGAGTTGAAATATTGCTTTAATTGGTCATTTAAGTCTTTAATTTAAAATCCTGTATCAGAATAGTCCAATATTACCCAGTGACAGACTGGGATGTGTATACTATCACCCTGACGTGAAATGAGTCTGGCTAAACAGGAGGTTTCGATGTTAGAGCAGCCTGAAAAAGAGATACAATATGCCTTTAATTAGAAGCCAGAATATAGCAGAAATATAGATTTAATTGGACCTTTAAGCCATTTCATTTTAAAAATCATATATCAGATTAGTCCAATATTACCTAGTGACAGTCTGGGATGTGCATACTATCACCCTGACATGAAATGAGTCTGGCTAAGCAGGAGGTTTCAGTGTTAGAGCAGCCTGAAAAAGAGATACAATATGCCTTTTACGAGAAGCCAGAATATAGCCGAAATATAGATTTACTTGGACATTTAAGCCATTAATTTTAAAATCCTATATCAGAATAGTCCAATATTATCCAGTGACAGTCTGCGATGTGTATACTATCACCCTGATGTGAAATGAGTCTGGCTAAACAGGAGGTTTCGATGCTAGAGCAATTTGAAAAAGAGATACAATATGTCTTTAATTAGAAGCCAGAATATAGCCGAAATATTGATTTATTTGGACATTTAAGACTTTAATCTTAAAATCCTATATCAGAATAGTCCAATATTACCTAGTGACAGTCTGGGATGTGTATACTATCACCCTGATGTGAAATGAGTCTGGCTAAACAGGAGGTTTCGATGTTAGAGCAGCCTGAAAAAGAGTTACAATATGGCTTTAATTATCAGCCTGAAAAAGAGTTGAAATATATAGCTTTATGTGGATTTTTAAACCTTTAATTTTTAAATCCTATATCAGAACAGTCCAATATTACGCAGTGACAGTCGGGGATGTGTATACTATCACCATGACGTGAAATGAGTCTGGCTAAACAGGTTGTTTCGTTTATAGAGCAGCCTGAAAAAGCGTTACTATATGGCTTTAATTAGCAGCCTGAAAAAGAGTTGAAATATCGCTTTAAGTGGACATTTAAACCTTTCATTTTTAAATCCTATATAAGAATAGTCCAATATTACCCAGTGACAGTCTGGTATGTGTATACTATCACCCTGATGTGAAATGAGTCTGGCTAAACAGGAGGTTTCGTTTATAAAGCAGCCTGAAAAAGAGTTACAATTTGGCGTCTATTAGCAGCCTGAAAATGATTTGAAATATTGCTTTAATTGGAAATTTAAGCCCTTAATTTTAAAATCCTATATCAGAATAGTCCAACATTACCCAGTGACAGTCTGGGAAGTGTATACTATCACCCTGATGTGAAATGAGTCTGGCTAAACAGGAGGTTTCGATGTTAGAGCAGCCTGAAAAAGAGTTACAATATGGCTTTAAATAGCAGCCTGAAAAAGAGTTGAAATATAGCTTTATGTGGACATTTAAACCTTTAATTTTTAAATACTATATCAGAATAGTCCAATATTACCCAGTGACAGTCGGGGATGTGTATACTATCACCATGACGTGAAATGAGTCTGGCTAAACAGGTGGTTTCGTTTATAGAGCAGCCTGAAAAAGCCTTACTATATGGCTTTAATTAGCAGCCTGAAAAAGAGTTGAAATATAGCTTTAAGTGGACATTTAAACCTTTCATTTTTAAATCCTATATAAGAATAGTCCAATATTACCCAGTGACAGTCTGGGATGTGTATACTATCACCCTGATGTGAAATGAGTCTGGCTAAACAGGAGGTTTCGATGTTAGAGCAGCCTGAAAAAGAGTTACAATATGGCTTTAATTATCAGCCTGAAAAAGAGTTGAAATATAGCTTTGAGTGGACATTTAAGCATTTTATTTTAAAATCCAATATCAGAATATTCCAATATTACCCAGTGACAGTCTGGGATGTGTATACTATCACCCTGATGTGAAATGAGTCTGGCTAAACAGGAGGTTCCGATGTTAGAGCAGCCTGAATAAGAGATACAATATGCCTTTTAACTAGAAGCCAGAATATAGCCGAAATATAGATTTAATTGGACATTTAAGCCATTAATTTTAAAATCCTATATCAGATTAGTCCAATATTACCCAGTGACAGTCTGGGATGTGTATACTATCGCCCTGATGTGAAATGAGTCTGGCTAAACAGGAGGTTTCGATGTTAGAGCAGCCTGAAAAAGAGATACAATATGCCTTTAACTAGAAGCCAGAATATAGCCGAAATATAGATTTACTTGGACATTTAAGCCATTAATTTTAAAATCCTTTATCAGAATAGTCCAATATTATCCAGTGACAGTCTGCGATGTGTATACTATCACCCTGATGTGAAATGAGTCTGGCAAAAGAGGAGGTTTCGATGTTAGAGCAGCCTGAAAAAGAGTTACAATATGGCTTTAATTATCAGCCTGAAAAAGAGTTGAAATATAGCTTTAAGTGGACATTTAAGCCTTTTATTTTAAAATCCAATATCAGAATATTCCAATATTACCCAGTGACAGTCTGGGATGTGTATACTATCACCATGATGTGAAATGAGTCTGGCTAAACAGGTTGTTTCGTTTATAGAGCAGCCTGAAAAAGCGTTACTATATGGCTTTAATTAGCAGCCTGAAAAATAGTTGAAATATAGCTTTAAGTGGACATTTAAACCTTTCTTTTTTAAATCCTATATAAGAATAGTGCAATATTACCCAGTGACAGTCTGGGATGTGTATACTATCACCCTGATGTGAAATGAGTCTGGCTAAACAGGAGGTTTCATTTATAAAGCAGCCTGAAAAAGAGTTACAATATGGCGTCTATTAGCAGCCTGCAAATGAGTTGAAATATTGCTTTAATTGGACATTTAAGCCTTTTATTTTAAAATCCAATATCAGAATATTCCAATATTACCCAGTGACAGTCTCGGATGTGTATACTATCACCCTGATGTGAAATGAGTCTGGCTAAACAGGAGGTTTCGATGTTAGAGCAGCCTGAAAAAGAGTTACAATATGGCTTTAATTAGCAGCCTGAAAAAGAGTTGAAATATAGCTTTATGTGGATTTTTAAACCTTTAATTTTTAAATCCTATATCAGAACAGTCCAATATTACCCAGTGACAGTCGGGGATGTGTATACTATCACCCTGATGTGAAATGAGTCTGGCTAAACAGGAGGTTTCAATGTTAGAGCAGCCTAACATTGAAACTACAATGGGATGTGTATACTATCAACCTGATGTGAAATGAGTCTGGCTAAACAGGAGGTTTCGATGTTAGAGCAGCCTGAAAAAGAGTTACAATATGTCTTTAATTAGAAGCCAGAATATAGCCGAAATATAGATTTAATTGGACATTTAAGACTTTAATTTTAAAATCCTATATCAGAATAGTCCAATATTACCTAGTGACAGTCTGGGATGTGTATACTATCACCCTGATGTGAAATGAGTCTGGCTAAAAAGGAGGTTTCGATGTTAGAGCAGCCTGAAAAAGAGTTACAATATGGCTTTAATTAGCAGCCTGAAAAAGAGTTGAAATATAGCTTTATGTGGATTTTTAAACCTTTAATTTTTAAATCCTATATCAGAACAGTCCAATATTACCCAGTGACAGTCGGGGATGTGTATACTATCACCCTGATGTGAAATGAGTCTGGCTAAACAGGAGGTTTCAATGTTAGAGCAGCCTAACATTGAAACTACAATGGGATGTGTATACTATCAACCTGATGTGAAATGAGTCTGGCTAAACAGGAGGTTTCGATGTTAGAGCAGCCTGAAAAAGAGTTACAATATGTCTTTAATTAGAAGCCAGAATATAGCCGAAATATAGATTTAATTGGACATTTAAGACTTTAATTTTAAAATCCTATATCAGAATAGTCCAATATTACCTAGTGACAGTCTGGGATGTGTATACTATCACCCTGATGTGAAATGAGTCTGGCTAAAAAGGAGGTTTCGATGTTAGAGCAGCCTGAAAAAGAGTTACAATATGGCTTTAATTAGCAGCCTGAAAATGAGTTGAAATATAGCTTTATGTGGACATTTAAACCTTTAATTTTTAAATCCTATATCAGAATAGTCCAATATTACCCAGTGACAGTCGGGGATGTGTATACTATCACCATGAGGTGAAATGAGTCTGGCTAAACAGGTGGTTTCGTTTATAGAGCAGCCTGAAAAAGTGTTACAATATGGCTTTAATTAGCAGCCTGAAAATGAGTTGAAATATTATTTTAATTGGACATTTAATCCCTTAATTTTAAAATCCTATATCAGAATAGTCCAATATTAGCCAGTGACAGTCTGGGATGTGTATACTATCACCCTGATGTGAAATGAGTCTGGCTAAACAGGAGGTTTCGTTTATAAAGCAGCCTGAAAAAGAGTTACAATATGGCGTCTATTAGCAGCCTGAAAATGAGTTGAAATATTGCTTTAATTGGAAATTTAAGCCCTTAATTTTAAAATCCTATATCAGAATAGTCCAACATTACCCAGTGACAGTCTGGGAAGTTTATACTATCAAACGGATATGAAATGAGTATGGCTAAACAGGAGGTTTCGATGTTAGAGCAGCCTGAAAAAGAGTTACAATATGTCTTTAATTAGAAGCCAGAATATAGCCGAAATATAGATTTAATTGGACATTTAAGACTTTAATTTTAAAATCCTATATCAGAATAGTCCAATATTACCTAGTGACAGTCTGGGATGTGTATACTATCACCCTGATGTGAAATGAGTCTGGCTAAACAGGAGGTTTCGATGTTAGAGCAGCCTGAAAAAGAGTTACAATATGGCTTTAATTAGCAGCCTGAAAAAGAGTTGAAATATAGCTTTATGTGGACATTTAAACCTTTAATTTTTAAATCCTATATCAGAATAGTCCAATATTACCCAGTGACAGTCTGGGATGTGTATACTATCACCCTGATGTGAAATGAGTATGGCTTAACAGGAGGTTTCGATGTTAGAGCAGCCTGAAAAAGATTTACAATATGTCGTCTATTAGCAGCCTGAAAATGAGTTGAAATATTGCTTTAATTGGACATTTAAGCCTTTTTATTTTTAAATCCTATATCAGAATAGTCCAATATTACCCAGTGACATTCTGCGATGTGTATACTATGACCCTGACGTGAAATGAGTCTGGCTAAACAGGAGGTTTCGATGTTCGAGCAGCCTGAAAAAGAGATACAATATGTCTTTAATTAGTAGCGAGAATATAGCCGAAATATAGATTTAATTGGACATTTAAGACTTTAATTTTAAAATCCTGTATCAGAATGGTCCGATATTACCCAGTGAAAGTCTGGGATGTGTATACTATCACCCTGAGGTGATATGAGTCTGGGTAAACAGGAGGTTTCGATGTTAGAGCAGCCTGAAAAAGAGTTACAATATGGCTTTAATTAGCAGCCTGAAAATGAGTTGAAATATTATTTTAATTGGACATTTAATCCCTTAATTTTAAAATCCTATATCAGAATAGTCCAATATTACCCAGTGACAGTCTGGGATGTGTATAATATCACTCTGAGGTGAAATGAGTCTGGCTAAACACGACGTTTCGATGTTAGAGCAGCCTGAAAAAGCGTTACAATATGCCTTCAATTAGAAGCCAGGATATAGCCGAAATATAGATTTAATTGGACATTTAAGCCATTAATTTTAAAATCCTATATCAGATTAGTCCAATATTACCCAGTGACAGTCTGGGATGTGGATACTATCACCCTGATCTGAAATGAGTATGGCTAAACAGGAGGTTTCGTTTATAGAGCAGCCTGAAAAAGCGTTACAATATGGCTTTAATTAGCAGCCTGAAAATGAGTTGAAATATTGCTTTAATTGGACATTTAAGCCCTTAATTTTTAAATCCTATATCAGAATAGTCCAACATTACCCAGTGACAGTCTGGGAAGTTTATACTATCAAACTGATATGAAATGAGTATGGCTAAACAGGAGGTTTCGATGTTAGAGCAGCCTGAAAAAGAGTTACAATATGTCTTTAATTAGAAGCCAGAATATAGCCGAAATATAGATTTAATTGGACATTTAAGACTTTAATTTTAAAATCCTGAATCAGAATAGTCCAATATTACCCAGTGACAGTCTGGGATGTGTATACTATGACCCTGACGTGAAATGAGTCTGGCTAAACAGGAGGTTTCGATGTTAGAGCAGCCTGAAAAAGAGATACAATATGCCTTCAATTAGAAGCCAGGATATAGCCGAAATATAGATTTAATTGGACATTTAAGCCATTAATTTTAAAATCCTATATCAGATTAGTCCAATATTACCCAGTGACAGTCTGGGATGTGGATACTATCACCCTGATGTGAAATGAGTATGGCTAAACAGGAGGTTTCGTTTATAGTGCAGCCTGAAAAAGCGTTACAATATGGCTTTAATTAGCAGCCTGAACATGAGTTGAAATATTGCTTTAATTGGAAATTTAAGCCGTTAATTTTAAAATCCTATATCAGAATAGTCCAACATTACCCAGTGACAGTCTGGGAAGTGTATACTATCACCCTGATGTGAAATGAGTCTGGCTAAACAGGAGGTTTCGATGTTAGAGCAGCCTGAAAAAGAGTTACAATATGGCTTTAATTAGCAGCCTGAAAAAGAGTTGAAATATAGCTTTATGTGGACATTTAAACCTTTAATTTTTAAATCCTATGTCAGAAGAGTCCAATATTACCCAGTGACAGTCGGGGATGTGGATACTATCACCATGACGTGAAATGAGTCTGGCTAAACAGGTGGTTTTGTTTATAGAGCAGCCTGAAAAAGCATTAATATATGGCTTTAATTAGCAGCCTGAAAATGAGTTGAAATATTATTTTAATTGGACATTTAATCCCTTAATTTTAAAATCATATATCAGAATAGTCCAATATTACCCAGTGACAGTCTGGGATGTGTATAATATCACTCTGAGGTGAAATGAGTCTGGCTAAACACGACGTTTCGATGTTAGAGCAGCCTGAAAAAGCGTTACAATATGGCTTTAATTAGCAGCCTGAAAATGAGTTGAAATATTGCTTTAATTGGACATTTAAACCTTTAATTTTTAAATCCTATATCAGAATACTCCAATATTACCCAGTGACAGTCTGGGATGTGTATACTATGACCCTGACGTGAAATGAGTCTGGCTAAACAGGAGGTTTCGATGTTAGAGCAGCCTGAAAAAGAGATACAATATGCCTTCAATTAGAAGCCAGGATATAGCCGAAATATTGATTTAATTGGACATTTAAGACTTTAATTTTAAAATCCTATATCAGAATACTCCAACATTACCCAGTGACAGTCTGGGAAGTGTATACTATCACCCTGATGTGAAATGAGTCTGGCTAAACAGGAGGTTTCGATGTTAGAGCAGCCTGAAAAAGAGTTACAATATGGCTTTAATTAGCAGCCTGAAAAAGAGTTGAAATATAGCTTTATGTGGACATTTAAACCTTTAATTTTTAAATCCTATGTCAGAATAGTCCAATATTACCCAGTGACAGTCGGGGATGTGTATACTATCACCATGACGTGAAATGAGTCTGGCTAAACAGGTGGTTTCGTTTATAGAGCAGCCTGAAAAAGCGTTAATATATGGCTTTAATTAGCAGCCTGAAAAAGAGTTGAAATATAGCTTTAAGTGGACATTTAAACCTTTCATTTTTAAATCCTATATAAGACTAGTCCAATATTACCCAGTGACAGTCTGGAATGTGTATACTATCACCCTGATGTGAAATGAGTATGGCTAAACAGGAGGTTTCGTTTATAGAGCAGCCTGAAAAAGAGTTACAATATGGCTTTAATTAGAAGCCTGAAAATGAGTTGAAATATTGCTTTAATTTGACATTTAAGCCCTTCATTTTTAAATCCTATAACAGAATAGTCCAATATTACCCAGTGACAGTCTGGGATGTGTATACTATGACCCTGACGTGAAATGAGTCTGGCTAAACAGGAGGCTTCGATGTTAGAGTAGCCTGAAAAAGAGATACAATATGGCTTTAATTAGAAGCCAGTATATAGCCGAAATTTAGATTTAATTGGACATTTAAGACTTTAATTTTAAAATCCTGTATCACAATGGTCCGATATTACCCAGTGAAAGTCGGATGTGTATACTATCACCCTGAGGTGAAATGAGTCTGGCTAAACAGGAGATTTTGTTTATAGAGCAGCCTGAAAAAGCGTTACAATATGGCGTCTATTAGCAGCCTGAAAATGAGTTGAAATATTGCTTTAATTGAAAATTTAAGCCCTTAATTTTAAAATCCTATATCAGAATAGTCCAACATTACCCAGTGACAGTAAGGGAAGTGTATACTATCACCCTGATGTGAAATGAGTCTGGCTAAACAGGAGGTTTCGATGTTAGAGCAGCCTGAAAAAGAGTTACAATATGGCTTTAATTTGCAGCCTGAAAAAGAGTTGAAATATAGCTTTATTTGGACATTTATGCCTTTTATTTTAAAATACAATATCAGAATAGTCCAATATTACCCAGTGACAGTCTGGGATGTGTATACTATCACCCTGACCTGAAATGAATCTGGCTAAACAGGAGGTTTCGATGTTAGAGCAGCCTGAAAAAGAGTTACAATATGGCTTTAATTGGCAGCCTGAAAAAGAGTTGAAATATAGCTTTAAGTGGACATTTAAGCCTTTTATTTTAAAATCCAATATCAGAATATTCCAATATTACCCAGTGACAGTCTGGGATGTGGATACTATCACCCTGATGTGAAATGAGTATGGCTAAACAGGATGTTTCGTTTATAGAGCAGCCTGAAAAGGAGTTACAATATGGCTTTAGTTAGAAGCCTGAAAATGAGTTGAAATATTGCTTTAATTGGACATTTAAGCCCTTCATTTTTAAATCCTATAACAGAATAGTCCAATATTACCCAGTGACAGTCTGGGATGTGTATACTATGACCCTGATGTGAAATGAGTCTGGCTAAACAGGAGGCTTCGATGTTAGAGCAGCCTGATAAAGAGATACAATATGCCTTTAATTAGAAGCCAGAATATAGCAGAAATACAGATTTAATTGGACCTTTAAGCCATTTCATTTTAAAAATCATATATCAGATTAGTCCAATATTACCTAGTGACAGTCTGGGATGTGCATACTATCACCCTGACGTGAAATGAGTCTGGCTAAGCAGGAGGTTTCAATGTTAGAGCAGCCTGAAAAAGAGATACAATATGCATTTAACTAGAAGCCAGAATATAGCCGAAATATAGATTTAATTGGACATTTAAGCCATTAATTTTAAAATCCTATATCAGATTAGTCCAATATTACCCAGTGACAGTCTGGGATGTGTATACTATCACCCTGATGTGAAATGAGTCTGGCTAAACAGGAGGTTTCGATGCTAGAGCAATTTGAAAAAGAGATACAATATGGCTTTAATTAGAAGCCTGAAAATGAGTTGAAATATTGCTTTAATTTGACATTTAAGCCCTTCATTTTTAAATCCTATAACAGAATAGTCCAACATTACCCAGTGACAGTCTGGGAAGTGTATAAAATCACCCTGATGTGAAATGAGTCTGGCTAAACAGGAGGTTTCGATGTTAGAGCAGCCTGAAAAAGAGTTACAATATGGCTTTAATTAGCAGCCTGAAAAAGAGTTGAAATATAGCTTTATGTGGACATTTAAACCTTTAATTTTTAAATCCTATATCAGAATAGTCCAATATTACCCAGTGACAGTCGGGGATGTGTATACTATCACCCTGATGTGAAATGAGTATGGCTAAACAGGAGGTTTCGTTTATAGAGCAGCCTGAAAAAGCATTACAATATGGCTTTAATTAGAAGCCTCAAAATGAGTTGAAATATTGCTTTATTTGGACATTTATGCCTTTTATTTTAAAATACAATATCAGAATAGTCCAATATTACCCAGTGACAGTCTGGGATGTGTATACTATCACCCTGAGGTGAAATGAGTCTGGCTAAACAGGAGGTTTCGATGTTAGAGCAGCCTGAAAAAGAGTTACAATATGTCTTTAATTAGAAGCCAGAATATAGCCGAAATATAGATTTAATTGGACATTTAAGACTTTAATTTTAAAATCCTATATCAGAATAGTCCAATATTACCTAGTGACAGTCTGGGATGTGTATACTATCACCCTGATGTGAAATGAGTCTGGCTAAAAAGGAGGTTTCGATGTTAGAGCAGCCTGAAAAAGAGTTACAATATGGCTTTAATTAGCAGCCTGAAAATGAGTTGAAATATAGCTTTATGTGGACATTTAAACCTTTAATTTTTAAATCCTATATCAGAATAGTCCAATATTACCCAGTGACAGTCGGGGATGTGTATACTATCACCATGAGGTGAAATGAGTCTGGCTAAACAGGTGGTTTCGTTTATAGAGCAGCCTGAAAAAGTGTTACAATATGGCTTTAATTAGCAGCCTGAAAATGAGTTGAAATATTATTTTAATTGGACATTTAATCCCTTAATTTTAAAATCCTATATCAGAATAGTCCAATATTACCCAGTGACAGTCTGGGATGTGTATACTATCACCCTGATGTGAAATGAGTCTGGCTAAACAGGAGGTTTCGTTTATAAAGCAGCCTGAAAAAGAGTTACAATATGGCGTCTATTAGCAGCCTGAAAATGAGTTGAAATATTGCTTTAATTGGAAATTTAAGCCCTTAATTTTAAAATCCTATATCAGAATAGTCCAACATTACCCAGTGACAGTCTGGGAAGTTTATACTATCAAACGGATATGAAATGAGTATGGCTAAACAGGAGGTTTCGATGTTAGAGCAGCCTGAAAAAGAGTTACAATATGTCTTTAATTAGAAGCCAGAATATAGCCGAAATATAGATTTAATTGGACATTTAAGACTTTAATTTTAAAATCCTATATCAGAATAGTCCAATATTACCTAGTGACAGTCTGGGATGTGTATACTATCACCCTGATGTGAAATGAGTCTGGCTAAACAGGAGGTTTCGATGTTAGAGCAGCCTGAAAAAGAGTTACAATATGGCTTTAATTAGCAGCCTGAAAAAGAGTTGAAATATAGCTTTATGTGGACATTTAAACCTTTAATTTTTAAATCCTATATCAGAATAGTCCAATATTACCCAGTGACAGTCTGGGATGTGTATACTATCACCCTGATGTGAAATGAGTATGGCTTAACAGGAGGTTTCGATGTTAGAGCAGCCTGAAAAAGATTTACAATATGTCGTCTATTAGCAGCCTGAAAATGAGTTGAAATATTGCTTTAATTGGACATTTAAGCCTTTTTATTTTTAAATCCTATATCAGAATAGTCCAATATTACCCAGTGACATTCTGCGATGTGTATACTATGACCCTGACGTGAAATGAGTCTGGCTAAACAGGAGGTTTCGATGTTCGAGCAGCCTGAAAAAGAGATACAATATGTCTTTAATTAGTAGCGAGAATATAGCCGAAATATAGATTTAATTGGACATTTAAGACTTTAATTTTAAAATCCTGTATCAGAATGGTCCGATATTACCCAGTGAAAGTCTGGGATGTGTATACTATCACCCTGAGGTGATATGAGTCTGGGTAAACAGGAGGTTTCGATGTTAGAGCAGCCTGAAAAAGAGTTACAATATGGCTTTAATTAGCAGCCTGAAAATGAGTTGAAATATTATTTTAATTGGACATTTAATCCCTTAATTTTAAAATCCTATATCAGAATAGTCCAATATTACCCAGTGACAGTCTGGGATGTGTATAATATCACTCTGAGGTGAAATGAGTCTGGCTAAACACGACGTTTCGATGTTAGAGCAGCCTGAAAAAGCGTTACAATATGGCTTTAATTAGCAGCCTGAAAATGAGTTGAAATATTGCTTTAATTGGACATTTAAACCTTTAATTTTTAAATCCTATATCAGAATAGTCCAATATTACCCAGTGACAGTCTGGGATGTGTACAATATGACCCTGACTTGAAATGAGTCTGGCTAAACAGGAGGTTTCGATGTTAGAGCAGCCTGAAAAAGAGATACAATATGCCTTCAATTAGAAGCCAGGATATAGCCGAAATATAGATTTAATTGGACATTTAAGCCATTAATTTTAAAATCCTATATCAGATTAGTCCAATATTACCCAGTGACAGTCTGGGATGTGGATACTATCACCCTGATCTGAAATGAGTATGGCTAAACAGGAGGTTTCGTTTATAGAGCAGCCTGAAAAAGCGTTACAATATGGCTTTAATTAGCAGCCTGAAAATGAGTTGAAATATTGCTTTAATTGGACATTTAAGCCCTTAATTTTTAAATCCTATATCAGAATAGTCCAACATTACCCAGTGACAGTCTGGGAAGTTTATACTATCAAACTGATATGAAATGAGTATGGCTAAAAAGGAGGTTTCGATGTTAGAGCAGCCTGAAAAAGAGTTACAATATGTCTTTAATTAGAAGCCAGAATATAGCCGAAATATAGATTTAATTGGACATTTAAGACTTTAATTTTAAAATCCTGAATCAGAATAGTCCAATATTACCCAGTGACAGTCTGGGATGTGTATACTATGACCCTGACGTGAAATGAGTCTGGCTAAACAGGAGGTTTCGATGTTAGAGCAGCCTGAAAAAGAGTTACAATATGGCTTTAATTAGCAGCCTGAAAAAGAGTTGAAATATAGCTTTATGTGGACATTTAAACCTTTAATTTTTAAATCCTATATCAGAATAGTCCAATATTACCCAGTGACAGTCTGGGATGTGTATACTATCACCCTGATGTGAAATGAGTATGGCTTAACAGGAGGTTTCGATGTTAGAGCAGCCTGAAAAAGATTTACAATATGTCGTCTATTAGCAGCCTGAAAATGAGTTGAAATATTGCTTTAATTGGACATTTAAGCCTTTTTATTTTTAAATCCTATATCAGAATAGTCCAATATTACCCAGTGACATTCTGCGATGTGTATACTATGACCCTGACGTGAAATGAGTCTGGCTAAACAGGAGGTTTCGATGTTCGAGCAGCCTGAAAAAGAGATACAATATGTCTTTAATTAGTAGCGAGAATATAGCCGAAATATAGATTTAATTGGACATTTAAGACTTTAATTTTAAAATCCTGTATCAGAATGGTCCGATATTACCCAGTGAAAGTCTGGGATGTGTATACTATCACCCTGAGGTGATATGAGTCTGGGTAAACAGGAGGTTTCGATGTTAGAGCAGCCTGAAAAAGAGTTACAATATGGCTTTAATTAGCAGCCTGAAAATGAGTTGAAATATTATTTTAATTGGACATTTAATCCCTTAATTTTAAAATCCTATATCAGAATAGTCCAATATTACCCAGTGACAGTCTGGGATGTGTATAATATCACTCTGAGGTGAAATGAGTCTGGCTAAACACGACGTTTCGATGTTAGAGCAGCCTGAAAAAGCGTTACAATATGGCTTTAATTAGCAGCCTGAAAATGAGTTGAAATATTGCTTTAATTGGACATTTAAACCTTTAATTTTTAAATCCTATATCAGAATAGTCCAATATTACCCAGTGACAGTCTGGGATGTGTACAATATGACCCTGACTTGAAATGAGTCTGGCTAAACAGGAGGTTTCGATGTTAGAGCAGCCTGAAAAAGAGATACAATATGCCTTCAATTAGAAGCCAGGATATAGCCGAAATATAGATTTAATTGGACATTTAAGCCATTAATTTTAAAATCCTATATCAGATTAGTCCAATATTACCCAGTGACAGTCTGGGATGTGGATACTATCACCCTGATCTGAAATGAGTATGGCTAAACAGGAGGTTTCGTTTATAGAGCAGCCTGAAAAAGCGTTACAATATGGCTTTAATTAGCAGCCTGAAAATGAGTTGAAATATTGCTTTAATTGGACATTTAAGCCCTTAATTTTTAAATCCTATATCAGAATAGTCCAACATTACCCAGTGACAGTCTGGGAAGTTTATACTATCAAACTGATATGAAATGAGTATGGCTAAACAGGAGGTTTCGATGTTAGAGCAGCCTGAAAAAGAGTTACAATATGTCTTTAATTAGAAGCCAGAATATAGCCGAAATATAGATTTAATTGGACATTTAAGACTTTAATTTTAAAATCCTGAATCAGAATAGTCCAATATTACCCAGTGACAGTCTGGGATGTGTATACTATGACCCTGACGTGAAATGAGTCTGGCTAAACAGGAGGTTTCGATGTTAGAGCAGCCTGAAAAAGAGATACAATATGCCTTCAATTAGAAGCCAGGATATAGCCGAAATATAGATTTAATTGGACATTTAAGCCATTAATTTTAAAATCCTATATCAGATTAGTCCAATATTACCCAGTGACAGTCTGGGATGTGGATACTATCACCCTGATGTGAAATGAGTATGGCTAAACAGGAGGTTTCGTTTATAGTGCAGCCTGAAAAAGCGTTACAATATGGCTTTAATTAGCAGCCTGAACATGAGTTGAAATATTGCTTTAATTGGAAATTTAAGCCGTTAATTTTAAAATCCTATATCAGAATAGTCCAACATTACCCAGTGACAGTCTGGGAAGTGTATACTATCACCCTGATGTGAAATGAGTCTGGCTAAACAGGTGGTTTCGTTTATAGAGCAGCCTGAAAAAGCGTTAATATATGGCTTTAATTAGCAGCCTGAAAATGAGTTGAAATATTATTTTAATTGGACATTTAATCCCTTAATTTTAAAATCCTATATCAGAATAGTCCAATATTACCCAGTGACAGTCTGGGATGTGTATACTATGACCCTGACGTGAAATGAGTCTGGCTAAACAGGAGGTTTCGATGTTAGAGCAGCCTGAAAAAGAGATACAATATGCCTTCAATTAGAAGCCAGGATATAGCCGAAATATAGATTTAATTGGACATTTAAGCCATTAATTTTAAAATCTATATCAGATTAGTCCAATATTACCCAGTGACAGTCTGGGATGTGGATACTATCACCCTGATGTGAAATGAGTATGGCTAAACAGGAGGTTTCGTTTATAGAGCAGCCTGAAAAAGCATTACAATATGGCTTTAATTAGCAGCCTGAAAATGAATTGAAATATTGCTTTAATTGGACATTTAAGCCCTTAATTTTTAAATCCTATATCAGAATAGTCCAACATTACCCAGTGACAGTCTGGGAAGTGTATACCATCACCCTGATGTGAAATGAGTCTGGCTAAACAGGAGGTTTCGATGTTAGAGCAGCCTGAAAAAGAGTTACAATATGGCTTTAATTAGCAGCCTGAAAAATAGTTGAAATATAGCTTTATGTGGACATTTAAACCTTTAATTTTTAAATCCTATGTCAGAATAGTCCAATATTACCCAGTGACAGTCGGGGATGTGTATACTATCACCATGACGTGAAATGAGTCTGGCTAAACAGGTGGTTTCGTTTATAGAGCAGCCTGAAAAAGCGTTAATATATGGCTTTAATTAGCAGCCTGAAAAAGAGTTGAAATATAGCTTTAAGTGGACATTTAAACCTTTCATTTTTAAATCCTATATAAGACTAGTCCAATATTACCCAGTGACAGTCTGGAATGTGTATACTATCACCCTGATGTGAAATGAGTATGGCTAAACAGGAGGTTTCGTTTATAGAGCAGCCTGAAAAAGAGTTACAATATGGCTTTAATTAGAAGCCTGAAAATGAGTTGAAATATTGCTTTAATTTGACATTTAAGCCCTTCATTTTTAAATCCTATAACAGAATAGTCCAATATTACCCAGTGACAGTCTGGGATGTGTATACTATGACCCTGACGTGAAATGAGTCTGGCTAAACAGGAGGCTTCGATGTTAGAGTAGCCTGAAAAAGAGATACAATATGGCTTTAATTAGAAGCCAGTATATAGCCGAAATTTAGATTTAATTGGACATTTAAGACTTTAATTTTAAAATCCTGTATCACAATGGTCCGATATTACCCAGTGAAAGTCGGATGTGTATACTATCACCCTGAGGTGAAATGAGTCTGGCTAAACAGGAGATTTTGTTTATAGAGCAGCCTGAAAAAGCGTTACAATATGGCGTCTATTAGCAGCCTGAAAATGAGTTGAAATATTGCTTTAATTGAAAATTTAAGCCCTTAATTTTAAAATCCTATATCAGAATAGTCCAACATTACCCAGTGACAGTAAGGGAAGTGTATACTATCACCCTGATGTGAAATGAGTCTGGCTAAACAGGAGGTTTCGATGTTAGAGCAGCCTGAAAAAGAGTTACAATATGGCTTTAATTTGCAGCCTGAAAAAGAGTTGAAATATAGCTTTATTTGGACATGTATGCCTTTTATTTTAAGATACAATATCAGAATAGTCCAATATTACCCAGTGACAGTCTGGGATGTGTATACTATCACCCTGACCTGAAATGAATCTGGCTAAACAGGAGGTTTCGATGTTAGAGCAGCCTGAAAAAGAGTTACAATATGGCTTTAATTGGCAGCCTGAAAAAGAGTTGAAATATAGCTTTAAGTGGACATTTAAGCCTTTTATTTTAAAATCCAATATCAGAATATTCCAATATTACCCAGTGACAGTCTGGGATGTGGATACTATCACCCTGATGTGAAATGAGTATGGCTAAACAGGATGTTTCGTTTATAGAGCAGCCTGAAAAGGAGTTACAATATGGCTTTAGTTAGAAGCCTGAAAATGAGTTGAAATATTGCTTTAATTGGACATTTAAGCCCTTCATTTTTAAATCCTATAACAGAATAGTCCAATATTACCCAGTGACAGTCTGGGATGTGTATACTATGACCCTGATGTGAAATGAGTCTGGCTAAACAGGAGGCTTCGATGTTAGAGCAGCCTGATAAAGAGATACAATATGCCTTTAATTAGAAGCCAGAATATAGCAGAAATACAGATTTAATTGGACCTTTAAGCCATTTCATTTTAAAAATCATATATCAGATTAGTCCAATATTACCTAGTGACAGTCTGGGATGTGCATACTATCACCCTGACGTGAAATGAGTCTGGCTAAGCAGGAGGTTTCAATGTTAGAGCAGCCTGAAAAAGAGATACAATATGCATTTAACTAGAAGCCAGAATATAGCCGAAATATAGATTTAATTGGACATTTAAGCCATTAATTTTAAAATCCTATATCAGATTAGTCCAATATTACCCAGTGACAGTCTGGGATGTGTATACTATCACCCTGATGTGAAATGAGTCTGGCTAAACAGGAGGTTTCGATGCTAGAGCAATTTGAAAAAGAGATACAATATGGCTTTAATTAGAAGCCTGAAAATGAGTTGAAATATTGCTTTAATTTGACATTTAAGCCCTTCATTTTTAAATCCTATAACAGAATAGTCCAACATTACCCAGTGACAGTCTGGGAAGTGTATAAAATCACCCTGATGTGAAATGAGTCTGGCTAAACAGGAGGTTTCGATGTTAGAGCAGCCTGAAAAAGAGTTACAATATGGCTTTAATTAGCAGCCTGAAAAAGAGTTGAAATATAGCTTTATGTGGACATTTAAACCTTTAATTTTTAAATCCTATATCAGAATAGTCCAATATTACCCAGTGACAGTCGGGGATGTGTATACTATCACCCTGATGTGAAATGAGTATGGCTAAACAGGAGGTTTCGTTTATAGAGCAGCCTGAAAAAGCATTACAATATGGCTTTAATTAGAAGCCTCAAAATGAGTTGAAATATTGCTTTATTTGGACATTTATGCCTTTTATTTTAAAATACAATATCAGAATAGTCCAATATTACCCAGTGACAGTCTGGTATGTGTATACTATCACCCTGACCTGAAATGAATCTGGCTAAACAGGAGGTTTCGATGTTAGAGCAGCCTGAAAAAGAGTTACAATATGGCTTTAATTGGCAGCCTGAAAAAGAGTTGAAATATAGCTTTAAGTGGACATTTAAGCCTTTTATTTTAAAATCCAATATCAGAATATTCCAATATTACCTAGTGACAGTCTGGGATATGTATACTATCAACCTGATGTGAAAGGATTCTGGCTAAACAGGTTGTTTCGTTTATAGAGCAGCCTGAAAAATCGTTACTATATGGCTTTAATTAGCAGCCTGAACATGAGTTTGAAATATTGCTTTAATTGGAAATTTAAGCCTTAATTTTAAAATCCTATATCAGAATAGTCCAACATTACCCAGTGACAGTCTGGGAAGTGTATACTATCACCCTGATGTGAAATGAGTCTGGTTAAACAGGAGGTTTCGATGTTAGAGCAGCCTGAAAAAGAGTTACAATATGGCTTTAATTAGCAGCCTGAAAAAGAGTTGAAATATAGCTTTTTGTGGACATTTAAACCTTTAATTTTTAAATCCTATGTCAGAATAGTCCAATATTACCCAGTGACAGTCGGGGATGTGTATACTATCACCATGACGTGAAATGAGTCTGGCTAAACAGGTGGTTTCGTTTATAGAGCAGCCTGAAAAAGCGTTAATATATGGCTTTAATTAGCAGCCTGAAAAAGAGTTGAAATATAGCTTTAAGTGGACATTTAAACCTTTCATTTTTAAATCCTATATAAGACTAGTCCAATATTACCCAGTGACAGTCTGGAATGTGTATACTATCACCCTGATGTGAAATGAGTATGGCTAAACAGGAGGTTTCGTTTATAGAGCAGCCTGAAAAAGAGTTACAATATGGCTTTAATTAGAAGCCTGAAAATGAGTTGAAATATTGCTTTAATTTGACATTTAAGCCCTTCATTTTTAAATCCTATAACAGAATAGTCCAATATTACCCAGTGACAGTCTGGGATGTGTATACTATGACCCTGACGTGAAATGAGTCTGGCTAAACAGGAGGCTTCGATGTTAGAGTAGCCTGAAAAAGAGATACAATATGGCTTTAATTAGAAGCCAGTATATAGCCGAAATTTAGATTTAATTGGACATTTAAGACTTTAATTTTAAAATCCTGTATCACAATGGTCCGATATTACCCAGTGAAAGTCGGATGTGTATACTATCACCCTGAGGTGAAATGAGTCTGGCTAAACAGGAGATTTTGTTTATAGAGCAGCCTGAAAAAGCGTTACAATATGGCGTCTATTAGCAGCCTGAAAATGAGTTGAAATATTGCTTTAATTGAAAATTTAAGCCCTTAATTTTAAAATCCTATATCAGAATAGTCCAACATTACCCAGTGACAGTAAGGGAAGTGGATACTATCACCCTGATGTGAAATGAGTCTGGCTAAACAGGAGGTTTCGATGTTAGAGCAGCCTGAAAAAGAGTTACAATATGGCTTTAATTTGCAGCCTGAAAAAGAGTTGAAATATAGCTTTATTTGGACATTTATGCCTTTTATTTTAAAATACAATATCAGAATAGTCCAATATTACCCAGTGACAGTCTGGGATGTGTATACTATCACCCTGACCTGAAATGAATCTGGCTAAACAGGAGGTTTCGATGTTAGAGCAGCCTGAAAAAGAGTTACAATATGGCTTTAATTGGCAGCCTGAAAAGAGTTGAAATATAGCTTTAAGTGGACATTTAAGCCTTTTATTTTAAAATCCAATATCAGAATATTCCAATATTACCCAGTGACAGTCTGGGATGTGGATACTATCACCCTGATGTGAAATGAGTATGGCTAAACAGGATGTTTCGTTTATAGAGCAGCCTGAAAAAGAGTTACAATATGGCTTTAGTTAGAAGCCTGAAAATGAGTTGAAATATTGCTTTAATTGGACATTTAAGCCCTTCATTTTTAAATCCTATAACAGAATAGTCCAATATTACCCAGTGACAGTCTGGGATGTGTATACTATGACCCTGATGTGAAATGAGTCTGGCTAAACAGGAGGCTTCGATGTTAGAGCAGCCTGATAAAGAGATACAATATGCCTTTAATTAGAAGCCAGAATATAGCAGAAATACAGATTTAATTGGACCTTTAAGCCATTTCATTTTAAAAATCATATATCAGATTAGTCCAATATTACCTAGTGACAGTCTGGGATGTGCATACTATCACCCTGACGTGAAATGAGTCTGGCTAAGCAGGAGGTTTCAATGTTAGAGCAGCCTGAAAAAGAGATACAATATGCCTTTAACTAGAAGCCAGAATATAGCCGAAATATAGATTTAATTGGACATTTAAGCCATTAATTTTAAAATCCTATATCAGATTAGTCCAATATTACCCAGTGACAGTCTGGGATGTGTATACTATCACCCTGATGTGAAATGAGTCTGGCTAAACAGGAGGTTTCGATGCTAGAGCAATTTGAAAAAGAGATACAATATGGCTTTAATTAAAAGCCTGAAAATGAGTTGAAATATTGCTTTAATTTGACATTTAAGCCCTTCATTTTTAAATCCTATAACAGAATAGTCCAACATTACCCAGTGACAGTCTGGGAAGTGTATAAAATCACCCTGATGTGAAATGAGTCTGGCTAAACAGGAGGTTTCGATGTTAGAGCAGCCTGAAAAAGAGTTACAATATGGCTTTAATTAGCAGCCTGAAAAAGAGTTGAAATATAGCTTTATGTGGACATTTAAACCTTTAATTTTTAAATCCTATATCAGAATAGTCCAATATTACCCAGTGACAGTCGGGGATGTGTATACTATCACCCTGATGTGAAATGAGTATGGCTAAACAGGAGGTTTCGTTTATAGAGCAGCCTGAAAAAGCATTACAATATGGCTTTAATTAGAAGCCTCAAAATGAGTTGAAATATTGCTTTATTTGGACATTTATGCCTTTTATTTTAAAATACAATATCAGAATAGTCCAATATTACCCAGTGACAGTCTGGGATGTGTATACTATCACCCTGACCTGAAATGAATCTGGCTAAACAGGAGGTTTCGATGTTAGAGCAGCCTGAAAAAGAGTTACAATATGGCTTTAATTGGCAGCCTGAAAAAGAGTTGAAATATAGCTTTAAGTGGACATTTAAGCCTTTTATTTTAAAATCCAATATCAGAATATTCCAATATTACCCAGTGACAGTCTGGGATGCGTATACTATCACCCTGATGTGAAATGAGTCTGGCTAAACAGGAGGTTTTGATGTTAGAGCAGCTTGAAAAAGACATAAAATATGGCTTTAATTAGCAGCCTGAAAATGAGTTGAATTATAGCTTTAAGTGGACATTTAAGCCTTTTATTTTAAAATCCAATATCAGAATATTCCAATATTACCCAGTGACAGTCTGGGATGTGTATACTATCACCCTGAGGTGAAATGAGTCTGGCTAAACAGTAGGTTTCGTTTATAGAGCAGCCTTTAAAAGCGTTACAATATGGCTTTAATTCGCAGCCTGAAAATGAGTTGAAATATTGCTTTAATTGGACATTTAAACCTTTAATTTTTAAATCCAATATCAGAATAGTCCAATATTACCCAGTGACAGTCTGGGATGTGTATACTATCACCCTGATGTGAAATGAGTATGGCTAAACAGGAGGTTTCGTTTATAGAGCAGCCTGAAAAAGAGTTACAATATGGCTTTAATTAGAAGCCTGAAAATGAGTTGAAATATTGCTTTAATTGGACATTTAAGCCCTTCATTTTTAAATCCTATAACAGAATAGTCCAATATTACCCAGTGACAGTCTGGGATGTTTATACTATGACCCTGATGTGAAATGCGTCTGGCTAAACAGGAGGTTTCGATGTTAGAGCAGCCTGAAAAAGAGATACAATATGCCTTTAATTAGAAGCCAGGATATAGCCGAAATATAGATTTAATTGGACATTTAAGCCATTAATTTTAAAATCCTATATCAGATTAGTCCAATATTACCCAGTGACAGTCTGGGATGTGTATACTATCAACTTGATGTGAAATGAGTATGGCTAAACAGGAGGTTTCGTTTATAGAGCAGCCTGAAAAAGAGTTACAATATGGCTTTAATTAGCAGCCTGAAAATGAGTTGAAATATTGCTTAAATTGGACATTTAAGCCCTTAATTTTTAAATCCTATAACAGAACATTCCAATATTACCCAGTGACAGTCTGGGATGTGTATACTATCACCCTGATGTGAAATGAGTCTGGCTAAACAGGAGGTTTCGATGCTAGAGCAATTTGAAAAAGAGATACAATATGGCTTTAATTAGAAGCCTGAAAATGAGTTGAAATATTGCTTTAATTTGACATTTAAGCCCTTCATTTTTAAATCCTATAACCGAATAGTCCAACATTACCCAGTGACAGTCTGGGAAGTGTATAAAATCACCCTGATGTGAAATGAGTATGGCTAAACAGGAGGTTTCGATGTTAGAGCAGCCTGAAAAAGAGTTACAATATGGCTTTAATTAGCAGCCTGAAAAAGAGTTGAAATATAGCTTTATGTGGACATTTAAACCTTTAATTTTTAAATCCTATATCAGAATATTCCAATATTACCCAGTGACAGTCGGGGATGTGTATACTATCACCCTGATGTGAAATGAGTATGGCTAAACAGGAGGTTTCGTTTATAGAGCAGCCTGAAAAAGCATTACAATATGGCTTTAATTAGAAGCCTCAAAATGAGTTGAAATAATGCTTTATTTGGACATCTATGCCTTTTATTTTAAAATACAATATCAGAATAGTCCAATATTACCCAGTGACAGTCTGGGATGTGTATACTATCACCCTGACCTGAAAGGAATCTGGCTAAACAGGAGGTTTCGATGTTAGAGCAGCCTGAAAAAGAGTTACAATATGGCTTTAATTGGCAGCCTGAGAAAGAGTTGAAATATAGCTTTAAGTGGACATTTAAGCCTTTTATTTTAAAATCCAATATCAGAATATTCCAATATTACCCAGTGACAGTCTGGGATGTGTATACTATCACCCTGAGGTGAAATGAGTCTGGCTAAACAGTAGGTTTCGTTTATAGAGCAGCCTTTAAAAGCGTTACAATATGGCTTTAATTCGCAGCCTGAAAATGAGTTGAAATATTGCTTTAATTGGACATTTAAACCTTTAATTTTTAAATCCAATATCAGAATAGTCCAATATTACCCAGTGACAGTCTGGGATGTGTATACTATCACCCTGATGTGAAATGAGTATGGCTAAACAGGAGGTTTCGTTTATAGAGCAGCCTGAAAAAGAGTTACAATATGGCTTTAATTAGAAGCCTGAAAATGAGTTGAAATATTGCTTTAATTGGACATTTAAGCCCTTCATTTTTAAATCCTATAACAGAATAGTCCAATATTACCCAGTGACAGTCTGGGATGTTTATACTATGACCCTGACGTGAAATGCGTCTGGCTAAACAGGAGGTTTCGATGTTAGAGCAGCCTGAAAAAGAGATACAATATGCCTTTAATTAGAAGCCAGGATATAGCCGAAATATAGATTTAATTGGACATTTAAGCCATTAATTTTAAAATCCTATATCAGATTAGTCCTATATTACCCAGTGACAGTCTGGGATGTGTATACTATCACCTTGATGTGAAATGAGTATGGCTAAACAGGAGGTTTCGTTTATAGAGCAGCCTGAAAAAGAGTTACAATATGGCTTTAATTAGCAGCCTGAAAATGAGTTGAAATATTGCTTTAATTTGACATTTAAGCCCTTCATTTTTAAATCCTATAACAGAATAGTCCAACATTACCCAGTGACAGTCTGGGAAGTGTACAAAATCACCCTGATGTGAAATGAGTCTGGCTAAACAGGAGGTTTCGATGTTAGAGCAGCCTGAAAAAGAGTTACAATATGGCTTTAATTAGCAGCCTGAAAAAGAGTTGAAATATAGCTTTATGTGGACATTTAAACCTTTAATTTTTAAATCCTATATCAGAATAGTCCAATATTACCCAGTGACAGTCGGGGATGTGTATACTATCACCCTGATGTGAAATGAGTATGGCTAAACAGGAGGTTTCGTTTATAGAGCAGCCTGAAAAAGCATTACAATATGGCTTTAATTAGAAGCCTCAAAATGAGTTGAAATATTGCTTTATTTGGACATTTATGCCTTTTATTTTAAAATACAATATCAGAATAGTCCAATATTACCCAGTGACAGTCTGGGATGTGTATACTATCACCCTGACCTGAAATGAATCTGGCTAAACAGGAGGTTTCGATGTTAGAGCAGCCTGAAAAAGAGTTACAATATGGCTTTAATTGGCAGCCTGAAAAAGAGTTGAAATATAGCTTTAAGTGGACATTTAAGCCTTTTATTTTAAAATCCAATATCAGAATATTCCAATATTACCCAGTGACAGTCTGGGATGCGTATACTATCACCCTGATGTGAAATGAGTCTGGCTAAACAGGAGGTTTTGATGTTAGAGCAGCTTGAAAAAGACATAAAATATGGCTTTAATTAGCAGCCTGAAAATGAGTTGAATTATAGCTTTAAGTGGACATTTAAGCCTTTTATTTTAAAATCCAATATCAGAATATTCCAATATTACCCAGTGACAGTCTGGGATGTGTATTCTATCACCCTGAGGTGAAATGAGTCTGGCTAAACAGTAGGTTTCGTTTATAGAGCAGCCTTTAAAAGCGTTACAATATGGCTTTAATTCGCAGCCTGAAAATGAGTTGAAATATTGCTTTAATTGGACATTTAAACCTTTAATTTTTAAATCCAATATAAGAATAGTCCAATATTACCCAGTGACAGTCTGGGATGTGTATACTATCACCCTGATGTGAAATGAGTATGGCTAAACAGGAGGTTTCGTTTATAGAGCAGCCTGAAAAAGAGTTACAATATGGCTTTAATTAGAAGCCTGAAAATGAGTTGAAATATTGCTTTAATTGGACATTTAAGCCCTTCATTTTTAAATCCTATAACAGAATAGTCCAATATTACCCAGTGACAGTCTGGGATGTTTATACTATGACCCTGACGTGAAATGCGTCTGGCTAAACAGGAGGTTTCGATGTTAGAGCAGCCTGAAAAAGAGATACAATATGCCTTTAATTAGAAGCCAGGATATAGCCGAAATATAGATTTAATTGGACATTTAAGCCATTAATTTTAAAATCCTATAACAGATTAGTCCAATATTACCCAGTGACAGTCTGGGATGTGTATACTATCAACTTGATGTGAAATGAGTATGGCTAAACAGGAGGTTTCGTTTATAGAGCAGCCTGAAAAAGAGTTACAATATGGCTTTAATTAGCAGCCTGAAAATGAGTTGAAATATTGCTTAAATTGGACATTTAAGCCCTTAATTTTTAAATCCTATAACAGAATATTCCAATATTACCCAGTGACAGTCTGGGATGTGTATACTATCACCCTGATGTGAAATGAGTATGGCTAAACAGGAGGTTTCGATGTTAGAGCAGCCTGAAAAAGAGATACAATATGCCTTTAACTAGAAGCCAGAATATAGCCGAAATATAGATTTACTTGGACATTTAAGCCATTAATTTTAAAATCCTATATCAGAATAGTCCAATATTACCCAGTGACAATCTGCGATGTGTATACTATCACCCTGATGTGAAATGAGTATGGCTAAACAGGAGGTTTCGTTTATAGAGCAGCCTGAAAAAGAGTTACAATATGGCTTTAATTAGAAGCCTGAAAATGAGTTGAAATATTGCTTTAATTGGACATTTAAGCCCTTCATTTTTAAATCCTATAAAAGAATAGTCCAATATTACCCAGTGACAGTCTGGGATGTGTATACTATGACCCTGACGTGAAATGCGTCTGGCTAAACAGGAGGTTTCGATGTTAAAGCAGCCTGAAAAAGAGATACAATATGCCTTTAACTAGAAGCCAGAATATAGCCGAAATATAGATTTACTTGGACATTTAAGCCATTCATTTTAAAGTCCTATATCAGAATAGTCCAATATTACCCAGTGACAGTCTGGGATGTGTATACTATGACCCTGACGTGAAATGAGTCTGGCTAAACAGGAAGCTTCGTTTATAGAGCAGCCTGAAAAAGAGATACAATATGGCTTTAAATAGAAGCCAGAATATAGCCGAAATATAGATTTAATTGGACATTTAAGCCCTTAATTTTTAAATCCTATAACAGAATAGTCCAATATTACCCAGTGACAGTCTGGGATGTGTATACTATCACCATGAGGTGAAATGAGTCTGGCTAAACAGTAGGTTTCGTTTATAGAGCAGCCTGAAAATGCATTACAATATGGCTTTAATTAGCACCCTGAAAATGAGTTGAAATATGGCTTTAATTGGACATTTCAGCCTTTTATTTTAAAATCCTATATCAAAATATTCCAATATTAACCAGTGAAAGTCTGGGATGTGTATAGTGTCACCCTCTTGTGAAATAAGTCTGGCTAAACAGGAGGTTTCGATGTTCGAGCAGCCTGAAAAAGAGTTACAATATGTCTTTAATTATAAGCGAGAATATAGCCGAAATATAGATTTAATTGGACATTTAAGACTTTAATTTTAAAATCCTGTATCAGAATGGTCCTATATTACCCAGTGAAAGTCTGGGATGTGTATACTATCACCCTGAGGTGATATGAGTCTGGGTAAACAGGAGTTTTTGATGTTCGAGCAGCCTGAAAAAGCGTTACAATATGGCTTTAATTAGCAGCCTGAAAATGAGTTGAAATATTGCTTTAATTGGACATTTAAGCCTTTTATTTTAAAATTCAATATCAGAATATTCCAATATTACCCAGTGACAGTGTGGGATGTGTATACTATCACCCTGACCTGAAATGAATCTGGCTAAACAGGAGGTTTCGTTTAAAGAGCAGCCTGAAAAAGCTTTACAATATGGCTTTAATTAGCAGCCTGAAAATGAGTTGAAATATAGCTTTAAGTGGACATTTAAACCTTGAATTTTTAAAGCCTATATCAGAATAGTCCAATATTACCCAGTGACAGTCTGGGATGTGTATACTATCACCGTGAGGTGAAATGAGTATGGCTAAACAGGAGGTTTCGTTTATAGAGCAGCCTGAATAAGAGTTACAATATGGCTTTAATTAGAAGCCTGAAAATGAGTTGAAATATTGCTTTAATTGGACATTTAAGCCCTTCATTTTTAAATCCTATAACAGAATAGTCCAATATTACCCAGTGACAGTCTGGGATGTGTATACTATGACCCTCACGTGAAATGCGTCTGGCTAAACAGGAGGTTTCGATGTTAGAGCAGCCTGAAAAAGAGATACAATATGCCTTTAACTAGAAGCCAGAATATAGCCAAAATATAGATTTACTTGGACATTTAAGCCATTAAATTTAAAATCCTATATCAGAATAGTCCAATATTACCCAGTGACAATATGCGATGTGTATACTATCACCCTGATGTGAAATGAGTCTGGCTAAACAGGAGGTTTCGATGCTAGAGCAATTTGAAAAAGAGATACAATATGGCTTTAATTAGCAGCATGAAAATGAGTTGAATTATTAATTTAATTGGACATTTGAGCCTTTAATTTTAAAATCCTATATCAGAATAGTCCAATATCACCCAGTGACAGTCTGGGATGTGTATACTATCACCATGATGTGAAATGAGTCTGGCTAAACAGGAGGTTTCGATGTTAGAGCAGCCTGAAAAAGAGTTACAATATGTCTTTAATTAGAAGCCAGAATATAGCCGAAATATTGATTTAATTGGACATTTAAGACTTTAATTTTAAAATCCTATATCAGAATAGTCCAATATTACCTAGTGACAGTCTGGGATGTGTATACTATCACCCGGATATGAAATGAGTCTGGCTAAACAGGAGGTTTCAATGTTAAAGCAGCCTGAAAAAGAGTTACAATATGGCTTTAATTAGCAGCCTGAAAATGAGTTGAATTATTGATTTAATTGGACATTTAAGCCCTTAATTTTAAAATCCTATATCAGAATAGTCCAATATCACCCAGTGACAGTCTAGGATGTGTATACTATCACCCTGATGTGAAATGAGTTTGGCTAAACAGGAGGTTTCGATGTTAGAGCAGCCTGAAAAAGAGTTACAATATGTCTTTAATTAGAAGCCAGAATATAGCCGAAATATTGATTTAATTGGACATTTAAGACTTTAGTTTTAAAATCCTGTATCAGAATAGTCCAATATTACCCAGTGACAGTCTGGGATGTGTATACTATCACCCTGACGTGAAATGAGTCTGGCTAAACAGGAGGTTTCGTTTATAGAGCAGCCTGAAAAAGTGTTACAATATGGCTTTAATTAGCAGCCTGAAAATGAGTTGAAATATTGCTTTAATTGGACATTTAAGCATTTAATTTTAAAATCCTATATCAGAATAGTCCAATATTACCCAGTGACAGACTGGGATGTGTATACTATCACCCTGATGTGAAATGAGTCTGGAAAAACAGGAGGCTTCAATGTTAGAGCAGCCTGAAAAAGAGTTACAATATGGCTTTAATTAGCAGCCTGAAAAAGAGTTGAAACATAGCTTTAAGTGGACATTTAAACCTTTAATTTTTAAATCCTGTATCAGAATAGTCCAGTATTACCCAGTGACAGTCTGGGATGTGTATACTATGACCCTGACGTGAAATGAGTCTGGCTAAACAGGAGGTTTCGATGTTAGAGCAGCCTGAAAAAGAGATACAATATGCCTTTAATTAGAAGCCAGGATATAGCCGAAATATAGATTTAATTGGACATTTAAGACTTTAATTTTTAAATCATATATCAGAATAGTCCAATATCACCCAGTGACAGTCTGGGATGTGTATACTATCACCATGATGTGAAATGAGTCTGGCTAAACAGGTGGTTTCGTTTATAGAGCAGCCTGAAAAAGCGTTACTATATGGCTTTAATTAGCAGCCTGAAAAAGAGTTGAAATATAGCTTTAAGTGGACATTTAAACCTTTCATTTTAAAATCCTATATCAGAATAGTCCAATATCTCCCAGTGACAGTCTGGGATGTGTATAATATCACCGTGATGTGATATGAGTCTGGCTAAACAGGAGGTTTCAATATTTGAGCAGCCTGAAAAATAGATACAATATGCCTTTAACTAGAAGCCAGAATATAGCCTAAATATAGATTTAATTGGACATTTAAGCCCTTAATTTTAAAATCCTATATCAGAATAGTCCAATATTACCCAGTGACAGTCTGGGATGTGTATACTATCACCATGATGTGAAATGAGTCTGGCTAAACAGGAGGTTTCGTTTATAGAGCAGCCTGAAAAAGTGTTACAATATGGCTTTAATTAGCAGCCTGAAAAATGAGTTGAAATATTGCTTTAATTGGACAGTTAAGCCTTTAATTTTAAAATCCTATATCAGAATAGTCCAATATTACCCAGTGACAGACTGGGATGTGTATACTATCACCCTGATGTGAAATGAGTCTGGAAAAACAGGAGGCTTCAATGTTAGAGCAGCCTGAAAAAGAGTTACAATATGGCTTTAATTAGCAGCCTGAAAAAGAGTTGAAACATAGCTTTAAGTGGACATTTAAACCTTTACTTTTTAAATCCTATATCAGAATAGTCCAATATCACCCAGAGACAGTCTGGGATGTGTATACTATCACCCTGATGTGAAATCAGTATGGCTAAACAGGAGTTTTCGTTTATAGAGCAGCCTGAAAAAGAGTTACAATATGGCTTTAATTAGCAGCCTGAAAAAGAGTTGAAATATAGCTTTAAGTGGACATTTAAACCTTTCATTTTTAAATCCTATATGAGAATAGTCCAATATTACCCAGTGACAGTCTGGGATGTGTATACTATCACCCTGATGTGAAATGAGTCTGGCTAAACAGGAGTTTTCGATGCTAGAGCAGCTTGAAAAAGAGATACAATATGGCTTTAATTAGCAGCATGAAAATGAGTGAATTATAGATTTAATTGGACATTTAAGCCATTAATTTTAAAATCCTATATCAGATTAGTCCAATATTACCCAGTGACAGTCTGGGATGTGTATACTATCACCCTGATGTGAAATGAGTATGGCTAAACAGGAGGTTTCCTTTATAGAGCAGCCTGAAAAAGTTACAATATGGCTTTAATTAGAAGCCTGAACATGAGTTGAAATATTGCTTTAATTGGACATTTAAGCCCTTCATTTTTAAATCCTATAACAGAATAGTCCAATATTACCCAGTGACAGTATGGGATGTGTATACTATCACCCTCATGTGAAATAAGTCTGGCTAAACAGGAGGCTTCAATGTTAGAGCAGCCTGAAAAAGAGTTACAATATGGCTTTAATTAGCAGCCTGAAAAAGAGTTGAAACATAGCTTTAAGTGGACATTTAAACCTTTAATTTTTAAATCCTGTATCAGAATAGTCCAATATTACCCAGTGACATTCTGTGATGTGTATACTATGACCCTGACGTGAAAAGAGTCTGGCTAAACAGGAGTTTTCGATGCTAGAGCAGCTTGAAAAAGAGATACAATATGGCTTTAATTAGCAGCATGAAAATGAGTGAATTATAGATTTAATTGGACATTTAAGCCCTTAATTTTTAAATCCTATAACAGAATAGTCCAGTATTACCCAGTGACAGTCTGGGAATTGTATACTATCACCCTGATGTGAAATGAGTATGACTAAACAGGAGGTTTCGTTTATAGAGCAGCCTGAAAAAGAGTTACAATATGGCTTTAATTAGAAGCCTGAAAATGAGTTGAAATATTGCTTTAATTGGACATTTAAGCCCTTCATTTTTAAATCCTATAACAGAATAGTCCAATATTACCCAGTGACAGACTGGGATGTGTATACTATCACCCTCATGTGAAATAAGTCTGGTTAAACAGGAGGCTTCTATGTTAGAGCAGCCTGAAAAAGAGTTACAATATGCCTTTAATTAGAAGCCAGGATATAGCCGAAATATAGATTTAATTGGACATTTAAGACTTTAATTTTTAAATCCTATATCAGAATAGTCCAATATTACCCAGCGACAGTCTGGGATGTGTATACTATCACCCTGACGTGAAAAGAGTCTGGCTAAACAGGAGGTTTCGTTTATAGAGGAGCCTGAAAAAGAGTTACAATATGGCTTTAATTAGCAGCCTGAAAATGAGTTGAAATATTGCTTTAATTGGACAGTTAAGCCTTTAATTTTAAAATCCTATATCAGAATAGTCCAATATTACCCAGTGACAGACTGGGATGTGTATACTATCACCCTGATGTGAAATGAGTCTGGAAAAACAGGAGGCTTCAATGTTAGAGCAGCCTGAAAAAGAGTTACAATATGGCTTTAATTAGCAGCCTGAAAAAGAGTTGAAACATAGCTTTAAGTGGACATTTAAGCCCTTAATTTTTAAATCATATAACAGAATAGTCCAATATTACCCAGTGACAGTCTGGGATGTGTACACTATGACCCTGACGTGAAATGAGTCTGGCTAAACAGGATTTTTCGATGCTAGAGCAGCTTGAAAAAGAGATACAATATGGCTTTAATTAGCAGCATGAAAATAAGTGAATTATAGATTTAATTGGACATTTAAGCCATTAATTTTAAAAACCTATAACAGAATAGTCCAATATTACCCAGTGACAGTCTGGGATGTGTATCCCATCACCCTGATTTGAAATGAGTATGGCTAAACAGGAGGTTTCGTTTATAGAGCAGCCTGAAAAAGAGTTACAATATGGCTTTAATTAGCAGCCTGAAAATGAGTTGAAATATTGCTTTAATTGGACATTTAAGCCCTTAATTTTTAAATCCTATATCAGAATAGTCCAATATTACCCAGTGACAGTCTGGGATGTGTATACTATGACCCTGATGTGAAATGAGTCTGGATAAACAGGAGGTTTCGATGTTAGAGCAGCCTGAAAAAGAAATACAATATGCCTTTAATTAGAAGCCAGGATATAGCCGAAATATAGATTCAATTGGACATTTAAGACTTTAATTTTTAAATCCTATATCAGAATAGTCCAATATCACCCAGTGACAGTCTGGGATGTGTATACTATCACCATGACGTGAAATGAGTCTGGCTAAACAGGTGGTTTCGTTTATAGAGCAGCCTGAAAAAGCGTTACTATATGGCTTTAATTAGCAGCCTGAAAAAGAGTTGAAATATAGCTTTAAGTGGACATTTAAACCTTTCATTTTTAAATCCTATATGAGAATAGTCCAATATTACCCAGTGACAGTCTGGGATGTGTATACTATCACCTTGACGTGAAATGAGTCTGGCTAAACAGGAGGTTTCGTTTATAGAGCACCCTGAAAAAGAGTTACAATATGGCTTTAATTAGCAGCCTGAAAATGAGTTGAAATATTGCTTTAATTGGACAGTTAAGCCTTTAATTTTAAAATCCTATATCAGAATAGTCCAATATTACCCAGTGACAGTCTGGGATGTGTATACTATCACCCTGATGTGAAATGAGTGTGGAAAAACAGGAGGCTTCAATGTTAGAGCAGCCTGAAAAAGTTACAATATGGCTTTAATTAGCAGCCTGAAAAAGAGTTGAAACATAGCTTTAACTGGACATTTAAACCTTTAATTTTTAAATCCTATATCAGAATAGTCCAATATTACCCAGTGACAGTCTGGGATGTGTATACTATGACCCTGACGTGAAATGAGTATGGCTAAACAGGAGGATTCGTTTTTTAGAGCAGCCTGAAAAAGCATTACAATATGGCTATAATTAGCAGCCTGAAAATGAGTTGAAATATTGCTTTATTTGGACATTTAAGCCTTTTATTTTAAAATCCTACATCATAATAGTCCAATATTACCCAGTGACAGACTGGGATGTGTATACTATCACCCTGATGTGAAATGAGTCTGGAAAAACAGGAGGCTTCAATGTTAGAGCTGCCTGAAAAAGAGTTACAATATGGCTTTAATTAGCAGCCTGAAAAAGAGTTGAAACATAGCTTTAAGTGGACATTTAAACCTTTAATTTTTAAATCCTATATCAGAATAGTCCAATATTACCCAGTGACAGTCTGGGATGTGTATACTATGACCCTGACATGAAAGGAGTCTGGCTAAACAGGAGGTTTCGATGTTAGAGCAGCCTGAAAAAGAGATACAATATGCCTTTAATTAGAAGCCAGGATATAGCCGAAATATAGATTTAATTGGACATTTAAGACTTTAATTTTTAAATACTATATCAGAATAGTCCAATATCACCCAGTGACAGTCTGGGATGTGTATACTATCACCCTGTTGTGAAATGAGTCTGGCTAAACAGGAGTTTTCGATGCTAGAGCAGCTTGAAAAAGAGATACAATATGGCTTTAATTAGCAGCATGCAAATGAGTGAATTATAGATTTAATTGGACATTTAAGCCATTAATTTTAAAATCCTGTATCAGATTAGTCCAATATTACCCAGTGACAGTCTGGGATGTGTATACTATCACCCTGATGTGAAATGAGTATGGCTAAACAGGAGTTTTCGTTTATAGAGCAGCCTGAAACAGAGTTACACTATGGCTTTAATTAGCAGCCTGAAAATGAGTTGAAATATTGCTTTAATTGGACATTTAAGCCCTTAATTTTTAAATCCTATAACAGAATAGTCCAATATTACCCAGTGACAGTCTGGGATGTGTATACCATCACCCTGATGTGAAATGAGTATGGCTAAACAGGAGGTTTCGTTTATAGAGCAGCCTGAAAAAGAGTTACAATATGGCTTTAATTAGCAGCCTGAAAATGAATTGAAATATTGCTTTAATTGGACATTTAAGACCTTAATTTTTAAATCCTATATCAGAATAGTCCAATATTACCCAGTGACAGTCTGGGATGTGTATACTATGACCCTGATGTGAAATGAGTCTGGCTAAACAGGAGGTTTCGATGTTAGAGCAGCCTGAAAAAGAGATACAATATGGCTTTAATTAGAAGCCAGGATATAGCCGAAATATAGATTTAATTGGACATTTAAGACTTTAATTTTTAAATCCTATATCAGAATAGTCCAATATCACCCAGTGACAGTCTGGGATGTGTATACCATCACCATGACGTGAAATGAGTCTGGCTAAACAGGTGGTTTCTTTTGTAGAGCTGCCTGAAAAAGCGTTACTATATGGCTTTAATTAGCAGCCTGAAAAAGAGTTGAAATATAGCTTTAAGTGGACATTTAAACCTTTCATTTTTAAATCCTATATGAGAATAGTCCAATATTACCCAGTGACAGTCTGGGATGTGTATACTATCACCTTGATGTGAAATGAGTCTGGCTAAACAGGAGGTTTCGTTTATAGAGCACCCTGAAAAAGAGTTACAATATGGCTTTAATTAGCAGCCTGAAAATGAGTTGAAATATTGCTTTAATTGGACAGTTAAGCCTTTAATTTTAAAATCCTATATCAGAATAGTCCAATATTACCCAGTGACAGTCTGGGATGTGTATCCTATCACCCTGATGTGAAATGAGTCTGGAAAAACAGGAGGCTTCAATGTTAGAGCAGCCTGAAAAAGTTACAATATGGCTTTAATTAGCAGCCTGAAAAAGAGTTGAAACATAGCTTTAAGTGGACATTTAAACCTTTAATTTTTAAATCCTATATCAGAATAGTCCAATATTACCCAGTGACAGTCTGGGATGTGTATACTATGACCCTGACGTGAAATGAGTCTGGCTAAACAGGTGGTTTCGTTTATAGAGCAGCCTGAAAAAGCGTTACAATATGGCTTTAATTAGCAGCCTGAAAATGAGTTGAAATATTGCTTTAATTGGACAGTTAAGCCTTTAATTTTAAAATCTTATATCAGAATAGTCCAATATTACCCAGTTACAGACTGGGATGTGTATACTATCACCCTGATGTGAAATGAGTCTGGAAAAACAGGAGGCTTCAATGTTAGAGCAGCCTGAAAAAGAGATACAATATGCCTTTAATTAGAAGCCAGGATATAGCCGAAATATAGATTTAATTGGACATTTAAGACTTTAATTTTTAAATACTATATCAGAATAGTCCAATATCACCCAGTGACAGTCTGGGATGTGTATACTATCACCCTGTTGTGAAATGAGTCTGGCTAAACAGGAGTTTTCGATGCTAGAGCAGCTTGAAAAAGAGATACAATATGGCTTTAATTAGCAGCATGAAAATGAGTGAATTATAGATTTAATTGGACATTTAAGCCATTAATTTTAAAATCCTGTATCAGATTAGTCCAATATTACCCAGTGACAGTCTGGGATGTGGATACCATCACCCTGATGTGAAATGAGTATGGCTAAACAGGAGGTTTCGTTTATAGAGCAGCCTGAAAAAGAGTTACAATATGGCTTTAATTAGCAGCCTGAAAATGAATTGAAATATTGCTTTAATTGGACATTTAAGACCTTAATTTTTAAATCCTATATCAGAATTTTCCAATATTACCCAGTGACAGTCTGGGATGTGTATACTATGACCCTGATGTGAAATGAGTCTGGCTAAACAGGAGGTTTCGATGTTAGAGCAGCCTGAAAAAGAGATACAATATGGCTTTAATTAGAAGCCAGGATATAGCCGAAATATAGATTTAATTGGACATTTAAGACTTTAATTTTTAAATCCTATATCAGAATAGTCCAATATTACCCAGTGACAGTCTGGGATGTGTATACTATCACCCTGTTTTAAAATGAGTCTGGCTAAACAGGAGTTTTCGATGCTAGAGCAGCTTGAAAAAGAGATACAATATGGCTTTAATTAGCAGCATGAAAATGAGTGAATTATAGATTTAATTGGACATTTAAGCCATTAATTTTAAAATCCTATATCAGATTAGTCCAATATTACCCAGTGATAGTCTGGGATGTGTATACTATCACCCTGATGTGAAATGAGTATGGCTAAACAGGAGTTTTCGTTTATAGAGCAGCCTGAAACAGAGTTACAATATGGCTTTAATTAGCAGCCTGAAAATGAGTTGAAATATTGCTTTAATTGGACATTTAAGCCCTTAATTTTTTAATCCTATAACAGAATAGTCCAATATTACCCAGTGACAGTCTGGGATGTGTATACTATCACCCTAATGTGAAATGAGTCTGGCTAAACAGGAGGTTTCGATGTTAGAGCAGCCTGAAAAAGAGTTACAATATGGCTTTATTTAGCAGCCTGAAAAAGAGTTGAAATATAGCTTTAAGTGGACATTTAAACCTTTCATTTTTAAATCCTATATGAGAATAGTGCAATATTACCCAGTGACAGTCTGAGATGTGTATACTATCACCCTGACGTGAAATGAGTCTGTCTAAACAGGAGGTTTCGTTTATAGAGCAGCCTGAAAAAGTGTTACAATATGGCTTTAATTAGCAGCCTGAAAATGAGTTGAAATATTGCTTTAATTGGACTTTTAAGCCTTTAATTTTAAAATCCTATATCAGAATAGTCCAATATTACCCAGTGACAGACTGGGATGTGTATACTATCACCCTGACGTGAAATGAGTCTGGCTAAACAGGAGGTTTTGATGTTAGAGCAGCCTGAAAAAGAGATACAATATGTCTTTAATTAGAAGCCAGGATATAGCCGAAATATAGATTTAATTGGACATTTAAGACATTACTTTTTAAATCCTATATCAGAATATTCCAATACAACCCAGTGACAGTCTGGTATGTGTATACTATCACCCTAAATTTGAAATAAGTCTGGCTAAACAGGATGTTTCGATGTTAGAGCAGCCTGAAAAATAGTTACAATATGCCCTCAATTAGAAGCCAGGATATAGCCGAAATATAGATTTAATTGGACATTTAAGACTTTAATTTTTAAATCCTATATCAGAATAGTCCAATATTACCCAGCGACAGTCTGGGATGTGTATACTATCACCCTGACGTGAAAAGAGTCTGGCTAAACAGGAGGTTTCGTTTATAGAGGAGCCTGAAAAAGAGTTACAATATGGCTTTAATTAGCAGCCTGAAAATGAGTTGAAATATTGCTTTAATTGGACAGTTAAGCCTTTAATTTTAAAATCCTATATCAGAATAGTCCAATATTACCCAGTGACAGACTGGGATGTGTATACTATCACCCTGACGTGAAATGAGTCTGGCTAAACAGGAGGTTTTGATGTTAGAGCAGCCTGAAAAAGAGATACAATATGTCTTTAATTAGAAGCCAGGATATAGCCGAAATATAGATTTAATTGGACATTTAAGACATTACTTTTTAAATCCTATATCAGAATATTCCAATACAACCCAGTGACAGTCTGGTATGTGTATACTATCACCCTAAATTTGAAATAAGTCTGGCTAAACAGGATGTTTCGATGTTAGAGCAGCCTGAAAAATAGTTACAATATGCCCTCAATTAGAAGCCAGGATATAGCCGAAATATAGATTTAATTGGACATTTAAGACTTTAATTTTTAAATCCTATATCAGAATAGTCCAATATTACCCAGCGACAGTCTGGGATGTGTATACTATCACCCTGACGTGAAAAGAGTCTGGCTAAACAGGAGGTTTCGTTTATAGAGGAGCCTGAAAAAGAGTTACAATATGGCTTTAATTAGCAGCCTGAAAATGAGTTGAAATATTGCTTTAATTGGACAGTTAAGCCTTTAATTTTAAAATCTTATATCAGAATAGTCCAATATTACCCAGTTACAGACTGGGATGTGTATACTATCACCCTGATGTGAAATGAGTCTGGAAAAACAGGAGGCTTCAATGTTAGAGCAGCCTGAAAAAGAGATACAATATGCCTTTAATTAGAAGCCAGGATATAGCCGAAATATAGATTTAATTGGACATTTAAGACTTTAATTTTTAAATACTATATCAGAATAGTCCAATATCACCCAGTGACAGTCTGGGATGTGTATACTATCACCCTGTTGTGAAATGAGTCTGGCTAAACAGGAGTTTTCGATGCTAGAGCAGCTTGAAAAAGAGATACAATATGGCTTTAATTAGCAGCATGAAAATGAGTGAATTATAGATTTAATTGGACATTTAAGCCATTAATTTTAAAATCCTGTATCAGATTAGTCCAATATTACCCAGTGACAGTCTGGGATGTGGATACCATCACCCTGATGTGAAATGAGTATGGCTAAACAGGAGGTTTCGTTTATAGAGCAGCCTGAAAAAGAGTTACAATATGGCTTTAATTAGCAGCCTGAAAATGAATTGAAATATTGCTTTAATTGGACATTTAAGACCTTAATTTTTAAATCCTATATCAGAATTTTCCAATATTACCCAGTGACAGTCTGGGATGTGTATACTATGACCCTGATGTGAAATGAGTCTGGCTAAACAGGAGGTTTCGATGTTAGAGCAGCCTGAAAAAGAGATACAATATGGCTTTAATTAGAAGCCAGGATATAGCCGAAATATAGATTTAATTGGACATTTAAGACTTTAATTTTTAAATCCTATATCAGAATAGTCCAATATTACCCAGTGACAGTCTGGGATGTGTATACTATCACCCTGTTTTAAAATGAGTCTGGCTAAACAGGAGTTTTCGATGCTAGAGCAGCTTGAAAAAGAGATACAATATGGCTTTAATTAGCAGCATGAAAATGAGTGAATTATAGATTTAATTGGACATTTAAGCCATTAATTTTAAAATCCTATATCAGATTAGTCCAATATTACCCAGTGATAGTCTGGGATGTGTATACTATCACCCTGATGTGAAATGAGTATGGCTAAACAGGAGTTTTCGTTTATAGAGCAGCCTGAAACAGAGTTACAATATGGCTTTAATTAGCAGCCTGAAAATGAGTTGAAATATTGCTTTAATTGGACATTTAAGCCCTTAATTTTTTAATCCTATAACAGAATAGTCCAATATTACCCAGTGACAGTCTGGGATGTGTATACTATCACCCTAATGTGAAATGAGTCTGGCTAAACAGGAGGTTTCGATGTTAGAGCAGCCTGAAAAAGAGTTACAATATGGCTTTATTTAGCAGCCTGAAAAAGAGTTGAAATATAGCTTTAAGTGGACATTTAAACCTTTCATTTTTAAATCCTATATGAGAATAGTGCAATATTACCCAGTGACAGTCTGAGATGTGTATACTATCACCCTGACGTGAAATGAGTCTGTCTAAACAGGAGGTTTCGTTTATAGAGCAGCCTGAAAAAGTGTTACAATATGGCTTTAATTAGCAGCCTGAAAATGAGTTGAAATATTGCTTTAATTGGACTTTTAAGCCTTTAATTTTAAAATCCTATATCAGAATAGTCCAATATTACCCAGTGACAGACTGGGATGTGTATACTATCACCCTGACGTGAAATGAGTCTGGCTAAACAGGAGGTTTTGATGTTAGAGCAGCCTGAAAAAGAGATACAATATGTCTTTAATTAGAAGCCAGGATATAGCCGAAATATAGATTTAATTGGACATTTAAGACATTACTTTTTAAATCCTATATCAGAATAGTCCAATATCACCCAGTGACAGTCTGGGATGTGTATACTATCACCATGACATGAAATGAGTCTGGCTAAACAGGTGGTTTCGTTTATAGAGCAGCCTAAAAAAGCGTTACTACATGGCTTTAATTAGCAGCCTGAAAAAGAGTTGAAATATAGATTTAATTGGACATTTAAGACATTACTTTTTAAATCCTATATCAGAATAGTCCAATATTACCTAGTGACAGTCTGGGATGTGTATACTATCACCCTGATGTGAAATGAGTCTGGCTAAACAGGAGGTTTCGATGTTAGAGTAGCCTGAAAAAGAGATACAATATGCCTTTAATTATAAGCCAGGATATAGCCGAAATATAGATTTAATTGGACATTTAAGCCATTAATTTTAAAATCCTATATCAGATTAGTCCAATATTACCCAGTGACAGTCTGTGATGTGTATATTATCACCCTGATGTGAAATAAGTATGGCTAAACAGGAGGTTTCGTTTATAGAGCAGCCTGAAAAAGAGTTACAATATGGCTTTAATTAGAAGCCTGAAAATGAGTTGAAATATTGCTTTAATTGGACATTTAATCCCTTCATTTTTAAATCCTATAACAGAATAGTCCAATATTACCCAGTGACAGTCTGGGATGTGTATACTATGACCCTGACGTGAAATGAGTCTGGCTAAACAGGAGGTTTCGATGTTAGAGCAGCCTGAAAAAGAGATACAATATGCCTTTAATTACAAGCCAAAATACATCCGAAATATAGATTTAATTGGACATTTAAGCCATTAATTTTAAAATCCTGTACCAGATAGGTACAATATTACCCAGTGACAGTCTGGGATGTGTATACTATCACCCGGATGTGAAATGAGTCTGGCTAAACATGAGGTTTCGATGTTAGAGCAGCCTGAAAAAGAGATACAATATGCCTTTAACTAGTAGCCAGAATATAGCCGAAATATAGATTTACTTGGACATTTAAGCCATTAATTTTAAAATCCTAAATCAGAATAGTCCAATATTACCTAGTGACAGTCTGGGATGTGTATACTATCACCCTGATGTGAAATGAGTCTGGCTAAACAGGAGGTTTCGATGTTAGAGTAGCCTGAAAAAGAGATACAATATGCCTTTAATTATAAGCCAGGATATAGCCGAAATATAGATTTAATTGGACATTTAAGCCATTAATTTTAAAATCCTATATCAGATTAGTCCAATATTACCCAGTGACAGTCTGTGATGTGTATATTATCACCCTGATGTGAAATAAGTATGGCTAAACAGGAGGTTTCGTTTATAGAGCAGCCTGAAAAAGAGTTACAATATGGCTTTAATTAGAAGCCTGAAAATGAGTTGAAATATTGCTTTAATTGGACATTTAATCCCTTCATTTTTAAATCCTATAACAGAATAGTCCAATATTACCCAGTGACAGTCTGGGATGTGTATACTATGACCCTGACGTGAAATGAGTCTGGCTAAACAGGAGGTTTCGATGTTAGAGCAGCCTGAAAAAGAGATACAATATGCCTTTAATTACAAGCCAAAATACATCCGAAATATAGATTTAATTGGACATTTACGCCATTAATTTTAAAATCCTGTACCAGATAGGTACAATATTACCCAGTGACAGTCTGGGATGTGTATACTATCACCCGGATGTGAAATGAGTCTGGCTAAACAGGAGGTTTCGATGTTAGAGCAGCCTGAAAAAGAGATACAATATGCCTTTAACTAGTAGCCAGAATATAGCCGAAATATAGATTTACTTGGACATTTAAGCCATTAGTTTTAAAATCCTATATCAGAATAGTCCAATATTATCCAGTGACAGTCTGCGATGTGTATACTATCACCCTGACGTGAAATGATTCTGGCTAAACAGGAGATTTCGTTTATAGAGCAGCCTGAAAAAACGTTACAATATGTCTTTAATTAATAGCCTGAAAAAGAGTTGAAATATAGCTTTAAGTGGACATTTAAACCTTGAATTTTTAAATCCTATATCAGAATAGTCCAATATTACCCAGTGACAGTCTGGGATGTGTATACTATCACCCTGATGTGAAATGAGTCTGGCTAAACAGGAGGTTTCGATGTTAGAGCAGCTTGAAAAAGAGATAAAATATGGCTTTAATTAGCAGCCTGAAAATGAGTTGAATTATAGCTTTAATTGGACATTTAAGCCTTTTATTTTAAAATCCAATATCAGAATATTCCAATATTACCCAGTGACAGTCTGGGATGTGTATACTATCACCCTGATGTGAAATAAGTCTGGCTAAACAGGAGGTTTCGATGTTAGAGCAGCCTGAAAAAGAGATACAATATGCCTTTAATTAGAAGCCAGGATATAGCCGAAATATAGATTTAATTGGACATTTAAGCCATTAATTTTAAAATCCTATATCAAATTAGTCCAATATTACACAGTGACAGTCTGGGATGTGTATACTATCACCCTGATGTGAAATGAGTATGGCTAAACAGGAGGTTTCGTTTATAGAGCAGCCTGAAAAAGAGTTACAATATGGCTTTAATTAGCAGCCTGAAAATGAATTGAAATATTGCATTAATTGGACATTTAAACCCTTAATTTTTAAATCCTATATCAGAATAGTCCAATATTACCTAGTGACAGTCTGGGATTTGTATACTATCACCCTGACGTGAAATGAGTCTGGCTAAACAGGAGGTTTCGATGTTAGAGCAGGCTAAATAAGAGTTACAATATGTCTTCAATTAGAAGCGAGAATATAGCCGAAATATAGATTTAATTGGACATTTAAGACTTTAATTTTAAAATCATATATCAGAATGGTCCGATATTACCCAGTGAAAGTCTGGGATGTGTATACTATCACCCTGAGGTGAAATGAATCTGGCTAAACAGGAGGTTTCGATGCTAGAGCAGCTTGAAAAAGATACAATATGGCTTTAATTAGCAGCCTGAAAATGAATTGAAATATTGCGTTAATTGGACATTTAAGCCCTTAATTTTTAAATCCTATAACAGAATAGTCAAATATTACCCAGTGACAGTCTGGGATGTGTATACTATGACCCTGATGTGAAATGAGTCTGGCTAAACAGGAGGTTTCGATGTTAGAGCAGCCTGAAAAAGAGTTAGAATATGTCTTTAATTAGAAGCCAGAATATAGCCGAAATATTGATTTAATTGGACATTTAAGACTTTAATTTTAAAATCCTATATCAGAATAGTCCAATATTACCTAGTGACAGTCTGTGATGTGTATACTATCACCCTGATGTGAAATGAGTCTGGCTAAACAGAAGGTTTCAATGTTTGAGCAGCCTGAAAAAGAGATACAATATGCCTTTAACTAGAAGCCAGAATATAGCCTAAATATAGATTTAATTGGACATTTAAGCCCTTAATTTTAAAATCCTATATCAGATTAGTCCAATTTTACCCAGTGACAGTCTGGGATGTGTATACTATCACCGTGATGTGAAATGAGTCTGGCTAAACAGGAGGTTTCGATGTTAGAGCAGCCTGAAAAAGAGTTACAATATGGCTTTAATTAGCAGCCTTAAAAAGAGTTGAAATATAGCTTCATGTGGACATTTAAACCTTTAATTTTTAAATCCTATATCAGAATAGTCCAATATTATCCAGTGACAGTCTGCGATGTGTATACTATCACCCTGATGTGAAATGAGTCTGGCTAAACAGGAGGTTTCGATGCTAGAGCAATTTGAAAAAGAGATACAATATGGCTTTAATTATCAGCCTGAAAAAGAGTTGAAATATAGCTTTAAGTGGACATTTAAGCCTTTTATTTTAAAATCCAATATCAGAATATTCCAATATTACCCAGTGACAGTCTAGGATGTGTATACTATCACCCTGATGTGAAATGAGTCTGGCTAAACAGGAGGTTTCGATGTTAGAGCAGCCTGAAAAAGATTTACAATATGGCTTTAATTAGCAGCCTGAAAAAGAGTTGAAATATAGCTTTATGTGGACATTTAAACCTTTAATTTTTAAATCCTATATCAGAATAGTCCAATATTACCCAGTGACAGTCGGGGATGTTTATACTATCACCCTGAGGTGAAATGAATCTGGCTAAACAGGAGGTTTCGATGCTAGAGCAGCCTGAAAAAGCGTTACAATTATGGCTTTAATTAGCAGCCTGAAAAAAGAGTTGAATTATAGCTTTAAGTGGACATTTAAACCTTTAATTTTTAAATCCTCTATCAGAATAGTTCAATATTACCCAGTGACAGTCTGGGATGTGTATCCTATCACCCTGATGTGAAATAATTCTGGCTAAACAAGAGGTTTCGATGTTAGAGCATCCTGAAACAGAGTTACAATATGGCTTCAATTAGAAGCAAGAATATAGCCGAAATATAGATTTAATTGGACATTTAAGACTTTAATTTTAAAATCATGTATCAGAATAGTCCGATATTACCCAGTGAAAGTCTGGGATGTGTATACTATTACCCTAATGTGAAATGAGTCTGGCTAAACAGGAGTTTTCGATGCTAGAGCAGCTTGAAAAAGAGATACAATATGGCTTTAATTAGCAGCATGAAAATGAGTTGAATTATAGATTTAATTGGACATTTAAGCCTTTAATTTTAAAATCACATATCAGAATATTCCAATACAACCCAGTGACAGTCTGGTATGTGTATACTATCACCCTAAATTTGAAATGAATCTGGCTAAACAGGAGGTTTCGATGCTAGAGCAGCCTGAAAAAGCGTTACAATTATGGCTTTAATTAGCAGCCTGAAAAAGAGTTGAATTATAGCTTTAAGTGGACATTTAAACCTTTAATTTTTAAATCCTCTATCAGAATAGTTCAATATTACCCAGTGACAGTCTGGGATGTGTATACTATCACCCTGATGTGAAATAAGTCTGGCTAAACAAGAGGTTTCGATGTTAGAGCATCCTGAAACAGAGTTACAATATGGCTTCAATTAGAAGCCAGAATATAGCCGAAATATAGATTTAATTGGACATTTAAGACTTTAATTTTAAAATCATGTATTCAGAATAGTCCGATATTACCCAGTGAAAGTCTGGGATGTGTATACTATTACCCTAATGTGAAATGAGTCTGGCTAAACAGGAGTTTTCTATGCTAGAGCAGCTTGAAAAAGAGATACAATATGGCTTTAATTAGCAGCATGAAAATGAGTTGAATTATAGATTTAATTGTACATTTAAGCCTTTAATTTTAAAATCCTATATCAGAATATTCCAATACAACCCAGTGACAGTCTGGTATGTGTATACTATCACCCTAAATTTGAAATAAGTCTGGCTAAACAGGATGTTTCGATGTTAGAGCAGCCTGAAAAATAGTTACAATATGCCCTCAATTAGAAGCCAGAATATAGCCGAAATATAGATTTAATTGGACATTTAAACCTTTAATTTTTAAATCCCATATCAGAATGGTCCGATGTTACCCAGTGAAAGTCTGGGATGTTTATACTATCACCCTGAGGTGAAATGAGTCTGGCTAAACAGGAGGTTTCGTTTATAGAGTAGCCGGAAAAAGCGTCACAATATGGCTTTAATTAGCAGCCGGAAAAAGAGTTGAATTATAGCTTTAAGTGGACATTTAAACCTTTAATTTTTAAATCCTATATCAGAATAGTTCAATATTACCCAGTGACAGTCTGGGATGTGTATACCATCACACTGAGATGAAATGAGTATGGCTAAACAGGAGGTTTCGTTTATAGAGCAGCCTGAAAAAGCATTACAATATGGCTTTAATTAGCAGCCTGAAAATGAGTTGAAATATTGCTTTATTTGGATATTCAAGCCCTTTATTTTAAAATCCTATATCAGAATAGTCCAATATTACCCAGTGACAGTCTGGGATGTGTATACTATTACCCTGACGTGAAAGGAGTCTGGCTAAGCAGGAGGTTTCGATGTTAGAGCAGCCTGAAAAATAGTTACAATATGCATTCAATTAGAAGCCAGAATATAGCCGAAATATAGATTTAATTGGACATTTAAACCTTTAATTTTTAAATCCCATATCAGAATGGTCCGATATTACCCAGTGAAAGTCTGGGATGTGTATACTATCACCCTGATGTGAAATGAGTATGGCTAATCAGGAGGTTTCGTTTATAGAGCAGCCTGAAAAAGAGTTACAATATGGCTTTAATTAGCAGCCTGAAAATGAATTGAAATATTGCATTAATTGGACATTTAAACCCTTAATTTTTAAATCCTATATCAGAATAGTCCAATATTACCTAGTGACAGTCTGGGATTTGTATACTATCACCCTGACGTGAAATGAGTCTGGCTAAACAGGAGGTTTCGATGTTAGAGCAGGCTAAATAAGAGTTACAATATGTCTTCAATTAGAAGCGAGAATATAGCCGAAATATAGATTTAATTGGACATTTAAGACTTTAATTTTAAAATCATATATCAGAATGGTCCGATATTACCCAGTGAAAGTCTGGGATGTGTATACTATCACCCTGAGGTGAAATGAATCTGGCTAAACAGGAGGTTTCGATGCTAGAGCAGCTTGAAAAAGATACAATATGGCTTTAATTAGCAGCCTGAAAATGAATTGAAATATTGCGTTAATTGGACATTTAAGCCCTTAATTTTTAAATCCTATAACAGAATAGTCAAATATTACCCAGTGACAGTCTGGGATGTGTATACTATGACCCTGATGTGAAATGAGTCTGGCTAAACAGGAGGTTTCGATGTTAGAGCAGCCTGAAAAAGAGTTAGAATATGTCTTTAATTAGAAGCCAGAATATAGCCGAAATATTGATTTAATTGGACATTTAAGACTTTAATTTTAAAATCCTATATCAGAATAGTCCAATATTACCTAGTGACAGTCTGGGATGTGTATACTATCACCCTGATGTGAAATGAGTCTGGCTAAACAGAAGGTTTCAATGTTTGAGCAGCCTGAAAAAGAGATACAATATGCCTTTAACTAGAAGCCAGAATATAGCCTAAATATAGATTTAATTGGACATTTAAGCCCTTAATTTTAAAATCCTATATCAGATTAGTCCAATTTTACCCAGTGACAGTCTGGGATGTGTATACTATCACCGTGATGTGAAATGAGTCTGGCTAAACAGGAGGTTTCGATGTTAGAGCAGCCTGAAAAAGAGTTACAATATGGCTTTAATTAGCAGCCTTAAAAAGAGTTGAAATATAGCTTCATGTGGACATTTAAACCTTTAATTTTTAAATCCTATATCAGAATAGTCCAATATTATCCAGTGACAGTCTGCGATGTGTATACTATCACCCTGATGTGAAATGAGTCTGGCTAAACAGGAGGTTTCGATGCTAGAGCAATTTGAAAAAGAGATACAATATGGCTTTAATTATCAGCCTGAAAAAGAGTTGAAATATAGCTTTAAGTGGACATTTAAGCCTTTTATTTTAAAATCCAATATCAGAATATTCCAATATTACCCAGTGACAGTCTAGGATGTGTATACTATCACCCTGATGTGAAATGAGTCTGGCTAAACAGGAGGTTTCGATGTTAGAGCAGCCTGAAAAAGATTTACAATATGGCTTTAATTAGCAGCCTGAAAAAGAGTTGAAATATAGCTTTATGTGGACATTTAAACCTTTAATTTTTAAATCCTATATCAGAATAGTCCAATATTACCCAGTGACAGTCGGGGATGTTTATACTATCACCCTGAGGTGAAATGAATCTGGCTAAACAGGAGGTTTCGATGCTAGAGCAGCCTGAAAAAGCGTTACAATTATGGCTTTAATTAGCAGCCTGAAAAAAGAGTTGAATTATAGCTTTAAGTGGACATTTAAACCTTTAATTTTTAAATCCTCTATCAGAATAGTTCAATATTACCCAGTGACAGTCTGGGATGTGTATCCTATCACCCTGATGTGAAATAATTCTGGCTAAACAAGAGGTTTCGATGTTAGAGCATCCTGAAACAGAGTTACAATATGGCTTCAATTAGAAGCCAGAATATAGCCGAAATATAGATTTAATTGGACATTTAAGACTTTAATTTTAAAATCATGTATCAGAATAGTCCGATATTACCCAGTGAAAGTCTGGGATGTGTATACTATTACCCTAATGTGAAATGAGTCTGGCTAAACAGGAGTTTTCGATGCTAGAGCAGCTTGAAAAAGAGATACAATATGGCTTTAATTAGCAGCATGAAAATGAGTTGAATTATAGATTTAATTGGACATTTAAGCCTTTAATTTTAAAATCACATATCAGAATATTCCAATACAACCCAGTGACAGTCTGGTATGTGTATACTATCACCCTAAATTTGAAATGAATCTGGCTAAACAGGAGGTTTCGATGCTAGAGCAGCCTGAAAAAGCGTTACAATTATGGCTTTAATTAGCAGCCTGAAAAAGAGTTGAATTATAGCTTTAAGTGGACATTTAAACCTTTAATTTTTAAATCCTCTATCAGAATAGTTCAATATTACCCAGTGACAGTCTGGGATGTGTATACTATCACCCTGATGTGAAATAAGTCTGGCTAAACAAGAGGTTTCGATGTTAGAGCATCCTGAAACAGAGTTACAATATGGCTTCAATTAGAAGCCAGAATATAGCCGAAATATAGATTTAATTGGACATTTAAGACTTTAATTTTAAAATCATGTATCAGAATAGTCCGATATTACCCAGTGAAAGTCTCGGATGTGTATACTATTACCCTAATGTGAAATGAGTCTGGCTAAACAGGAGTTTTCTATGCTAGAGCAGCTTGAAAAAGAGATACAATATGGCTTTAATTAGCAGCATGAAAATGAGTTGAATTATAGATTTAATTGTACATTTAAGCCTTTAATTTTAAAATCCTATATCAGAATATTCCAATACAACCCAGTGACAGTCTGGTATGTGTATACTATCACCCTAAATTTGAAATAAGTCTGGCTAAACAGGATGTTTCGATGTTAGAGCAGCCTGAAAAATAGTTACAATATGCCCTCAATTAGAAGCCAGAATATAGCCGAAATATAGATTTAATTGGACATTTAAACCTTTAATTTTTAAATCCCATATCAGAATGGTCCGATGTTACCCAGTGAAAGTCTGGGATGTTTATACTATCACCCTGAGGTGAAATGAGTCTGGCTAAACAGGAGGTTTCGTTTATAGAGTAGCCGGAAAAAGCGTCACAATATGGCTTTAATTAGCAGCCTGAAAAAGAGTTGAATTATAGCTTTAAGTGGACATTTAAACCTTTAATTTTTAAATCCTATATCAGAATAGTTCAATATTACCCAGTGACAGTCTGGGATGTGTATACCATCACACTGAGATGAAATGAGTATGGCTAAACAGGAGGTTTCGTTTATAGAGCAGCCTGAAAAAGCATTACAATATGGCTTTAATTAGCAGCCTGAAAATGAGTTGAAATATTGCTTTATTTGGATATTCAAGCCCTTTATTTTAAAATCCTATATCAGAATAGTCCAATATTACCCAGTGACAGTCTGGGATGTGTATACTATTACCCTGACGTGAAAGGAGTCTGGCTAAGCAGGAGGTTTCGATGTTAGAGCAGCCTGAAAAATAGTTACAATATGCATTCAATTAGAAGCCAGAATATAGCCGAAATATAGATTTAATTGGACATTTAAACCTTTAATTTTTAAATCCCATATCAGAATGGTCCGATATTACCAAGTGAAAGTCTGGGATGTGTATACTATCACCCTGATGTGAAATGAGTATGGCTAAACAGGAGGTTTCGTTTATAGAGCAGCCTGAAAAAGAGTTACAATATGGCTTTAATTAGCAGCCTGAAAATGAATTGAAATATTGCATTAATTGGACATTTAAACCCTTAATTTTTAAATCCTATATCAGAATAGTCCAATATTACCTAGTGACAGTCTGGGATTTGTATACTATCACCCTGACGTGAAATGAGTCTGGCTAAACAGGAGGTTTCGATGTTAGAGCAGGCTAAATAAGAGTTACAATATGTCTTCAATTAGAAGCGAGAATATAGCCGAAATATAGATTTAATTGGGCATTTAAGACTTTAATTTTAAAATCATATATCAGAATGGTCCGATATTACCCAGTGAAAGTCTGGGATGTGTATACTATCACCCTGAGGTGAAATGAATCTGGCTAAACAGGAGGTTTCGATGCTAGAGCAGCTTGAAAAAGATACAATATGGCTTTAATTAGCAGCCTGAAAATGAATTGAAATATTGCGTTAATTGGACATTTAAGCCCTTAATTTTTAAATCCTATAACAGAATAGTCAAATATTACCCAGTGACAGTCTGGGATGTGTATACTATGACCCTGATGTGAAATGAGTCTGGCTAAACAGGAGGTTTCGATGTTAGAGCAGCCTGAAAAAGAGTTAGAATATGTCTTTAATTAGAAGCCAGAATATAGCCGAAATATTGATTTAATTGGACATTTAAGACTTTAATTTTAAAATCCTATATCAGAATAGTCCAATATTACCTAGTGACAGTCTGGGATGTGTATACTATCACCCTGATGTGAAATGAGTCTGGCTAAACAGAAGGTTTCAATGTTTGAGCAGCCTGAAAAAGAGATACAATATGCCTTTAACTAGAAGCCAGAATATAGCCTAAATATAGATTTAATTGGACATTTAAGCCCTTAATTTTAAAATCCTATATCAGATTAGTCCAATTTTACCCAGTGACAGTCTGGGATGTGTATACTATCACCCTGATGTGAAATGAGTCTGGCTAAACAGGAGGTTTCGATGTTAGAGCAGCCTGAAAAAGAGTTACAATATGGCTTTAATTAGCAGCCTTAAAAAGAGTTGAAATATAGCTTCATGTGGACATTTAAACCTTTAATTTTTAAATCCTATATCAGAATAGTCCAATATTATCCAGTGACAGTCTGCGATGTGTATACTATCACCCTGATGTGAAATGAGTCTGGCTAAACAGGAGGTTTCGATGCTAGAGCAATTTGAAAAAGAGATACAATATGGCTTTAATTATCAGCCTGAAAAAGAGTTGAAATATAGCTTTAAGTGGACATTTAAGCCTTTTATTTTAAAATCCAATATCAGAATATTCCAATATTACCCAGTGACAGTCTAGGATGTGTATACTATCACCCTGATGTGAAATGAGTCTGGCTAAACAGGAGGTTTCGATGTTAGAGCAGCCTGAAAAAGATTTACAATATGGCTTTAATTAGCAGCCTGAAAAAGAGTTGAAATATAGCTTTATGTGGACATTTAAACCTTTAATTTTTAAATCCTATATCAGAATAGTCCAATATTACCCAGTGACAGTCGGGGATGTTTATACTATCACCCTGAGGTGAAATGAATCTGGCTAAACAGGAGGTTTCGATGCTAGAGCAGCCTGAAAAAGCGTTACAATTATGGCTTTAATTAGCAGCCTGAAAAAAGAGTTGAATTATAGCTTTAAGTGGACATTTAAACCTTTAATTTTTAAATCCTCTATCAGAATAGTTCAATATTACCCAGTGACAGTCTGGGATGTGTATCCTATCACCCTGATGTGAAATAATTCTGGCTAAACAAGAGGTTTCGATGTTAGAGCATCCTGAAACAGAGTTACAATATGGCTTCAATTAGAAGCCAGAATATAGCCGAAATATAGATTTAATTGGACATTTAAGACTTTAATTTTAAAATCATGTATCAGAATAGTCCGATATTACCCAGTGAAAGTCTGGGATGTGTATACTATTACCCTAATGTGAAATGAGTCTGGCTAAACAGGAGTTTTCGATGCTAGAGCAGCTTGAAAAAGAGATACAATATGGCTTTAATTAGCAGCATGAAAATGAGTTGAATTATAGATTTAATTGGACATTTAAGCCTTTAATTTTAAAATCACATATCAGAATATTCCAATACAACCCAGTGACAGTCTGGTATGTGTATACTATCACCCTAAATTTGAAATGAATCTGGCTAAACAGGAGGTTTCGATGCTAGAGCAGCCTGAAAAAGCGTTACAATTATGGCTTTAATTAGCAGCCTGAAAAAGAGTTGAAATATAGCTTTAAGTGGACATTTAAACCTTTAATTTTTAAATCCTCTATCAGAATAGTTCAATATTACCCAGTGACAGTCTGGGATGTGTATACTATCACCCTGATGTGAAATAAGTCTGGCTAAACAAGAGGTTTCGATGTTAGAGCATCCTGAAACAGAGTTACAATATGGCTTCAATTAGAAGCCAGAATATAGCCGAAATATAGATTTAATTGGACATTTAAGACTTTAATTTTAAAATCATGTATCAGAATAGTCCGATATTACCCAGTGAAAGTCTGGGATGTGTATACTATTACCCTAATGTGAAATGAGTCTGGCTAAACAGGAGTTTTCTATGCTAGAGCAGCTTGAAAAAGAGATACAATATGGCTTTAATTAGCAGCATGAAAATGAGTTGAATTATAGATTTAATTGTACATTTAAGCCTTTAATTTTAAAATCCTATATCAGAATATTCCAATACAACCCAGTGACAGTCTGGTATGTGTATACTATCACCCTAAATTTGAAATAAGTCTGGCTAAACAGGATGTTTCGATGTTAGAGCAGCCTGAAAAATAGTTACAATATGCCCTCAATTAGAAGCCAGAATATAGCCGAAATATAGATTTAATTGGACATTTAAACCTTTAATTTTTAAATCCCATATCAGAATGGTCCGATGTTACCCAGTGAAAGTCTGGGATGTTTATACTATCACCCTGAGGTGAAATGAGTCTGGCTAAACAGGAGGTTTCGTTTATAGAGTAGCCGGAAAAAGCGTCACAATATGGCTTTAATTAGCAGCCTGAAAAAGAGTTGAATTATAGCTTTAAGTGGACATTTAAACCTTTAATTTTTAAATCCTATATCAGAATAGTTCAATATTACCCAGTGACAGTCTGGGATGTGTATACCATCACACTGAGATGAAATGAGTATGGCTAAACAGGAGGTTTCGTTTATAGAGCAGCCTGAAAAAGCATTACAATATGGCTTTAATTAGCAGCCTGAAAATGAGTTGAAATATTGCTTTATTTGGATATTCAAGCCCTTTATTTTAAAATCCTATATCAGAATAGTCCAATATTACCCAGTGACAGTCTGGGATGTGTATACTATTACCCTGACGTGAAAGGAGTCTGGCTAAGCAGGAGGTTTCGATGTTAGAGCAGCCTGAAAAATAGTTACAATATGCATTCAATTAGAAGCCAGAATATAGCCGAAATATAGATTTAATTGGACATTTAAACCTTTAATTTTTAAATCCCATATCAGAATGGTCCGATATTACCAAGTGAAAGTCTGGGATGTGTATACTATCACCCTGATGTGAAATGAGTATGGCTAAACAGGAGGTTTCGTTTATAGAGCAGCCTGAAAAAGAGTTACAATATGGCTTTAATTAGCAGCCTGAAAATGAATTGAAATATTGCATTAATTGGACATTTAAACCCTTAATTTTTAAATCCTATATCAGAATAGTCCAATATTACCTAGTGACAGTCTGGGATTTGTATACTATCACCCTGACGTGAAATGAGTCTGGCTAAACAGGAGGTTTCGATGTTAGAGCAGGCTAAATAAGAGTTACAATATGTCTTCAATTAGAAGCGAGAATATAGCCGAAATATAGATTTAATTGGACATTTAAGACTTTAATTTTAAAATCATATATCAGAATGGTCCGATATTACCCAGTGAAAGTCTGGGATGTGTATACTATCACCCTGAGGTGAAATGAATCTGGCTAAACAGGAGGTTTCGATGCTAGAGCAGCTTGAAAAAGATACAATATGGCTTTAATTAGCAGCCTGAAAATGAATTGAAATATTGCGTTAATTGGACATTTAAGCCCTTAATTTTTAAATCCTATAACAGAATAGTCAAATATTACCCAGTGACAGTCTGGGATGTGTATACTATGACCCTGATGTGAAATGAGTCTGGCTAAACAGGAGGTTTCGATGTTAGAGCAGCCTGAAAAAGAGTTAGAATATGTCTTTAATTAGAAGCCAGAATATAGCCGAAATATTGATTTAATTGGACATTTAAGACTTTAATTTTAAAATCCTATATCAGAATAGTCCAATATTACCTAGTGACAGTCTGGGATGTGTATACTATCACCCTGATGTGAAATGAGTCTGGCTAAACAGAAGGTTTCAATGTTTGAGCAGCCTGAAAAAGAGATACAATATGCCTTTAACTAGAAGCCAGAATATAGCCTAAATATAGATTTAATTGGACATTTAAGCCCTTAATTTTAAAATCCTATATCAGATTAGTCCAATTTTACCCAGTGACAGTCTGGGATGTGTATACTATCACCCTGATGTGAAATGAGTCTGGCTAAACAGGAGGTTTCGATGTTAGAGCAGCCTGAAAAAGAGTTACAATATGGCTTTAATTAGCAGCCTTAAAAAGAGTTGAAATATAGCTTCATGTGGACATTTAAACCTTTAATTTTTAAATCCTATATCAGAATAGTCCAATATTATCCAGTGACAGTCTGCGATGTGTATACTATCACCCTGATGTGAAATGAGTCTGGCTAAACAGGAGGTTTCGATGCTAGAGCAATTTGAAAAAGAGATACAATATGGCTTTAATTAGCAGCCTGAAAATGAGTTGAATTATTGATTTAATTGGACATTTAAGACTTTAATTTTAAAATCCTATATCAGAATAGTCCAATATTACCTAGTGACAGTCTGGGATGTGTATACCATCACCCTGATGTGAAATGAGTCTGGCTAAACAGGAGGTTTCAATATTTGAGCAGCCTGAAAAAGAGATACAATATGCCTTTAACTAGAAGCCAGAATATAGCCTAAATATAGATTTAATTGGACATTTAAGCCCTTAATTTTAAAATCCTATATCAGATTAGTCCAATATTACCCACTGACAGTCTGGGATGTGTATACTATCACCCTGATGTGAAATGAGTATGGCTAAACAGGAGGTTTCGTTTATAGAGCAGCCTGAAAAAGTGTTACAATATGTCTTTAATTAGCAGCCTGAAAAAGAGTTGAAATATAGCTTTAAGTGGACATTTAAACCTTTAATTTTTAAATCCTATATCAGAATAGTCCAATATTACCCAGTGACAGTCTGGGATGTGTATACTATGACCCTGACGTGAAATGAGTCTGGCTAAACAGGAGGTTTCGATGTTAGAGCAGCCTGAAAAAGAGTTACAATATGGCTTTAATTATCAGCCTGAAAAAGAGTTGAAATATAGCTTTAAGTGGACATTTAAGCCTTTTATTTTAAAATCCAATATCCGAATATTCCAATATTACCCAGTGACAGTCTAGGATGTGTATACTATCACCCTGATGTGAAATGAGTCTGGCTAAACAGGAGGTTTCGATGTTAGAGCAGCCTGAAAAAGATTTACAATATGGCTTTAATTAGCAGCCTGAAAAAGAGTTGAAATATAGCTTTATGTGGACATTTAAACCTTTAATTTTTAAATCCTATATCAGAATAGTCCAATATTACCCAGTGACAGTCGGGGATGTTTATACTATCACCCTGAGGTGAAATGAATCTGGCTAAACAGGAGGTTTCGATGCTAGAGCAGCCTGAAAAAGCGTTACAATTATGGCTTTAATTAGCAGCCTGAAAAAAGAGTTGAATTATAGCTTTAAGTGGACATTTAAACCTTTAATTTTTAAATCCTCTATCAGAATAGTTCAATATTACCCAGTGACAGTCTGGGATGTGTATCCTATCACCCTGATGTGAAATAATTCTGGCTAAACAAGAGGTTTCGATGTTAGAGCATCCTGAAACAGAGTTACAATATGGCTTCAATTAGAAGCAAGAATATAGCCGAAATATAGATTTAATTGGACATTTAAGACTTTAATTTTAAAATCATGTATCAGAATAGTCCGATATTACCCAGTGAAAGTCTGGGATGTGTATACTATTACCCTAATGTGAAATGAGTCTGGCTAAACAGGAGTTTTCGATGCTAGAGCAGCTTGAAAAAGAGATACAATATGGCTTTAATTAGCAGCATGAAAATGAGTTGAATTATAGATTTAATTGGACATTTAAGCCTTTAATTTTAAAATCACATATCAGAATATTCCAATACAACCCAGTGACAGTCTGGTATGTGTATACTATCACCCTAAATTTGAAATGAATCTGGCTAAACAGGAGGTTTCGATGCTAGAGCAGCCTGAAAAAGCGTTACAATTATGGCTTTAATTAGCAGCCTGAAAAAGAGTTGAATTATAGCTTTAAGTGGACATTTAAACCTTTAATTTTTAAATCCTCTATCAGAATAGTTCAATATTACCCAGTGACAGTCTGGGATGTGTATACTATCACCCTGATGTGAAATAAGTCTGGCTAAACAAGAGGTTTCGATGTTAGAGCATCCTGAAACAGAGTTACAATATGGCTTCAATTAGAAGCCAGAATATAGCCGAAATATAGATTTAATTGGACATTTAAGACTTTAATTTTAAAATCATGTATCAGAATAGTCCGATATTACCCAGTGAAAGTCTGGGATGTGTATACTATTACCCTAATGTGAAATGAGTCTGGCTAAACAGGAGTTTTCTATGCTAGAGCAGCTTGAAAAAGAGATACAATATGGCTTTAATTAGCAGCATGAAAATGAGTTGAATTATAGATTTAATTGTACATTTAAGCCTTTAATTTTAAAATCCTATATCAGAATATTCCAATACAACCCAGTGACAGTCTGGTATGTGTATACTATCACCCTAAATTTGAAATAAGTCTGGCTAAACAGGATGTTTCGATGTTAGAGCAGCCTGAAAAATAGTTACAATATGCCCTCAATTAGAAGCCAGAATATAGCCGAAATATAGATTTAATTGGACATTTAAACCTTTAATTTTTAAATCCCATATCAGAATGGTCCGATGTTACCCAGTGAAAGTCTGGGATGTTTATACTATCACCCTGAGGTGAAATGAGTCTGGCTAAACAGGAGGTTTCGTTTATAGAGTAGCCGGAAAAAGCGTCACAATATGGCTTTAATTAGCAGCCTGAAAAAGAGTTGAATTATAGTTTTAGGTGGACATTTAAACCTTTAATTTTTAAATCCTATATCAGAATAGTTCAATATTACCCAGTGACAGTCTGGGATGTGTATACCATCACACTGAGATGAAATGAGTATGGCTAAACAGGAGGTTTCGTTTATAGAGCAGCCTGAAAAAGCATTACAATATGGCTTTAATTAGCAGCCTGAAAATGAGTTGAAATATTGCTTTATTTGGATATTCAAGCCCTTTATTTTAAAATCCTATATCAGAATAGTCCAATATTAGCCAGTGACAGTCTGGGATGTGTATACTATTACCCTGACGTGAAAGGAGTCTGGCTAAGCAGGAGGTTTCAATGTTAGAGCAGCCTGAAAAATAGTTACAATATGCATTCAATTAGAAGCCAGAATATAGCCGAAATATAGATTTAATTGGACATTTAAACCTTTAATTTTTAAATCCCATATCAGAATGGTCCGATATTACCCAGTGAAAGTCTGGGATGTGTATACTATCACCCTGATGTGAAATGAGTATGGCTAAACAGGAGGTTTCGTTTATAGAGCAGCCTGAAAAAGAGTTACAATATGGCTTTAATTAGCAGCCTGAAAATGAATTGAAATATTGCATTAATTGGACATTTAAACCCTTAATTTTTAAATCCTATATCAGAATAGTCCAATATTACCTAGTGACAGTCTGGGATTTGTATACTATCACCCTGACGTGAAATGAGTCTGGCTAAACAGGAGGTTTCGATGTTAGAGCAGGCTAAATAAGAGTTACAATATGTCTTCAAGTAGAAGCGAGAATATAGCCGAAATATAGATTTAATTGGACATTTAAGACTTTAATTTTAAAATCCTATATCAGAATAGTCCAATATTACCTAGTGACAGTGTGGGATGTGTATACTATCACCCTGATGTGAAATGAGTCTGGCTAAACAGAAGGTTTCAATGTTTGAGCAGCCTGAAAAAGAGATACAATATGCCTTTAACTAGAAGCCAGAATATAGCCTAAATATAGAATTAATTGGACATTTAAGCCCTTAATTTTAAAATCCTATATCAGATTAGTCCAATTTTACCCAGTGACAGTCTGGGATGTGTATACTATCACCCTGATGTGAAATGAGTCTGGCTAAACAGGAGGTTTCGATGTTAGAGCAGCCTGAAAAAGTTACAATATGGCTTTAATTAGCAGCCTTAAAAAGAGTTGAAATATAGCTTCATGTGGACATTTAAACCTTTAATTTTTAAATCCTATATCAGAATAGTCCAATATTATCCAGTGACAGTCTGCGATGTGTATACTATCACCCTGATGTGAAATGAGTCTGGCTAAACAGGAGGTTTCGATGCTAGAGCAATTTGAAAAAGAGATACAATATGGCTTTAATTAGCAGCCTGAAAATGAGTTGAATTATTGATTTAATTGGACATTTAAGACTTTAATTTTAAAATCCTATATCAGAATAGTCCAATATTACCTAGTGACAGTCTGGGATGTGTATACCATCACCCTGATGTGAAATGAGTCTGGCTAAACAGGAGGTTTCAATATTTGAGCAGCCTGAAAAAGAGATACAATATGCCTTTAACTAGAAGCCAGAATATAGCCTAAATATAGATTTAATTGGACATTTAAGCCCTTAATTTTAAAATCCTATATCAGATTAGTCCAATATTACCCACTGACAGTCTGGGATGTGTATACTATCACCCTGATGTGAAATGAGTATGGCTAAACAGGAGTTTTCTATGCTAGAGCAGCTTGAAAAAGAGATACAATATGGCTTTAATTAGCAGCATGAAAATGAGTTGAATTATAGATTTAATTGTACATTTAAGCCTTTAATTTTAAAATCCTATATCAGAATATTCCAATACAACCCAGTGACAGTCTGGTATGTGTATACTATCACCCTAAATTTGAAATAAGTCTGGCTAAACAGGATGTTTCGATGTTAGAGCAGCCTGAAAAATAGTTACAATATGCCCTCAATTAGAAGCCAGAATATAGCCGAAATATAGATTTAATTGGACATTTAAACCTTTAATTTTTAAATCCCATATCAGAATGGTCCGATGTTACCCAGTGAAAGTCTGGGATGTTTATACTATCACCCTGAGGTGAAATGAGTCTGGCTAAACAGGAGGTTTCATTTATAGAGTAGCCGGAAAAAGCGTCACAATATGGCTTTAATTAGCAGCCTGAAAAAGAGTTGAATTATAGCTTTAAGTGGACATTTAAACCTTTAATTTTTAAATCCTATATCAGAATAGTTCAATATTACCCAGTGACAGTCTGGGATGTGTATACCATCACACTGAGATGAAATGAGTATGGCTAAACAGGAGGTTTCGTTTATAGAGCAGCCTGAAAAAGCATTACAATATGGCTTTAATTAGCAGCCTGAAAATGAGTTGAAATATTGCTTTATTTGGATATTCAAGCCCTTTATTTTAAAATCCTATATCAGAATAGTCCAATATTACCCAGTGACAGTCTGGGATGTGTATACTATTACCCTGACGTGAAAGGAGTCTGGCTAAGCAGGAGGTTTCGATGTTAGAGCAGCCTGAAAAATAGTTACAATATGCATTCAATTAGAAGCCAGAATATAGCCGAAATATAGATTTAATTGGACATTTAAACCTTTAATTTTTAAATCCCATATCAGAATGGTCCGATATTACCCAGTGAAAGTCTGGGATGTGTATACTATCACCCTGATGTGAAATGAGTATGGCTAAACAGGAGGTTTCGTTTATAGAGCAGCCTGAAAAAGAGTTACAATATGGCTTTAATTAGCAGCCTGAAAATGAATTGAAATATTGCATTAATTGGACATTTAAACCCTTAATTTTTAAATCCTATATCAGAATAGTCCAATATTACCTAGTGACAGTCTGGGATTTGTATACTATCACCCTGACGTGAAATGAGTCTGGCTAAACAGGAGGTTTCGATGTTAGAGCAGGCTAAATAAGAGTTACAATATGTCTTCAATTAGAAGCGAGAATATAGCCGAAATATAGATTTAATTGGACATTTAAGACTTTAATTTTAAAATCATATATCAGAATGGTCCGATATTACCCAGTGAAAGTCTGGGATGTGTATACTATCACCCTGAGGTGAAATGAATCTGGCTAAACAGGAGGTTTCGATGCTAGAGCAGCTTGAAAAAGATACAATATGGCTTTAATTAGCAGCCTGAAAATGAATTGAAATATTGCGTTAATTGGACATTTAAGCCCTTAATTTTTAAATCCTATAACAGAATAGTCAAATATTACCCAGTGACAGTCTGGGATGTGTATACTATGACCCTGATGTGAAATGAGTCTGGCTAAACAGGAGGTTTCGATGTTAGAGCAGCCTGAAAAAGAGTTAGAATATGTCTTTAATTAGAAGCCAGAATATAGCCGAAATATTGATTTAATTGGACATTTAAGACTTTAATTTTAAAATCCTATATCAGAATAGTCCAATATTACCTAGTGACAGTCTGGGATGTGTATACTATCACCCTGATGTGAAATGAGTCTGGCTAAACAGAAGGTTTCAATGTTTGAGCAGCCTGAAAAAGAGATACAATATGCCTTTAACTAGAAGCCAGAATATAGCCTAAATATAGATTTAATTGGACATTTAAGCCCTTAATTTTAAAATCCTATATCAGATTAGTCCAATTTTACCCAGTGACAGTCTGGGATGTGTATACTATCACCCTGATGTGAAATGAGTCTGGCTAAACAGGAGGTTTCGATGTTAGAGCAGCCTGAAAAAGTTACAATATGGCTTTAATTAGCAGCCTTAAAAAGAGTTGAAATATAGCTTCATGTGGACATTTAAACCTTTAATTTTTAAATCCTATATCAGAATAGTCCAATATTATCCAGTGACAGTCTGCGATGTGTATACTATCACCCTGATGTGAAATGAGTCTGGCTAAACAGGAGGTTTCGATGCTAGAGCAATTTGAAAAAGAGATACAATATGGCTTTAATTAGCAGCCTGAAAATGAGTTGAATTATTGATTTAATTGGACATTTAAGACTTTAATTTTAAAATCCTATATCAGAATAGTCCAATATTACCTAGTGACAGTCTGGGATGTGTATACCATCACCCTGATGTGAAATGAGTCTGGCTAAACAGGAGGTTTCAATATTTGAGCAGCCTGAAAAAGAGATACAATATGCCTTTAACTAGAAGCCAGAATATAGCCTAAATATAGATTTAATTGGACATTTAAGCCCTTAATTTTAAAATCCTATATCAGATTAGTCCAATATTACCCACTGACAGTCTGGGATGTGTATACTATCACCCTGACGTGAAATGAGTCTGGCTAAACAGGAGGTTTCGATGTTAGAGCAGGCTAAATAAGAGTTACAATATGTCTTCAATTAGAAGCGAGAATATAGCCGAAATATAGATTTAATTGGACATTTAAGACTTTAATTTTAAAATCATATATCAGAATGGTCCGATATTACCCAGTGAAAGTCTGGGATGTGTATACTATCACCCTGAGGTGAAATGAATCTGGCTAAACAGGAGGTTTCGATGCTAGAGCAGCTTGAAAAAGATACAATATGGCTTTAATTAGCAGCCTGAAAATGAATTGAAATATTGCGTTAATTGGACATTTAAGCCCTTAATTTTTAAATCCTATAACAGAATAGTCAAATATTACCCAGTGACAGTCTGGGATGTGTATACTATGACCCTGATGTGAAATGAGTCTGGCTAAACAGGAGGTTTCGATGTTAGAGCAGCCTGAAAAAGAGTTAGAATATGTCTTTAATTAGAAGCCAGAATATAGCCGAAATATTGATTTAATTGGACATTTAAGACTTTAATTTTAAAATCCTATATCAGAATAGTCCAATATTACCTAGTGACAGTCTGGGATGTGTATACTATCACCCTGATGTGAAATGAGTCTGGCTAAACAGAAGGTTTCAATGTTTGAGCAGCCTGAAAAAGAGATACAATATGCCTTTAACTAGAAGCCAGAATATAGCCTAAATATAGATTTAATTGGACATTTAAGCCCTTAATTTTAAAATCCTATATCAGATTAGTCCAATTTTACCCAGTGACAGTCTGGGATGTGTATACTATCACCCTGATGTGAAATGAGTCTGGCTAAACAGGAGGTTTCGATGTTAGAGCAGCCTGAAAAAGTTACAATATGGCTTTAATTAGCAGCCTTAAAAAGAGTTGAAATATAGCTTCATGTGGACATTTAAACCTTTAATTTTTAAATCCTATATCAGAATAGTCCAATATTATCCAGTGACAGTCTGCGATGTGTATACTATCACCCTGATGTGAAATGAGTCTGGCTAAACAGGAGGTTTCGATGCTAGAGCAATTTGAAAAAGAGATACAATATGGCTTTAATTAGCAGCCTGAAAATGAGTTGAATTATTGATTTAATTGGACATTTAAGACTTTAATTTTAAAATCCTATATCAGAATAGTCCAATATTACCTAGTGACAGTCTGGGATGTGTATACCATCACCCTGATGTGAAATGAGTCTGGCTAAACAGGAGGTTTCAATATTTGAGCAGCCTGAAAAAGAGATACAATATGCCTTTAACTAGAAGCCAGAATATAGCCTAAATATAGATTTAATTGGACATTTAAGCCCTTAATTTTAAAATCCTATATCAGATTAGTCCAATATTACCCAGTGACAGTCTGGGATGTGTATACTATGACCCTGACGTGAAATGAGTCTGGCTAAACAGGAGGTTTCGATGTTAGAGCAGCCTGAAAAAGAGTTACAATATGGCTTTAATTATCAGCCTGAAAAAGAGTTGAAATATAGCTTTAAGTGGACATTTAAGCCTTTTATTTTAAAATCCAATATCAGAATATTCCAATATTACCCAGTGAGAGTCTAGGATGTGTATACTATCACCCTGATGTGAAATGAGTCTGGCTAAACAGGAGGTTTCGATGTTAGAGCAGCCTGAAAAAGATTTACAATATGGCTTTAATTAGCAGCCTGAAAAAGAGTTGAAATATAGCTTTATGTGGACATTTAAACCTTTAATTTTTAAATCCTATATCAGAATAGTCCAATATTGACAAGTGACAGTCGGGGATGTTTATACTATCACCCTGAGGTGAAATGAATCTGGCTAAACAGGAGGTTTCGATGCTAGAGCAGCCTGAAAAAGCGTTACAATTATGGCTTTAATTAGCAGCCTGAAAAAAGAGTTGAATTATAGCTTTAAGTGGACATTTAAACCTTTAATTTTTAAATCCTCTATCAGAATAGTTCAATATTACCCAGTGACAGTCTGGGATGTGTATCCTATCACCCTGATGTGAAATAAGTCTGGCTAAACAAGAGGTTTCGATGTTAGAGCATCCTGAAACAGAGTTACAATATGGCTTCAATTAGAAGCCAGAATATAGCCGAAATATAGATTTAATTGGACATTTAAACCTTTAATTTTTAAATCCCATATCAGAATGGTCCGATATTACCCAGTGAAAGTCTGGGATGTGTATACTATCACCCTGATGTGAAATGAGTATGGCTAAACAGGAGGTTTCGTTTATAGAGCAGCCTGAAAAAGAGTTACAATATGGCTTTAATTAGCAGCCTGAAAATGAATTGAAATATTGCATTAATTGGACATTTAAACCCTTAATTTTTAAATCCTATATCAGAATAGTCCAATATTACCTAGTGACAGTCTGGGATTTGTATACTATCACCCTGACGTGAAATGAGTCTGGCTAAACAGGAGGTTTCGATGTTAGAGCAGGCTAAATAAGAGTTACAATATGTCTTCAATTAGAAGCGAGAATATAGCCGAAATATAGATTTAATTGGACATTTAAGACTTTAATTTTAAAATCATATATCAGAATGGTCCGATATTACCCAGTGAAAGTCTGGGATGTGTATACTATCACCCTGAGGTGAAATGAATCTGGCTAAACAGGAGGTTTCGATGCTAGAGCAGCTTGAAAAAGATACAATATGGCTTTAATTAGCAGCCTGAAAATGAATTGAAATATTGCGTTAATTGGACATTTAAGCCCTTAATTTTTAAATCCTATAACAGAATAGTCAAATATTACCCAGTGACAGTCTGGGATGTGTATACTATGACCCTGATGTGAAATGAGTCTGGCTAAACAGGAGGTTTCGATGTTAGAGCAGCCTGAAAAAGAGTTAGAATATGTCTTTAATTAGAAGCCAGAATATAGCCGAAATATTGATTTAATTGGACATTTAAGACTTTAATTTTAAAATCCTATATCAGAATAGTCCAATATTACCTAGTGACAGTCTGGGATGTGTATACTATCACCCTGATGTGAAATGAGTCTGGCTAAACAGAAGGTTTCAATGTTTGAGCAGCCTGAAAAAGAGATACAATATGCCTTTAACTAGAAGCCAGAATATAGCCTAAATATAGATTTAATTGGACATTTAAGCCCTTAATTTTAAAATCCTATATCAGATTAGTCCAATTTTACCCAGTGACAGTCTGGGATGTGTATACCATCACCCTGATGTGAAATGAGTCTGGCTAAACAGGAGGTTTCGATGTTAGAGCAGCCTGAAAAAGAGTTACAATATGGCTTTAATTAGCAGCCTTAAAAAGAGTTGAAATATAGCTTCATGTGGACATTTAAACCTTTAATTTTTAAATCCTATATCAGAATAGTCCAATATTATCCAGTGACAGTCTGCGATGTGTATCCTATCACCCTGATGTGAAATGAGTCTGGCTAAACAGGAGGTTTCGATGCTAGAGCAATTTGAAAAAGAGATACAATATGGCTTTAATTAGCAGCCTGAAAATGAGTTGAATTATTGATTTAATTGGACATTTAAGACTTTAATTTTAAAATCCTATATCAGAATAGTCCAATATTACCTAGTGACAGTCTGGGATGTGTATACCATCACCCTGATGTGAAATGAGTCTGGCTAAACAGGAGGTTTCAATATTTGAGCAGCCTGAAAAAGAGATACAATATGCCTTTAACTAGAAGCCAGAATATAGCCTAAATATAGATTTAATTGGACATTTAAGCCCTTAATTTTAAAATCCTATATCAGATTAGTCCAATATTACCCACTGACAGTCTGGGATGTGTATACTATCACCCTGATGTGAAATGAGTATGGCTAAACAGGAGGTTTCGTTTATAGAGCAGCCTGAAAAAGAGTTACAGTATGGCCTTATTTAGCAGCCAAAATGTAGCCAAAATATAGCTTTGAGTGGACATTTAAGCTGTTAATTTTAAAATCCTATATCAGAATTGTCCAATATTACCCAGTGACAGTCTGGGAGGTGTATACTATCGCCCTGAAGTGAAATTAATCTGGATAAACAGGAGGATTTGTTTTTAGAGCAGCCTGAAAAAGAGTTACAATATGGCTTTAATTATCAGCCTGAAAAAGAGTTGAAATATAGCTTTAAGTGGACATTTAAGCCTTTTATTTTAAAATCCAATATCAGAATATTCCAATAATACCCAGTGAGAGTCTAGGATGTGTATACTATCACCCTGATGTGAAATGAGTCTGGCTAAACAGGAGGTTTCGATGTTAGAGCAGCCTGAAAAAGATTTACAATATGGCTTTAATTAGCAGCCTGAAAAAGAGTTGAAATATAGCTTTATGTGGACATTTAAACCTTTAATTTTTAAATCCTATATCAGAATAGTCCAATATTGACAAGTGACAGTCGGGGATGTTTATACTATCACCCTGAGGTGAAATGAATCTGGCTAAACAGGAGGTTTCGATGCTAGAGCAGCCTGAAAAAGCGTTACAATTATGGCTTTAATTAGCAGCCTGAAAAAAGAGTTGAATTATAGCTTTAAGTGGACATTTAAACCTTTAATTTTTAAATCCTCTATCAGAATAGTTCAATATTACCCAGTGACAGTCTGGGATGTGTATCCTATCACCCTGATGTGAAATAAGTCTGGCTAAACAAGAGGTTTCGATGTTAGAGCATCCTGAAACAGAGTTACAATATGGCTTCAATTAGAAGCCAGAATATAGCCGAAATATAGATTTAATTGGACATTTAAGACTTTAATTTTAAAATCATGTATCAGAATAGTCCGATATTACCCAGTGAAAGTCTGGGATGTGTATACTATTACCCTAATGTGAAATGAGTCTGGCTAAACAGGAGTTTTCGATGCTAGAGCAGCTTGAAAAAGAGATACAATATGGCTTTAATTAGCAGCATGAAAATGAGTTGAATTATAGATTTAATTGGACATTTAAGCCTTTAATTTTAAAATCCTATATCAGAATATTCCAATACAACCCAGTGACAGTCTGGTATGTGTATACTATCACCCTAAATTTGAAATGAATCTGGCTAAACAGGAGGTTTCGATGCTAGAGCAGCCTGAAAAAGCGTTACAATTATGGCTTTAATTAGCAGCCGGAAAAAGAGTTGAATTATAGCTTTAAGTGGACATTTAAACCTTTAATTTTTAAATCCTATATCAGAATAGTTCAATATTACCCAGTGACAGTCTGGGATGTGTATACCATCACACTGAGGTGAAATGAGTATGGCTAAACAGGAGGTTTCGTTTAAAGAGCAGCCTGAAAAAGCATTACAATATGGCTTTAATTAGCAGCCTGAAAATGAGTTGAAATATTGCTTTATTTGGATATTCAAGCCCTTTATTTTAAATTCCTATATCAGAATAGTCCAATATTTTCCAGTGACAGTCTGGGATGTGTATACTATCACCCTGAGGTGAAATCAGTCTGGCTAAACAGGAGGTTTCGATGTTAGAGCAGCCTGAAAAATAGTTACAATATGCCTTCAATTAGAAGCCAGAATATAGCCGAAATATAGATTTAATTGGACATTTAAGACTTTAATTTTAAAATCCCATATCAGAATGGTCCGATATTACCCAGTGAAAGTCTGGGATGTTTATACTATCACCCTGAGGTGAAATTAGTCTGGCTAAACAGGAGGTTTCGTTTATAGAATAGCCGGAAAAAGCGTCACAATATGGCTTTAATTAGCAGCCTGAAAAAGAGTTGAATTATAGCTTTAAGTGGACATTTAAACCTTTAATTTTTAAATCCTATATCAGAATAGTTCAATATTACCCAGTGACAGTCTGGGATGTGTATACCATCACACTGAGGTGAAATGAGTCTGGCTAAACAGGAGGTTTCGATGTTAGAGCAGCCTGAAAAAGAGTTACAATATGGCTTTAATTAGCAGACTGGAAATGAGTTGAAATATAGATTTAATTGGACATTTAAACCTTTAATTTTAAAATCCTATATCAGAATGGTCCGACATTACACAAGAGAGTCTGGGAAGTGTATACTAAAACCCTGAGGTGAAATGAGTATGGCTAAACAGGAGATTTCATTTTGAGAGCAGCCTGAAAAAGAGTTACAATATGCCTTTAATTAGAAGCCAAAATATAGCTGAAATATAGATTTATTTGGACATTTAAGACTTTAATTTTAAAATCCTATATCAGAATGGTCAGATATTACCCAGTGACAGTCTGCGATGTGTATACTATTACCCTAATGTGAAATGAGTCTGGCTAAACAGGAGTTTTCGATGCTAGAGCAGCTTGAAAAAGAGATACAATATGGTTTTAATTAGCAGCCTGAAAAAGAGTTGAATTATAGCTTTAAGTGGACATTTAAACCTTTAATTTTTAAATCCTATATCAGAATAGTTCAATATTACCCAGTGACAGTCTGGGATGTGTATACCATCACACTGAGGTGAAATGAGTATGGCTAAACAGGAGGTTTCGTTTATAGAGCAGCCTGAAAAAGCATTACAATATGGCTTTAATTAGCAGCCTGAAAATGAGTTGAAATATTGCTTTATTTGGATATTCAAGCCCTTTATTTTAAAATCCTATATCAGAATAGTCCAATATTACCCAGTGACAGTCTGGGATGTGTATACTATTACCCTGACGTGAAAGGAGTCTGGCTAAGCAGGAGGTTTCGATGTTAGAGCATCCTGAAAAATAGTTACAATATGCATTCAATTAGAAGCCAGAATATAGCCGAAATATAGATTTAATTGGACATTTAAACCTTTAATTTTTAAATCCCATATCAGAATGGTCCGATATTACCCAGTGAAAGTCTGGGATGTATATACTATCACCTTGAGGTGAAATGATTCTGGCTAAACAGGAGGTTTCGTTTATGGAGCAGCCGGAAAAAGTGTCACAATATGGCTTTAATTAGCAGCCTGAAAAAGAGTTGAAATATAGCTTTAATTGGACATTTAAACCTTTAATTTTTAAATCCTATATCAGAATAGTCCAATATTTTCCAGTGACAGTCTGGGATGTGTATACTATCACCCTGATGTGAAATGAGTATGGCTAAACAGGAGGTTTCGTTTATAGAGCAGCCTGAAAAAGAGTTACAATATGGCTTTAATTAGAAGCCAGAATATAGCCGAAATATAGATTTAATTGGACATTTAAACCTTTAATTTTAAAATCCTATATCAGAATATTTCAATATTACCCAGTGACAGTCTGGGATGTGTATACCATCACCTTGAGGTGAAATGAGTATGGCTAAACAGGAGGATTCGTTTATAGAGCAGCCTGAAAAAGCGTTACAATATGGTTTAATTAGCAGCCTGAAAATGAGTTGAAATATTGCTTTATTTGGAAATTTAAGCCTTTTATTTTAAAATCCTACATCAGAATAGTCCAATATTACCCAGTGACAGTCTGGGATGTGTATACTATTACCCTGATGTGAAATAAGTCTGGCTAAACAGGAGGTTTCGATGTTAGAGCAGCCTGAAACAGAGTTACAATATGGCTTTAATTAGCAGCCTGAAAAATAGTTGAAATATAGCTTTAAGTGGACATTTAAACCTTTAATTTTTAAATCCTATATCAGAATAGTCCAATATTACCCAGTGAATGTCTGGGATATGTATACTATCACCCTGATGTGAAATGAGTCTGGCTAATCAGGTTTCGATGTTAGAGCAGCCTGAAACAAAGTTACAATATGGCTTTAATTAGCAGCCTGAAAAAGAGTTGAAATATAGCTTAAAGTGGACATTTAAACCTTTAATTTTTAAATCCCATATCAGAATGGTCCGATATTACCCAGTGAATGTCTGGGATGTTTATACTATCACCCTGAGGTGAAATGAGTCTGGCTAAACAGGAGGTTTCGTTTATAGAGCAGCCTGAAAAAGCGTTACAATATGGCTTTAATTAGCAGCCTGAAAAAGATTTGAATTATAGCTTTAAGTGGACATTTAAACCTTTAATTTTTAAATCCTATATCAGAATAGTTCAATATTACCCAGTGACAGTCTGGGATGTGTATACCATCACCCTGAGGTGAAATGAGTATGGCTAAACAGGAGGATTCGTTTATAGAGCAGCCTGAAAAAGCGTTACAATATGGCTATAATTAGCAGCCTGAAAATGAGTTGAATTATAGATTTATTTGGACATTTAAACCTTTATTTTTTAAATCCTATATCAGAATACTCCACTATTACCCAGTGCCTGTCTGGGATGTGAATACTATCACCCTGATGTGAAATGAGTCTGGCTAAACAGGAGGTTTCGATGTTATAGCAGCCTGAAACAAAGTTACAATATGGCTTTAATTAGCAGCCTGAAAAAGAGTTGAAATATAGCTTAAAGTGGACATTTAAACCTTTAATTTTTAAATCCCATATCAGAATGGTCCGATATTACCCAGTGAATGTCTGGGATGTTTATACTATCACCCTGAGGTGAAATGAGTCTGGCTAAACAGGAGGTTTCGATGATATAGCAGCCTGAAACAAAGTTACAATATGGCTTTAATTAGCAGCCTGAAAAAGAGTTGAAATATAGCTTTAAGTGGACATTTAAACCTTTAATTTTTAAATCCTATATCAGAATAGTGCAATATTACCCAGTGACAGTCTGGGATGTGTATACTATCACCCTGATGTGAAATGAGTCTGGCTAAACAGGAGGTTTCGATGCTAGAGCAGCTTGAAAAAGAGATACAATATGGCTTTAATTAGCAGCATGAAAATGAGATGAATTATAGATTTAATTGGAGATTTAAGACCTTAATTTTAAAATCCTATATCAGAATAGTCCAATATTACCCAGTGACAGTCTGGGATGTGAATACGATCACCCTGATGTGAAATAAGTCTGGCTAAACAGGAGGTTTCGATGTTAGAGCAGCCTGAAAAATAGTTACAATATGCATTCAATTAGAAGCCAGAATATAGCCGAAATATAGATTTAATTGGACATTTAAACCTTTAATTTTTAAATCCCATATCAGAATGGTCCGATATTACCCAGTGAAAGTCTGGGATGTTTATACTATCACCCTGAGGTGAAATTAGTCTGGCTAAACAGGAGGTTTCGTTTATAGAGTAGCCGGAAAAAGCGTCACAATATGGCTTTAATTAGCAGCCTGAAAAAGAGTTGAATTATAGCTTTAAGTGGACATTTAAACCTTTAATTTTTAAATCCTATATCAGAATAGTCCAATATTACCCAGTGACAGTCTGGGATGTGTATACCATCACCCTGATGTGAAATGAGTGTGGCTAAACAGGACGTTTCGATGTTAGAGCAGCTTGAAAAAGAGATACAATATGGCTTTAATTAGCAGCATGAAAAGGAGTTGAATTATAGATTTATTTGGACATTTAAACCTTTATTTTTTAAATCCTATATCAGAATAGTCCACTATTACCCAGTGACAGTCTGGGATGTGTATACTATCACCCTGATTTGAAATAAGTCTGGTTAAACAGGAGGTTTCGATGTTAGAGCAACCTGAAAAAGAGTTACAATATGTCTGTAATTAGAAGCGAGAATATAGCCGAAATAAAGATTTAATTGGACATTTACGACTTTAATTTTAAAATCCTATATCAGAATGGTCCGATATTACACAAGAGAGTCTGGGAAGTGTATACTAAAACCCTGAGGTGAAATGAGTATGGCTAAACAGGAGATTTCATTTTGAGAGCAGCCTGAAAAAGAGTTACAATATGCCTTTAATTAGAAGCCAAAATATAGCTGAAATATAGATTTATTTGGACATTTAAGACTTTAATTTTAAAATCCTATATCAGAATGGTCCGATATTACCCAGTGACAGTCTGCGATGTGTATACTATCACCATGACGTAAAATGAGTATGGCTAAACAGGAGGTTTCGATGTTAGAGCAGCCTGAAAAAGAGTTACAATATGGCTTTAATTAGCAGCCTGAAAAAGATTTGAAATGTTGCTTTAATTGGACATTTAAGCCTTTAATTTTTAAATCCTACATCAGAATAGTCCGATATTACCCAGTGACAGTCTGGTATGTGTATACTATCACCCTGAGGTGAAATGAGTCAGGCTAAAGAGGAGATTTTGTTTTTAGAGCAGCCTGAAAAAGAGATACAATATGGCTTTAATTACTAGCCAAAATATAGCCGAAATATAGATTCAATTGGACATTCAACACTTTAATTTTAAAATCCTATATCAGAATAGTCCGATATTACCCAGTGACAGTCTGGGATGTGTATACCATCACACTGAGGTGAAATGAGTATGGCTAAACAGGAGGTTTCGTTTATAGAGCAGCCTGAAAAAGCATTACAATATGGCTTTAATTAGCAGCCTGAAAATGAGTTGAAATATTGCTTTATTTGGATATTCAAGCCCTTTATTTTAAAATCCTATATCAGAATAGTCCAATATTACCCAGTGACAGTCTGGGATGTGTATACTATTACCCTGACGTGAAAGGAGTCTGGCTAAGCAGGAGGTTTCGATGTTAGAGCATCCTGAAAAATAGTTACAATATGCATTCAATTAGAAGCCAGAATATAGCCGAAATATAGATTTAATTGGACATTTAAACCTTTAATTTTTAAATCCCATATCAGAATGGTCCGATATTACCCAGTGAAAGTCTGGGATGTATATACTATCACCTTGAGGTGAAATGATTCTGGCTAAACAGGAGGTTTCGTTTATGGAGCAGCCGGAAAAAGTGTCACAATATGGCTTTAATTAGCAGCCTGAAAAAGAGTTGAAATATAGCTTTAATTGGACATTTAAACCTTTAATTTTTAAATCCTATATCAGAATAGTCCAATATTTTCCAGTGACAGTCTGGGATGTGTATACTATCACCCTGATGTGAAATGAGTATGGCTAAACAGGAGGTTTCGTTTATAGAGCAGCCTGAAAAAGAGTTACAATATGGCTTTAATTAGAAGCCAGAATATAGCCGAAATATAGATTTAATTGGACATTTAAACCTTTAATTTTAAAATCCTATATCAGAATATTTCAATATTACCCAGTGACAGTCTGGGATGTGTATACCATCACCTTGAGGTGAAATGAGTATGGCTAAACAGGAGGATTCGTTTATAGAGCAGCCTGAAAAAGCGTTACAATATGGTTTAATTAGCAGCCTGAAAATGAGTTGAAATATTGCTTTATTTGGAAATTTAAGCCTTTTATTTTAAAATCCTACATCAGAATAGTCCAATATTACCCAGTGACAGTCTGGGATGTGTATACTATTACCCTGATGTGAAATAAGTCTGGCTAAACAGGAGGTTTCGATGTTAGAGCAGCCTGAAACAGAGTTACAATATGGCTTTAATTAGCAGCCTGAAAAATAGTTGAAATATAGCTTTAAGTGGACATTTAAACCTTTAATTTTTAAATCCTATATCAGAATAGTCCAATATTACCCAGTGAATGTCTGGGATATGTATACTATCACCCTGATGTGAAATGAGTCTGGCTAATCAGGTTTCGATGTTAGAGCAGCCTGAAACAAAGTTACAATATGGCTTTAATTAGCAGCCTGAAAAAGAGTTGAAATATAGCTTAAAGTGGACATTTAAACCTTTAATTTTTAAATCCCATATCAGAATGGTCCGATATTACCCAGTGAATGTCTGGGATGTTTATACTATCACCCTGAGGTGAAATGAGTCTGGCTAAACAGGAGGTTTCGTTTATAGAGCAGCCTGAAAAAGCGTTACAATATGGCTTTAATTAGCAGCCTGAAAAAGATTTGAATTATAGCTTTAAGTGGACATTTAAACCTTTAATTTTTAAATCCTATATCAGAATAGTTCAATATTACCCAGTGACAGTCTGGGATGTGTATACCATCACCCTGAGGTGAAATGAGTATGGCTAAACAGGAGGATTCGTTTATAGAGCAGCCTGAAAAAGCGTTACAATATGGCTATAATTAGCAGCCTGAAAATGAGTTGAATTATAGATTTATTTGGACATTTAAACCTTTATTTTTTAAATCCTATATCAGAATACTCCACTATTACCCAGTGCCTGTCTGGGATGTGAATACTATCACCCTGATGTGAAATGAGTCTGGCTAAACAGGAGGTTTCGATGTTATAGCAGCCTGAAACAAAGTTACAATATGGCTTTAATTAGCAGCCTGAAAAAGAGTTGAAATATAGCTTAAAGTGGACATTTAAACCTTTAATTTTTAAATCCCATATCAGAATGGTCCGATATTACCCAGTGAATGTCTGGGATGTTTATACTATCACCCTGAGGTGAAATGAGTCTGGCTAAACAGGAGGTTTCGATGATATAGCAGCCTGAAACAAAGTTACAATATGGCTTTAATTAGCAGCCTGAAAAAGAGTTGAAATATAGCTTTAAGTGGACATTTAAACCTTTAATTTTTAAATCCTATATCAGAATAGTGCAATATTACCCAGTGACAGTCTGGGATGTGTATACTATCACCCTGATGTGAAATGAGTCTGGCTAAACAGGAGGTTTCGATGCTAGAGCAGCTTGAAAAAGAGATACAATATGGCTTTAATTAGCAGCATGAAAATGAGATGAATTATAGATTTAATTGGAGATTTAAGACCTTAATTTTAAAATCCTATATCAGAATAGTCCAATATTACCCAGTGACAGTCTGGGATGTGAATACGATCACCCTGATGTGAAATAAGTCTGGCTAAACAGGAGGTTTCGATGTTAGAGCAGCCTGAAAAATAGTTACAATATGCATTCAATTAGAAGCCAGAATATAGCCGAAATATAGATTTAATTGGACATTTAAACCTTTAATTTTTAAATCCCATATCAGAATGGTCCGATATTACCCAGTGAAAGTCTGGGATGTTTATACTATCACCCTGAGGTGAAATTAGTCTGGCTAAACAGGAGGTTTCGTTTATAGAGTAGCCGGAAAAAGCGTCACAATATGGCTTTAATTAGCAGCCTGAAAAAGAGTTGAATTATAGCTTTAAGTGGACATTTAAACCTTTAATTTTTAAATCCTATATCAGAATAGTCCAATATTACCCAGTGACAGTCTGGGATGTGTATACCATCACCCTGATGTGAAATGAGTGTGGCTAAACAGGACGTTTCGATGTTAGAGCAGCTTGAAAAAGAGATACAATATGGCTTTAATTAGCAGCATGAAAAGGAGTTGAATTATAGATTTATTTGGACATTTAAACCTTTATTTTTTAAATCCTATATCAGAATAGTCCACTATTACCCAGTGACAGTCTGGGATGTGTATACTATCACCCTGATTTGAAATAAGTCTGGTTAAACAGGAGGTTTCGATGTTAGAGCAACCTGAAAAAGAGTTACAATATGTCTGTAATTAGAAGCGAGAATATAGCCGAAATAAAGATTTAATTGGACATTTACGACTTTAATTTTAAAATCCTATATCAGAATGGTCCGATATTACACAAGAGAGTCTGGGAAGTGTATACTAAAACCCTGAGGTGAAATGAGTATGGCTAAACAGGAGATTTCATTTTGAGAGCAGCCTGAAAAAGAGTTACAATATGCCTTTAATTAGAAGCCAAAATATAGCTGAAATATAGATTTATTTGGACATTTAAGACTTTAATTTTAAAATCCTATATCAGAATGGTCCGATATTACCCAGTGACAGTCTGCGATGTGTATACTATCACCATGACGTAAAATGAGTATGGCTAAACAGGAGGTTTCGATGTTAGAGCAGCCTGAAAAAGAGTTACAATATGGCTTTAATTAGCAGCCTGAAAAAGATTTGAAATGTTGCTTTAATTGGACATTTAAGCCTTTAATTTTTAAATCCTACATCAGAATAGTCCGATATTACCCAGTGACAGTCTGGTATGTGTATACTATCACCCTGAGGTGAAATGAGTCAGGCTAAAGAGGAGATTTTGTTTTTAGAGCAGCCTGAAAAAGAGATACAATATGGCTTTAATTACTAGCCAAAATATAGCCGAAATATAGATTCAATTGGACATTCAACACTTTAATTTTAAAATCCTATATCAGAATAGTCCGATATTACCCAGTGACAGTCTGGGATGTGTATAATATCCCCCCGAGGTGAAATGAGTCTGGCTAAACAGGAGGTTTCGTTTTTAGAGCAGCCTGAAAAAACAGATACAATATGGCTTTAATTAGCAGCCTGAAAATGAGTTGAAATATTGCTTTAATTGGACATTTAAGTCTTTAATTTTAAAATCCTATATCAGAATAACCCGATATTACCCAGTGACAGTCTGGGATGTGTATACTATCACCCGGAGGTGAAATGAGTCAGGCTAAACCGGAGATTTCGTTTCAAGAGCAGCCTGAAAAAAAGTTACAATATGGCTTTAATTACCCAGCCAGCAATGACATGTGGGGCCCAGATGGGTTAAGTACGGGTTCCATGGTTACTGTGTGGGCATGGGCTTTGGCTGGGTGAAATCAGCGGGTCCCATGTAGGTTTTGTAGTATGAGTCCCACATAGGAAGTCCATATGAGCTGATTACATGGGCCCCATAAGGGACAGGCATGGGCCAACTGGGCATGGGTTTGAACTGAGAACACATATATGGGTCCTGCATAGCATATTTATGGGCCAAATGGGCATGGGTTTGAACTGGGAACACATATATGGGTCTTGAATGGCACATTTATGGGCCGAGTGGGCATGGGTTTGAACTGGGAATGCATATATGGGTCCTGCATATAAGTTTTATGAGCCAAGTGGGCATGGGTTTGAACTGGGAACACATACAGTGAGGAAAATAAGTATTTGAACACCCTGCTATTTTGCAGGTTCTCCCACTTGGAAATCATGGAGGGGTCTGAAATTGTCATCGTAGGTGCATGTCCACTGTGAGAGACATAATCTAAAAACAAAAATCCAGAAATCACAATGTATGATTTTTTAACTATTTATTTGTATGATACAGCTGCAAATAAGTATTTGAACACCTGAGAAAATCAATGTTAATATTTGGTACAGTAGCCTTTGTTTGCAATTACAGAGGTCAAACGTTTCTTGTAGTTTTTCACCAGGTTTGCACACACTGCAGGAGGGAGTTTGGCCCACTCCTCCACACAGATCTTCTCCAGATCAGTCAGGTTTCTGGGCTGTCGCTGAGAAACACGGAGTTTGAGCTCCCTCCAAAGATTCTCTATTGGGTTTAGGTCTGGAGACTGGCTAGGCCACGCCAGAACCTTGATATGCTTCCTACAGAGCCACTCCTTGGTTATCCTGGCTGTGTGCTTCGGGTCATTGTCATGTTGGAAGACCCAGCCTCGACCCATCTTCAATGCTCTAACTGAGGGAAGCAGGTTGTTCCCCAAAATCTCGCAATACATGTCCCCGGTCATCCTCTCCTTAATACAGTGCAGTCGCCCTGTCCCATGTGCAGAAAAACACCCCCAAAGCATGATGCTACCACCCCCATGCTTCACAGTAGGGATGGTGTCTTTTTTTTTGGCCATGTTAGTAGTTGGATTCTTACTGATTGTATGGGGTGGACAAGTGTCATTATGCAGCTAACGACCTCAAACAAGTGCATCTAATTTAGGATAATAAATGGAGTGGAGGTGCACATTTTAAAGGCAGACTAACAGGTCTTTGAGGGTCAGAATTCTAGCTGATAGACAGGTGTTCAAATACTTATTTGCAGCTGTATCATACAAATAAATAGTTAAAAAATCATACATTGTGATTTCTGGATTTTTGTTTTTAGATTATGTCTCTCACAGTGGACATGCACCTACAATGACAATTTCAGACCCCTCCATGATCTCCAAGTGGGAGAACCTGCAAAATAGCAGGGTGTTCAAATACTTATTTTCCTCACTGTATATGGGTCCTGCATGGTGTATTTATGGGCCATGTGGGCATGTGTTTGATCTGGGAACACATATATGGGTCTTGCATGACATATTTATGGGCCGAGTGGGCATGGGTTTGATCTGGGAACACATATATGGGTCCTGCATGGCATTTTTATGGGCCAAGTGGGCATGGGTTTGAACTGGGAACACATATATGGGTCCTGCATAGAATTTTTATGGGCCAAGTGGCCATGGGTTTGAACTGGGAACACATATATGGGTCCTGCATGGTATATTTATGGGCCGAGTGGGCATGGGTTTGATCTGGGAACACATATATGGGTCCTGCATGGCATTTTTATGGGCCAAGTGGCCATGGGTTTGAACTGGGAACAGATATATGGGTCCTGCATGGTGCATTTATGGGCAAAGTGGGCATGGGTTTGAACTGGGAACACATATATGGGTCCTGCATAGAATTTGTATGGGCCAAGTGGCCATTGGTTTGAACTGGGAACAGATATATGGGTCCTGCATGGTGCATTTATGGGCAAAGTGGGCATGGGTTTGAACTGGGAACACATATGGGTCCTGCATGGCAGAGGCGCAAAGTAACTATGTAGGCCTATTGAGTTATGTAATTACTTACTGTACAATTTTTAGTAACTTGTAGTAACTCTACATGTAGGCTAATCAAGCATGTTGAGATTGAGTAATTGTAACTCAATACATGTCAAGTCACGCTAGTCACCAAAGAACAAACATTGCATACATGTAGATCTTTTTCCAAAACAATCCATCAGTTATATTTGTTAGTCGTGCAGAAAATGAAAAATGTAACTTCCCAAAAATGTAAAAAACATCAAAATAGGTCAAAGTTTACACTGTGTTGAATTATGCTGATTAGTGGACTCTCAGAAAGGTTGCAGGCCTACCGTAACACTTCAAATAATAGCCCAGTCCCAGACGCCTGTCCCTTGGGGCAGAAACACATATTTAGACAAATAACTATGCTCGATATTATCGGCCGATATTGCCTTTAAAATTCAATACAGGTAAATATCGGTATCGGTTTTTGAAATGGTTTAAAATGACTAAAGTATGTCATACCTTATTGGAAAGCTTGTTTCCTCTCAAAACGAATGCAGACAAAATTTGGGTGTTGCTGTAGGTTGTTGGCCAACCAGCATAAACACAGGGTTTGTAGAGTAAATAAATTCTTGAGCAGGGCAGATCGAAGCCTCGATGAGTGGAATGAGTTGAATTTTTGTTCTTGTGTGGCCATTTGTTTTCAGTTTACCTCAGTCAAAGAAATGTTCAGTTGGCATCTTCTCTCAAAGGGGTAGTAAGCACCGCACCCCAGTTAGCCTACCGGTTGCTGGCTAGTCCTTCAAAACATTCAAATCCCCAGTATCAAGGGAGTCATGGAACAGTGGGCAGTAAGCCTATAAACGATCATATGTTTCGGTATCTGTATCTGTTAGACCTGCTGCTGCTGCTGCTGCTGCTGCTAGTTAGCTCTGTCTCTGCTCTTCCCCTCCCCTCTGTCTGTCCTTAATTGCAGGAGTGAAGTCTGGTGTGCAGGAGTCAGGGTTCCAGCTGCAGCTCATTTACACTAATCACCTCTGCTACAAATACCTGGTCAACCTACCACTTCTCGTCGGATCATAGTCAAGACGGCACGTTAGTCTTGCTGCTGACATACCTGTTGTTAGTTAACGCTTGTATTTTTTCTCGTGCTGATTTGTTCTTTTGCCTCAGTTTTTGGAACCTGACTCTTGCTGCCACTTCACTCCTGCCATCTACCATTCCTGCTCTCTACACTGGATCTCTGGACTATTGGACACAGACACTTAAACATTACGGTACCACTCCCGCTCTGAACCCTGGATCTGGAATCATCTGAACTTGCTTATTCCCGGTTGCATTCCTGAACTTTAACATTGTAAATAAACCTGTTAACCTTTGCTAACTCTGCGTTGTTGTCTGCACTTGGGTTCAACTTTAGTTTCACACGTAACAGTATCTGCTAATATCGGTATCGGAAATTAAGCATTGGACAATATTGATATATCAGATATCGGTACAAAATCAATGTCAAGCATCCCTACATATAACCCCATACTGCTATCCACATCCCATAGATGCCTGTCCCAATGGTCTATTTGGTCAAATAAAACTCCGGGATCCTATTCAAAGTTTTACGGTACTTCATTTTTGAAGATGAGGCCTAATAGCTCACAGACAGCTAGTCCCTTTATGGACATGAATATGATGCATGTATTACCTCTTAGGAAATTGTAATTAAATATTTGTTAGAAAAGGACTTGCAGGAGGCCTCATCATCAATCTGTCTTCCACTTCTGTATTGTTAGATGTCCTTGGACCAAGGAGTAGCATGTGTTTCTATCAAGGTGTACCTCATACACCAACAATGACCGATGTGTTGGCTGTAAAAGGTACTACAGTAGATCTGTTTGAGAAAAAAATGAGGGGAAAACACTTGTTTTGTATCTTATCAATTATTAATGATTAATAGATTGTTGGCGTTTTAACTTTTGGTAAAGGAAAACCCACATCCAGCCCTAGTCTGGAGAAGTGATGGTGGTTAAAAGTAACTAATACTCTGAGTATTTTTTTTTTTTTTTTTTTTTACAAATTGTACTTTTACTTGAGTATTTCTCTAACACCAGTACCTTTACTTGTAATAGAGTAATATTTTAGCAATGTAACAGTACTTGTACTTGAGTACAGATTTTCAGTACTCTTTCCGCCTGTTATGCACACAACACCTAATTAGGCTCATTCATAATGAAGCCAGCGAAGCAGTTAACGTTTGTTAATTCTCTCACATATCCTTTAATTTACGAATTTTACTGTATTTAATTGTTATTTGGTCAGGCAGTTCTTAGGACATCTATACGGGGCCTGTATTCAAAGGCCTTGTTTCGCGCTCAAAACGTTAACAGTCCATTCGGAAAGCACTGCTGCTAGCTGTGACTTCGAGGAGAACTTCATATCAGACATTCACAAATTGAGGTAAGTTGAAATATTATGTTGCTAGAAAAATAACACTGCAGATTGTACAGTGGTCTGTATTTTTGGTTTGTGCTGTTTAATCTGATGTAGAATCTAACCAAAAGGACACAGGAAACAGTGGGAGAGGTTGGACAATATATATCACCATAGACTTTTATTCAATAACGGTGATATGAGTTTTAAACACATTTCCAATATTTCAATATACATTACAGCATAGCTGTCAACATTTGGTTTTCAAAATCCGGGAGATTTGTGCGGGGACCGTTCGGCGCGACGGGGGAGGGGTGTGTGAATATAATGCATTTAATACAAGATCTGGCAACTGGTCAACATTAGACAAACATATTGGTCCGATTATTCATAAAGGAGTTTGGGCCATGCAAATTACGGGAGTGTCCCGGGATAAATAACAAACCGGGAGGGGTCTGGGTGATAGGGCTAAAAAACGGGATAAACCCGGGAAAAACGGCTGTGTTGATGCATTACAGTATATGATTACAGCGTTTCACTGACTGGCGTTCATTCAAGCCGAACAGAAAGAGCCGCAACACATAGGCTACGTGAGTGATGACATACACCACAGACAGGAGCCCAGCAGCAGTTGGCTGTGCTCAGCATAGACTTATATATTGAGCACAGGCTGCGCCGTGAACGCCAATCTGTGAAATGCCGTAATCATATACTGTAATGTTTATGGATGTTTATGCTGAGCACAGCTAACTGATGTCTCCTCCCTGACCTGCTCTCTCTGTTGTAGTAATAAAGATTTCTTTTAAATATGTGAAAAACAATAATGAACACAAGTTCTGCACAGAGGATTGGGTTTATTCCTAGTATGCCTTTAACTGGCTCAACATGATAATCATTTAGCTAACATCTGGATGCGACAGCATTACTCAATTTACACTCAATTTATTACTTTATTACTCGTCTTTTTTGCTAGGTTTTGCCAAATGTAACACAAAACTATCAGACATATTAGATTTTTTTTATTAAGTTATTTTTTAACATGACTGTTTATTTATTTATTTATATATCTATCTATATATTTTTGGAGGAAAAAAATGAGGGTCAGTTGTGTAAATGAGCACAGGCTTTTAGCTGTCGGCTCCGCTGTTTATAGCGCATTTTCTTTGTGCAACCATGTAACCATGAATTAATCTCGTTTAACGGCCACAAGAGGTGTCCAACTTGTAATAGCCTAAAGATCTCAATGAGGATACACACTGTTTTTTATATCCTCACTGCATGTAAATATAGCCTAACACTTAATTTTAATATAAAAATATCAATGATTAATTGAAAATCGATCGTTAATTCTCCTGATGATCGATGAAGACAATTTAATCGAATGCCCATCCCTAGTATTGACCGAAATTAGAAAATATATTGTGATACAAGTTTTGGCCATATCGTCCAGCCCTATCCTAGGCCTACTTGAGTTCCACAAATTGTAGGTTTTATCGTTACGTCAATTTATGGGGCATTTTAATCAGACTGAAAATCGTTCCAGGGCTGTAGGCTAACATTTACTCCAATGTAAGGCCATATTTAGTAATTTTCAGAGCCTTTCCGATGCAATCCGTTGCAGGAGGGCTTGCCCTAGCATGCTGTAACCGTCGTGGCCAGGGGCGGGAAGACACCATCATGCAAAAAATGTTTCAACTATTCAACCCCTGCCTGTTGTCTCCAACATTCAAACCTAGCTGTGAGCTGTTTGCATGTTACAATTGAATTTAGGTGAATGCAAGTGAGTAGGCCTATGAATTCAACTTATTTGTACGGACTGTCGGTACAGCAGCTAGCTGCCTAGCTAGTTTACCTATGACGATTGCATGTAGTTGCCTCCATGCCGTGCACGGTGCAATTGCACCTCCCAAAGTTATCAAGTGCGCATACACGAACGGTCTACATCCCCCTTCACGTGCGCGGGTCGGGATATTCTTTAGCCTGCCACATCAGACTTTCATCAGTGGTTTTGCAACTATGAAATTGTTTGCAAACTTTGACAGACAGTTCTTTGGGCTGCCCAACTCATTTTCTCTACCTCCTCACACATCGGCATCTATGCTCTGGCATTGATCTTGGAACAAGTACGCATATTGCTGAGTGACACGTGAGCCTTGCTTATCGTGGACGCTTACACACACTAATGTCCCTGTGTGCTCTGCGCGCATACACGCACACAGACACGCGCACGCACACACACACACACACACACACACACACACACACACACACACACACACACACACACACACACACACACACACACACACTTATTGTCATGTAAGCTGGTTATTTTATGTTCATTTGTTACTTATCTTTTTATTGATTGAAAGCTCCTGTTGAACACAGATTTGCTCAATTTTTGTCTAATTTCATTAAGGTCTTGTCAGCCAGGAGAGCGACAGGAGGAGGTGTACCCTGTTGTTCATAAATATGGCGTAAGTTTCCATACATCGACCTTAAAGTTTCCTTTAAATGCTCCTGATATGTTACAAGACATTGACAAATGATGTTAATTTCAAATGCTTATATCACTGACTTATATCACAGTAGTTTAGCCAGGATATTCTCATTTCAAAAGCAGAGGTGCAGCCCACAACTGATATTGTTTACATTTGATATTTGATAAAAGTTCCCAGTCAGGGAGAGGAGGGCTCTAAAGTATTCAGAATTTGGGTGGATTTTTTATTTAACCCTTTTGGCCATTTTTGTCAATTTCTTACATATGCAGGGTTTTACCTCCATAGAGATTTCGGTGGTGGCCGCCACCGCGTTATTTCTTGCCGCCACCGCCTCACGATGAGGAAATCCAAAAATAAATACTTCAAGCGCTGTCTGTCGGGTCCGCTGGTTTATTCTTTATTATATTTATTAATTTATATTATTCTGCGCGACCCATGCTATTTCTGGATCTTACAGTTACGCTAGCACCCCCCCACCCCCATCATAGCTATGACCGCACCACGCCGCGTGCTCCGCGAGGGGTTACCGCCACTCCTTTTTTGGCCAAGGAAAAACCCTGATATTGCTCAATTAAACTTGATTGTAGTATCAGTTTTGGCCACAATCTTACATATGACTCCTTTAAACAGACCATCGCAGATTAGGGATGAGTCACGATCTTTGCATATTGGAATATATAATCTCTGAGCCACAATTAATTTCACACACACGTGTGTGACAGTCAGCAGGTCACCTCAATATGTCTGTCGGTTTTATAAAGTATAAAAAGCTTTGTCTGTTACAGATCCAAAAGAAAAATGGATTATGACGACAGTCGTTGGACTAAACGAAGACGTGTTAAAATGAAAGTACAGGAGCCCTTGAATTTAATGGAAGGCTGCCATTATGACGAGGACATTGTGCCAACAAATACGGATTTCATTGCATCAGAGGAAGAGTTGGAGTCTCATGGAAGTAACAATTCAAATAACAAGCAGATCTGTGGACATCATAGTGAAGTGTTGGGGTCTCAAAGAGATGAAGAATCACATTCTGAAGTTGTTTCCAAACACAGTTTTGAAGCCACAAATGATCAGACTGATTCGGAAAGCACAGTTGACAAATCAGACCCTTGTAGCTTTAGTGACATTAGAAGGAAATTGGGAGACTGGTCAGTAAATCACAATATTTCACATAGTGCCCTGTCAGAGTTGTTGCACTTATTAGTGCAGTGTGGCTTGGAGTTACCAAAAGATCCAAGAACTCTTTTGTCAACCTCAACAACCTACGAAATTAAAGACATTGGAACTGGATGCTACTGCCATATTGGAGTGTCTAACGTAATCATTTCAGCGCTGTCACAGGAAGCACATTCCTCAGTAGACACTATAACACTGCGCATCAACATTGATGGTATACCCCTCTCAGGCAGCTCTAAGCAGGAGTTATGGCCTATTCTGGTTAAGATCAAGGAACTTCCCAGAGCTAATGTTGGTGTCATTGGTCTGTTTGCAGGCCCAACAAAGACTCAATTGGTTCATGAATACCTGAAGGATTTCATTGAGGAGTTGAAGCTATTAATGCATGATGGTCTAGAATACAATGAAAGACATTACAATGTTGCTCTTCCAGATGCATTTATCTGTGATGCACCTGCTCGTGCCTACTTGAAATGCATCAAAGGTTACACTGGCTACAGCTCCTGCGAGCGATGTACTGAGCATGGGGTTCATTTAGGTACAGTTGTGTTTCCAGAATTGACTGCACCGCTTCGAACAGACTTGACCTTTGATCAGCAGCTCGATAGTGAACATCACCATAATGATATAGTTTCACCGCTACAAGAGCTTGGCATTAGAATGGTGTCAAGCTTTGTCCTTGACTATATGCATTTGGTATGCTTAGGACATGTTAGAAGAATTGTACATCTGTGGACCAAGGGACCTTTAAGTAGTCGTCTTTCTGCTTCCACAATCAACATGATTTCTGATCACTTGGAATCAATCAGAGCAAATCTCCCACCGAATTTTTCACGTAAGCCAAGGTCACTTACAGAATACAGAAATTGGAAGGCCACTGAATATCGGCAGTTTCTGTTGTACACATGGCCTGTGGTACTGAAAGGACGCCTACCAACAAGGCTGTACAAAAACTTTATGATACTCTCAGTTGCAATGAGGATACTTCTCAGTCCAGCCTTGTGCTCTGAGCACTGTGAATATGCAGGCAAGCTACTGAAATGTTATGTGACAAATTTTGGACAGATATATGGATCAGAGCAGCTAGTCTATAACACCCACTCACTCATCCATCTCGCTGATGATGCCAGAAACTTTGGTGCCCTAGACAACGTGTCATGTTTCCCTTTTGAAAACCATCTGGGGACTATGAAGCGGATGGTGAGACGGCCCCAAGGCGCAGTTCAACAATTCGTAAGGCGTCTCAGTGAAAAACAGCGTTCACTCTCCCTTAAAAGTGGAAAAGAGAGGGCAAATAAGCCTCTACAACCACATTTCTCAGATCCGACTCTCCCTGATGTTCCTGTCCGCAGGCAGTACGTGAAGTACAGACATGAGGGCAATATCATTTCACATCGTGAAGGCAGCCATTGTTTTAATGTTAAGGGCAAAGTTGCTGTGGTGCGGAACATTGTTGAGTTGGTATCGGGGGGTATGTACGCAGTCTGTCAGTTTTATGAAAAACAAGACAGCTTTTACAACTACTCTATTGAGTCAACGTTTGTGGGGATTAGAACAATGACACAGCTGTCTCACCAGCTGCACGGTGTGTCGGTCACATATTTAACTGAGAGACTAATACTTCTGCCATTGCAGGATGGAGCTGTTGCATTTGTCCAATTACACAATCAGTAACCATTATGAACTTTGCAGCATGTCCCTGTACTGTATCGTCGAGTTTATTGGCGAGACCCATGATGGACAATCTTTGGTGGATATAATTCCAACTTGTTAGATGACCGAACACATTGAGTGTTTCTGGCCATCAGGCCATAATGTAACCAAGGCTGTGAAGGACCGACAGAGACCAGAGGAATCATGGCCGAAATACTCCATCAGAGTACTTGGATGGGCAGGTAAGAGGTTCTTTCTGAATTTGACAAATACTCTGTCTGTCATCTATCTAGCTCCGTGTCAATAAGACATCAATTTCTATAAGTGCCAATAATATACTTTTCAAATTTAGTCTGTAAAATTGTGATTTCTATATTCAATTGTCTTGGTCTGAACCAACATCAGTCATCATAAATGGTAAACAATATTTTTTCATGTTTACTCAACTCCAGGCATTTGAGATTATTTAAGGTGCAGACACCAAAATTGTTTTTTATCACGGTCACCATAGATTGCATATTAATACCCTTTTTCCTTTTGTTATTAAGACACTTTCGAGGCTGCTCGCCAAAAATGTAAAAAAGCGGAGGCAACGTCTGACTTACAGACAGATGGTGATGATATGCCTGCAAGGCGAAAAAAGAGGTAATGTAATATACAGAATATAATGTTTGTGGCGTTGCAGAATTTCTGGCATTAAAGGAAAAGTACTGTATTTTTAACCTGTACTGTTTTTTTTAAACCTTGTTTCTAGCATGTGATACTTTCATAAACTTACCCGGGGAAGTTTGGAGTCACTTTTTGTCCTTCGGGAGATATTTTGATCCATGCAATTGCGTCCATTCCAGCAAAACGGTAGAGGTCGGTAACATTTCAGCCTAAATAAAACATTATCAGTGACAAAACGTCTTCAATTCCCCATTATGTAGTTATGCATTGCTAGTGCTATCCCTCGATGACTTCGGAACAGCTTGTTTGTCATCCAGGCATTTTTAAAAAGATTTGTCAATACGAGCTGATGACGTCATTGCCGTTTGCCACCACATAATTATTTTATTTCAGCCTTGTACACTACATCCAATGGCCTGCTAACTTGCTACTGCTAGTTTAGTACAATATAGCAGAATATCCGATTTTGAGGATGTGCAGGACATCTTCATTGCGCACAATTTTGTGGAAGTGACGTCATCGACGTCTTCTGTCAACCCAAAGCTATCTAGAGCTAACCTCAGGCTAGTTTGCTAAATTTTTTTAAAAGCCCTGGAAGACAACCAAGCCGCTCCAAAGACAACGAGGGATAGCACTAGCAATGTATAACTACATATTGGTGAAAAGAAGACGTGTTGTAACTGATAATGTTTTATTTAGGCTGAAATGTTACTGGCCCTGATCTCTACCGTTTTGCTGGAATAGCACTCATTGAGATGGATGTAAATTTCTTGCGAACGACATCAGGTGACTCCAAACTTCTCCGGGTGAGTTTATGAACTTATTTCGTGCTAGAAATAAGGTCCAGGTTCAAAAAAACTTTTCCTTTTCCTTTAATTTCCATTTTTCATTTACCTCAAATATGGCAGTTGCCTTGAGCCACATACAGTATAATAAACTGCTTTTGGTGGGAATAAATCATAAAAAGCAATATCGATGCCAATATTTTAGAGTCCAAAACTAGATCAGTATGCCTCTAACAAACACCTGTAACAAAAACTGCTTTTTTCAGTGTATTCTGTTGTAAAAGTTTAAATCTATGCTTTTAACTGAATATAGAGCACCAAAACCCCTGCTGGCTTCCACTGAGGAGGAAATGGACATCGAGGGAGATGTCTTGCCACCTACCCCTCCCGAGGCATTTGTGTCTAAGAAAGTGTGGGGTGCAGGTGAAGCCCGGACAAAAAACAGGGTTAGTGATTAAGTGTGTGAAGTGATTAAGTGAAACGAGACCTACAATAGGTGTATTGGCCTACAAAAGGAGAAATGAAAATGTCCCTCCTTCGATGAGAAATGTAGATATAGTAGGCTATATGGTAAGGATTTAATTTATTTTTAATTTAATTGATGCACTGACCCATCCATTGACTTTCGAGTGATTGTCCGCATATCGCCTAGCCAGTGGTTCTTAAACTTTTTGTCAGAGAATAGCTTATCCATTCACAATTTACCATGAATCTGCAGAATTCTGTCACAGAGTGGAAATATCTCTCGCTGAAAATGTAGCCTACGATAAGATACATTGTCTCTTTGCATTCGATTGTTTATAAGGTGTGTCAGACAGAAAGTTCTGATATGCGGTTTCGATCATTCTGTAGGCTATATTTTAAGACATTAATATTGTAAGACACCTTATTCAAATCTTCATTTTCTCTTGCTCAACAATCTACATGGAGAGCATCTCGCGACACATCGGAAACGTCTTGCAACCTCCTTGGGGGTCGCAATCCCCAGTATAAGAACCATTGGCCTAGGCTACATTTTCTCGCCCAATGATAGAGATCCTTAGCTCTGGTAAAAGGCAAACTCGATTTCAGTAGCCTAATCTTCCAATGAAAGCCGATAGTTATTGAAATGTGAATCTGCAGACTTGTATGATTTAATTAAAGCAACCTACACGATGGCTAAATTGCTGCATTTTGTATTTCGACAATGTAGCCTATATTTCTGCAGAATTATAAAGCCTATATTTCTGCAGAATTATAAAACTTCTAAAGCTCCGCAACAGCCTTTGGTGATATCATGTAAAAAGTAGGCTAGTCTAAGTATCCTAAGCTGAGACAGAACAATGTTCCCTGCAGCACAGAAGTCAGCATCAATCCTATTAAGCCAATCTAGCCGCATACCCTGCGGATCACCATTAACCACGCACAGTGCGCTACAAGACCCCGGTCTTTGACCTATGATGTGTTGGTCTACAGTAAATAATTCCATCATGTAGTAAGCTACAGTGGAACAGTGTCAGTTGCAACATAATGATATTTTAGATATTCTATTAATGCCGCCTCGCATTGCTTCCTGTGTGCAATGGATTTCTGTAATTTAGTAACACTGGAAGGAGTCAAATAGCTACCAGTACGTTAACGTTAATTAACGTTCCCATTGTAGCTGTTAAATGGATATTTAAGTATTATTCAACCTGTGCAACCTCTATCTGTAACTGTTTTGTTAATGGAGAATGACATAAGAGAGGCTATGTAAGTATGATAAGGAAATTAAGCTGCACAAAAATGACTAACTTAATTAATTAACTTAAACTAAACTTATGTTAAAATATCTTAAGCCCCAAGTGTGTGCATGCGTATATGTTTGTGTGTGTGATATATTCATATATACAATACAAAAACTTTATCCCCAAGGGGCAATTTGTTTACCATCCTGGTAAGAGCAAGAGAGTAGAGTGAGGGAGAGCAGAGAGGTCAGAAGTCAAAGTCAAAGGGTTGATATGGTAGATTCATCTGAATATACACATATACACACACACACACACACACACACACACACACACACACACACACACACACACACACACACAGACACTCTGTGTCTCAGAGGGGACTCAGCAGCCCTCGTGTGTCCCAGAGGGGAAGCCGCAGCCCTTGTGTGTCCCAGAGGAGAGGCCGCAGCCCTCACGAGCAGGTCCCACGGATCCCGCAGGGGAAGCAGCGCCCACGTCACCGGGATCATTTATTTAGAAGGCTCATTATTTGAATAACACAGATCAAACCCAGGAGCTGTACTGGATTGATTTTCCTCATTTTATCATTACTGCATAATGACTGGGGGAACAGTAAAATAATCAAACAATATGCTGAAGTTGGAACTTGCAGTCACAGGCGTTGCCACAGGACTGATTGTGTTAACAGCACGCTATGCTTCACTGTCAAAGAAAACTGATAAAAACACAATAGTATCTCTTAGCTATTCTGGTATTACTCACAACTCATTTCTCCAGTTATGCAAATACCCCAATTAATATGCTTCTGAGGAACAAAGCTTTGCGCAAGAGTGAGCTCAGTAATATCCTCAGAAGGAGTGTACTTGTGTTTTCATATAAGAGAGAACGAGGAGAGAAAGAACCCTCAGTGCATAATGTTTTCTCTCAATCACGATTTTGTGGACAAAGGTTCACAGTAACAAAAAACAGTTACTTCTGATGTTTACTCTTTCCTTCTGCATGTGTTCCCTCCATAGGTGTAATTTACAAGGGCAATGGGGGGGTTACAACCCCCCCTAATAATCAAAACTGGCAAGTGAAACCCCTCCAAAAACCTATTATAATTTCCTTTACATAAATAAAGACATTTGCACCATAACTTGATGCAGAAAAGGCACAAATTTTTGCAGAGAAATTCACCAGAATGCAGGAAATGAAGTGTTTGGTGTTCAAAATTTTGATTTTGCTCAAAAGTGGAGATCTCAACCCCCCCAATGTTGAACCCAAAGTTACGCCTTATAGTTCTCTCTCTTTTCGCGTGGCTTTGAAATGACTTCTACCATTTGCTAAGTGAAGTCTGAGTGAAATTAAGTAATTTGGTAAAATTGTGACAATGTGTTCCGCTTTGGTGGACTGAAATGTCAGCATGTGAGCAGCAGATAGCTTGGGAACCCGTTTATGAAAGATAGATGATAGTGAAGTACACATGTGGATGAAATGACACACACACACACACACACACACACACACACACACACACACACACATATATATATACAGTGAGGAAAATAAGTATTTGAACACCCTGCTATTTTGCAGGTTCTCCCACTTGGAAATCATGGAGGGGTCTGAAATTGTCATCGTATGTGCATGTCCACTGTGAGAGACATAATCTAAAAACAAAAATCCAGAAATCACAATGTATGATTTTTTAACTATTTATTTGTATGATACAGCTGCAAATAAGTATTTGAACACCTGAGAAAATCAATGTTAATATTTGGTACAGTAGCCTTTGTTTGCAATTACAGAGGTCAAACGTTTCCTGTAGTTTTTCACCAGGTTTGCACACACTGCAGGAGGGAGTTTGGCCCACTCCTCCACACAGATCTTCTCTAGATCAGTCAGGTTTCTGGGCTGTCGCTGAGAAACACGGAGTTTGAGCTCTCTCCAAAGATTCTCTATTGGGTTTAGGTCTGGAGACTGGCTAGGCCACGCCAGAACCTTGATATGCTTCTTACAGAACCACTCCTTGGTTATCCTGGCTGTGTGATTCGGGTCATTGTCATGTTGGAAGACCCAGCCTCGACCCATCTTCAATGCTCTAACTGAGGGAAGCAGGTTGTTCCCCAAAATCTCGCAATACATGTCCCCGGTCATCCTCTCCTTAATACAGTGCAGTCGCCCTGTCCCATGTGCAGAAAAACACCCCCAAAGCATGATGCTACCACCCCCATGCTTCACAGTAGGGATGGTGTTCTTGGGATGGTACTCATCATTCTTCTTCCTCCAAACACGGTTAGTGGAATTATGACCAAAAAGTTCTATTTTGGTCTCATCTGACCACGTGACTTTCTCCCATGACTCCTCTGGATCATCCAAATGGTCATTGGCAAACTTAAGACGGGCCTTGACATGTGCTGGTTTAAGCAGGGGAACCTTCCGTGCCATGCATGATTTCAAACCATGACATCTTAGTGTATTACCAACAGTAACCTTGGAAACGGTGGTCCCAGCTCTTTTCAGGTCATTGACCAGCTCCTCCCGTGTAGTCCTGGGCTGATTTCTCACCTTTCTTAGGATCATTGAGACCCCACGAGGTGAGATCTTGCATGGAGCCCCAGTCCGAGGGAGATTGACAGTCATGTTTAGCTTCTTCCATTTTCTAATGATTGCTCCAACAGTGGACCTTTTTTCACCAAGCTGCTTGGCAATTTCCCCGTAGCCCTTTCCAGCCTTGTGGAGGTGTACAATTTTGTCTCTAGTGTCTTTGGACAGCTCTTTGGTCTTGGCCATGTTAGTAGTTGGATTCTTACTGATTGTATGGGGTGGACAGGTGTCTTTATGCAGCTAACAACCTCAAACAGGTGCATCTAATTTAGGATAATAAATGGAGTGGAGGTGGACATTTTAAAGGCAGACTAACAGGTCTTTGAGGGTCAGAATTCTAGCTGATAGACAGGTGTTCAAATACTTATTTGCAGCTGTATCATACAAATAAATAGTTAAAAAATCATACATTGTGATTTCTGGATTTTTTTTTTTAGGTTATGTCTCTCACAGTGGACATGCACCTACGATGACAATTTCAGACCCCTCCATGATTTCCAAGTGGGAGAACCTGCAAAATAGCAGGGTGTTCAAATACTTATTTTCCTCACTGTATATATATATATATATATATATATATATATATATATATATATATATATATATACACTAAATGGTTATATTAGATAGTTTTCCATGGTGAAATAAGCACATAATCTGCACTAAACATCTATATAAAAAAAGTAATCCAGCTGCACTGTTTTTATTCTGTCCCTTTGTTTTCATTGTGGACCTACATCAGGGCACCCATAAGCAACTGAGGAGCATGTCAAGTGTCACCAGCCCTCTGATTCAGGAGATTGTCTTTTTAAGGTGGGGAACCATGGGAACAGCACAAGATGATAGATATATTCACACACACACACATGTAGCTGCATGTGCGGTGCGTGACGGCCCATGCGCTTGTTTGTGTTTGTGTCAGTGCAGCTGCATATGCTTTTTAGCAGACTAGCCGACAGGCGGATCACAGTATTAAATATTATATTGCACAGGACATACATCTCATTCAATCAGATTACACAAGTGCTGATGGACAAATGAACTGCTTCCAAACAGGGAGACAATGGTCCCTCTCATCCATTTCCTTGTCCATAGAAATATAGAACAAAAGTCCTGCCGGAAGAAGATGAAACCTATTTATTATATATTTACTGTAATTAGCTTTCTTTGTAATGCCAAAAAAAATTGCTGCTCTTCATGTTGAAAGTTTTGTAGATTATCATCAAAATTAATCAATTACATATTTTTTACGGAAGTGTAGTTTTTCATGTTTTTAATTCAGAGCATTGGGCTGACTGTTACAGACGTTGACCAGACATTGTTTGAGTTGTCAGATGGAGGCAGAGTCCCAGCTGTGCGTGTGATGCACACTTTGTAACGCCAGCCACAGTGACACACAGCTTGCAGGGAAATGGAGAGAAATGAGAGTGAACAGACGGTCAGAGTGAGAGTGACAGGGAAACAAAGAGGGAGAGTTTTAAGAGAAAAAGGATAGAGAAGTGTGTCTTTAGTTCTCATCTGTGATATGAAAACCCACCTCTATTTGAAAGTTTTAAAGATGTACTGAGCTGAAGCTGCTACTCCCCTGAGAGTGGCACGCACATAAACATGTCATCACAAAACAGAACAAAATAGGCCATTTTCCCTGAAAAGACTTGTGTTTCAAAGGCAGATGTAAGATGTGAAGCAGGAGGAGGCAGCAGGGCTCCCCGGTGGATAACACTTACAGAAGATAACAAGATGAGGAAGAGGAGGAGGGCAGTAGACGGAGTGCACATGCAGGCAGTAGACTCATCTCTCTAAATACTCCCTGTGTCAACCGGTTTGAATCACCAGCAGCAGGCGACCATGTTTATTGTCCCAGGAGAGCATTTGGAGAGTGGCTCTGTGCGCTGCTTGATCTCAACGAATTGTTTGTGCTAAAAGAGAAAAGAGATGAAGCACGGCGGTGAGGATTCCCAGGTAGTTCAAGGTTAAAGCAGAACTCTCAGCACACAAGGCGACTCGTGTGTGGACGACACGCAGAGAACATGCTGAGAAAGTTGGGAGTGTTGACATCGTGATTAGAAACTCGTGAGGGAAATTTCCTCCAGTTTTAATGAGTCTTTACAGTCAGAGGGAGGTGACACTTTCCAATGACACTCTTAGATAAACCATTACTTTCAATATTACACATGGGCCTTCATTTAGGTTTTAAAATAAGTTTTCAGCCACTCTGAGATCATAAAAAGACCATCACCACCAAGCAACTACCACAGAGGAACTATTCATTGTGTGTATCAAAGGGTCTAAACTCTCAGTTAGTTGTCCTCCCCTGCAGCGAGGCCATATGTTTTATCTCCATCTTCTGTGGCACATTTTGAAACTTATATGCTGTGGAGATGCTGGCAGGAGATGATGTTTGCTTTACTTCAGTGAGAACTCTTCCCGCAATGCTGTGACTGACACAGGGATTGTCTTAAAGAGCCTCCTTTGCTGGGAAGCTTGTGGATGCAGAAGCACCGGAGGGATGGAAAAGCACCAACACACGCACATGCACACAGACACACTCTTTTATGTTCACAGGATGACTTTGACCTTTGACCCGTCATCCATACCTGAGAAATTAAGTGGTTTGTTTGGGGTACATTCAACATATTTGCAAGCACCTTTTGTGTTCTTCCTCACAGAACACTGGGTCTGGATATGCAGGTGTCCCTTTTCACCTCTGAACAAATAATAGGCTTCTACATCAGTACTTCATGTATTATTTGTTTATTTGCTGACCAGGCAAAAAAAACTCATTTATAAGTGATCTATATAATTAATTAATCTGTCACTATAAAGTTGACTAGTCAGGCCTTCTCTATGTGTGCACATTATATACAATCTGCAAACTTGCTTCTTTTGGTAACAATATAAATGTCCTCTTGTCCTGAGATCTCTGCTCAGGTTAAAGTTGGATGCTTTAGCTATGCAGCAAGTTATATCAAACAACATGCACCAATAAAGGTCTAAATTGTTCCGTCCTAACAGGTGTAACAAATCTATCAGAGTGTGGGGGAGATCTCCAGAAGCACAGTTTGTACAGGCCCACAGTGCAGAGAAGAGGTCTAATCAGGCACAATTAGTGAAAACACCTGCGTTGGGTTAGCATGGGTATGTATTTTTCTGGCCACCTGGGGGCAGCAGAAACAACAAAACTGACATTATCCACATTTATGAAGTTGATATTGGGAACATAGCAAACAGTCGCTTATTTACATTACTTGCAGATACGGAGCAACATTAGCATTCATTTGTATTGTAATGTAAGTATAATATTCACTCTACTTTTAGCTCTGTTTTTGGTCTCCACCAACTCCTGCGGGAAATACCTGGTTCTTTAGCTGCTAATTGCTCCACAATGTTCACCAGCTAGTCTAGCCTAGTCAGTCTGCCATTAATAGGCTAGGCAGATAGTGTACAGTCTGTTTGTCAAGCTTTTTCACTGAAAACAGCTGCCTGCAACTGTGTGTAACCAACGCTGATGAGCGCAGTGAAAGTGAGTTCCAGAAAGCCAAAACATGAGTTTAAAGACGCTAAAAGATCTCCGTAGAGCTAAGGGGAACTGCAGAGTCAGCCGATGTTTCACTGTGGGTTTACCACTGCAAGTGCCCTTTCAAGTTACACATAATGACCCTGCTGATATAAAAAATATTGCTTAGTGCAGCTTTAAATTATAATGTCTGAACTTATCTTGTTTCTACTTTAGAAGAAGCATCTGGCTCTTATTACACCACTTTAGCTCTCATGCAGAGACAAATGTAGACCTGAATACATAAATCCCTCTGCTTAAAAATTTGCAGTTTTGAAGCTTTCTGCTGTTTCTTTTTTTCCATTAATTATAGTTGGGGTCAAAAAATCATGCATTACCACCACATCTCTCCCACAACATAAACCAGCGTACATTTATACATAGATTTATTCTTTCTTTGTTTAAGCAAATTATCATAGCAATTTATTAAACCTGTCAGTTTCTTACCCTTTTATCCCTACCTTGCTATCCACCTGCCAGCTGTGCTGTCTGATTGACTGACAAGTGCACTGAGTTTGCTTCTTTTTTTCGTTTTATGGCGGGTGAAATCCAGCCTTAAGGTGCATTTATGTTAAGACTAATGTCGCTGCTAAAGCTTTTAAGGAAACCCAGTGACAGAAAAAAAAGAAACCCTGTGAAAGTTCTGATGTTACCAAGTTCTTACAAAACCTGTCATAGTCTGCCCTTCTTCTAAGTTATGTTTTTTCTTGTGTTTTTTTCTTGGGTTTTATCGTTTATCCTTTATTGTGTTACTCACCTCTCATTTCAGATCACTTTACTTCCTGCCTTTTGAAATGACATCTGCTCTGTTAATTTTTTTAGTAAATGGAGTGCCCTCCTAACCAGTAAACAGAATATGAAAATCATCAATATAAGACAATACATCAACAATAAGTCAAAATAAAGCAAGGTTATCAGCCACCTAGGCCTGGGTTCACACCGGAAACACGAGATCAGTCTTTTCAATTAAAAACCTGCAAGCATAACAAGCAAAGAACCAGTATTAAAACTGGTATAATTCATATAATTTTTGCGTAAGTAGTGTCCTGAATTGTCTTCCAGCCTTTAGGTGGTTCAAAAACGTGGGTCTTTTTCAGTGTATGTTTGCCAATATCGCATGATTAGATTAGAGTAGAATAAAATGTCCCTGAGCTGCACGCTGTCATAGTCTTGCTTATCGATGTGTAGTGCTGTCCATGGTGCTGATAATGCAACTGTCACGACGCTTCTGTTTTACTGACTTTGTTTTGCACCAATAATTTACTTCCTCGGGTGTAATAGTGGGGTGAGACTACATGAATCTAGCATACTGTCTTATTAATGCCATTCTTATAAATAATAGGCTGCACGGATCACAATTAATATCAACTTAACCAAATTTTCATCAATAACATATACAGCAAATAAGATTAGCATTTCAGTGTGTAAATTAAAGCTGCAATGGGTAGAAGAATTTGAAGTGGCGTGAGACCTCTTGCTAGCCTGGCTCCGCTCTCCTATGTACTTCCTCTCAATTTTCATTTTCCTTCAGTACTCCGTCTTGGTTTGCGGTATATTCTTGGGTTTTCTCCGGTCAAATATTTGGTGGTACAATTAGCGAACAGAGGGAGTGGCTGAGAACGATGACGTTAAGACGTGCGCGAGAAAGATGCGAGCGAAGCCATTCGTATTCGTTGTGGCAACGCTGCAGAATATCCAGAAGTTAAAGCTCGAGCAAGAACAATCTTTGCTGAGTTGTGTTGGTGGCCATGATGTTGTGGCCCTCCTCCCCACGGGGTTCGGGAAAAGTTAAATTTTCCAGCTTGCTCTGTTACTGGTGAAGGAGTTGGCTAAGGCTAACGCTAGCGATGCTAATGCTTAATATAAGCCGATAGTTGTTGTCGCTCTCCCCTCTTGTTGCACATGTGCATGACATACGTCACGACCAAACGTTAGTGATTGGTTATGGCAGATCCAGAGTGGCTCTGGGCAGATCCAATAGTTTTAAACTTCAATAGAGTACTCGCCTTCAAGGAAGTTAACACTTGTCAATGGAGAGAGGCCAGACTCTCTGTACAAATGAAATGTACCAGAATCTGGTAGGACCAGGCTAACCTCTTGCAGCTTTCCCTCTCCTCCTCCCTCTTTGTCGCAAGGGCATATGCATGTGCAGAACAGCCAAAAAAAACGTACTCTTTCCGTGTGAATGACCTTTGATTGGCCAAAGTCTGCTGTCTGCCATCACGGGCTAGAATTTCTAAAGCTTGAAAACAAAGCCAAGTTGTGGTGCAGAAGACTAGCTTTCTCTCAGACCACTTCAATTACAATATACTGAAAGATTATTATGGAATTTTTGCCCAATGATGCCAAAAAACAAATTGCCTACCACAGCTTTAAAGGGACGGATCGTCAAAGTCAGTGGTTTAATGTTTAATGGTTTTGAAATATCTGTCACTGAGATATTTGCTACCATCTCCCTAAATACAATAGAGGTGAAAAGAATTGCCTTTGTGGTGCTGAACGCGTTGAAAAATTACATTGGAAACACTCAAAAAGCAGCGTGTCTTTCCAGTTACTCTGAAAAATCCACAGGCTTCACCGTCATTGGATTCAATTGGAACTGCTTTATACCAAAGAAACATGAATGTCACATGCATCACACAGCATGACATAATCATCATCAACAAGCTGAAATAAAATGAAATAAAAAAATATATGATATCTCATCCTTTGGACTGATAAAGAAGGTGTCCTGTGTCACCACCTCTCTCAGGACTTCCCTTCACTGCTCATAGCTGTAGTTCATCTGAAATATTTACTGGACTTCATTCATGTGTCACATGCATCATCCTCTAAGTACTTACTGCTTCACAAAATACTTAATTTGCTTTATTGCAGCTCTCTTCTACGTTTGGTAAATTATGTCTACAGCCATTAACAGCACAGTGATGTGGTGTTGTTTGTAAGTTGGCACTCTTAGGTATTGAAGGGAATTATGTCTAAAATAAGGCCCTAAGGCCTGTCAAATCTGACTCCAATTTATTAATTCCCCCACCTTATTCGGACTTACAGTGAGGAAAATAAGTATTTGAACACCCTGCTATTTTGCAGGTTCTCCCACTTGGAAATCATGGAGGGGTCTGAAATTGTCATCGTAGGTGCATGTCCACTGTGAGAGACATAATCTAAAAAAAAAAAATCCAGAAATCACAATGTATGATTTTTTAACTATTTATTTGTATGATACAGCTGCAAATAAGTATTTGAACACCTGAGAAAATCAATGTTAATATTTGGTACAGTAGCCTTTGTTTGCAATTACAGAGGTCAAACGTTTCCTGTAGTTTTTCACCAGGTTTGCACACACTGCAGGAGGGAGTTTGGCCCACTCCTCCACACAGATCTTCTCTAGATCAGTCAGGTTTCTGGGCTGTCGCTGAGAAACACAGAGTTTGAGCTCCCTCCAAAGATTCTCTATTGGGTTCAGGTCTGGAGACTGGCTAGGCCAAGCCAGAACCTTGATATGCTTCTTACAGAGCCACTCCTTGGTTATCCTGGCTGTGTGCTTCGGGTCATTGTCATGTTGGAAGACCCAGCCTCGACCCATCTTCAATGCTCTAACTGAGAGAAGGAGGTTGTTCCTCAAAATCTCGCAATACATGGCCCCGGTCATCCTCTCCTTAATACAGTGCAGTCGCCCTGTCCCATGTGCAGAAAAACACCCCCAAAGCATGATGCTACCACCCCTATGCTTCACAGTAGGGATGGTGTTCTTGGGATGGTACTCATCATTCTTCTTCCTCCAAACACGGTTAGTGGAATTATGACCAAAAAGTTCTATTTTGCTCTCGTCTGACCACATGACTTTCTCCCATGACTCTTCTGGATCATCCAAATGGTCATTGGCAAACTTAAGACGGGCCTTGACATGTGCTGGTTTAAGCAGGGGAACCTTCCGTGCCATGCATGATTTCAAACCATGACGTCTTAGTGTATTACCAACAGTAACCTTGGAAACGGTGGTCCCAGCTCTTTTCAGGTCATTGATCAGCTCCTCCCGTGTAGTCCTGGGCTGATTTCTCACCTTTCTTAGGATCATTGAGACCCCACGAGGTGAGATCTTGCATGGAGCCCCAGTCCGAGGGAGATTGACAGTCATGTTTAGCTTCTTCCATTTTCTAATGATTGCTCCAACAGTGGACCTTTTTTCACCAAGCTGCTTGGCAATTTCCCCGTAGCCCTTTCCAGCCTTGTGGAGGTGTACAATTTTGTCTCTAGTGTCTTTGGACAGCTCTTTGGTCTTGGCCATGTTAGTAGTTGGATTCTTACTGGTTGTATGGGGTGGACAGGTGTCTTTATGCAGCTAACGACCTCAGTAGTAATAAGGGGACAGATTTGCGCGTGCACGTATAGGGGTACAGGTTTGCGCGTGCGCGTGCACGTGCGGCCCTCACGTGCACACGTGTGCACGTGTCCCCTTTGATTGGTACGTGCATGTCTTTCTAGCGTTGTGATTGGTCGGGCGCTCGAGCTGCGCGCCCAGCAAGGGAAAAAATCAAATAAAAATAAAAATAAAAATAAAAATAAAAAAAAATAAAACAATAAATGTGAGCCTGTTAGGCTATGTCTCAACATGTCCGGAAAAGTCATGTGCCCCTATGATGGTAATACTGTCATAGGGGAGGGGTATGGAGGAGTATAAATGGCTCGACCTGTCTGGCCTCTTTTTTACCTACTGTTTTTAGTTAGCTAGCTTGCCAGTTCGTTTTGTGCCTTCAATCATCTCAAGCAGACCAACGGCGTATTTTTCTTTTTAACTCCTGTGAGAAAGCAAGAGGAAAAAAACATCTTACAGCCATGTCTACACATCGATTTGAATATCAAGTTGGATCAACGGTTGAAGAAGAAGAAGGTACGGTTGATACACACGCTCCCAGTGCATTTGAATTGAGACCCAGTATGTTGAAGATGATCCGTGCACCCCGTAAAGAGTTATGGGGAGGAGGTGAGACTAATACTGAAGCAACATTCGGTTTGAGCCAGGCCCCCAGAAAAAAGAGATTCCGACCCGATATCTTTACGTCAAGCATGTCAGAGTCGTGTACAGCTGATATGGAATATGCGGGCGACAATGGTTACTGTTATTCAATTAGCTACAGTTCCGGATATGTGACATTAGCTGTGTATACTAGTGTTGTGGTCGATTTATCTAGCAATGCTAAAACAACCTGCACAATGGCGGTGAAAGACTGGAGTCTTTTTCGTGAGGTTGTCTGCCCCGATCTTGACAATCCTGGCTTTCCTGAGCTAGTGTATGTGTCTCAATGGGACACCTGCAATGGGTCCAGTATCTATCGTGTGGAAGCAGACCGCTTCACCAGAACTGCAGAGGATTTTATCTTCCTGCGCGTATGCTCCGAAAGGGAGAAGTTAGTTGCAGCCAGAGGGCGTGAAGAATGGAAGTTAAAGCCCTACCCTGTATCTAACGAGGAATATGAGAAATGGTTTAAAAACGGATTCTTTATACAATGGTGTGACTGGGAGATATTGAAGACACAGTTTGATACCATTGACTATGTCATCAGAAGAGACAAAATAAGGAATTCTTATGAGAACATAAGAAAAAGATTGCTATTTGAGGACGATGATCAACAGTCTCAGCCCCTCCCCAGGACCCTCTATAGACCTAAAATCGTCAGACACAAAGACTAACAAAACGGTGGGTCTAATTTGTAGGTGCTAATTATTTGTCAAAATAGTTAAAATGCTTTTATATTATTTTGTTTGCTACTGTGATTTATTTTCTTCCCAGTGGATCTAGAGAGGTGGCATTCATCCCCCAGAAAGACACCTAACACCTCTGTGTTATTTGACCCCCTGAAGGTCCTCGGCTCTCCTCAGTCCCTTTCATCATCATCATCATCAACAACCCCCACTCTAAGCCCGGAACACTTCCTTGCACCCCCTCCTTTGACACCTCCTCTGCCTCCCTCTCTATTGATATCCTCCCCGCCGCGTCAAAAACATGCATATCCGTCTACCCCCTCAACGTATGCTGTATTACAACAGGATGATGTCGGGGCTTGTTCGGACACGGTGACGCCTGATCATCCGGACGGGGTGGTGTCATCGTTGTTTATAGATAGCGTTAAAACAGCGTCTGTACATCTTCTTAACATTGTTCTTTACCAGTATTTGGAGGAGCGTTGTTATGGCTGTCAGATCAATCATCCGAGCCAGAAACAGCATGACTGTATAGAAGGGCTACCAGAACACTTCTACGCTGTCCACTTTGAACAGATTATGAAAAGACTATTGACTGATAAATTCATCGGAGTTGTGCAGCGTTTTCTGTCCTTTAAACATCTCAAGGCTAGTGAGGGTAGAATCCTTGGAGTAACAGAAACAGTTTTGCACGAGTTGAAAACGGCTGAAGATGTCACGACTAAAATCAGTGCTATGTATGACTCTATGATAGGTGATGATGTGGTTAAAATAGCCGAAATTAGAGAGATTAGTGACTATTGGAGGGATTTATATGGTAGAAAGAACTAACAGTGTGAAAATATGGGGAATTGTTTACGCATGATGTATAATCATATCAGTGAGCGATATCACATATCACGTATATCTGGTATTTTAGATCAAGCCATTGCTAATAACGTGAATGATGTTACAAAATACCAATGTAAGAGTGATGATGTAGATCGTACAGATGTGTGTAGGTTAGAAAAATTGATGGTGCTTGTAAGAAGACAACATAGCGCCACTCCTTGGGAGGATCTGTTGCAGATGTTATTATCAATGTTAATGACACGAGAGAGTATAGTGGAAACATTTTGTGATGTCATAGCTAACATTACACACGATTTTAAGATGTTAAAAGTTTATCACCTACTTACTATGTATACAATGCTTGTAGATACAGCGAGTTTGTATGTGAAAGAAAAACAATATACCGGCGTCTTACAGGATTTGGAAAAACTACATATATTCATAATCAGTAAAAGCAATATATCCGTATTAGTCGAGATGCTATCTATGATAGAAGCGGTTTCGCTGTCTTCATGACTTTCGTATGTATGAATGCTGTTGCTTGTTTTGTGAAATAAAAAAAAAAGGATGACATAACACTATCGTGGTCACTTGTGTTGTAATGAATCATGGAGAAGGTTATGCAAAAAATATACTACGATCCTGCCCACCCCGGTGGACTAGGAGGTGTACACAAGCTTCCGTCAAAGAATGTACTGGCTTGTCTCCATCGATCCCCGCTGTTAAAAAGTTTCTCTGATTAAGAACGGCAACGTTTGCTTGGAAGCACGCTTCAGAAACCCACTACCACGTACGGTGACCCTTATCTGGTATTCCGTTTTTGATTCTGTAATTGAAATATCTAACCAAAGGCAAGTCCTACTGGACCACTACTAAAGATGAATACAATAGAACTCACTAGCGCTCTTAGAAAAAGAATGACTAGAGACACAAACTTCTTAGGAGTAAGACCATGTGATCAACTGCCAAAAACCGTCGTTTGTAAATTACCTGCTATGCTAGTTGTAAATACTCACCCTAGCGATAAACCGGGTCAACATTGGCTCGGTATTTACATTACCGAGAACAAGCATGGTTTGTTTTTTGATAGTTTCGGACACCCACCTAGCTTTTTTCCTCAAGAAATCAGCCATTTTCTCTTAAAAAACAGCATGGAGATGTACCATTCAGCTATCCAAGTGCAAAATAATCATTCTACAACATGTGGTCAACACTGCGTTTTCTTTTTATGTCATATTCAGAAAAAAATTCCTTATACAAAAGTTTTGAACATGTATGGTCCTAATCTTGTATGCAACGACACGATGGTCACCCATTTTGTTAGCAGAATACATCCATATGTGTGTCACGATCAGAATTTTAAATGTGTACAATGTTCATGCGCTACCTACAGGTAAAAAAAAAAAAAAAAGTATTGTGTAATAATGTTTTTCAATAAAGAATGTTGAATATATTGATCTTACAATGTCTTGATGTTTTATTCCTTTTATTATTTTGTAGAGCTATACAGAAAAAATGCATTCATCAGATAAAATTAATATAAAAAAAACACATGTTACAGGTTACATTCAACACGGTCTATTCACATCCTTCAATAAAGAAAATATCCTAAACAGAGAAATAATAATAATAAAAAAATAGGTTAAAAAAGGAAAATATAAAATTAAATGTAAACGCATTCATTTAGTGTTACTGGTTACATTCAACACTGTCTTTTCTTGTTTTTGTCACATCCTTGAATAAAGAAAAATATCCTCAGCAGAAAATAATAAAAAAAATAGGTTAAAAAGGAAAATATACAATTATTGTAAAACACATTCATTACTGTTACAGGTTACATTCAACACTGTCTTTTCTTGTTTTTGTCACATCCTTGAATAAAGAAAATACCCCCTCAATAGAAAAATAATAATAAAAACAGATTAAAAAAGGAAAATATGAAATTATTGTAAAACACTGTCATTACAGTTACAGGTTACATTCAACGCTGTCTTTTCTTGTTTTGTCGCATCCTTGAATAAAGAAAATACCCCTCAATAGAAAAATAATAAAAAAATAGGATAAAAAGGAAAATATAAAATTATTGTAATAATAGAAAATATAAAAATAGATTAAAAACTGGCCCAAAGAGTCTTAGTAATGGGGGGTGTAATACTAATGGGTCTAGGAGTACTAGATGCTCGTAAATCAGATGGCGTGCTATGTATAAATGCAGGGGCCATTCTTATTGCTCTAGGCTTGCGAGGGGTACGTAAATCAGGCATGGGCGCTTGTGTATTAGTTTCAACCCGTTCCCCTGTTTTAAATGCCTCAATAGAGCGACGTACAATTGTGTTTGGGATTACGGATAGTGGCACATTTAAGCCGGCTAACGTTTTTAAAAATATGTTCCACCCTTTTGGCCTTGAACGATCTGAAACATTATTATGCGTTGTTACACTTTTCAGTAGATCATACAGATGATTACCTGGCACAGGCTTATCTTCAACAACGATTTCCCCATTGTTTGACCACGCAATCTTATTATTACGGGTTAACGATGTGATTATGTATTCAGCGCTGCGTTTATTCCTGGCGGGCATATGTGCCAATACTTCTGCTCTTATCATATCGTCTTGCACGATAGCGTCTGGTGACTCAGACATTGAGGCATCAGCCTTTGAGGATTCGTCAGGCAGTGATAATGTAATCACACTTTTCTCACGCTCACCCTGTTTCGCTAGTGCTAGGTATCGCTGCAGAATACTTGAATATTTTTTAGCTTTTTCATATACATCGATGTCAGGTTGTTTCAATATATCACTCATGGCTCGATCCAATTCACTTTGTACAGACTGTCGCAGAGATACATTTGAGGAGTCAGATGTTTGAGGTTGTTGTAATGTCGCCAATTGATTTTGAGGAACCAGAAACATTTTCTGAGTGTGTTCCATTTCAATTCCTGTTGATAAGACTTGCTATGAACGGGATCGCGGCGCCAAGTAGAGGCAGTAGAAACCCTCCTGTTTGATTGATTGTCTTTTTTTTTTTTTAAATGTTTGATTTTTTTATCAGCTATTAGTCTAATAACTTTCTTCTTCTTCTTTAACAGCTTGTACTGAATATTAGACAGTGGTATGTTACCTCTTAACACGTTCAAAGCTATTTCACAAAGCGCATTAATAAAGTCAGGACTGGCATTGCTCACAATAACACCTCTTGCTCTGGGAGATGCCTTATGTAGCATGTCTAACATTGTAAAATTCCGTTCCATTCGGTTTGACATTATTACACTTTTTTTTTTCCTTGGAATGTATACAACCTGCTGAGGAGATAGCAGAGCGGATCTGAGTCTTAAAATATCGGGGGTTGTGGCTTTATAATCTATCAACAGATATCCGTACGGGGAACTTGTGGCATTGTTGAAAGCCTCTAAAAAGTATTTAGTATTTCCGGGGAACATTTGTCGTGCCAGTAAGCTTATCTGATGTTGATCTCTAGCATTTTTGAAAAGAATTATATAATTTGTGTTTAAACTGATTGTACGACTCGCTTTACCTTGAATGAACAGATTCTGCACCAGATATATACAACTGATATTTCTGTGATGGACATACTGTGTAAAAATTTTTTGAACTTCCAAATTATCACTGGCGCGATCCATTAAATCATCAATCACTAACAGATTATTCTTAGCAGGTGGAAGAAGCGCATCGTCACAAAACGATTCAGGGAGTCCTTCCACAAAATTTATATTCACTGTTTTAAGCAATTGATCGTATATTGACTGCCAGCATGAATAGATGTATACAATGTTATCTATTTTTTGTGAAATAACAGAGGCCATGTTTTCAATAATGTCTTTGACAAAATATGTTTTCCCACAATTAGAGGGCCCGCTAATAACGACGCTGAAAGGGTGTTGTAGCCTACCATCAAATCCTGCAACATGCCTGATGTTATTACTAGTAGCCATAAGGAACCGCTGTATAGTCGCTGAGCACGCGTTGTTTGTTGTAAACAACCTGTACTTTCCGTGTCAGTGTGTCGTTTTTGAGATGAAACTGTTTTTTGTCGCGTTTTATTGTGAATGCATTTGTAGTCAGATGGTTAGGAGGCTGCTGATTGGTCACAAATGCTTGAACAAGACCAATTAAAGATTCATGTGTAACCACTTTGGCATTTTCGGCATTAAGGGTCACACCCTTGCATTTAACCTGTGTACGGCCTTGCGCCGTCCTATAAGCATAGCATTTAGGACCCCCCGAAACAAACTCTGTTATATAGTCCTCTGTAGGAGCCCCACAGACTTGCTCACTGTTGAGTTCATCAGTTAATTCACCAAGGTAAGGACCGAGAGAGGGGTCCACTCATCGCCTCGAGTTGTGAAGACAATGCTGTCAGTGTCACAGTACAAAATACGTTCCTGCAGCGCGTCCAACAAATCATATAGTTCCATACGCGCATAGGCGGTGGTCATAGCTCCTATGAAAACATTCACATCTTTTACTCTGGATACTTGACCATCTGTGTATCGCCACTGGACAATCGCTACCTCTGGTGAGATAAATGAGAACTGTCGAACATCAAAAGTGTCGCTGAACATGAGCTGTGTGAATCGGGACGGGTCTGTTATGAGTTCAGCCGACGTCATATTGTTACGCATAGCAAATTTTCCCCACAAACTGTTCAAAATAGATTTATTAGTATTTCTGACTGCTTTGTTAACACATATCTTGGCAGATTCAAGACGTATGCCTTCGCGTACATAGTAGGCATCTATGTATTTTTTTTTTTCGTCTTCCGTTTTGATATGCCCTGGATAT